>OX438714.1:11595000-12248375 GCA_949316375.1 Mythimna vitellina
GCCGAATTTCAGGATTCTACGTTGACCGTATAAGCGGCCGTAACTTTTTTTTTCGTGAACTCAGAAGTTTGATTTTTTCTTAGCTTTAGGGGACCGCGGACTTGAGTATAATTTCAACTCAATACCTCCTCGCGTTCTCGATATAAAGGATCTTGACAGACAGACAGATGGACAACAAAGTGATCCTTTAGGGATTCCGTTTATTCCTTATGAGGTACGGAACCCTGAAAAACAGCTTGTAATAATAGAAGTCACCTATTGTGGTGAAGTTACGTGGAGTTATAAAACTGGGATAATTACATAAAATAAAATTACGATTTCTCTGATTCCAGCCACATTGAACGGGTACTGGCTCTGCAATAGCCTTATAAACACCTTCCTGAGACCATACCGACGTCTCACAGACGTGGGACAGCGTCAACGACTCATGGACTTTGTGACCCTGGCTTTAAAGACGAGCATTACTCCAAATGGAACTAATGAAACCTCGGCGCTGCGGAACGGTGTAAGACAAGCTGGTTCCCCTCCTGTGGGTAAGTGGCCATCTTCTTTTTAACGTGTCGATGGCAAAACTAGTTAAGCTCCTTGCCTGGCCCAGTATTCGGCCACGGCAATGCCGTCTACTGATGCTAGGTCTTTAGCGACATCTATGGCGTCACATAAGAACTAATCCTGCATCGCGCAATTAAAGTTCTCCGCGCTATTTGAACTTATAGAACAGCTTAAAATCATCTATGGGGCAGTTGCCCACCAGACGTAACACCTATCTGGTCGGAGGATCCTCCCTTTCCAACGGAGGTATGTGGGACTTTCCTCTCGGTTCCTCTTACCTCAGCACCCCGCTTCACTGGGGCATCATCCCGACTCACTAGGACAGCATCACCCCGACTCACTGGGGCATCACCGACAGTTCCGACTCACCGAGAACTATGCGGCATTCGGTTACGACCCACTAGAACCGACTTGCCATTGACCTGGCACGCATCAAGAAGCATCAATAACCATCGATCTCCGATCTCCGGAGGCTCTCCTCCGGAGATCGGAGATCGATGGTTATATAGCGACATCTATGGCGTCACATGAGACATAATCCTGCATCGCGCAGTTCAAGTTCTCCACACAATTTGAACATATAGAACAACCCGAAATCATCGATGGGGCAGTTGTCCACCAGACATTACACCTATCTGGTCGGAGGATCCTCTCTTTTTAACGGAGGTTTGCGTGACTTTACTCTCTGTTCCGCTTATCTCCAAAGGTCCCTACGTAAACAGGTAACAGGGCACGTGATGCAGGATGGAAGGTGGGACATGGTCTGCGGAGAAACGCCGCACAAACACTGAGGATCGGAACCGTTCGAGATCCCCATCAGTGGAGATTGTCTTTACTGCGCCCAACTTGGGTGCGGAGCGTGTTTAGAGTTTTCCAGGTTGGCCCTAGCAACTCGTGTCCAGGAGTAAGGCTCAAAGGACAAAGATTTTCCATCTGCAATAGGACGATTCATAACATTCTTAACTTCTTTACTTACACAGAAGCGGTTATTCGGAAGGAAGCTTCCATTATAACCACAGGCTTGCCAAGGGAGAGGAAGAAAAAGCGTCGCCATCGATCACACAAAAGAAAAACAGGGAGAAAACGCCATCGGATCCATAGAACCAAACCTCAGATTGAACACACTTACAACTTTATGTTGAGGAGTGTTCCACCAAGACCTGGTGAGGTGCCCAGGTAGTAGTACAGTTACCAACCGTACTCGAATATAGAGTCCTAACTTTTGCCCGTGGTTTCGCCAGCTTACATAAAATATAGCCTATGTCACTCAGGAATGAAGCAGCTTAGTAATAGTGAAAAAATTTTAGTAATTGGACCAGTACTTCTACAGATTACATTCTACAAACAAAAATTTATAATATTAGTGTAAATTATACTCTCTTTTACGAATGCGTACTTTATTTTCTAGGTACAAACGCTTAATACTCCTATTCTAGAGTACGCAAAAATAGTCCTATGCCAGAGTATTCCTATTTCAGGGTACGCTCAAAGAATCATATTCCAGACTACAGTAAATTACTCCTATTCCCAAAAATAGTCCTATGCCAGAGTATTCCAAAATACTCATATTCCTGGGTACGCTAAAATATTCCTATGCTAGAGTATTCCAAAGTACTCATATTCCTGGGTACGCTAAAATATTCGTATGCTAGAGTACTCCTATTTCAAGGTACGCTCAAAGAATCATATTCCAGACTACGGTAAAACACTCCTATTCCAGATACCTACAAAATTAAAATACTCTTATGGAAGAGTACTCCTATTCCAAGGTACTCTAAAAGACTCATATTCCAGACTCATATTCTAGAGTACACAAAAATAGTCCTATCCGAGAGTATTCCAAAGTACTCATATTCCTGGGTACGCTAAAATACTCCTATTCCAGATACCTACGCTAAAATATTCTTATATCAGAGTACTCATATTCCAGGGTATGCCGAAATCTATTTCAGACTATGCTAAAATACTTCTATTCCAGAGTACGCTACAAGACTCCTATTCATTTTGACTCTCGACTTTGATTTAAATTATATCCTCCTCTTCCTCCTCCTCGAGTCGTATTCCTCATTACTGAGGGTCGTGAAGTTCCCGCTGGATTAGTTTTTTGCTGATGGTATTTCGCCATCTGTGACGGTTGTTAGCGTCAAATCGTATAATCGCCTTCTAAACTAACCTGTCCATGTCAGGGAGCCCTCAAATTCCGAGATCACCTCGCTCGCTCTTGGATTACTTAGGTTGGACGTCTGAAGTGATAGATTTGCTATTTTAGATACAAATGTTTATATTACTGCTCTACCTATTTTTGTGAAGCTCTGGTCCATTCAAAATCCTAGAACGACACGTGAAATCTTAACTGTCCGTTGTCCCCGTTGTCCGTATGTACGTAAAGGGGACATCATTATTATCTTCCTGCCCTTGTCTCGTGTTACTTGAAGTCAGCGTAACATATTTTTGTCTTCCATACTGTCCTGTCACTCGTCACCTTATCGCTAATTCCCTTTTATCATAACCCAACTATATTTTCTTTGGCCTCCTTCGAACGCTATTACTACTCATAGCAATTTTAGAAACACACGTTACGTCCTTCATCTTCGCATGACTATACCAAGACAAATGATCCCCCTTCAATTCCTAAGTTTACTTACTATGCCATCAAACTTCCTCTCATTTCTCATTTTATCCATTCTCATCACGTCACACTTCCATCTCAACATTTTTGTCTACATGCTATTTTTTTATCCGCGTTTTTTGTAAAGGGGTCAACGGTAAATAAATTTTATAACGTACCGCAGTCCTCGTGACGGCAACACAGATAAAGGGGACAGCGGGAATATAGGCTCATAGGTACCTAATTGTTATTTTGTAAATACTTATTATAAATTGATGAGTGTTGATATTCGTGTTTTATTTCATTGATTTATCTTGCTAAGTAATGATTTTAGTTTAACGTACTAGCATTTACAGAAACTTACTATATTGGATTTACCTATCTTAGAATTTCGATTCATCTTCTCCGTGTGACTTTACCCTCAAACACTTCAGTACTACCAAATCTAGAGGAGGCCCTAGGAAGTGGCCAGTAGCGCAAACCTGTCAGGTCCGTGGCCCCATAAATCAACTTGATTAGAACAAGTGCGAGTCGGACTCGCGCACTGAGGGTTCGCAGAAACTTACCTGTGAAAACAGTTCAATTCCCGAATTAAGTTACAAAGATTTTTCCGAATCGCAAAAGAAGTTTTTTTTTGTGACGTACTTATAAATTTACAGTTTTCAGATGTTTTCCTATATTTGTGCAATAAGACCTTGCTTCATGCCAAATTCCAGTATTCTAGGCCAACGGGAAGTACCCTATGAATTTTGATTCCCTTTGGAGTGTCGAAATATACTTTTTTGCGACAGAAACGGCCGTATCTTTTTATTTTATTAACTCAGAAGTTTGATTTTATCATAGCTTCAATGGACCGCAGACTTGAGTATATAGTTTTAATTTTAACTTGATACCTCCACGCGTTCCCGAGATAAAGGGTCTTTACAGACAGATAGACAGACGGAAAACAAAGTGATCCTATAAGGGTTCCGTTTTTTTCCTTTTGAGGTACGGAATCCTAAAAAAAGCTTATACCTACCTATTTGAAACTTTTTAATTTAACCTACCTTGACCTTTCATAGTAAAGTTCATATTAATAGTAGGGTAAGTATTAAATTACTCAAATTCAATGACACGAGATCGGTTTTCAGCTCTTGCTATTCTTCAAATGAAAATTACGTAGCCCATTTACTAGATTATTGAAAAGCAATAAACATAATTTTGAAATCCATCTGCTTACCTAGGTTTATCACAGTTTAAAAAAAATAATTAGAAAATTACCAACGAAAAATTGCCCCTAATCTAACCTAACCTAACCACTGCCCCAGGGGCCCAAGTCTGCTATTTTTATAAATTCGTCATCCCAACACGATCCCATTATCATTTTGCTAAAAGTTCGTAATCTGTTAATTCATAATGATCGATCATTGATCGGTCAATGGTCTCGTACTAGAGTTGCGGGAGAATGACAATATCGAGCTTACTGTCTGCACAATGACGTTCTAATGGTAGGTCACTGATCAAAAGGACTGTCAAAATTGTAGTAGATTACCGCATACGTCAATATGTACGAGACTACCAATCTATGCTACTTCTTTTAATGGAGTGTCAGTGGTTGACCACTGGAAAGTCACAATGACACCATTATATTAGTAGATGACCAAACATGTCAAAATCTACACTTATGAAATCAATGATACACCATTCTGAAAATCATGTTCTGTATTCATGATGAACTTTATTGCGTCGATGTCTGAGACACGGTGTTAAAGTGAAAATAAATAAACTAATAAATACTATGATAAATATTAAGACATCAGGAGACCTCAAGATACAATAATTATGACGAAGACCAAACTAAGTTTGAGAGTGATTTAAGTGGTAGATGTCTTGATGAAGACGTCACGCAACGCAGATCACTAGTAAAACTTAACATTGGGAAGGGGTAATGAGCAGGCTTTTTTTAGAGGGTCTTTATGTAAAACTGGCGATCAAAAAGTGTTGGATCGCAGTGTAATTTGTACAATAATAATATTCCACAACTATCACACAACGCCATCTAGTCCCAAATTAAGCAGAGCTTTTGTTATTAGTACTAGACAACTGATAGACATACTTATATATTTCTAAATACATACATATTATAAATAAATTACACCCAGACACAGAACAAGTGATCGTGCTCATAACACAAATATTTGTCCTGGGTTTGAATCGATCCCACGCCCTTCGGCATAGCAATCAGGGCCACTACACACTAGACCAACAGGCTAGTCGAATCACTTTTAATTTTGATACGTTGGGATAGTGTCCAAAGGTTGCTGATAGTGAAGTTTTTTTTATAAAATGTAGTCCGTACAATAAATTACAACACACATTTTTATTTCTTCAACATAACACAATAAATTATTATTAATGAGCCTTTTGTGGGTAAAGGCTTCACTCCCATTCATCCACTTTACTTTGTCCCTAGCTACATCTGGCCAATATTTTAGGTAGGAGTCCAAATCTCACGCCCAATTCTGTCTCGACATGCGGCAGATATGGCTTGCTTTCAATTCTACTTTCGTAGCTAAGTTACCTACGTCTGCCATTTTTATTTTGGGTCGAAGTATACTGTTCTTTATACGGTCTGTGCCTCCGAGAATCAATTCTTCGCTGGTAGATCCAAGATAACATAAGGTAGAAGATAATTCATTATCGTTCTTCAGTTACTTTATTAGACGTAACGGACGCAAGAAATTCTGACACTTGCAGTTTGATGATGCGATGTTGTACCTTCTAGCAGGTATAGATCCTACAGAAATTCGCCGCGAGATAGTCTGCCACCCTACATCGACATCAAATATGTTATACCTGCACAAACCTCCTCGAAAGACAGTGCAGAGGATGAGAGACGCATGCTGTGGAATCCGAATCACCCAACTCCTCTACAAAAAATCACTCCATCAGAAAATCTCCCCCCTGGATGTGAATTATGAAATTTTATAACCGGCTGCGGACCCACGTTGGCCGTTGCACAAACAATCTGGCTAAATGGGGCTTGCTTGATCCATTTCAAACACAGTGCCAGTGTGGAGTCGCTTCACATGACATATTACATCACCTGCTGCCCGTCCTGCATAACCACCTGAACCTTTCAGGATTTATAGGAGGCCAAAATCAGAGCTGGATAGGTTGCCAAATACTGGTTAGAGAATATTTGGTTTGAGTCCATCAGCACGAAAAGGAAATAAGAGGTAGTGTTTGCCGCGTATATAGTGCTTTACAGCATCTGTCTTGTGGAGGTCAGGTAGGTAGTCGCTCCATGAAGCATATTGATATTCAAACTACGTTCTGAGAGACTGTTAGCCAACCACAACATGGTTGGAAAGACAGATGTCTTCCGAAGCAGGCCGCTGAACAAACAGCCTGCCAAATGGGGCTTCCTTGACCCATCTCTGAAACAGTACCAGTGTGGAGTCGCTTCATAGGATATGCAGGATATGCATCACATGCTGTTCGTCCTGCACAACCACGTGCACCTTGCAGGATTTATACGAGACCAAAAACAAAGCTGTACACATGGCCCAATACTGGTCACAAAAAATTTGAGTTCATTGACACGAAAAGAAGAAGTTTTTGCCGCGTGGTAGACTACTGTACAGTATCTGTATTGTGGAGATCAGATAGGCAGTCGATCATACTCGTGTTCAGCTTTGTTCTAGAAGATTGGTAGTCGATCAAAACATGGTTGGGAACGCAGATATCTTCCGAAGCAGATTAGCTCTAAATTTTTCTTTAACATTTTTCTCCTGTGAGTCCGAATTCTCTGACGGCTCTTTCTGATGATTGTAATGCTGTTTATCTTTTCGAGGTCTTTTTAAATGAACTATATTACTAAGAAACACAGAAGTAGTCGGAGATGTGGTGACTCTTAGGTGAGGCCTGTGTTCAGCAGCGGACGTCTGTCGAACGAAGTGATGATGATCAGTATTCTTGGAGTTCCTATGATCGTTTTTGCCATAATAAATTGATCTGAGAAGAACAGAACCAGTGTTAGGTGTGGTGACGCTTAGAGGAAGCCTGTGTCCTGCAGCGGAAGTCTTTCGAACGAAATGATGACGTCCAGTGTTCTTGGAGCTTCTATCACTGTATCTGCCAAAATCATAGTCAAATTCTTGAAGCGGTGTTGTTAATATGTGTATTAGCTTTCTGTTTCTTTTGTTAAAAGAATATGCTCTGGCTGTACGAGGTGTGGTCTTTATTCTGAAGTTTTTTGAAGGCATCGCTCTGAAAGTCGCTTGCTCTCTTGTTGTTGACATAATTCTCAAGATGGAGTTCATATAGTCTATATTTGGGCGGTGTTGTCTCCCATAATATACATTCTCGTTGTGTATTTTATGCTTTTTTCTTTTTCGCATTAATTTGTATGGAAAAGGCCGTCGTTTCTTCTTTTTCTTTTTTTGCAATACCCCTTGAGCTTTTGCTGTGAAAATTGAAAAGAAATGTTTAATACGTCGCGTCGTTCTAATGCAATAGCGCTATTTCGCCACATAGGAAACCAAAATTCAAAATCCTGCATTGTATTATCAGAAGTTTTTGTGTGATTAGAATATATATAATAGTCTGAAATCATCTATCGGGCGGCTGCCCGAGACCGGACACAACACCCGTCTGGTCGGTAGATCCTCTATTCATTTTTCAGTTATGCAGTGTTCTCGTTGGCGAGTCAATAAGAATGCGATCACGAAGCGAAATGGCATGATTGGTACAAACAATTGATATTGTATTGCGGTGGCCTACGAGACCAACCGCACGTGGGTGCGGTGCGGCGACGAGCTAAGCGAAGCGGATGCAAACAGTTGATTTGATATACGCTATTTTGTGGTAACCACTTAAAAAAAAGCGAGAGGTCGTTGCCGCCGTTCGACCCCATAAGGACACGGCGGTGCTCCGCCCAAGCAGGGCACACCTCTACCGTATGCTTACCGTGTCCTCCGTCTTGACAGACAGACGGACGGACAACAAATTGCTCCTATAAGGGTTCCGTTTTTTCCTTTTGCGGTACAGTACACTAAAATGGATGGATTGTATGAAGAGCGATGTGAAAGAAAAGGGCGCTAGTGATAGCATGACGAGACACAGAATGAAATAAAAAACGTGTTGCGCCGACCGCAAGTAACACAGAACAAGGGCAGGAAGATGATGAGTGTACCTTCAGTGATTTCTGTCAGAACTCGAGGAAATCGTGTCTTCAAGGCGTTGTTGATTGCCTCAAGCAGTTTTTTCCGTCGAAGCGTGCGGTACTGACGTCCACGACTGAATGGATGCAGGAAACTTTCAAGAAGGCTTTCGCAGAGACCATAACTTGATTTAGTGGCTGAAATAAGACACTGGATTATAACGTTACTGTAGTGGCAATCACAAACCGTGAAGGAAAACATCGTGAGGAAACCGGCATTTCTTAAAATCGTGATATTTGCGGCTGCTGACACAGACATCAGACACACACAGACAGCGGTCATCATGCGCAAACGGTGTGCGACTGGAACAATATGCCTGTTGTGATCTTCCCGTCCGATTATAATTTAGGTCTCTTCAAGGCTAGAGTGAATAGGCTCTTAATAAACTAGTGCGCTTCTTCATCCTATGATTGCATCACTGCTTACCATCAGATGGGATCGTGCAGTCAAGCACTAGTTTATATAATTATAATCTACCTATATATATACAGTCTTTGACATCGACGCACAAACGAATACCACGTATCCAGTACATAATTCTGGACCCCCAGTGGTGGAATTTTTCGTTGGCTTTTTCTAATTAAAAAAAAATCTGTACTTTCTAAAATTTTAAAAAACTGTTTAAAATCGTTATTCTAACTAATCCCGATAATATTTTTAATTTTAAAAGTTGTAGCGACATCTATGGCGTCACATAAGAACTAATCCTGCATTATGCAATCAAAGTTCTCCACGCGATTAGAACATATAGAACAGCCCGAACTCATCTATCGGGCAGTTGCCCACCAGATATAACATCCCGTCTGGTCGGAGGATAATCCCTTTTCAACAAAGGTTTGCGGGACTTTACTCTGTCTCGTTCCGCCTACCTCCAAAAAGTAATTAATTCCTTTTTGTCACTAAAAATGTTAGATTAACGATTTTATACAGTTTAAATTTAAAAAGGTATATTTTTTTAAGTTAGAAAAATGCCGACGAAAAAGTCCACCACTGTGGGATCCAGAATCATGTACTGCATCCGTGGTATTCGTTTGTGCATCGATGTCAAAGACACCCTGTATATATATCTAGTGTCACTCTCCATCTAGCGCAGTTGGGTAAAATGAATCCCTGTTCCCCTTGGTCACGCTATAACGAAAAGGCAGGCAGATGATCTTGATGTACGACTACACTGTTCTTACATAATATCTATTAATACTGTAATATGGAAATATTGTAACTTCAACCACTTTTTTTAAAAGATTAACCATGAAATTTCTTGCCGGTTCTTCTTCATAGAAAACGACCAATTTGGAATCGTGCACTAGCTTCTGACGTTTTATAAGTGCCCATGTAGGCCTATGTGAAATAAAAATATTTGAATTTTGAATTTTGATGATGAGAAAGTTAGACGCACAAAACGTTTTGGGAACACATTCATTGAGCGTACAGCTAAGGAATGGAATTCCTTGCCGGAATCTGTGTTTCCTGATGGCTACAACCCGGGAATCTTTAAATCAAGAGTGAATAGATTACTTCTAGGTAAGCGCGTTCCATCGTCGACCACATCGTCGCTTTTCGTCAGGTGAGATAGCGATCAAGCGCGAACCTATCCAGAATAAAAAAAGACATTGTTCCGCACTCACTGTTAGGGTAATTCTCAAACTCCATCAAAGCTTTGAAGAGATCTTCTCCTTCGGCGTCATTATAGAAGCGGTCGGCCTTTTCTAGGATGGAGTTCACTTCAGGAGACAATGTCTGTTTCCGCCGGAGCAGCATGTGGAACATCATGGATGCGTAGGCTGTGGAACAGAGGTCATCTACATCATCACATAATCATTTCAACTAAAAGACAGCACTATTGGACATAGCCCCCCCTCATGTGTCGCCGTGACGACCAGTCCTGTGCGTCTCACAACCATCGGTTTCCCGCAAGCTTCACTTAATCATCTCTCCACCTTGTGGGAGGCCTTCCAACTGCGTCTCCTGTCGCCGGGATGATCTGGACCAATGATGAGGTACCCATGGCTCGCCGTCCACAAACCTGCGTCTATGGTGGCTGGTAGTTGTCCTACGACTCCTGACGCTGGAATGTTTGTTTGTGATCTGGATCAATGATGAGGTACCCATGGCTCGCCATCCACAAACCTGCGTCTATGGTGGCTGGTAGTTGTCCTACGACTCCTGACGCTGGAATGTTTGTTTGTGATCTGGATCAATGATGAGGTACCCATGGCTCGCCGTCCACAAACCTGCGTCTATGGTGGCTGGTAGTCGTCCTGCGACTTCTGACACCTGGATGTTTGTAATCTGGACCAATGATGAGGTACTCATGGCTCACCGTCCGCAAACCTGCGGCTATGGTAGTCGTTCTGTGATTCTCGACGCTGGGATGGTTTGGTGATTCTAGACCAATGATGTATAAACTTACTCTGTACAATCTCCATGTCCCCTTCTGACATTAATATGACCATCTTCCAAATGACAGTCTGCAGTGGCTCGTCGATCCAGGCTAGCCGGCCATTGTTGTACCAACTGTAAGAAAACAGCTGTAAGTATGGAGCTCACTTCATATTTCGTGTCATCAGCAATTCCTTAGGGGTCCAAGTAGAGTTGAAGCCTACTGGAACCATGGGTTCGCTTCCGAAAGGAAAATCCGAGGTCCAGGAACTGTAGTCAAAGGAGGAACATAGGAGTGGGTTTCTGTCACTAAAAGTCTGACACGCTGTCCTGATCCACCCTAGAGCGGGAGAAGGTATTAGATGATAAAATAAAAAAACTTTTTACAAAAAATTAAATATTCAATTGACTTCAATGTAAAAAAAAAACACTAAAAAAGTACAAAATAACTTTATTTCGGAAGTCAGTGTTAAATAACGAAGAGATAAAACTATTATAGCAAAACCAACTTTCGAAATTAAAGTTTTTTTGTATCTTTTTAGTGTTTTTTTTTTACGTTGAAGTCGGTTGTATCGTCATCATCTCCCTGCCCTTGTCCCATCTTATTTGGGGTCGACGCAACACGTTTGTAACTTCCTTTTCTTTCATATCACTGTTCACACAATCCATCCATCTTTTCTTTGGCCTCCCTCTCCCTCTCCACCTATCAACGTATATACTCATAACTCTTTTAGTAACATGTGTTTCATCTCTCCTCTTTACATGACCATACCAAGACAAACGATTCCCCTTCAACTTTTCAGTCACTGGCGCCACTGAACAACTTACTCCTATCAGCCTCAAATTGAACCCATTAACAAATGATGCATATCTTCTACCACTCTACATGGCAACTAGACTTGAAGAGCTACATTAGATCCACGCCACGCGACGTCGTTCTACGGACAAATCAGGGGTGGTCCATGTGTGCGTCGGCCTAATGTAGTTCTACTCAAAGCGAATGAAGCCGCAGGTAACAGCAAGTTTCAAATAAAATGATACTCACTGATTGTAGATCGTCTCCGCATGGTACAAAGCCTGGTGGACATCCTTCTTGTTCTTCACGGCGATCAGCCTGCATAGTTCCAACATGAACACCACCATGTAGCCTTCATCAAGCCGTTCCACCAGCTCGAGGTAGCGTTGCGTTGGTAACTGAGGCTGAGGGCTAGGTTGATGATGCAACTGTACCTTGATTTCTGCAAAGACGCTCTTGATTATTAGCTAAGTGGTTGTTGAGAGACATAGGCCTTTCAGAGATCATCGTGTTAGACGCATACGAGCCACCGGCCACAACCACAAAACGCCACCACTGGTATATTTCCTGTAGTTTTCATACATTTTATATGGATTCTTTGCACACGGTTGATGCCAGTGGCCGCTATACGCTTCTTGTGCCTCACACTGGTCACTAAACGCCGTCAAACGTCACTCGCGCATTTTAACCTTCTTCGTCAGAGTCCATTATGATACTGCGGGAATGGGTTAAAAAAAGAAGCAGCCACCGGCCACAAGTGGCTCGTGGCCGCTTCTAGCTTCTCGTGGTTGTGGCGTGTGGCCCATGTGCAGCGACACTAACCGATTCGGAGCAAAGGAATATGACCTCGACCAACATGAGACTGGCAAAACCCCTGATAGCTTTACCAGACAGTACCAGAAGGTAGGCAATGTTTCTCCAGTATAGATGCATTATATACAATAACATAACGGTAGCAAGAGCGGACCGGGAACGTCATCTATATAGACGTCAAACTATTCACTCGGCAACACTTATAATAGGTTAGGTTGGTACGTGTATAAAGGTGATTTGTTGAAGTTTTTGATGAAATCGGAGCAGATTGATTGATGTGAATACAGACAGTCAAAATTGTAGAACAAGTTCTAGGACAAAACTCTCTAGTCTGTACCATCACAACTCCAAGTGCTCTGGACCTCTAGGCCGATCTCTGCAACCAGCACAATGTTATCGGTAAACAGCACTCATCGTCACTTCAGCCGAAAGACGTCCACTGTTGGACATAGGCCTAAGCGTTACCGTAACGACCGATCCTGCGCGTCTCGCATCCATCGGATTCCCGCTACCCTCACTAGGTCATCGGCCCACCTTGCGAGAGGCCTTCCAACGTTGCGTCTTCCGGTACGTGGTCAATACTCCACTACCTTTCGCCCCCATCGACCATCTGTTCTGTGAGCAATGTGCCCAGCCCACTGCCACTTCAGTTTGGCGATTCTAAGAGCTATTTCAGTAATCTTGGTTCTCCTGCGGATATCTTCATTTCTGATATGATTACGCAGCCTACACTAGGGAACCTTTTCCTGAATGTCCGACGTCAGAACGTCCAAGATTATCAGGGAAAGGTGAGAACTGAGGGCCAAACCTTGATGCAAGCCGACAGCCACATTAAAGCTGTCAGTGGTGACCGAAAAATAGACTGAACTTAGGTACTGCATCGACTATACATCGCTCGGATCATACACACGCACATACTTTCCTGGCTCACTTTTCTCCGTTTGGGCCTACCACAAATCTTCACAAGGCACGGAACGGTCGCATGCCTTTTAGAGGTCAATGAATACCATCAGTTTTACGCATGGTATTCATCATCATATGATGATACCATGTGTAAGATTGATAGAGGTATATGGAACTGAAAGCTATGTTGTGCCGACAACATTACCATATTGAGATAATGGCAGGAGGACAATGAAATTATTAACAAATAAAGATACAAACTTCCATATAACAATTTTCCGACAGGTGTTGCTTCCACGTTTGTGGAGTAGAGTGGAGCTGGACCTGGAGTTCCATCCTTCGGTGGAGCAGTCACATAAAGGTATCCATGTTCATCTTCCGCAAAGAGCTGTCCTGTACTTGCTGGTGAGGTTACTGTTTCATAGTCATTGATCTTGGACATTCTAGTAGTAGATTCTGTGGAGGTGACCCTGGTGTAGGGTGTGGTGTTAACTACAGTCATATCAATGCTGTGGGTTGGTACATTAAAATTGTAGACACCTGTCAACCAGCTCTTTTCACCTTTATTGTTAGGTGGCCATATATAAGAAGATGAAGTGTTAGCTGCTTGAGATATCCACGATTCGACTGAATCGTAAAGAGGTGGAGACAGAGGAAAATGGAAGGGTTCAAAAATTTCAGGTAATGCTTCATGGAATCTTTTCAGTTCTGCATCTAGAGAAGACTGGTTAAATTTGTTTGATGCTGGCCTTGGTAAGTACAGAGTTTTTGGATGATAAGGGCCAGAAGGTCGTAGATATACATTCTGATATTGATAGTCTGAAAGGAGCCGAGGATCCAGTCCAGTATGCATTGGCCTTATCAGAAATTCAGGGCGCCGTAATCGTGGCCTTGGTTTTATCGGGACTATTGCCATACGATACCCTGATGGTGGACGAGGAATGACTAAAAGAGGCGATCGGATATTTGAACCAAAGGGAGGTGGAAATCGATGGTTGAAACCTTGTCGCCGATCGGAGATATTTGGTTGTATTGGACGTTGCTCGTATTGTGGCAGGTGTAGTTTTGACGTGAGATTCTTCTGGTGTTTTGAATTCCAGTTTTTCTTTGGTGTTTTGATCATATCTAAATCTCTAACAGTGTTATAGTCAATCTCTTTGTCTTGTCTTTTTCCATCTTTGACCTTTTCTAGCATTGATGTGTTTTGTGTTTTTTGTTCCATTTCTTTGAGGAATGTTTTGACATGAAGAAGGTTCTGATAAAGCTTGTCCAGTAATAATGATTCATTGAATTTTGCTGGAAATGAAACGTTCAGTTTAAAGAGGAATACAACTGTAATTTTATTTTAATATCACTTGCTCGATACCCTTTTATAATATATGTCATGCAACCTTCATCTAAAGAAAGTTACCTTGAGAATATTGAGATTTGAATACGGAACGTCAAAAACCATTATTTTGAAGAAAAAAAGAATAAATGAACCTGTCAAAATAAGAATAAAACAATAAAATGTGGTTACTGACGAGTCTCTAAAAAAGGTATGAAGGAGCGGGAGCGTTATATAAATCTTTAAACTATAGTAAAGTTCAAAATCTCAGAGTAGTGATTTTCATTCATCTCACAAGTGTTCGGGATTAAAACTTATTCAGTTGCGAGTTGACTACAATGAGTACAATAGTAGATTGGGGATCTTTAACTCGCGGGCGGCATGATGAATTGAAAACGAAACGAAGTTTGCAAAGTTTTAATCCCCAACGCCAGTGAGGGATTTATGTAATTAAATCCCGAGTATTGCCAGGGAGTTAATGTAGAAACCGGAGTGAAGTGAGGAATTCAAGCCACTCAAGATACAGACAGCTTTATTCCCGTGTTGGATACTTTACTTTTTATTCACTTAATGCGTTTTTTTTTTCATAATAATAGGTTTTGATGTTCCAAATCTCATTATTCCTTAGGGATCGCCCATACTAAATTTTCTCCTTATGATTTAGTTTATACATTTATAAGGGCATTATCTAGCAGATGGTGTAAAAAAAATATTAGCCGGCCATCTTTAGGAGTCGGCCATATTGGATTTAGAATGACGTCTCTTAGCTAAGTATGTATTGTCATCAAAACTGAACAACAAAAACCAACCGTCACCATTCCACATAACGAGAACCTCGTGAAAGAGAAGTAAATCAAATATCTCGACTTAGCACACGAGGTTGTCGACATGTGGGAAATGGACTCTGCTGACATTGTACCGATTATCGTGGCTGCCAACGGCCTCATGGCCAAGAGCCTCAACGACCATCTGTCAAAGTTGTCGTTGCGCGGTTGGATCAAGGGCCTGATAAAGAAGGCAGTACTCCTCAATACGGCTCGCATTGTGAGGAGATTCCTGTCTATAGAGCCCTAATCACAGGAAGGTTGGACCTTGCTTCCGACGCCAGCGGAATAATTGTTTTTATTTTTTATTTGGCCCGGTCTTTTTTACATCAGGACGAAAATGAGAGAGTAAAGAGGACAGAAAAGGATAGTTGTATTGTATGAATCCGACAGCTGTCACCCGCACCATCTTATAGTAATTGTAGTGTAGGGAAGGCTATAGTCTTTCGATCATATTGCCTAATCTTACGTCCATGTTATAGTTAAAAAAAATATAACGAAGATAATAACAATAATACATACCAGCATTGGATCCATTGCAAATAAAAACATCGTAATGTAAAAGGTAAATTAATAAAAACAATAGCATTGTTATGTGTTATGCTATTTGAGGTAAAAACCGATATTTAAATATACCACTGCCGCCATAATTGTTTCCACGCATTTTAAAAAAAACTTCTAATTTTTTTTAAGTTTTCTGTCTTAATATTTATATTCCATTTTTAAATTCTAGTGCGCTCCACATGTCCATAGAGTATACACATTCCTCAAATAATATATTTTTTGTTTATTAAATAATATATTTGGGAAACAATTTCACAAATTTAATTTTATGCTATTATTAAACGTCTTTCGCCTCTATGCTTTTAGAACTACAAAGCTAGAAAATCAAGAAAAATAAGTTTGTGAATAAATATATTTTCAGTAATATTTTTTTGTTATTAAAAACACCGTTAATTTTGATAACTTTTGACCGAAGAATTGAGTGCGTTTATGGTTAAAACTTCATTCAAAAGTAGTCGCTATTTCAATTTTATTACAAAATAAAGTTGTAATATTTTTATTGAAAATGAAATAAAACTAGCTAAGCAATGATTTATGTTTCCATAAGAATTTTCATAAGTATTTTTATATTAAAATGAAAGTGTGTACGTGTTTTCTACTGTTTCGGATATTTGGTACCTTTTTTTATATTTAATTGATATAGACTAGTGCTTGGGAGCAGTGGTGGCCGAGTGGTAACGGCCCCGACTTACAAGTTGCAAGTTGCGAGTTCAAACCCAGCCAGGCGCATTATTTTGTGTAATTTATTTCATCACCACTGCTCTCAAAACGGTGAAGGAAAACATCGTGAGGAAACCGGCATGTCATAGAACCAAAAATTCGAAGACATGTGACATCCACCAACCCGCACTGGGCTCGCGTGGTGGATTACGGCCCATTCCCTCTCCTAGAGAGGAGGCCTGAGTCCCAGCAGTGGGAACATTATAAGGCCGACTATGCTATGCTAGACTAGTGCTTGACTGCGATCCCACCTGATGGTAAGCAGTGACGCAATCGTTGATGGTGAGGCGCACTAGTTTATTAAGAGCCTATTCACTTTAGTCTTGAAGACACCTAAATTATAATTGGTCAGAAAACCGCAGCAGAAAAATTGTTCAAGTCCTTCGATGTACGCCGTAAAAAAGACGAGGTGAAAGGCTTAGTCCGGACCGTTTGGCGGCCAAGGGTTTGCTTCCGAGAAGGGAAACCCAGGGTCCAGGGAACATAAATGTAGTTTTAGTCCGTAAAAGTCTGACACGACCTTCCGCCCTAGAGGGAGAGAAGCCATTAGATGATTTTCCGTCATAAAAAATAGGGTCGAAGCCTACTGGGGTCATGGGTGATGCGAAAGAGAACCCCGGGGCCCAGGAACGATGGCAAAGAAGGAACAGGAATGGGGTTTTGCTCAGTTAAAGCCTGACACGGGGGATGTCATTAGAAGATTTCACACCGAAAAAAAAGCACATAAGAAATAGTAGAGACAATTTCTATAATAGAAAATGTTCCAATATAGCAATATACAAAATATAGCTCGCTCCGCTCGTTCTAGAGTTTTCTACATAAAATCACATATTCTATTCTATTCTATTCTATTCATTCTATTCTATTCTATTCTATTCTATTCTATTCTATTCTGCTCTATTATATTCTATTCTATTCTATTCTACCTTAGTCCACTATACTTTATTAAACGTTACAACTTTACCTATCCAGTTATCCAGTCTCAAAAATAGAATTCAAAATTATTTGATACGGGCCCCTCTCGGGCTAGCTGAGCCAATGGTTCCTTTACTATCACAGTCCGATGGGATGGCAATCCGACTCGACCGAAAAGAGATCAGACGTAGGACCAACATCTTTACATGCTTTCCGAGACACGGGGGTGACACACCACCAAGTTCCAAACTCCGGGTTGCTGTAGAGTAATTCGTAATGGAAAACCCATTAGCACTTTTTGCCTGACTTGGTAATTGAACCCAACGCTCTGCCGTCGCTCTTGCGATCACAACACCAACAAAGTCAAAGTCAAAAGTTTTTTATTTCTCATAGGCCTACATGAGCATTTAAAAACGTCAGATTGCACGGTTCCAAATTGGTCGTTTCCTATGGAGAAGAACGGGCAAGAAACTCCATGGTTACTCTTTAAAAAAAATTTTGTTTTTACAAACTATAACGAGGCAGTTAATATGTTTATAATTATATTTCAGCTTACACAAACTCCAGCCCTCTACACGAGACGAAAGAAGATAAGAATGGCGTAGACCTAGATCTAGATGGCAGTCTAAAACTATACGTTGACAAAAACGCCAAAAATATCTCGGATAAAAGAACAATTAGTGCTTACAAGATCTCGCGTCGTGACAACGGATCGCCAAGCGTTGAAACCTTCACTGATTTCGTACAAGAAGTCATTAAAATAGTCGTTACCTATGATGATAATACATTCAAAGATTTTATTCAAATTCTAGACAAAGAAATAAAGAAATATCACTATAAAGGATACAAATATCACAAATTGATGGAGAACGACGAATTTAGAAATTTTGTCGACGAAAAATTTGATTCGATTAACGGGAAATCAGTTTCTTTTATCAAAAACAAAATGAATGAAGTAGCTGAGAATATTAAATATAAAAGATATGATAAAAACGTTAAGAAATTGCTTAATTTTATCAATTCTATTTACAAAGAAGATGACAGAGAAAAGTTCCAGAAAGTTTTAACAGATCTAAAAGTGTTTAGCAAAGCCAATCATGGTAAGTCTAAAAATGAATTGGTTAAGGTAATAAGATATGGTATTTGGGCTATTATATTTAAGCATTACACAAATTTGAACGATAAACAAAAGGAAGGATTACTAAAAGAAATTGCAGAATATTTAAAACGAACAACTGAGACTCCATCACCGAGATTTAAGACAAACGTTATTCGTCATAAACCCGAAATCAGTGAACTAAAGACGATTATTTTAAACCCCAAAAATGTTACCACTAAAGTGTTTAAACCAATAACTCTCAAAAGAATAGATTCTAAATCGACTACAGTTCAAATAACAGCGAAAAACAACAGACGCCGTAATCTAAGACCGAACACAAATGACAAACTATCTGAAAATGAAAAAACAACACTTGAAACTTCTCAAGACGAAAGCGACAGCCAGCAGCTAATACTAACATATAAGAGTACATCAGGTGAAACTACTGAAGGCAGTTCTAGAGAAATGACTACAGATACATCATCAGATGAAACCGGTCAAGGAAGCTATTCAGATTTATCTCAGGCACAACACCGAAAATTGAATGCGCAGCCATACGATACTCTGTACATTGAGGACTTTTATAAGACTACTGAGAAGCCAGCCATTTATAAGCCTGAGATGGATAGTAAACTAGTGGAGGGCTTGTCGATAGAAGAAGCATCGGACAGACTACCAGCTAGCCAACCAAACACTAAGGCGAGACATAGGTATGTAGGACATAGCAAGCAAGATATCCAAGACATAATCAGGCTTAGTGTTCCCACTGCTGGGACTCAGGCCTCCTGTCTAGGACACCGTAGGTGTGGGCTTGTGGAAGGTGAGCAATGGGTAGTTCGCCGTCCGGCCGTCCGGGAACCGTCGGAACCGAGCCCGAGTTGTCGACGGCGCGTACTATTCCACGCGCACCTTAAGGAGATGTCAGCTATAGGGACCCAGCAGAATCGAAGCTTACTGAGGCCATGGGTTATGCGAGAGAACCCCTTGGCCCTGAAACGAAGGCAAAGAAGGAACATAAAAGTGGGTTTTAGTCAGTAAGTCTGTTGTCCCAGGACCAAGAGTAACCTTTTCAGAAGTCGATACGTGGCCTTATTCTGTGGTAGGAGGCCTTTTTTTGGGTGGGACCTCATCCAATTACTTCTCCCGCTCTGAGAGGAGCGAGAAAGGGTGTTAGACGCCTTTTGTGTTCCAGGAATCATCTCCTCTCTAAAAGAGGGAATGGGCCGTAATTCAGCACGTGGGCTTTACACCATAACGTACGTTACGTGTTTTAAAGAAATGACAAAATCGAGAATAAGACAACATTACGGTATATGGTACGGGCTTGCGGACGGCGAACAATGGGCAGCTCGCCGTCCGACCGCCCGGTAGCCGTACGGACGCCCAAGTCGTCGACGGCGCGTCTTGTTACGTGCGCGCTTTAATGAGATGCCAACAGGGTCGAAGGTCGAAGCCTACTGGGGCCACGGATAGTGTAAAAGCTAAACCCGGAGCAACGAAGGCAAAGAAGGAACAGGAGTGGGTTTTTAGTCAGTAAAAGTCTGACACAAAAGAGCGGGAGATGTCATTGGATAAATTTCCCACCTAAAAAAAATTATATATGGTCGACTTCTCACCCGTACGCAGAAAATTATTTTTAACACATTCATTGTGCTTACAGCTAAGCAGTGGAATTCCCTGCCGGAGTTTGTGTTTCCTGATACCTTGGGGTCTAGTGAGTAGGTTAATTCTAGGCAAGCGTGCTCCATCGTCAACCACATCGTTGCGTCAGATAGTGGTCCAACGCTAGCTAGCCTATCAATTATAAAAAATAAATATAATAACATTAATTTCAGATACCGAACTTCGTCATATCCTGCTCCAAAAAAAAGAATTGTGTCAAGAAATGCAAAACGTTCACGAACGATTTCGAAACATTTAAGAGCTAATGATCAAAATAACTTTGAATATAACTTAAAACACAGGGATCTCAGGAGAAGTATAGCACCTCCCATGCCCGAGGAAGAACTCTCAATTGAAGTATTTGAGAGGGAAAAGATAAAAAGGGAGAGATCTCTCGCTAAAAGTTACAGTTTTGTCAAAAATAACAGTATCCAACATGGTTTAAAAGATTACGTTAAACGACGAAGAAATCTGGTAAAGAAAATAAACGAACTAAAGAAAATGTATGAAAACATTCAAAATAGTAAAGCAAATGTTACAACTTACAAAGGAGATGATATTAAAATAAATAAGGACGACTTTGAGGTAAAAGACAAAAATAAACAGCAACAAATCGAAGATGGTAAAGACGAGACAGCTGTCAGTGAAACACAAAGTTATACGCATAATGCAAGAGCTCAGACGGAGAAAACTGAAATTAAAGATGGAGATACTCAAGAGGCCGTTAAGAAACCGAATCTAATCAATAGAGATAATGATAAAGAAAAGGTTGAAACTGACGAGAAACATACACTAAAAAAGAAAAAAACTAAAACAGTAAAAATAAATGAGACAACGAAACCTAATACACAAAATACAGACACAGAATATAAATATCCCACGAACTCAATGACTACAACACTGTATAACTTGAAATCAGTAAAGATCCCAGTTTTTATAGAATTACTGGCAACAGCCAAGAAAAAAAAAGAAGTTACTGAAATTACAAAAGTTACAAAAAAGATTGATAATGAGATTTAAATGTCAATAAAGAAAATGTGTCGGAGTATTTCGCCGTTGACGACCCTCTAGAAGTTTTAGGTTGTAAAAGATTAACACCAAATCACAAAATAACACGTTTAAATGTTTATTTGTTAATACAATAAAGTCAATGTCATTATTGTTTTTTGTTTTAAACAAAAACTGCAAGTTTTACAGGTTTCAGGAAAAATTTATAGTTATCAGTAATAAATATACAATAAGATGCTGCATATTGGATGCTTGTAAATGACTTTTATTGAGTGGGGCAAAGGTCTATAGAGTATCTGGCATTATCCTTTAGTTATCTGAGCCGTACTTACTTATTACAGACACATTACCGCGTGACGGAGGTGTTGTGTTGACAAGAGTATTTAAAATTGATAAGTTTAGGTTGACCATATGAGCATTATTGACTCGTACAAGATGATATCGACGAAGACATTAAAGTATTTTTTACATAGCACGGGTAGGATGACAGCAGGAAGAAAATATGCATCTTTAGATGAGAAAAAAGGACAGGACAACTGTCATCCGCACTGTCCTATAGCAATATTTGTAGTGTGGTAGTGACACCGTCAACTCAGAATAGAAGGGATTTAGAATTTTATTTTCTGCTTTTTTATCAAACTACCCCAGAATTTGATGTTTAGAAATGTAAATATTAATATAGAAAAAAATATCCTTCTAAAAATCAAATTAACATTCTTTAGAAGTTTCAATAAAACTTTTTGTGGTAGCACTGCTGTCAAATTAACACATAGTAGGTTTCATATTTTCTAGTGCTGGCAACTTCCAGTTGATATTTTTTGACACGCCTAGCTAGTACTCTTCAGCTATTTAACGAAAATCGTGTGTTTCATTGTGTTATTTTATGAAAACTAAGTGAAATAAAGTGGGTTACGAACTGTTACATCTTTTTGATATTGTGTTAAGTGAATTTTACTAAGGAATCGTTGCTAATCATCAGGTAACACTAGCTATACTATGTTGTCAACGTATAAACCTACAAATTTGAGTAACCATATTTTTATAAACTAATATTTGACATTAGAAGTCTTTTGAATTCTGACGTATTATACAGTTGTATTTGTAATTAGGTCTTTTATTTATTTATAGCCCAAAAACATAGTTAACAACGGAAATAAATTAAAATTTTACTAAGACCTAAATACATTGTCATGTTTGATAAGTAATTTGGAAACAAAAACTTTTTGAAAGGTGAGAATATCCATAGTTTAGCAATGACTCATTGATTGATACTTGAAATCGTAAGTACACAAAAATGTACTTTAAATACTGTTATCTTGATATTTCCGTTACTTGAGTACAATTGATACACATACAGTGGTATTTGCATTCATATTTCTTTGGAACGTTCACTTGTCCTAAGGTCAGAAATTACGTATCACGGCATGATGAATACGTTCGCTAAATCTTAGTTGTTTCATTGTTCTGTTTATCTAGTAGCGTTCGCTCAATGTTATTATTGTGATACAATAACGTCAGTCCTGTGGTATCAAATAATATTAATTGATTTAGGTACCATTTTACAATAAAACACATTCACTTACCAATTAGACAGATTCTGGGGCACAAATTTCTGAGCAAGTTGTGTAAAAAAAAATGTTGTTCAAAATAGTTTATTATAAAAAGAGTTATCTCCGAAAAAATTATTGAATATAGTATAATATATAATTAATTTTACTGCTATGTAAGCTATAATTGCCAAGGACCTTATTCTATTTTTATAGAGTTGTGTGTGTTGTGTCCCTGTGGAAAAGGTCTTGGAAACAAAGCCAGAATGATACAGCTGATTTAATTCATTAAACCCCGAGCGAACACCGGCGTTCACTTGGTCATTGTCTTTCTATTGTGTCTCTAATTATGCTACTCAAAAGGTTAACACATGAAAATCTTAAGAAATCTAAGAATACAAAAAATATCAATCAATCAATCAAAGCATTTAATTTAAATATATTTTTATAAAGAGGTAAAGTTTGTTTTTAGTAAGTAATCTCTGAAAGTACTGGTCTGATTGCTAATGTTTTATCACCAATAAAATGCTGCTTTATTCCTGAGTGACTAAGGCTATATTTTATGTACGTGGGCAAAGCCACGGGCAAAAACTAGTTTCAAATAAACTATTTGCAGGACTTTTGCATTGTTAAACAGTCAGTCATATGTTAATTGCACAAATCAAAGTGTCTTCTTTATGGAGAAGAATGTGAACTCTTTGGTCACTCATACTTACAGTTGGACTCGCTTTTAGGGTAATGGGCATGAAGACAAGTCAACGATAGCTATGGTACATAGTGGACATCCCACCTGTGCATAAAAAATGGTTTTTTGAAAACTTTCATTGTATGTACAACTCATCATCTTCCTGCCCTTGTCCCGTGTTATTTGGGGTCGGCACAACACATTTTTTTCTTCCACTCTGCCCTGTCACTTGTCATGCTATCACTAACTTCCTTTTCTTTCATATCACTCTTCACACAATCCATCCATCTTTTCTTTGGTCTCCCTCTCCCTCTCCATCCATCCACATGTAAACTCATAACTCTTTTAGTAACATGCGTCTCATCCCTCCTCTTCACATGACCATACCAAGACAAAAGATTCCCTTTCAACTTTTCAGTCACTGGCGCCACTTTCACATTGTATGTACAACTAAGGAGTGGAATTCCCTGCCAGAGTCTGCGTTTCCTGATAGCTACAACTTGGGAGTCTTTAAGTCAAGAGTGAATAGGTTACTTCTACACAAGTGTGTTAAACCAGCTGTATCTGCAAGCAATGTGCCCTGCCCAGTGCAACTTAAATTTAGCCTTTCTTTGGGCTATGTCCATAACCTTGGTTCTCCTGCAGATATCTTTATTTCTGGTTCAATCATGCAAAGAAACTCCAAGCATTACTTTCAAGGGTGACTTTAAGCTTTCTGACGAGGCCCATTGTGAGTGACTACATTTCAGAGCCATCACTGGCAACATGCACTGGTCATAGACCTTCGTCTTGAGATTTTGTGGTATGTGAGACACAAATTCACTGTTTCATCATTACCGAAATTAACATTTTTAGGGTTCCGTAACAAAGGGTAAAAAAGGGGCCCTATTGCTATGACTGTTGTGCATCTGTCTGTTACCAAGCTGTATCTCATGAACCGTGATAGCTAGAGAGTTGAAATTTCCACAGATAATTAGTTTCTATTTCTGCTATAGCAACAAATACTAAAAACAAGAATAGAATAAATATTTGATTGGGGTTCTCATACAACAAACATGATTTTTTGCCTTTTTTTTTGCTACGGCCAGTACGGAACACTCCGTGCGCGAATCCGACTCGAACTGGGCCGGCTTCTTTACTGATTCTAATCTTTATAATTCCAGCAACCATGGCTACAATGACGGACCAGTACGGCACTACGGGGACGCTCACCCTGAAGTGGGATCCCCGTAACCTGGAGATACGCACCATGTCGGTGGAGAGGACCCTGGAGCCTCTCGTGCTGCAGGTCACCACGCTCGTCAACAGCAAGGATCGGGATGCCAAGAAGAAACGACGTGAGTTTTATTTATGAACAGAATAGCATAATCATTAATCTGCTGGGACTCAGGCTTCCTCTCTAGGAGAGGGAATGGGCCGTAATCCACTACGCGTAGCCAGTGCGGGTTGGTGGATGTCACATGTCTTCGAATTTTTTGGTTCTAGGACATGCTGGTTTCCTCACAATGTTTTCCTTCACCGTTTTGAGAGCAGTGGTAATGAAATAAATTACACAAAGTAATGCGCCTGGCTGGGTTTGAACTTGCGAACTACGAGTCTACGATTCATAAGTCGGGGCGGCTCGGCCACCACTGCTCTCTAAATCAGTTTTATTTATGCCATCTATTTATCAGAGATGTTATGGGAAGGTACGATTCTGATTCCGAAAGGTCGGAACTTCCAATTAATTTTCTCCTCCGATTCAGATTTCGGTTCCGATTAATTTTAATCGGAACTTTTAACGGAGCTGCAGGAAACCTCCCTCCCCCGCGTCTTCTATTACTTTTTCACTTGTTATTTTTATTCGTATTTGGTATTTTGTGATTTCGCACTTCACTTATATCTACTAATAGTTCGGTCAATTTTGACATCCAAGAGTACAATAATTCGCATCCAGCTGAAAATTGGTAGGATGGTTCAAAACACCACTATAAATGAAATTTAAAAAGTCCTCATCGATCAGACATCTGGAAAAAAAATATTCTGTGCAGGTACCTACTTTGACGATTAGATCTTATTAACAGAGTTTTTGATTAGTAGTATTTCATTGGTCGTTTCAGCCTCCGATTTCGATCCCAGTTCCGATTTTGGTTCTGGGTCTGTTTCCGATATTCCAAATTTAAAAACTCCGGTTCCGAATTCAGTTCCGATATAACTACTTCTGTTACATCCCTACTATCTATCTATTGAAGTTTAAAGGTATGATTACACTGCGCACACGTGGGCCACGTACGCCGATCTGGGCGCATCGGTTTCCATACATTTTATATGGCAATTAGACTTGTACAGAGCTACATTAGATCCACGCCACGCGACATCCGTCTTTCTACGTACCAATCAGGCGTGGTCCACGTGTGTCGGTCTAATGTAGTTCTAGCTTTAGTTTCAATACTTAGCACTTGGGCCATGGCGGCCATCATTTGGCATTGCCCGTTGGGCTCGACACATCACGTTTTTTCCTTTATTCTGTCCTGTCGGCAGGCACTCTTTTCCATTCATCCATCCACATGTATACTCATAACTCTTTTAGTAACATGCGTTTCATCCCTCCTCTTCACATGACCATACCAAGTCAAAGGATTTCCGTTGAACTTTTCATATTTTTTGTTTTTTAAAGAAAAAAATGTTGCCCCACTCTGTATCGTAGGATGCACAAAACACCCAGACCCAGAATGACCGTCTATAGACCATACAAATTTTCGTTCCACGCGGGAATCGAACTCGCGACATTTAACGTAGCAATTAAGGAATCCAATACCGCATCAAAATTGTGACC
The DNA here is from genome assembly GCA_949316375.1 of Mythimna vitellina. Classification (NCBI taxonomy): domain Eukaryota; kingdom Metazoa; phylum Arthropoda; class Insecta; order Lepidoptera; family Noctuidae; genus Mythimna; species Mythimna vitellina. The sequence goes on from OX438714.1 coordinate 11,621,422, forward strand.
CCGCAGGGCTGTGGGAGTGAAGTCAGCGATCCCCTTTAACTAAACTTGAATACGGTCCTTTCCACTACCGTTTTAGGACCCGCACAACGCGATATAGCTGTACGAAAAAAATAAATTGATAACTAAATTATTTCCCCTAAGTAAGTACAAATTCTACAGAAAAGACGAGTGTCAAGGAAAGTCGTTAAATCACATGTTAATGAGGCTGTGCTGGGTCTAAAGGGGAGACCAGACGGTTGCAAACTAGTGTTTCAACCAAGGTGACCTTGGTTTATGTGTTTGGTTTGTGTTGCGGCTACATGGATGTAAACCACGCGCCAACACGTTCTGTGGTTGGGAAAACGCGCCTCCCAACCAGGGGCGTTGAAGGTCATGGATTACAACTAGTGTATACACGGATTGAAACTAGCAAGGTCACCTTGGTTGGGACGTTGGTTTGCACCTGTTTGGTCACCCCTTAATAGGTAATTAGAACGGCGCATCGTCTAAACCGCAGGAGAACCAAGGTCGCCAACATAGCTCGAAGAATCGCCAAACTAAAGTGGCAGTGGGCAGGGCACATTGCTCGTAGAACGGACGGTTGATGGGGCCGAAAGGTTCTAGGGTGGCGACCGCGCACCGGAAAACGCAGCGTTGGAAGGCCTCCCACAAAGTGGACCGACGACCTGGTGAGAGTCGCGGGAGTGCGGTGGATGCGAGACGCACAGGATCGGTCATTGTGGCGTCGCTTGGGGGAGGCCTATGTCCAGCAATGGACTTCTGTCGGCTGAAATGATGATGATGAAACCCGTTTTGTTAGAAAAAGAATCAATCCCGCAAGGATGCGGGATCCCGCACAAGAAATCCCGCATTTAGGGTTCCGCAAAAAAGCTGCGGTATCCCGCATTTGCGGGATTGGATTCCCTAGTAGCAACCAATCGCTCGACCAGTTCATTAACCTTCAAATTGTGTATGTGATAGGTGTATTGTGCACGTATCCACGATCCAGGAGCAATTCCTAGCATGGCTGCAGTTTTATATTATAATACAACATTAGTTTTAGTATATGCGAAACCCGAAACTTTTATGTAAAGAATCTTTGTACAAACTTTCATAACTGTATCATAAAAAAACACAAAGTTATAAGCTTGTTATGTTACCTAGTTGTTCGCACAAATACATGGTTACCGCGCCATCCGGGTGACTGAGGGGATTGTCTGAAGTCTAATGCCCGCTATGACCTGCCGTGACCTGTGTTGTACTGTGTCGCTGCTGCCCAACTTTTGACATTTTTTAAATATTTTTGGGAAAAAATATAACATGGTGTAAAAATTATTGGAATCGATTCAGTTACTGATTCTGAACAAACTGTATTCAGGTTTCGCATATACTAAAAATAATGTTGTTTAAAAAAAATGGCCCCGATAATGCATGTTGAAACAAATACGAGTTTCAATCATATATATATTTTTTTTAATCTTTCGCAGCTGGTAAGTCCAAGCGAGCCAGCGCCCTAGTGGCGACGGTGGAGCGTGCAACGGAGATCTTCATCGAGAGGGGACAGAGCATTGCGTACGAGAACCCCGAGATCACCCAGCAGATGCTGACTGCGGTCGAGGAGGTGCGGAAGGCTGGTACGTATCTGAAACACCGTTTTTAGGGTTCCGTACCTCAAAAGGAAAATAGCGGAACCCTTATAGGTTCACTTTGTTGTCCGTCCGTCAAGACATTTTATCTCAGAAACGCGTAGAGGTATCGAGTTGAAATTAAAACCATATACTCAAGTCTGCGGTATCTTGAAGCTGTGAAAAAATCAAACTTCCGAGTTAACGAAAATAAAAAGATACTGCCGTTTATGTCGCAAATAACGTGTATTTCGACACTCTCATGAGAGTCAAACTTCATAGGGTACATCCCGTTGACCTAGTATCCTAAAATTTGAAAAAAAATGGTTACAATACCAATGCAGTGACGTAGCTAGCCCCAAAGGGGGGGCCCCTTAATATCAAAAGTTATCGAGATTTTTTTACACCGTACCTACGCCCTACTAGCACAGACACATGAGACGGGGTCATGATAGACTACGACAGAGATGGGCAGACTAGCTGGATAAATTTCGTGATCTCTTTTATTGGAGTATTCTGGAGTAGAAGAAAGGTTAAGTTTTTGTTGCGATTTTATGTAGAAAAAGTTTGTGGGTAACATGTTACGAGTTTTTACACATTTCGGGGCCCCTGTAACTTGGGGGCCCCGTATCATTGATACGGCTGATACGGTGGTAGCTACGCCCCTGAACCAACGCAATAAAAGTTACAATCGATTGAAAATAGTAGCCCACCGGTATTGGGAACAGGGTCCAAGCTACCGGCGGTCAGGGCTCCAGAGAAAGGAACCTCCTAACTATACAAGCCGTGTCCAGAAGTACCGCTTTCTGAATCAAGCCCTTGATCCAGCCGCCTAACGCGAGCCTCCTTAGGTGTTGGTCGAGGCTCTTGGCTATTAAGCCATTGGCGGACACGACTATCGGTACAATGATCGCTGAGTCCACATCCCACATGACATTCCACATCGAAAACCTCGCGAGACAAATCAATATACTTGATTTGTTTATCTTTCTTGACTTTCACGAGGTTCTCGTCATGCGGAACGGAAATGTCAACAATCATTGCACGCCTCTCGTTTCGGTCCACCATCACTATATCAGGCTTATTGGCTACAATAGACCTATCAGTGATGATGGACCGATCCCAGTACAATGTGATATCGCCATCGTCGAGAACTGGGTCGGATTCATACCTGTAGTACGGCACTTCTGTACTTCTGTAGCAAGTTGCTGATGGATAATCCTGGCTACAAGGTAGTGTCTATGCAAGTATTCTCCGTTAGCTAGACGAGAACAACCAGAGATAATGTGACGAATTGATTCTCCCGGACGGTGACATGCCCGACAGATGTCAACCGTGCCGTCCTTCACAATAAATCTCCGGTAGTTATTCGTCATGATAACTTCGTCCATAATTGCACAGACAAAACCTTCAGTTTCCCCAAAGAGGTCACCGACGATCAGCCAGGCTAGGGACGCTAGTTGATCTACATCGGGTCCATGAAGGGCCCGGAAAAAGCGTCCGTGAAGTTCCTTACTCTGCCATACTTCCTTGCGATCGTTAGTGTCAAGCACTACCGGTTTGCGCCAGTTCTCGTTAGCCAGGGAGAGTGGGGTGAGTCCCTTGTCCACTGCCACTACATCACGATGCATACCCACGTCGGCAGCTAAGAAATATTCCCTGAGACTGCATACCTCGCAGTTGTGCAGGGTCTTAGCATTTAAAAAACCTCGACCCCCACGGGATATACAGTCTCATCACCGACGATCGTGGGTGATGCATTCGGTATGCAGTCAGCATTGTAAGGACCCATGTTATTATTATTACCGATGCCGCCCCGCTCGCCGCGCCGCTCGCCTCAAAGACCGAAGCCGTGACCAGGCCTTAAAAGTTTATCTGCGACCACGATTAAGTTCTTATCTCCTTTGCCCACAGGAGCAGCAATGAGCCTAGCGGCCCGGGAGTTCTCCGAGGAGCCCTGCGCCTCCCAAGTGCGCTCCAGCATGGTCAGAGCAGCTCGAGGACTGCTCTCCGCCGTCACCAGGCTTCTGATCCTCGCTGATATGGTAGACGTGCATCTGCTGCTCAACAAGCTAAACACTGTGAGTATAACATATCAGATTTACTATGTGATTCAATTAAGCCTAAGATCGACTTGGCGCCATGTTGCGACGTCATGGCGGTCGCAGGCGTGAGGACGCTCCAGCAGCCGGGATCCCGATTCCGACTTCCATCCATCGTAGGCGTAGGCTTGCGGACAACGAGCAATGGGTAGCATGCCGTCCGAGCGTCCAGTAACCGTCCGGACCGAGCCCAAGTCGTCGACGGCGCGTACTGTTCCACGCGCGCCTCAAGGAGATGTCAGCAAATCGTAGAGGCCCAGCAGGGTCGAAGCCAACGTTAAGTGAAAATGAACCCCGGGGCCCTAGAATAAAGTCAAAGAAGGAATAGGAGTGGGTTTTAGTTACTAAAAGTCTGACACGCTTTCTCGCTCCACCGTCGTGAAGGTGATGCAAATATTTAGTTTATGAAGTAAGTGACGAAAAGCCATACAATTTTACTGATATGTAGAATTTGTGAAGTTAGGGTCGGTAGAGTTAGGCCGTGTAGATTCAGAAGCTTGGCTCTAAATGAGATCTTTTTCACACAAATGACTGCACAATGATGTTCTAATGGTAGGTCTGACCAAAGGAACTGTCAAAATTTTAGCAGATTACCGTATACGTCAGATATTCATTTGTCAATATGTACGAGATTACCATTCTTTTCCATTTCTTTCAATGGAGTGTCGGTGGTTGATGATTGGAAAGTCATAATGACGCCAATATATTAGTAGATTACCAAACTTGTCAAAATCAACAATTATGAAATCAATGATAGATCATTCTGACACTATTGTAATAGCAGATTTCACTTCATGATATGGCTAACTAAAACTGGCTAGATCGTTAAACATTAACATTTGATGATATGTCGAACTTCGTTTGGCCATATCATTGATATAGGATTTCTATGATAATAAAAGGTCTAAAGAAAGTAGGCCAAACGAGGATTGAGATATCATCAAAGTTAAACGTTTAAATCGATCTGGCTAGTTTAACTTGGCCGTATCATGAAGTGATCAGTTTCTATGATCTGGCCACGACATATATTTAATTCACTATGGCGAATTTGAAAAAATATTTAGTCTAGAAATGAAACATTATACGTTAATATAATTTGTCTCAAGCGCAGGCGCAGGGTAGCCAGCCTATCGGAATTCTACAGGTTACATTTTGGAGAGTGTGCGCGGGAATTGCATGACTTGATTCCGCCATCTCCTTTCTACCATCGGACATACGGCGGGTATCCACCTTTACGTTGTTGAAACTTCAACGGTCCGGACTAAGTGTTTCGCGTCGTCGTTTTTACCGCGTACATTGAAGGACTGGAACAATTTGCCTGCTGCGGTCTTCCCGTCCAACTATAATTTAGGTGTCTTCAAGGCTAGAGTGAATAGGTTCTTAATAAACTAGTGCGCCTCACCATCAATGATTGCATCTCTGCTTACCATCAGGTGGGATCGCAGTCAAGCACTGGTCTATATCAATTAAAAAAAAAAATTTTTATAAAAAAAAACTTCACTAAAAAAAAACACAAAGAATCAAAATAACTTTAATTTCGGAAGTCCGTTGACCATTTCTGATCTTCTTCATCAGTTCCACTTCATCAAATGTTACTTTTTGACTGTAAATGCTTAAGTTCTCGATGAAAATACCAAAATCACAATGCAGTTGCCTATAATATTTGAGGAGATCCCTCGATTTGGCCAAGATTCCATCATCAGATCCTGACTTGGTGACTATGGGACCATTTGGGAAGTATACGCTTTCTAACAAATCAAGAATTTTTCAAATCGGTCGGCAAGCGACGAAGTTATGCGCGAAAAAACATTTAAAAAAAATACAAACATCCGAATTGAGAACCTCCTCCTTTTTTAGAAGTCGGTTAAAAAAAAATTCTTACAGAACACTTGTTTAAAACAATTTAAACTGTGTGTTATATAAAATTATTAAAAAAAAACTTTTTTTTCCAACCACCCGTTCTCTAATAATCTAGTACTGGTGGCCCACCACCAGTACTAGATTAGAAAGTATATGCCTTTTAGTGAAATCTTCAACAATAATCTTTTCTCTCCCCAGGTTGAAAACGACCTGGACAAGTTAAAATCCGCGTCGTCCCAGTCGGAGCTGATGGAGTCGGCGCGCCAGTTCGGGCGCTCGGCGTCCGAGCTGGCGGCGCAGGCGGCCAAGCGACAGCGGGAGCTCAAGGAGCCGCGCATGAAGGACGAGCTCGCGGCCGCCAGAGCTGTGCTCAAGAAGCATTCCACTATGTTGCTCACCGCTTCGAAGGTACGTCGTCATCACTGTTGGACTTAGCGGCCTCCCCTAAGTGACGCCACAACTGGGCACGCCATAATCACGGTGGCAAGTTCCCTCTTTGAGGAGTGGCTGGAGCGGCAGCACGGCGTCTTCACCTTCCACATGACGCAGGTCCTCACCGGACTTGGTAAGTTCGGGAGATTCCTGCATCGGATTCTGGCGGAAGAAAAGTCCAGGTGCTTCCATTGTGTGGACCGCCCGGAGAACACGGTGGAACATACGGTGAAGTTTGCTCCGCTTGGGCGGAGCATCGCCGTGTCCTTTAGAGCCGGGCTCTGGTTCAGGCCAGGTACGGAGTGAGAGGGATTAGGAGGTGGTCAACTAGAGGATTCGATCCCGAACCATTGTTTTAATACCAGGATTTCTGATTTATCTATCTATTATATTATATAGTTGCGGAATTGTATTGGTAATGAAAAGTCGGTAAAGCTTGTCATAATAAGTTTTATTTGCCTTTTGACAACATCATCATCGTCACCATCATCTTCCTGCCCTTGTCCCGTTTTATTTGAGGTCGGCGCAACACGTTTTTTTCTTCCATTCTGTCCAGTCACTCGTCACGCTATCACTAACTGGCTTTTCTTTCATATCACTTCTCACACAACACATCCGTTTTTTCTTTGGTCTCCCTCTCCCTATCCATCCATCCACATGTAAACTCATAACTCTTTTAGTAACATGCATTTCATTTCTCCTCTTCACATGACCATACCAAGACAAACGATTCCCCTTCAACTTTTCAGTCACTGGCGCCACTTTCAAACTTCCCCTAATATATTCATTTCTCACTTTATCCATTCTCGTCACACCACACATCCATCTCAACATTCTCATCTCCGCCACATGAAATCTTTTTTCAGCCGTCTTTTTACAGCCCAACATTCTGATTCATACAGTATGACAGGCCTTATCACGGATTTGTAGATTTTACCCTTCGACTTGAGGGGCATCCGTGGGTCACAAGTTGTTCTTGTAATCTGTCGCCATTTCATCCATCCAGAGTTGATCCTATATGTTGCGTCCCGATTACCGCACCATCCCCTTGGATAAGCAACCCGAGGTACCGAAAGTCGGAGCAGATCGGTATGGGGGTTCCAGCGGGAGCTAAAGGCACTGAATTGGAGAGACCGCCGAAATCGCAGAACGAGTACTCCGTTTTAGTTCTAGTCAATTTCAGGCTAAAACTCTCCAGTCTGTGCCACCACACCTCCAATCTGTTCTGGACCTCTAGGCCACTCTCGGCAACCAACATAATGTCATCAAACAGCATACACCAGGGAGCCTCTTCCTGAATGTCCGACTTCAGAGCGTCCATTATCATCAGGAAGAGGTAAGGGCTGAGAGCCGACCCTTGATATAAGCCGACAGCCACATTGAAGCTGCCAGTGGTGCCCACTGTAGACCGGACTTGGGTACTGCATCGACTGTACATCGCTCGGATCAACTGCACATACTTCCCAGGCACACCTTTCTCCTTAAGGGTCCACCACAGAACCTCACGAGGTACCCGGTCGTATGCCTTTTCGAGGTCAAAAATGGCATCCGCTGTACCCCGACTCGGCATAAAACCGAATTGCTTCTGTGAAATTTCACTCTCTTCTCTCACTAACCGCCTTTCAATAACTTTCTCCCAGGCTTTCATAGTATGTGACATTAGCTTTATTCCTCTGTAATTGTTGCACTCAAGCTCATCACCTTTGTTTTTAAAATAGGCACCAAAGAAGAAGAACAAAGCTAACCACGTCCATCCATCCACTCGCAATAACTTCCACACTTCCACTGGTATTCCATCTGGACCAATGGCTTTACCATTCTTCATTCCATTTACGGCTATTCTGACTTCATCCATACTAACCATTTGACAACATTAATAATAAGAAAAAGTTAAAATAAAGAATTTGAAGAAAAGAGGTTTAAAAGTAAGGTTATATATTAACTTTTCGTTCACACCGTACCGATTATACGGTATTACGTAGTGCGTTATCGCTGATTATCGGTGGCCGATTATTATACTACTCGTACATGCCCGGCGGACGCGGATTGGCTATGTTGCCGAACGTTACAGCATATTACATTGCAGTACCATGTCGGCTTGGTGAGAATGCAAACTGCAGACTAAGTCCACGTTCACAATGGGGCTGACAGTGAGCATGCTCACATTCGGCGGCGGACAATACGTTTGATGTGAACGATGCCAAAGTCTTTCGAAACTTGAAGTAATCCTGTTCTGTTCCCCAGGTGTACGTGCGCCACCCCGAGCTGGCGGCGGCGAAGGCCAACCGTGACTACGTGCTGCGCGCCGTCTGCTGCGCTGTCGACAGCATCTCTTGTGTCGCCAAGGGGCAGCCCATACCCGTCGTGGGTGAGTCACATCACATAACATCACGTCTGTATACACACAACCGTGACTACGTGCTGCGCGCCGTCTGCTGCGCTGTCGACAGCATCTCTTGTGTCGCCAAGGGGCAGCCCATACCCGTCGTGGGTGAGTCACATCACATAACATCACGTCTGTATACACACAACCGTGACTACGTGCTGCGCGCCGTCTGCTGCGCTGTCGACAGCATCTCTTGTGTCGCCAAGGGGCAGCCCATACCCGTCGTGGGTGAGTCACATCACATAACATCACGTCTGTATACACACAACCGTGACTACGTGCTGCGCGCCGTCTGCTGCGCTGTCGACAGCATCTCTTGTGTCGCCAAGGGGCAGCCCATACCCGTCGTGGGTGAGTCACATCACATAACATCACGTCTGTATACACACAACCGTGACTACGTGCTGCGCGCCGTCTGCTGCGCTGTCGACAGCATCTCTTGTGTCGCCAAGGGGCAGCCCATACCCGTCGTGGGTGAGTCACATCACATAACATCACGTCTGTATACACACAACCGTGACTACGTGCTGCGCGCCGTCTGCTGCGCTGTCGACAGCATCTCTTGTGTCGCCAAGGGGCAGCCCATACCCGTCGTGGGTGAGTCACATCACATAACATCACGTCTGTATACACACAACCGTGACTACGTGCTGCGCGCCGTCTGCTGCTCTGTCGACAGCATCTCTTGTGTCGCCAAGGGGCAGCCCATACCCGTCGTGGGTGAGTCACATCACATAACATCACGTCTGTATACACACAACCGTGACTACGTGCTGCGCGCCGTCTGCTGCGCTGTCGACAGCATCTCTTGTGTCGCCAAGGGGCAGCCCATACCCGTCGTGGGTGAGTCACATCACATAACATCACGTCTGTATACACACAACCGTGACTACGTGCTGCGCGCCGTCTGCTGCGCTGTCGACAGCATCTCTTGTGTCGCCAAGGGGCAGCCCATACCCGTCGTGGGTGAGTCACATCACATAACATCACGTCTGTATACACACAACCGTGACTACGTGCTGCGCGCCGTCTGCTGCGCTGTCGACAGCATCTCTTGTGTCGCCAAGGGGCAGCCCATACCCGTCGTGGGTGAGTCACATCACATAACATCACGTCTGTATACACACAACCGTGACTACGTGCTGCGCGCCGTCTGCTGCGCTGTCGACAGCATCTCTTGTGTCGCCAAGGGGCAGCCCATACCCGTCGTGGGTGAGTCACATCACATAACATCACGTCTGTATACACACAACCGTGACTACGTGCTGCGCGCCGTCTGCTGCGCTGTCGACAGCATCTCTTGTGTCGCCAAGGGGCAGCCCATACCCGTCGTGGGTGAGTCACATCACATAACATCACGTCTGTATACACACAACCGTGACTACGTGCTGCGCGCCGTCTGCTGCGCTGTCGACAGCATCTCTTGTGTCGCCAAGGGGCAGCCCATACCCGTCGTGGGTGAGTCACATCACATAACATCACGTCTGTATACACACAACCGTGACTACGTGCTGCGCGCCGTCTGCTGCGCTGTCGACAGCATCTCTTGTGTCGCCAAGGGGCAGCCCATACCCGTCGTGGGTGAGTCACATCACATAACATCACGTCTGTATACACACAACCGTGACTACGTGCTGCGCGCCGTCTGCTGCGCTGTCGACAGCATCTCTTGTGTCGCCAAGGGGCAGCCCATACCCGTCGTGGGTGAGTCACATCACATAACATCACGTCTGTATACACACAACCGTGACTACGTGCTGCGCGCCGTCTGCTGCGCTGTCGACAGCATCTCTTGTGTCGCCAAGGGGCAGCCCATACCCGTCGTGGGTGAGTCACATCACATAACATCACGTCTGTATACACACAACCGTGACTACGTGCTGCGCGCCGTCTGCTGCGCTGTCGACAGCATCTCTTGTGTCGCCAAGGGGCAGCCCATACCCGTCGTGGGTGAGTCACATCACATAACATCACGTCTGTATACACACAACCGTGACTACGTGCTGCGCGCCGTCTGCTGCGCTGTCGACAGCATCTCTTGTGTCGCCAAGGGGCAGCCCATACCCGTCGTGGGTGAGTCACATCACATAACATCACGTCTGTATACACACAACCGTGACTACGTGCTGCGCGCCGTCTGCTGCGCTGTCGACAGCATCTCTTGTGTCGCCAAGGGGCAGCCCATACCCGTCGTGGGTGAGTCACATCACATAACATCACGTCTGTATACACACAACCGTGACTACGTGCTGCGCGCCGTCTGCTGCGCTGTCGACAGCATCTCTTGTGTCGCCAAGGGGCAGCCCATACCCGTCGTGGGTGAGTCACATCACATAACATCACGTCTGTATACACACAACCGTGACTACGTGCTGCGCGCCGTCTGCTGCGCTGTCGACAGCATCTCTTGTGTCGCCAAGGGGCAGCCCATACCCGTCGTGGGTGAGTCACATCACATAACATCACGTCTGTATACACACAACCGTGACTACGTGCTGCGCGCCGTCTGCTGCGCTGTCGACAGCATCTCTTGTGTCGCCAAGGGGCAGCCCATACCCGTCGTGGGTGAGTCACATCATGAACATCACGCCTGTATTCACCCCTACTTTTTAATTAGTACAAAAAAAAAAATAGGGCTGTATCCGTAACCATTACTGATCATATTTCTGTAGTCAAAAGTAAAAAAAAAACGATATGCAAGCATCACTCAGGCGTACAACAAATGTATAATGACGAACACGCCTCTATGAAGCTACACGTCCGTGGACAGCGTAAGCCATAATTTTGTATGCAAGCTCTATCCCTATGATCCCGGGGGAGTATAGAGTACTTATTTCAGGATATTATAGGGTACTATTAATCATGGAGAGAGTATAGGGTACTTTTTATTCCAAGGAGAATAGGGTAATTTTTATCTTGAGGAGAGAATTGGGTACTTTTTATCACAGGAGAAAATATGGGACTTTTTAACCCGGGGAGTAAAGGGTACTTTTATCCGGGGCAGTAAAGGGTACTTTAATCCGGGGGAGTATAGGGTACTTTTATCCGGGAGAGTAAAGGGTACTTTTATCCGGGGAGTAAAGGGTACTTTTATCCGGGAGAGTAAAGGGTACTTTTATCCGGGAGAGTAAAGGGTACTTTTATCCGGGGCAGTAAAGGGTACTTTTATACGGGGGGGTAAAGGGTACTTTTATCCGGGGGAGTAAAGGGTACTTTTATCCGGGGGAGTAAAGGGTACTTTTATCCGGGGAAGTAAAGAGTACTTTTATCCGGGGAAGTAAAGGGTACCTTTTATCACAGGGAGACTATAGGGTCCTTTCTTTCTTGTGTTAGTATAGGATACTTTTCATCCCAGGAGAGCTTAGGCTACTTTTCATACCAGGGGAATATGTTCCGTTGAGATTATTTTCGCTTTTGACGCAGACGACACCGCAGGCAGACGGGAAAGTGATTATGAGTATAACTGCTATTTTATTGTTTGCAGGTGGAAATCGTCCCGTGGAGGGTCCGGGGGAACTGGCTCAAGCGCTCGATGATTTTGATGTGAGTTCTTTTGTCTTAGAAATAATTCATTCGCGAATACGTATAATGAAAGTGGACAAATCCGTAGTCATCACTTAGTAGGCACAGGCGTCCGACCGTCCGGTAACCGTCCGGACCGAGCCCAATTCTTCGACAGCGCTTACTATTCCACGCGCGCCTCAAGAAGATGTCAGCAAACCGTAGGGGCTTAGCAGGGTCAAAGCTTACTGGGGCCATGGGTAGTGTGAAAGTGAAACCCGGGGCCCTGGGACGAAGGCAAAGAAGGAACAGGAGTGGGTTTTTAGTTAGTAAAAGTCTGTCACTATCTTTCGCTCCGCTCAAGAGCGGGATGTGTAATAAGATGATTTTCCCACTTAAAAAAAGAAGCCATCATTTAAATGATGTTATTTCAGACAGGCCTACATGGTCAATTATCATTCAATCATGTTTTGTAATTACAAATATCTCTGTTAAATGTTTCTTGTCGCTATCATGTATTTTTGCTTAATCCCCAGGAGCGCATGGTGATGGAACCGCTCGCCTACTCCGAGCTGCGCACGCGACCCTCACTTGAGGAGAGGCTGGAGAGCATCATCTCCGGGGCGGCCCTCATGGCTGACAGCTCTTGTACCAGGTGAGCATCACGACTGTCGTCATCGCAACAAGAGGCAGAATATATTTTTTTGTTTTTTGGTAGACTCGTGTTGACACACGTGGTCACTAGGGATGCAACGGAAGAGTCTTAACGGAAGCAGAAACGGAAACAGATGTCAATCACAGAAACAGATCTTTGTGAAAGCACAATTTTATTTTTTAAAAACAACAGAAAGTTTACGTCGTAATCACGTCAAAAAAATATAATAATAAAAAACTCGTTGCGACATGTTTGAGTGCGCCCCCGCTCCCCTCCCCTCGCGCCTCATCCTTTGTGTCCAGCCTCCCTCGCGCCCCCCCCCCCCCCGCGCTCCTCGCTGTATTCTTCCGTTTAGAGTTCTGTTATAAATTTTGCGGAAGCAGAAGCGGAAACGGTAGTGAATAAGCTTGCGGAACTTCTGCAGAAGCGGAAGCAGAGTTCTGTTGTAACACTAGTGGTCACGACGATGGAGCACGCTTGCCTAGAAGTAACCTATTCACTCTTGACTTATATAACCCGAGGTTGTAGCTATGAAGAAACAGACTCTGGCAGGGAATTCCACTCCTTACCTCTTACAATCATTGAAATGATCTCGGATTATAACTTTTAGCTTGCCTGTATACGTCAGCTGTCCTATTTTTATCTACACAAATATTATGAAGAGGTAAAGTTTGTATTTTTGATTGTTGGAGGTAATCTCTGAAAGTACTGACCCGATTGCTAAAATTTTTTCACTGATCGAAAGCTGCTATATTCCAGAGTGACATAAATCGCTAAAATGGCTGGCAAAAGCTAGTTGTTCGATAAAAGTTGTATGTACAATAAAGAATATGAGAGTTTTTTTGTAGTGAAAACTTCGTTAGGTTTTCTGATCACTTTGTTTAGTGGGTATTGAATGAGACAGCCGTCACTTTCCGCTATGTAACTCTCATTCGGGTATGTTCGGCTCAAGTGGCCGAACTTACCCGAGCGATTACGATTTCGTATTATGAACCACGCCTTTAAGTATTCACTTCTCGTCGTGTTCTTTTTTTCTGTTAAAACAACAATTATTATTTGTTCAGTTGCTACACGATAAAAATGTTCAGGCAAATTGTACAAGGAATTTATTACTAACCTTAAATTAGGCGTGCAAAATAGTCTAATTTAGTTTGAATTCATAGGACACATTAATATATCTGATTACAATTATTAACCATTTAGATACAAATTAAAGTCTTTAATAATAACGTGCAATATGTCTAATACAAGAAGTTTAAAATTGGTAAGAAATTATAGAATTAGAAATTGCATTTCAAGCCTGTCTTATAATTATGTCAAATGATGATTGTTCAACATCTGTCTTGTCCACAGAGATGAGCGTCGCGAGCGCATCGTCGCAGAGTGCAACGCGGTGCGGCAAGCGTTGCAGGATCTGTTGCACGAGTACATGGCTAATGTAAGTGTTTATGTTGTTTCATTACTGTATTGGAAAGTACCTGTAATGGGTAGCTCGCCGTCCGGCCGTGCTCTGTCTCCTCCTTCCCATGGCCTGACTAACAAAATGTTATAAGGGCTGAATTGTGGGGCGGTTGCGGTCATAGCCGACCTCCCAACCCATCCCAGCGTGAATGGCAAAGCCTATCCCAGTGCTAATGGCAAAACCTATCCCAGTGCCAATGGCAAAGCCCATCCCAGTGCCAATGGCAAAGCCTATCCCAGTGCCAATGGCAAAGCCCATCCCAGTGCCAATGGCAAAGCCTATCCCAGTGCTAATGGCAAAGCCTATCCCAGTGCCAATGTTATGACTTTGTTTCGGTATAATTTTTCTTTAACCTTTTTATTATTATTTTTTTTTATATAATTTTCTTTCGACAACTTTTTATTTTTGTTTGGTTACTCGGGCAATTTATTCTTCTTTATGTTTTGTTCAAACAATTATTGAATGGCGCAACCAGCAGGTGAATTAATTATTGTTTTGAATTTTTTAGAAAGTAGTATTAGTTAAAAATAAAATTATATATATATATATATATGTCTACAGAAGATTTAAGCAGTGATAATGATAGTTTTTTTTCTGTGACAAGTAATGATGACAGTTTTGCGAGTGTTCCTTCTCTTGCAGACAGTCTTGCAGCGCAGTTTTCTGATGTTCCTAAGAACTTCAATGTCATACATATTAATGCCCAGAGCATTCCGGCCCATTTCCACGATATGCTGGCAAGTTTTGACTGTAAAAACATACATGCTATTCTTATTTCTGAGTCGTGGCTTAAACCTTGTCTCCCTTCCACTAGTTACTCTCTTCCTGGCTTCGTGCTTATAAGAAATGACCGGACAGTTGGTGGTGGTGGCGGTGTTGCCATATATATCCGTTCATATATTCCTTTCTCTGTTGTACATGTGTCAGCACAGCCTCAGCCATCAAATGCTGGTGAACATCTCTTTCTTGAGGTCGAACTTAATCACTCAAAATTGCTACTTGGCGTTTATTACTGTCCCTCTTTGCGCATTAACTTTTTTTCATCTTTCGAAAACCTCTTAGAACTTCTAATCCCTTCCTACAGTCATAGCATAATCATGGGTGATTTTAATACCTGTCTCCTAAAAAAGGATCATCGCTCTTCTTCCCTGTTTAATGTTTTGACTTCTAGCAATCTTTCTATTCTTCCGCTAAGTGCCACTCACCATTTTCCTAATTGTACTCCTTCACTTCTAGACTTGATTATAGTCTCCTCTTCTGATCGCGTCGCTAAGTATGGCCAATGCTCAGCTGATGCCTTTTCTTATCATGATCTGATTTTTCTTTCATATAAAATTCGTCCACCTAAAACTAAAGCCAAAATTCTCATGCAACGCAATTTTGGTGGCATGAATGTTGACGGTCTTTGCGAGGATGCTTGCAATATAGATTGGTCTTCTCTATATGTCTCTACATCAGTCGATGAGCAAGTTGATATATTCAATACCAAACTCGTTGAGCTTTACGATCACCACGCTCCTGTTCGAGCAGTCAAGGTCAGACATTTTCCGGCACCGTGGCTGACGGATGAAATTAAATCTTTGATGAAAAAGAAAGCTACAGCTAAGATTATCTTTCATCTCTTCCGACTCCCAGTTATTCTCCATTCGTATTTGGTCAGTTCTCTGCGTGTGATGTTAAGAAGAGTATACTTTCAATTACCTCCAATGCAGTGGGAAGTGACTGTATTAGCCGTAAAATGTTACTACCGGTACTGGACATAATCCTCTCTGTCATTTGTCACATTTTAAATTTTTCTGCATCTAGCGGTATCTTTCCATGTTCATGGAAAGATGCTCAAATAATTCCTCTACCCAAAAAGTCCAATCCTACATCCTTTTCTGAATACCGTCCAATATCCGTCTTACCATTCCTGTCTAAAGTCCTGGAACGTTTAATCCACAACCAATTAAGTACTTTCCTTTCCAAAAATAATCTCCTCAACCCCTTTCAGTCCGGCTTCCGTTCTGGTCATAGCACCACTACAGCGCTGCTCAATATTACGGACGATATTAGGTCAGCCATGGAAAGCAGTAATCTGACGGTCTTGGCATTGCTAGATTTTAGTAATGCTTTTAATACGGTTGATTTTGATGTTTTACTTGGTATTTTATGCTCTCTTAATATATCTCCACCAGTGATTGATTGGTTTCATAGTTACCTGTTCGGTCGACGGCAACGTATTTGCATCGGAGAGACCATGTCTTCTTGGTGTAGTACTTCTGCCGGAGTTCCACAGGGTGGCGTTTTATCACCATTACTTTTCGCAGTTTTTATTAACTCAATCTCCAATGAATTAATTTCTTCCTACCACCTTTATGCAGATGACCTTCAAATATATTCACGGGCACCTCTTGGAAAACTGTCTGAGGCTATCTTGACCATTAACCTTGATCTGGCTCGTATATGCGACTGGAGCAAGAGGTACGGACTTATGGTGAATCCCGTAAAGACGCAGGTTATAGTGGTGGGCAGTTCTAGGATGGTCTCGAAGATTGACTGGATGACTCTTCCCAAAGTTACTTTTGACAGTTCAGTAATTCCCTTTAGCGAGAAAGTTAAGAACTTGGGGATATTCATCGACAAGAATTTCTCTTGGACTGCCCAACTACAAGAAGTTAGCCGCAAGTTATTTGCATCTGCTGGATCATTGAGAAGACTACGTAATTTTCTGCCGACTGCCACCAAGATTGCGCTTGCACAATCTCTTCTTCTACCTATCCTTGATTATGCTAATGCCAGCTATCTTGACCTCTCTGAAGTACAACTGGATAAACTTGAGCGACTTCAAAACTTTTGTATAAGGTTCGTATTCGGTTTGCGTAAATATGACCATGTTTCTGAATTTCGTGTTAAACTCAAGTGGTTGCCGATCCGCCTTCGCCGTAATGCTCATATTCTTTCCCTCTTGTATAATGTGCTCTTTTCCCCTTCTACCCCTCGTTACCTCAAACAACGGCTCCAATTTCTTTGCGACTCCCACATGAAAGTTCTTAGGTCATCGGATAACTTGAAACTTAAAATGCCAATCCATACGACTACTTTCCTGGATAAGTCTTTTACTGTCCAGGCCGCTCGTCTATGGAATGCATTGCCTGTGGCAATAAAACGTGCGCAAACACTGCCTGTATTTAAAAGGCTTGTGAAGGATCACTACTTGTCACTGTGGTCATGTCTTCGTTTCATCACTTATTTCTCTTGCTTATATATTTATATTTTGTATGTATGTATATGTGTATCTATTTTAGTATTAAGTTTTTGTTTACTTTTATATTTGCACCAAGTGCAAACCCATTTTGTGTCCAGGCAATCTCTATCCATTCTGGATTGCCTGGAAGAAATCGCCGAGTGCGATAAGGCCGCCAATTGTATGTTTTATATTGTATTACAATTCAATTTGTAAATCTGTAACTTGGTATGCAATAAAGTATATATAAATAAATAAATACAATGGCAAAGCCCATCCCAGTGCCAATGGCAAAGCCTATCCCAGTGCCAATGGCAAAGCCCATCCCAGTGCCAATGGCAAAGCCTATCCCAGTGCTAATGGCAAAGCCTATCCCAGTGCCAATGGCAAAGCCCATCCCAGTGCCAATGGCAAAGCCTATCCCAGTGCCAATGGCAAAGCCCATCCCAGTGCCAATGGCAAAGCCTATCCCAGTGCCAATGGCAAAGCCCATCCCAGTGCCAATGGCAAAGCCTATCCCAGTGCTAATGGCAAAGCCTATCCCAGTGCCAATGGCAAAGCCCATCCCAGTGCCAATGGCAAAGCCTATCCCAGTGCCAATGGCAAAGCCCATCCCAATGCCAATGGCAAAGCCTATCCCAGTGCCAATGGCAAAGCCCATTCCAGTGCTAATGGCAAAGCCCATCCCAGCGGTAATGGCAAAGCCCATCCCAGCTGTAATGGCAAAGCCCATCCCAGTGTCAATGGCCAAGCCCATCCCAGTGTCAATGGCAAAGCCCATCCCAGCTGTAATGGCAAAGCCCATCCCAGTGCGAATGGCAAAGCCCATTCCAGTGCCAATGGCAAAGCCCATCCCAGCGGTAATGGCAAAGCCCATCCTAGCTGTAATGGCAAAGCCCATCCCAGTGTCAATGGCAAAGCCCATCCCAGTGTCAATGGCAAAGCCTATCCCAGTGCGAATGGCAAAGCCCATCCCAGTGCTAATGGCAAAGCCCATCCCAGTGCTAATGGCAAAGCCCATCCCAGTGCCAATGGCAAAGCCCATCCCAGTGCCAATGGCAAAGCCCATCCCAGTGCCAATGACAAAGCCCATCCCAGTGTCAATGGCAAAGCCCATCCCAGTGTCAATGGCAAAGGCTATCCCAGTGCGAATGGCAAAGCCCATCCCAGTGCTAATGGCAAAGCCCATCCCAGTGCTAATGGCAAAGCCCATCCCAGCGGTAATGGCAAAGCCCATCCCAGCGGTAATGGCAAAGCCCATCCCAGCTGTAATGGCAAAGCCCATCCCAGTGTCAATGGCAAAGGCTATCCCAGTGCCAATTGTAAAGCCCATCCCAGTGCTAATGGCAAAGCCCATCCCAGTGCTAATGGCAAAGCCCATCCCAGTGTCAATGGCAAAGCCCATCCCAGTGTCAATGGCAAAGCCCATCCCAGTGTCAATGGCAAAGCCCATCCCAGTGTCAATGGCAAAGGCTATCCCAGTGCGAATGGCAAAGCCCATCCCAGTGCTAATGGCAAAGCCCATCCCAGTGCTAATGGCAAAGCCCATCCCAGTGTCAATGGCAAAGCCCATCCCAGTGTCAATGGCAAAGGCTATCCCAGTGCGAATGGCAAAGCCCATCCCAGTGCTAATGGCAAAGCCCATCCCAGTGCTAATGGCAAAGCCCATCCCAGTGCTAATGGCAAAGCCCATCCCAGTGCTAATGGCAAAGCCCATCCCAGTGCTAATGGCAAAGCCCATCCCAGTGCTAATGGCAAAGCCCATCCCAGTGCTAATGGTAAAGCCCATCCCAGTGCCAATTGTAAAGCTCATCCCAGTGCTAATGGCAAAGTCCATCCCAGTGCCAATGGCAAAGCTCATCCCAGTGCCAATGGCAAAGCTCATCCCAGTGCCAATGGCAAAGCCCATCCCAGTGCCAATGGCAAAGCACATCCCAGTGCCAATGGCAAAGCCCATCCCAGTGCCAATGGCAAAGCCCATCCCAGTGCCAATGGCAAAGCCCATCCCAGTGCCAATGGCAAAGCCCATCCCAGTGTCAATGGCAAAGGCTATCCCAGTGCGAATGGCAAAGCCCATCCCAGTGCTAATGGCAAAGCCCATCCCAGTGCTAATGGCAAAGCCCATCCCAGTGTCAATGGCAAAGCCCATCCCAGTGTCAATGGCAAAGGCTATCCCAGTGCGAATGGCAAAGCCCATCCCAGTGCTAATGGCAAAGCCCATCCCAGTGCTAATGGCAAAGCCCATCCCAGTGCTAATGGCAAAGCCCATCCCAGTGCTAATGGCAAAGCCCATCCCAGTGCTAATGGCAAAGCCCATCCCAGTGCTAATGGCAAAGCCCATCCCAGTGCTAATGGTAAAGCCCATCCCAGTGCCAATTGTAAAGCTCATCCCAGTGCTAATGGCAAAGTCCATCCCAGTGCCAATGGCAAAGCTCATCCCAGTGCCAATGGCAAAGCTCATCCCAGTGCCAATGGCAAAGCCCATCCCAGTGCCAATGGCAAAGCACATCCCAGTGCCAATGGCAAAGCCCATCCCAGTGCCAATGGCAAAGCCCATCCCAGTGCCAATGGCAAAGCCCATCCCAGTGCCAATGGCAAAGCCCATGCCAGCGGTAATGCCGTTCGAGCGCCAATCCCCTCGCTTGTGGCTCGTGCGGCCCCAGTAGTCCTCCAGATTGCGTCTCAACGCATGGTTGGTGGGCAGGACACATTGCTCGTAGAACAGACGGAGACGAAAGGTTCTAGCTAGAGTGTCGAGCGCGTGCCGGAAGACTCGGTTTGGAGGGCTTCCCACAAGGTGGAGCGTGCACCCGGTGAGGGGCGTGGGAATAAGGTGGATGCGAGACGCACAGGAGCGATCATTGTGACACCTGCGGGGTACTTTGCGCTTGCACCATTGCAAGCGCAATCTCATTCCGATCCCACCCATGAACAAACCCGTAGGCCAAATAATCATGGAGAAGACGAGGTGTTCATGACCCAGCACGCCAGATACTTAGCCTATAAGCTTTACGTCGCCAAACATACAATGCAACTCACCCAAGAGTTGTGCTGTGAATTTAGTTTTAGCAGACCAGTCATACCCGAAAGGTAAAATGGGACCCTATTGTTAAGACTCCGTTGTCCGTCCATCTATCTGTCCATCTGTCACCAGGCTGTATGTCATGAACCGCGATAGCTAGACAATCGAAATTTTCACAGATGATGTATTTCTGTTTTAACTTATTTCACTTATTTATATGTCTAAAATACTTTTCGTTTCATCATTTTATTTCTTAAGAGTATTGAAAAAACGTCGTTTGATACACGTGGAAATTTGTCACTGCAACACTCCGCTCAATAATACCCTCGCCTGCAGCTCGGGCGAATTCGGCCTTGGTCACAATGCAAACTTTTACCAATAGCATCAAAATTTACTATTTTGAGGTAGGAAACCATCAAACAACGTCTCTCGCTCTACGGTGAAGCGTGAGGGCTTTTGAGATTTAAATCCCCAATGTGTCCTTCAGTTGCCCGTTACGTTCCAAGGCCACATTCTTTGATACGTTTCCGCAGCCTTTGTTAAATGGAACCTCAAAAATAAGGTTACATAGTCCTCTTCGCAGACGGGAAAGCCGGAACAGTCAGCCGGGCTGGAGCGCGCCATCGAGAACATGTGCCGCAAGACCAGGGACCTGCGCAGGCAGCTCAGGAAGGCGGTCGTGGACCACGTGTCCGACAGGTAACTGGTTTACTAGCTATTATTTAACGTGATGCGGCGCCAAATCCTACGTGCGCGTGAAGTAGCCGCTTTAGCCACCACTTAATAAGAAACAACAGACTCATTTAGTTTAAATTAAAGTGTAAAAGTATTTTTTAAAACTTATTTGCAAAATAAATATCATATATCATTATCATTTATTTGTAGTTCGCGCTAAAATATCAAATGAACTGCTTGCGACCGCATCGCTTCCCTCATAGCCGCATCGCATCCACGTGCGATTGAGAGTGAGTCATTGGAATTAACATAGCTCAACAATATTATTCTCGTCCACAGTTTCTTGGAGACCAACGTGCCACTCCTGGTTCTGATGGAGGCAGCACGCAATGGAAACGAAAAGGAAGTCGAGGAATACGCGTTGGTTTTCACCGAACACGCCAACAAACTGGTTGAGGTAAGTTTTACTCCACGGGGAATCTCTGAGAACTTATTTCTTTGTCTTTGATCCTGGTAGGTTACCCATAAATTCGTTCTTATTCCTTTACCCGTATTAGTATGGTTTTCGGACGGCGAGCAATAGGTAGCTCGCCGTCCGGCTGTCTAGTAACTGTCCGGACCGAACCCGATTCGTCGACGGCGCGTAGTAATATTCCATAGTATTCCACAACTATTAGTAGTGTTTCACGCGCGCCTCAATAGATATGTCAGCAAAACCGTAAGGGGAGGGGGGGGGGGGTTAGTCTACTGGAGCTATAGGTTGACTTCGGAAAGAGAAACCAGGAGCCCTGAATGCTAGGCAAAGACACCGCTCCGCCATATAGCGGGACACGTTATTAAATGATTTACCACCTTTAAAAAAGGACTGTTCATTGTGGCGTCACGCGCGGGGAGGTATATGTTCAACACTGGACGCCAGCAATCTGAAATGTTGATGATGATTAATATAAATTAATTGGTCTGGCCTGTTGGTCTCGTGGTTAGTGGCCCTGACTGCTATGTCGGAGGTCGTGGGTTCGATTCCCACCCATGACAAATGTTTGTGTGATGACCACGATCATTTGTTCTGTGTCTGGGTGTAATTTATCTATAATATGTATGTATTTAGAAATATATAAGTATGTTTATCAGTTGTCTAGTACCCATAACACAAGCTCTGCTTAGCTTGGGACTAGACGGCGTTGTGTGATAGTTGTGGAATATTATTATTATAACAACTTTATATTCCAGGTTGCAAACCTCGTCTGCTCGATGTCCAACAACGAGGATGGCGTGAAGATGGTCCGACATGCTGCAGAGCACATCGAGTCGCTATGTCCACAAGTAAGTCTTGATATATGACGAATCATCCATTTCAAATATGAATAACCTTGGTTTACCTTTCCTTATAGCTACAACCTGGGTAAGCGTGCTCCATCGTCGGTCTCATCATCGCTTTCAATTAGGTTAAGCGCGAGCCTGACTACAATAAAAAAAACCGGGCAAGTGCGAGTCGGACTCGCACATTGTGGTTTCCGTATAAACTTGCCTATGAAAACAGTTCAAGTTTTCCGAATAGCAAAAAAAGTTTTTTTTTGTGACGTAACTACAAATTTACAGTTTTCAGAATTTTTCCTATATTTGTGTTATGAGACCTTGCTTCATGCCAAATTTCAGGATTCTAGGTCAACGGGAAGAAGTTCGCTATGAATTTTGATTCCCTTGAGAGTGTCGAAATATACGTTTTTTGCGATATAAACGGTATCTTTTTTTAGGGTTCCGTAGTTAACTAGGAATCCTTATAGTTTCGCCAAGTCTGGCTGTCTGTCCGTCCGTCCGCGGATAATCTCAGTGACCGTTAGCAATAGAAAGCTGACATTTGGTACCAATATGTATATCAATCACGCCGACAAAATGGTAAAATAAAAAGTGAAAAAAAAATGTTTTATTAGGGTAACCAACCCTACACGTAAAGTGGGGAGTGATTTTATTTTTCATTTCAACCCTAACATGTGTGATATATTTTAGACAGGTATTTAAAAATGAATAGGGGTATTACTTTAATCATTTTTTGATAATGTTAATTTTTTCGGAAATAATCGCTCCAATAGTAAGAAAAATGTGTCCGCCTCTAACTTTTGAACTAAAAGTTTAGAAAATATGAAAAAAATCTCAAAAGTAGAACTTTATAAAGACTTTCTAGGAAAATTGTTTTGAACAGTTTTTGAAAAATTGTACAAAATAATTTCTGAACTAAGTTTGTACTTTAACCGTATATGTAAGCATTTTTTTAACTAGGTTTCATATTTTACTATTCTAAACGTATCTTCTATCAAATAAAAAAATAATTATTAAAATCGGTTTACGCAATCCAAAATTACCAATGAAAACCCAACATATATAACCCGTCTAGTTTGTATAAATCAGTAACCCAATTTTCCGAGAGATGGCGCTGTACTTTGGGCTACTTCACGCTGTAAAGATTTTTCCTGAGTTGATGGAGTCGAAACAGGTATGAGTATTATATTGTCCGGTTGGTCTCTCGGTGGCATTGGTGGTATTTGTTCATACTCGTTGTCTGTCGTTCATTAACACTTAAGTGGGGACACTTATTGTGACGGACGGGAAACTACGTAACCCTACTCTGAGCGTGGCCCGACACGCTCTTGGCCGGTTTTTTTCGTAAACTCAGAAGTTTGATTTTTCACAGCTTCAAGGGGCCACAGACCTGAGTAAATGATTTTAATTTTAACTCGATATCTCCGTGCGTACTCGAGATAAAGGGTCTTGACAGACAGACAGACAACAACGTGATCCTATAAGGGATCCGTTTTTTTTTGAGGTACGGAAACTTAAAAAGAATAGGATCAATTTGACAGCTATGATGTCACAACATGACGTTTGCGTTTGAATCAGGTAGGGTGAGCAAAATGAGAAAATTTAAATTAAATTTATTTACAAATTACGAACGAAAAAGGTTTAGTTAGAATTCATATTTTCAATTCCGCACACCTCTGCATCACTGTGTAATGTGTCTTGAGTAGTGGCCAATGGAAGAAGGCGAATTGTTGCCAACAATAAAATAAGAAATGAAATAGATTTTTTTTAAACTAATTGTGGCTTAATTAACTTAGATTGGCTGATGTAGTACTGAAGTTCTTTGGGCACATCTTCAGAAACGATGTGATGGAAAGAATTGTGGTTCACGGTCGTGTTGAAGGCGAGAGAGCTTGCGGGCGATCTCTGACTTGCTGGATCGATGTTGTCACCGGGGCTACGCAGTCAAAGCCAAAGTTTATTATTTCACATAGGCCTACATGGGCACTTATAAAACGTCTGAAGCTAGTGCATGGTTCCAAATTGGTCGTTTCTTATGGAGAAGAACCGGCATGAGACTCCATGGTTACTCTTGTAGTTGTCAGTTGACCGCAGTAAAATGTGTGTGTAATGCCAACAACTGTCAGCAATGGAGAGATATCGCTCGACATGCTGCAGCCTTGGAGGCCAACGACGGCAGTAGGCGTGAGCAAAGTGTGTCATCATTGCGATTGGAATATTTGCGTCTGAATCGTAGAAATGTTCCGAAACAGTGATATGTATCATTTGGAACAACGGCTCAAAAGGTACAAACGGAACATTTGAAACATCGGCTCAAAAGATAAAGACACTGACTGTTATGAATCGTTTAAATTCATGTTAAGATGCGCCATATACACCAAGTTTTATTTTATTGAATTTTGATTCGAGAATAATTTAAAGCAGATTTTTTTAGTTATGGTCATTAATTATATTTACAATATTTATGTTATAATTTGAATGTTAAAAAGACTGCTGGTCACTTAAAGTAAAGGGTGTTTCAGTGTTCCAAATGATGCATTTAAAACATTACTGCTGTTACAATCTTTTGGAACATTAAAATGTTTCGGAACAGTGAGTCGTTTCAGTAAAGAGTTACACACGCCTAGACGGTAGTCCTGTCCATCATCACTCTGATAAGAGTGCCCGACTAAGAAGCTAATCTTGATTCGTAAAGTGTCAAATTATTGACTGTACTGCGCTGATATGCAAGTGTATTGACTCGCACCTCTCCCGCCAGGTCATAAACTCAGCGCGAGTGTTGGCTGCACGCGCCCGCTCTCGCGTGGCGCAGGAGAACGCGGCCGCCTTCGCGCGCGCCTGGGAGAACGCCGTCAAGCTGCTCACTGATGCTGTCGACGACATCACCACCATCGATGACTTCCTCGCCGTCAGCGGTAAGCTCTGCCTAATGTAATACACTCGCGTGGCGCAGGAGAACGCGGCCGCCTTCGCGCGCGCCTGGGAGAACGCCGTCAAGCTGCTCACTGATGCTGTCGACGACATCACCACCATCGATGACTTCCTCGCCGTCAGCGGTAAGCTCTGCCTAATGTAATACACTCGCGTGGCGCAGGAGAACGCGGCCGCCTTCGCGCGCGCCTGGGAGAACGCCGTCAAGCTGCTCACTGATGCTGTCGACGACATCACCACCATCGATGACTTCCTCGCCGTCAGCGGTAAGCTCTGCCTAATGTAATACACTCGCGTGGCGCAGGAGAACGCGGCCGCCTTCGCGCGCGCCTGGGAGAACGCCGTCAAGCTGCTCACTGATGCTGTCGACGACATCACCACCATCGATGACTTCCTCGCCGTCAGCGGTAAGCTCTGCCTAATGTAATACACTCGCGTGGCGCAGGAGAACGCGGCCGCCTTCGCGCGCGCCTGGGAGAACGCCGTCAAGCTGCTCACTGATGCTGTCGACGACATCACCACCATCGATGACTTCCTCGCCGTCAGCGGTAAGCTCTGCCTAATGTAATACACTCGCGTGGCGCAGGAGAACGCGGCCGCCTTCGCGCGCGCCTGGGAGAACGCCGTCAAGCTGCTCACTGATGCTGTCGACGACATCACCACCATCGATGACTTCCTCGCCGTCAGCGGTAAGCTCTGCCTAATGTAATACACTCGCGTGGCGCAGGAGAACGCGGCCGCCTTCGCGCGCGCCTGGGAGAACGCCGTCAAGCTGCTCACTGATGCTGTCGACGACATCACCACCATCGATGACTTCCTCGCCGTCAGCGGTAAGCTCTGCCTAATGTAATACACTCGCGTGGCGCAGGAGAACGCGGCCGCCTTCGCGCGCGCCTGGGAGAACGCCGTCAAGCTGCTCACTGATGCTGTCGACGACATCACCACCATCGATGACTTCCTCGCCGTCAGCGGTAAGCTCTGCCTAATGTAATACACTCGCGTGGCGCAGGAGAACGCGGCCGCCTTCGCGCGCGCCTGGGAGAACGCCGTCAAGCTGCTCACTGATGCTGTCGACGACATCACCACCATCGATGACTTCCTCGCCGTCAGCGGTAAGCTCTGCCTAATGTAATACACTCGCGTGGCGCAGGAGAACGCGGCCGCCTTCGCGCGCGCCTGGGAGAACGCCGTCAAGCTGCTCACTGATGCTGTCGACGACATCACCACCATCGATGACTTCCTCGCCGTCAGCGGTAAGCTCTGCCTAATGTAATACACTCGCGTGGCGCAGGAGAACGCGGCCGCCTTCGCGCGCGCCTGGGAGAACGCCGTCAAGCTGCTCACTGATGCTGTCGACGACATCACCACCATCGATGACTTCCTCGCCGTCAGCGGTAAGCTCTGCCTAATGTAATACACTCGCGTGGCGCAGGAGAACGCGGCCGCCTTCGCGCGCGCCTGGGAGAACGCCGTCAAGCTGCTCACTGATGCTGTCGACGACATCACCACCATCGATGACTTCCTCGCCGTCAGCGGTAAGCTCTGCCTAATGTAATACACTCGCGTGGCGCAGGAGAACGCGGCCGCCTTCGCGCGCGCCTGGGAGAACGCCGTCAAGCTGCTCACTGATGCTGTCGACGACATCACCACCATCGATGACTTCCTCGCCGTCAGCGGTAAGCTCTGCCTAATGTAATACACTCGCGTGGCGCAGGAGAACGCGGCCGCCTTCGCGCGCGCCTGGGAGAACGCCGTCAAGCTGCTCACTGATGCTGTCGACGACATCACCACCATCGATGACTTCCTCGCCGTCAGCGGTAAGCTCTGCCTAATGTAATACACTCGCGTGGCGCAGGAGAACGCGGCCGCCTTCGCGCGCGCCTGGGAGAACGCCGTCAAGCTGCTCACTGATGCTGTCGACGACATCACCACCATCGATGACTTCCTCGCCGTCAGCGGTAAGCTCTGCCTAATGTAATACACTCGCGTGGCGCAGGAGAACGCGGCCGCCTTCGCGCGCGCCTGGGAGAACGCCGTCAAGCTGCTCACTGATGCTGTCGACGACATCACCACCATCGATGACTTCCTCGCCGTCAGCGGTAAGCTCTGCCTAATTTGACACCTTCGCTCAAATACTGTCGTATCGCTAAAAAATCGTTTAAAATATATTACTTCAAGGATGCAACACTATTACAACTTTAAAATGACATATGAACTTTCCTTAAAGGGAATTATTGTATACGAGTAAAATACCCCTTTATAAAGTTGTTCATATTAATAACAATATAAACAATATTTACTATGCGACTAAAAACATGAAAAGATGAAAAAAAAAAAGCTTTCAAAATATCTGATGTTTAGATATAAAATATGTACAAAAATAAACGCTAGATACACCTTCAAATACATTAAAGGACAAATAGTACGTCAAAATTCAATTTATAACGTTGCCAGTGTCCCGTAGCTTACTCCCCAATATTTGACGACACCTTCACGTGACACAAGACATGTTATTAAACAATTTGACAGCGTTGCGCGTCATATTAGGGGGACATTTTGTCCTCTAATGCTTAATATCAAATCTGACCGTGGTTGTATGTATATGTCGTGGCTAGATTTTATAAATTGATCACTTCATGATATGGCCAAGTTAAACTGGCCAGATCGTTTTAAACGTTAAACTTTGATGATATGTCAATCCTCATTTAACCTACTTTCTTTAGACCTTTTATTATCATAGAAATCTTACATCAATGATATGGCCAAACGAGGATTGACATATCATCAAATGTTAGCGTTTAAACGATCTGGCCAGTTTTAGTTGGCCATATTATGAAGTGATTAATTCTAAGATTTGGCCACGACATATATACCACTATTTTTTAATTAGTACAAAAAGGGGTCCTATCCGTATCCGTTACTGATCATATTTGTGTAGTCAAAAGTAAAGAAAGAAAGAAAGATAATTTATTTGTCAAACATACGTTTACATAAACTGACTAGTCAGACATGCAAGGTATTAAATTAATATGCTGTGAGCGTCCATGTTTTGCCTATAACGGCGTACAAATTTTGTTGGTATAGAAATCACATATAATTGCATTTACTTAGTCATTTTAAATTTCATTAAAAAAATACACAAGAAATAATTGATGTCAAGATTATACATAAATTATAGTCAAAAATAAATTAAATTATGTCCAGTATATTCATTATTATGCAGTCACATAGTAGGTATCATTCAAAAGTCAATTGATTTAAAATTCAAATTATGAAATTGTTATTCTTTACCATATAATATATTAGAAGTCGGAATCGAAAAGTCCTTTTCATTCAAAAAATCTAAAACGTTATAATACACTTTACTAACTAAAAAAATTCTTAGCTTGTCTTTGAAAAGTGACAAGGGCAGTTCTCTCCAACTTTTAGGCAATTTATTGAAAATCATAGGAGCCATACAGGAAACACTTTTGCGCATGAGAGATGTTCTCGCAGTATGAGAGCATATCCTACTGTTGTCGCGCCTGTTACGCGGGACTACATCATCTAATCGTTTAAATCGTGTGGATTTGTTTTGACAAATACACCTCTAAAATGTACAGACATGGCAAAGTACGTATTTTATATTTTTTAAAGTAAGGCACGCAACTATCAGTAGGTTTAATTTTAAATATTGAACGAACGCATCTCTTTTGAGCCTTGAACACCGTGTCTCTTTCTGTTGAGTTGCCCCAAAAAATTACACCATAGCGTAAATGGGATTCCGTTAAACCATAGTAAGCTGTAAGTAATGCCTCCACACTTATTATAGACAACAATGTGTGCAGGGCATAGGCAGATTTACTGATTTTCTTGCATAAGATTTCAATATGGGTTTTCCAATTCAGTTTTTTATCAATGTGGAGCCCTAAAAATTTTGTTGTATCTACCTCTTCTATAGGCTGGTCATCGTAGTGAATATTTAAATTACTCTTACTATTGATCCGTTGACTAAAATGTATTAATTTAGTTTTCGTCAGGTTAATTTTTAAGTTATTGTCATTTAACCACTTTACCATTAAATTTATAGAATTATTTATGTCACTTTCATAAGTATCAACACTTTTACAAGGTATCGTTATGGTGCTGTCATCGGCAAATAGTGTCAGCGGTTGAGGGATGCCTTTCGGTAGATCATTTATGTATAATATAAATAAAGGAGGCCCCAAAACACTCCCCTGTGGCACACCAAACGAAACTACACGTTCTGAGGACTGAAATACAATTTCATGTTTATTTTTCATATTAATTTGGTTTATATGGGTTATTTGAGTTCTGTTATGTAAGTAAGATTTAATTAGATTAATAACATTTCCTCTAATTCCATATGCTTCAAGTTTATTTAAGAGTGTACTATAGTGCACATAGTCAAAGGCTTGAGTCATGTCACAAAATACGCCACAGACCGGTTTCCTCTTATCAACGTTATATGTAACATTATATAAAAAATCATAAATGGCCATAATAATAGTTTTACCCATTCTAAATCCTTTCTGTTCCTCGCATATAATATTATGTTTTTCTATAAATGAATTTAATTCCTTGTAAATGTATTTTTCAAATATTTTAGAAATTATGAGAATTAGTGATATAGGCCGATAGTTATCCATTAACTCCTTATCTTCTTTCTTAAATAGTGGCTTGACAATAGACACTTTTAGAGCATCAGGATAAACGCCTGCACTAATGCTGAGATTGATGACATGACTCAAGTGCCCACGGATTTCATCCGCAACATGTTTTAGTATATTAGTAGCAATACCGTCACATCCCACACTGCTTGTATTACGCAAGGACATAATTATGTTTTTAATATCGTCTGGTATACTAGGGGCCATAAACATAGATTTATTATTGTAGTCTAATGTAGACGCCCTAGGTCTGCAGTTGACACCCAGTTTTGGCTGTATTTTTATCAATAAAAAAATTATTAAATGCTTCTGCAATAGTCTTGTGATGAGATATGACGCTGTCACCCATTTTAATTTTATTTATGTTAGATTTAGGTACGTTATACTTTGTACGATTGATAATTTGCCCCGCAGTTTTCGATTTGTTTTTAGATGTTTTTATATTGTTGTTTTTTTTTGCTTTTTGTATATAATTATATAATATGGTTTTATTAATTTTGCTACGATTAAGTCTAAACTGCCATAGGAGTTTTCTTTTCTTTTTACTGCATAGTAAAGAAAACGAAATCCCAAAATCGTCCACGAAAATTTGTCATAATTAGTAAATTCATAATAGAATCAATTATTCATAACAATTGCTACTAGAAAATACTACGCGCAGTGTTTTTCCATTTTGATCGTCATTTATTCATTCACAATCAACAGCCTGTACAATATTACCCATAAATTGAGTGACATCTTGGGATATAAACAGACGCTAATAACTTTGCTGTCTATGAATATTATTTATTGAGACTTTACTTGAATATTAACAAGACCCTTTCTAATAAGCCCTTTAAGTATTTGTAATAATTAAAAATTTGTGATCTATATGTATTCAATTCTCAAGTCCGTGATAAGGCCTGTCATACTGTATGGATCAGAATGTTGGGCTGTGAAAAAGACGGATGAAAAAAGATTGCATGTAGCGGAGATGAGAATGTTGAGATGGATGTGTGGTGTGACGAGAATGGATAAAGTGAGAAATGAATATATTACAGGAAGTTTGAAAGTGGCGCCAGTGACTGAAAAGTTGAAGGGGAATCATTTGTCTTGGTATGGTCATGTAAAGAGGAGAGATGAAACGCATGTTACTAAAAGAGTTATGAGTTTACATGTGGATGGATGGAGAGGGAGAGGGAGACCAAAGAAAAGATGGATGGATTGTGTGAAGAGTGATATGAAAGAAAAGGAAGTTAGTGATAGCATGACGAGTGACAGGGCAGAGTGGAAGAAAAAAACGTGTTGCGCCGACCCCAAATAACACGGGATAAGGGCAGGAAGATGATATGTATTCAATTCTAACTTTGGTGCTATGTATGTATAGATTTTATCTAAATACTGAATCATTGTTCCAGAGAACCACATCTTGGAAGACGTGAACAAGTGCGTGGTGGCGCTGCAGGAGGGCGACCCGGACTCGCTGGAGAGGACCGCCGGCGCCATCCGCGGCAGAGCTAGCAGGTACTCGCTATAGAAATATAGGGGTGCTCACTTAAAAATAATACATTCATGTTCAAATGAGACCTAGAATATCTTGTAACTTGCATGAATTGTTCGCAGAGTATGCTCGGTGGTGACTCAAGAAATGGACAACTATGAGCCGTGTATTTACACCAAGCGGGTCCTGGAGGCGGTCACCGTGCTTAGAGATCAAGGTTAGTTTTGCTAGCTAAGCTTTAATATCTATATTTAGTTTTTATTTTTTACATCCCTTTAGTCTTAACGGAAGCGGAAACGGAAACAGATCATCATCATCATCTTCCTGCCCTTGTCCCATCTTATTTGGGGTCGGCGCAATACGTTTTTTTCTTCCATTCTATCCTGTCAACCGTCATACTATCACTAACTTCCTTTTCTTTCATATCACTGTTCACACAATCCATCCATCTTTTCTTTGGCCTCCCTCTCCCTCTCCACCCGAAACTACAGATATTAAAAGTAAATCTTTGTGGATGCGGAAGCGGAAGGGGAAGTGTTAATACTATGAAGCAAAAGCTCAATTTTTTTTATTTTTTAAAACAACTGAAGGAATTTACGTTGTAATCACTTCACGAGGCGCGATGATGCGCAGAATGAACTAAGACCTCGAATTGCAACTCGTTTGTGTATCATCCCCGCTCCCCCCCACACCCCTCACCCCTCACCCGATGTGTCCAGCCCCCACGCCCCCCCCGCCGCGCTCCTCGCTGTATTCTTCCGTTTAGAGTTCTGTTATAAATTTTGCGGAGGCGGAAACGGAAGTGAAAAAACTTGCGGAACTTCTACAGAAGCGATACTAATTATAATTCCGTAAATAAATACGTTTTACGGTCACTAATAATATTTTTCAATACACATAACTTGAAACTCCACTCTTATCCCTACCGCTTTTCGGCACGAAAGTTACTGTTTTCCGCATTAGTGCAGAAAAGTGCGCGAGCTCGCCCCTGCCACGATTACAGAAAACACGCGACTCTGGCGAATAAGGCACGAAAACGCTCGTCGGACCTATCTGACGAAAGCCGCTAAAGGGAAAGGAGCATATAAGAAAACACCAAAGACATTTTAAATATTTTTATTTTCTTATCACAGTAATAAGTTTATTTTTATTTAAAAAAAAAAACACAAGAACGAGTATTTGAATTTTCTTAAATATTAATAAGAATTACTCATCTATACAACCCCTTGTGCATAAAAATCTATCGCATGGCCTGATCGATCAACGTCGAGCGACGTCGTGTGCAAATGGTCGACATCGATCGACGTATCAAATCGAACTACTGCAAAATGTGATGTCAAATTAAGTATGCAAGCTTCACGCAGGCGTAGACCAAGCGTATAATGACGAATACGCGTCTATGAAGCTACGCGGCCGTGTTCAGTAGACCATAGTTTTGTTTGCAAGCTTCACGCTGGCGTACACTAAGCGTATAACGACGAATACGCCTTTATGAAGCTACGCGGCCGTGGTCAGTAGGCCATAGTTTTGTATGCAAGCTTCACGCTGGCGTACACCAAGCGTATAGTGACAAATACGCCTCTATGAAGCTACGCGGCCGTGGTCAGTAGGCCATAGTTTTGTATGCAAGCTTCACGCAGGCGTACAACAAGCGTATAATGACGAATACGCGTCTATGAAGCTACACGGCCGTGGACAATAGGCCATAGTTTTGTATGCAAGCTTCACGCCGGCGTACACCAAGTGTATAATAACGAATACGCGTCTATGAAGCTGCGTAGACAGCAGACCAAAGACTTTTATGTTAGGGGTTGTCTTAAATATATAATTTGTTGTATTTAGTTTTCTTCCTTGGGGGGATGGTCCTTGATGTACTGTATAGCGCGGAGGATCGCCTCTGGGATGGGGGGAGGGGTGGGGATGTGTGAGCCCTGGAATAAAAAAAATACTTAATATCTCAGTAGTTTATGTAATTTAAAAAAAAACCGGCCAAATGCGAGTCGGACTCGCGCACGAAGGGTTCCGTACCTCTGTCATCTGTCTCCGTCATCTGTTAAAATTTCAAGTGTCTAACTATAGCGGTTCATGAGATACAGCCTGGTGATAGACAGACAGCGGACTCTTAGTAATAGGGTCTTGTTTTTATCATTTGGGTACGGAACCCCAAAACAAATACTCCCGTCTTCTTTTGTTCATTTCTTTTTGGTAATAAAGCTATCTATATATATAAAAGGAGAAACTGACTGACTGACATATCAACGCACAGCCGAAACTACTGGGACTAGGAGCGTGAAATTTTAAAAAGCGAGCGTAATTTTTTTTCGTAGAAAGAAAGAAAGTTAATTTGTCAAACATGCGTTTACAGAAACTGACTAGTCAGGCAAGATATTAAATTAATATGCTGTGAGCGTCCATGTTTTGTCCATAACTGCGTACAAATTTTGTTGGTATAGAAATTACATTTAATTGCATTTAGTCATTTTAAATTTCATTAAAAAATACGCAAGAAATAAATAATCATTCATCATCATCTTCCTGCCCTTATCCCGTGTTATTTGGGGTAAGGTAAATAAATAATCATTGATGTCAAGATATTATATTATAGTCAAAAATAAATTATGTCCAGTATATTCATTATTATGTAGTCAAATAGTAGGTATCATTCCAAAGTCAATTGATTTAAAATCCACATTATGAAATTGTTATTCTTTACCTGTATATCGACGGTGAAGTACCAATAACTCCTAACTGTCGGAAGTCAAAATTATTTGTCCAAAAATTGTTAGGAAGTAATACTATAAATTGACACGTTGGTTTAGTTAGGTGTTTGTTTCCACAAATTAATTTGATGCAGTTGCAACTAAATATCCGCTTCGGATGTTTTACGAAACATGCGGAAACACGCATTTAAAATATAAGCACTTAAAAGTAATTTTATCGAAAAATGTCAGTTAGAAGGTATTGGCACTTCGCCGTCGATATATTAGAAGTTGGAATAGAAAAGTCCTTTTCACACGCACGGGCGTAGGCGAACACTAAGAGAGGATTTTCCAAAATTCACCCCCTAAGGGGAAGAAGCGAAGCTAAGAACCTAGTAAAACTATAAAAAACATAGATAACATATAATAGATATCTTAGGTCATCGGAAAACTTGGGGCTCGAGATGCCAAGCCATTCCACCAATTTCTATGTCTAAGTCGTTTGCAGTTCAAGCAGTGCGGCTGTGGAATGCTTTGCCCGTGTCGGTAAGGCAGGCTCAAACACTCACAACTTTTAAAAATATGGTTAAGGATCACTATCTTTCCTCTTGAACGTCGTCATTAAGTTCATTATTTCTTTGCTTTCATAATTATATGTATATATATTATATTATATCAATTTATTAGTTTATGTATTGTATATACGTAAATAGTACACCACGAACTACCTGCGTATCTTTTTTTCTCCTTCTCTGTCAAATCCATCCAAAGGTTGTCTTTAAAAAATCGCTTTTAGCGATAAGACCGCCCATTGTGACACCCTATTAATGTTAATTTCCTAATGTAAAATATATTTTTGGTGTACAATAAAGAATATCTATCTATCTATCTAAAACAAAACTCCTCACCTGTGGTTGGTATCCGTTCTCATCGGCTATGTACTGGAGCTGAATGACATCACCCTCGGGGGATGTCCAGCTCGCGGCACCTTGGACAACCTCCGCTGCGTCCTCCTGTAGACATAAAATAATAATAATATTCCACTTTCACACAACGCAATGTAATACCAAGCTAAGCAGAGCTTGTGTTATGAGTACTAGACAACTGATAAACATACTTA
This sequence comes from Mythimna vitellina, assembly GCA_949316375.1. NCBI lineage: Eukaryota > Metazoa > Arthropoda > Insecta > Lepidoptera > Noctuidae > Mythimna > Mythimna vitellina. Next base: position 11,656,564 of record OX438714.1, read on the forward strand.
TATATTTCTAAATACATACATACTATTATCTATACTTATAATAAATCTGTAGAAGTGAAAATTCTGTACATTGAAAAAATCAAAAATATAAATGGACCGACACCGAACCCAAAAACGTGATTAAAAAAATTTTTGTCTGTTGTCTGTTTTTTCAGGCATCACGCTAAAACTACCGGTTCGATTACGATGAAACTTGGTATAATTATTTTATAATATCCTGGGCACCACACTGGGTACTTTTTATCCCGGAAAAGTATATACAATAAAAAACAAACTTAATTTTGCGACCCGCCCCGGCTGCGCACGGGTGCAATGCCGATAGTAAATGTACTACAGAATCATGTTTCTTGATAAATGAAGAACCGCTCGACCGATTTTGTACAAACTTCACATAAACCATCTACTAAATAGTCCGAACAAAGCCTAAACATTTGGTTTGGATAGGTGAGCCCGTTCTTGAGTTATAAAATTACAACGAAAAGTAGCATTGATTTTTATATATATGGTGCTAAAAAATTAACTTTCAGAATTTTGAGGGGACATTGTACTCCTCAAATCTGAAATCGCGAAAAAAAATCAGCTGCTCTATACATTTTGACGAGTTATGCGAACATAAACGTAGGGAACAGCTGATTTTTTTTCGCGATTTCAGATTTGGTCCCATATTAAAAGTTGTTCATAATGAGGAGTACATTGCATTGTATTGCATTGTCGGCCTTATAATGTTCCCACTGTTGGGACTCAGGCCTCCTCTCTAGGAGAGGGAATGGGCCGTAATCCACCACGCGGGCCCAGTGCGGGTTGGTGGATGTCACATGCCTTCGAATTTTTGGTTCTAGGACATGCCGGTTTCCTCACGATGTTTTTCTTCACCGTTTTGAGAGCAGTAGTGATGAAATAAATTACACAAAGTAATGCGCCTGGCTGGGTTTGAACCCGCGACCTACAACTTGTAAGTCGGAGCCGTTACCACTCGGCCACCACTGCTCACTCGGCCACCACATTACACCCTGAGTACATTGCCCTCTCGAAATTCTTAAAGTTAATTTTTTTACACCTTATATATATATATTATTATTATTACTTTCTGCGAACCCTGAATATAGCTTGTTCAGAATCAGTAACTGAATGGATTCCAATAGTTTTTACACAAAAATTCACACTAAGTACAACACAGGTCACGGCGGGTCATAACGGGCATTAAGCGCCAGCAAACAGCTGGGTGCTAGTGCAGAACAACCCTTCAGTCGCCTGAATGGTTCAGTGACTATGTATTTTTGCTGTTAAAACATAACTTTGTGATTTTTCATGATACAGTTATAAAATTTTCTTAGAAATATCATTTGTTACTCACCGAGCCCGCGTTCTTGAGGGAGCCGCTCTCACTGGCCGAGATGCCGTTGTCGGTCTCGTATGCCCACTGGAACTGGCCTTCAACCCCCACGTCTGGAACAGAACAGAACACACATACTTTATTGCACAGCAAAACATCTAAGGTTAGGTTTTTGACGTGAATACGTCTTTTACTTCTCAGGCCTGTGTACCGAAAACGGTACACTTCGGTACCAGCTAATTCATACCTTATTATGTAAAAATAAAGTTAAACCTTTCAGGTCACAGTGTACCGAAAACGGTACACTTCGGTACCAGCTATAGTAAACCTTATTTTTCTTAAACTCAAAAAAAGTATATTTCGCACTCTCAAGGGAATCATCCCTTGAGAGTGTCGAAATATACTTTTTTTTCTTTATTTCAGATGTTTGATTTTTTCACAGCATTAAGGGACCGCAGATTTGTGTATGTGGTTTTAATTTCAACTCGATACCTCCACGCGTTCCCGAGATAAAGGGTCTTGAGTTCTTGACAGACAGACAGACAACAAAGTGATCCTATAACGAATCCGTTTTTCCTTTTGAGGTGCGGAACCCTAAAAACATTGCCTCACGCTATGAAATCCTCCGGCATCGTGAATTGAGTCCTTCTTCGGATTTGTTTGGCAATTTTCCAACCTCAAAAAAAATCTGCTCCAAACTCACCAAGTTCTTGCCTCAAGATCTGCGCCTGCGTCTCGTCCTTGCCTTGTTTGGGCAGGATGTGAGACACGTCGGCAGCCACCACCGCCGCGCATACTGACAGGATTAGGAATTTCTGAGGAAAGAGAAAATATTATAAATAATTCTCAATTGTTCTAATTGTGCTTTATGCACAAACGTATAGCGGCTGACTTAATGCCTTAGGCATTTTCTACCAGTCAACCTTAGGGTGATGCAGAGATAAATAGTGGTAGGTGCAATAAAAGAGAGAGAAAAGGCGAATAGATACAAGAATAGATATACTAATAAACCATAAATATCATACAATTATACAATACATAGCATAGCATAGGCGGCCTTATAATGTTCCCACTGCTGGGACTCAGGCCTTCTTTCTAAGAGAGGGAGTGGACCGTAATCCACCACGCGGGCCCAGTGCGGGTGCAGGGAATGTCACATGTCTTCCAAATTTTTTGTTCTAGGACATTCCGGTTTCCTCACCAGGTTTTCCTTCACCGTTTTGAGAGCAGTGGTGATAAAAATTCGTAAACTCGTGCTTTGGAACGGTGTATTTTAATTCCGCCCGTAAATAGTAGACATCCCACCCATACATTTTCTTTTTTTTATGACGGGAAATCATCCAATGACTTCTCTCGCTCTAGGGTGGAGCGACAGCGCGTGTCAGACTTTTACTAACTAAAACCCACTCATATGTACCTTCTTTGCCTGGCGGACCAGGATCCTGAGGTTCTTTTTCGAACGACCCATGGTCCCAGTACCCGAGCGGAGCTCATACAAAATACTCAGTGATTACAACCGACCCTTAAACAATCTTTGCCTCACACTAAGGAATTACTCTTTTATAGTAGGTGCACTCACAAATAAATTAACTCACATACATAAGACCTGTCATACTGTATGGATCAGAATGTTGGGCTGTGAAAAAGACGGATGAAAAAAGATTGCATGTAGCGGAGATGAGAATGTTAAGATGGATGTGTGGTGTGACGAGAATGGATAAAGTGAGAAATTAATATATTAGGGGAAGTTTGAAAGTGGCGCCAGTGACTGAAAAGTTGAAGGGGAATCGTTTGTCTTGGTATGGTCATGTAAAGAGGAGAGATGAAACGCATGTTACTAAAAGAGTTATGAGTATACATGTGGACGGGTGGCGAGGGAGAGGGAGGCCAAAGAAAAGATGGATGGATTGTGTGAACAGTGATATGAAAGAAAAGGAAGTTAGTGATAGTATGACGGTTGACAGGATAGAATGGAAGAAAAAAACGTGTTGCGCCGACCCCCAATAAGATGGGACAAGGGCAGGAAGATGATGACAAGACAGCCAGACCCGGAACACTTATCTGCAGGCCATACAATTGTTTTTTTTTTCCATGCGGTATTCGAACGCGCGACTTATAGCGCAGCAGCCATTCGCTCTCATCTCTATGCCAACAGAACCGTCGCAATTTATAATCAACAAACTTCATTTATGCACGAAATGTGTCTATTTTGATAAATTTTGATTAACACATCAATGAAACTTTAATTCACTAATTTAAAATGATAATGAAATCAACGGGAAAACGAATTTATAAATATTAATTAATGTAGTATTTGATTTTAATCTACGAATTATTACTATACTCTAAAATGCCGCAATAAGTGTAGTATAAATATGCATTTGGCTATTTTTTATTTAAATTATCTAAAGTGGCAATAAGTGATCGATTCCTGCTCAAATATTTAAGTATAATGTGGAATGCATAAGTAATTATGTTTACAAAGCGCATACAATCTATTTATATTTAGATTTAGAAACAATGACGACAATCTGCTGCGGTCTTCCCGTCCAACTATAATTTAGGTGTCTTCAAGGCTAGAGTGAATAGGCTCTTAATAAACTAGTGCGCCTGACCATCAATGATTGCGTTTCCGCTTACCATCAGGTGGGATCGCAGTCAAGCACTGGTTTATGTCAATTAAAAAAAAAGAAAAAAGCCGAAAATAATTTTCCTTCAAGCGTAAAATTCGGAACTACTACTTGAAGTCCTCTCAACCTTAGTTCGGTCTTCGTCATAATTGTTATTTTTTAAGTTTTCCTAATTATAATGTATTTTATTAGTTTATAATATTAGCTTAAATAAGTATTTTATTATTGTAACTAAATTTTTACATTCAACTTGATATATCTGTTATTTATTTATTGTGCACACCTACCACAGTGTTGTCTCTTTTAACCCAAAAGTTGACAGGTAGAGAATGCCTTGTTGCATTAAGTCCGCCTATGTACCACTACTGTACATGAAGTTTAAATAAATAAATAAAATGGCATGGCTAAGTTATAAGTTTCGCTTCGTCGTTTATACCGCGTATATCGAAAGACTGAAATAATTAGCCTGCTGCGGCCGGTTGAAGAGGCTTCGATGTAAAAAAAAAACTCTTAAATGTGAGAAATAACTTTAATTTAGGGAGACGGTGCTAAATAAGGAAGAGACTAAACTATTATAAAAAACACCGACTTCCGAAATTAAAGTTATTTGGCACTTTTTAGTGTTTTTTTTTTACATTGAAGTCCGTTTTTTTGTAAAAAGTTATTTTTAAAGCACATAGAACCTGAAAACTGTTCTGCAAAATACGAAAAAAATTTAGAAAATTGAAATTTGACAGGCTACTCGAAAAAGGTAAAGTAATTTTTCACTTCAGCCTAAGAACGGTCTTCCCGTCCGATTATAATTTAGGTGTCATTCTAAATTATAATCGGACGGGAAGACCGCAGCAGGCGAATTGTTCCAGTCTTTGTACGCGGTATAAACGACGAAGTGAAACGCTTAGTCCGGACCGTAGAGTAACAACGTAAGGGTAGACACGGCGGGTTGTCCGATGGTAGAAAGGTGATGGCGGAATCAAGTCATGTAATTCCCTCGCACACTCTCCAAAATGCATCCTACACAATACCGAAAGGCTGGCTACCCTACGGCTTTGTAGATTGTAGACCTATTCAAAAAATAAATAAATATAATTTTGTGATAACTCACCATGTTTTAATAATTGAGGTGTTCACTGCACAAGATTCCACAAGTGACTGTAGGCGCCAATAATTTGTGCTGTATATAAATCAGTATTACTTGTATGCCGCAAGGCCGCGATGACACTACGCCACGGCAGCCCGTAGCGAGATCAGCAGAACTCTTTTTTTTTTAGGGTTCCGTACCTCAAAAAGAAAAAACGAAACCCTTGTAGGATCTCTTTGTTGTCCGTCCGTCTATTTGTCTCTCTGTCTGTCTGTAAAGACCCTTTATCTCGGAAACGCGTGGACGTATCGAGTTGAAATTAAAACCATATACTTAGGTCTGCGGTTCCTTGAAGCTGTGAAAAAATAAAACTTTAAGTTAACGGGGAAAAAAAGATGTACAAATACAAATACAAAAATACAAAATTGTTTATTTCAGATACCAAATATTTGTAACAATAGATTGTGATTGGAGCCTCCTTTTAGGTAAATAATACCTGTATTATATGTAATAGATGTGGCCGTTTATGTCTCAAAAAACGTATATTTCGACACTCAAGGGAACCAAAATTCCAGAGTACTTCCGGTTGACCCAGAATCTTGAAATTTTGCATAAAGCAAGGTCTTCTAACACAAGTATAGAAATAAATCTGAAAAACAGAAAATTTGTAGTTACGGCAAAAAAAAATTGCGTTTGGAAAAAACTTCGAGACTCCAATCAGGAATTACACTTTACATAGTTAAGTTTGTACGGAACCTTCAGGGCTCGAGTACGATTCGCACTTGCCTAGTTTTTTTTAAATTACAAGCTTTTATTTAGTTTAACCTGTCGCGATGTTTGTTTGTCTGTAATCAAATCTTGCAAATTAAATTTGATCCACTTCCCGGTTACCGATTGAGCTGACATTTTACATGAATTTGTAAATCAGATGACAATTCAAAATTATTATGACATGGAGCTGATGAACTCGGTAGCTAAACGACACAACCCCATCAACAGACGCCGAGCAATGGGTGGCTCGCCGTCTGACCGTCAAGTCGTCGACGGCACGTTTTGTTCCACGCGCGCCTCAAGGAGATGTCAGCAAATCGTAGGGGCCCAGCAGGGTCGAAGCCTACTGGGGCCACGGGTAGTGTGAAAGCGGAACCCAGGGTCCTGGGACGAAGGCAACGAAGGAGCAGGAGTGGGTTTTTAGTCAGTAAGAGTCTGACACTATCTCCCGTTCCGCCCAAGAGCGGGGATGTCATAAGGATGATTTTCCCACCCAATAAAAAAAAAAACCCATCGAGTTAGGACTCGTTTGATCCGTCTTGACGAGTACTTTGGTGCTAGATGGTAACCAGGGTCTGATGATGGAGCTGGAAGATGGCCATAGGAATTCAGTACTAAACGCAATAAGATATATCGTGTTTGAGCTTTTTTGAATGGTATTGATGAGTATAAAGGTAAAGGCCCCGACTTACAAGTTGTAGGTCGCGGGTTCAAACCCAGCCAGGCGCATTACTTTGTGTAATTTATTTCATCACCACTGCTCTCAAAACGGTGAAGGAAAACATCGTGAGGAAACCGACATGTCCTAGAACCAACAATTCGAAGACATGTGACATCCACCAACCCGCACTGGGCCCGCGTGGTTGATTACGGCACATTCCCTCTCCTAGAGAGGAGGCCTGAGTCAGAACAGTGGGAACATTATAACGAAGACTATGCTATTGATGAGCATTAATTATATATAGGTATATACAGCGCTATAAAAGCTTGCTGTGAAAAAATGATTTTCATTGAAAACTTGTTTCATTTCCGTAGTCTATAGCTAACAATCTACCAAAATAATAATGTGTGAGTGATGTAGCGATATCTATGGCGTCACATAAGAACTTAAAGTTCTCCGCGCGATTAAAACATATAGAACAGCCCGAAATCATCTATTGGGCAGTTGCCCACCAGACATAACACCCGTCTGGTCGGAGGATCCTCCCTTTTCAACGGGACTTTCACTGTTCCACTTACCTCCAAAGATTTCTATTAAGTGATTTGTGGTATTTTTTTTTAAATATTGTATTGTAATATAACAATATATTATTCATTTATTTCATGTAACGGAGACTCAGTTTAGTTACAAATCAATTAACACATAGACAATACAAATCATAAATTACATAAAATTGAAATTAAAATATAATAATGACTCTGCACGTGTTGGTTTCGACTGTTAGTGCATAGAGTACCTGTCATAAAATAAATCTATATATATAAAAGAAAGTCGTGTTAGTTACACCACTTATAACTCAAGAACGGCAGAACAGATTTGGGTGAAAATTGGTAGGGAGGTAGCTTAGAGCCAGGAGACGGACATAGGATACATTTTATCGAGTAGGGTAGATTAGGGTAGAGTAGAGTAGGGTAGAGTAGGATAGAGTTGGGTAGAGTAGGGTAGAGCCTACTCTACCCTAGTAGAGTAGGGTAGAGTAGGGTAGAGTAGGATAGAGCTGGGTAGAGTAGGGTAGAGTTGGGTAGAGTAGGGTAGAGTTGGGTAGAGTAGTAGAATATAGACGGGAGCGAAGCCGCGGGCAAAAGCTAGTAAATAAATAAAACTATGATTTTTTTTATTCCCCATTTGATTATAAAGCTACAGATGGTAGATACTTAAAGCGCCCGGGTAGCTCGCACAATCCAAATTTCCTTAAGTAAGTCGTCGACAGCGCGTCTTGTTCCACGCGCGCCTCAGGGAAATGTCAGCAAATCGTAAGGACCCAGCAGGGTCGAAACCTACTGGGGCCATGGGTAGTGTGAAAACGAAACCCGGAGCCCTGGGACGAAGGCAACGAAGGAACAGGAGTGGGTTTTTAGTCAGTAAAAGTCTGACACTATCTCCCGTCCCGCCCAAGAGCGGGGGTTGTCATAAGATGATTTTCCCAACCAATAAAAAAAAAAGTGTACAATGTGCAGTGGTGACCGAGTGGTAACGGCCCCGACTTACGAATTGTAGGTCGCGGGTTCAAACCCAGCCAGGCGCATTACTTTGTCTAATTTATTTCATCACCACTGCTCTCAAAACGGTGAAGAAAAACATCTTAAGGAAACCGGTATGTAGTTTAGAAAAAAATTCGAAGACATGTGACATCCACCAACCCGCATTGGGCCCGCGTGGTGGATTACGGCCCATTCCCTCTCCTAGAGAGGAGGCCTGAGTCCCCACAGTGGGAACATTATAAGGCCGACTATGCTATGCTATGCTAAGTGTACAATGGGCGGTCTTATCGAACAGATCAATCTCTTACAGACAACCTTAGGATGAACTGAACGAAAAGAGATAGATTGAAATTATGGGTCGTGGGGACCTCTTTGGACCGGGACCGCGGTCCCAACTGCCACATGTAAACTTATTTTTTTTTAGTAGTATTTTGGGACCACAAAGAAAAATACCCAAAAAAAGTCCCCTGATTTAAAAAAAAATGTTTTTATAGTAGGACGACACCGAAATTATTATTGATTGGAATTTTCTTCTGCACTTGGCAGTGTCAAGTAGTATGTTGATGAATATATGATTGGCGTTCGTAACACGTACTTATTTGCGGGATCACAATAATTAAAATGATAATACAAACCTCTCAGCTCGTCTTACTCTTTTGAATGGCCATTTAAAAAAAAGTTAACATACAACTTTTTTTTTATATGGGTAATCATCCAATGACTTCTCCCGTTCTAGGGTGGAGCGCGAGGGTGTGTCAGACTTTTAATGACTGACACTAACTTTTGCGGTCCACTTTTTTTTTATTCTAGATAGGTTCGCTCTTGACCGCTCACCTGATGGAAAGCAACGATGCGGTCGACGATGGAGCGCGCTTACCTAGAAGTAACCTATTCACTTTTGACTAGAGTCTACCGTGGCCCTTTAATGATAAACGACCAAGTGCAAGTCAGCCTCGGGCACGAAGGGTTTCGTACCGTCCGTAACAAAAAACAGTAAAAAGATCACGTTTGTTTTATTGGAACCTCAGTTAAATATTTACTTTATTTTGTTTTTTTTGTATTATAGAGGCAACAGAAATACATAATCTGTGAAAATTTCTACGCTCTAGCTATCACGATTCATGAGCCTGGTGACAGACAGACAAACAGCGAAGTCTTAGCAATAGGGTCCCGTTTTTACCTTTTGGGTCTGAGAGTCACACATCCAGCGCGCAAACTAGTGGGTCACAGATCCAGTCTCTTCGAGAGGCTATGGCCGAGCGCTTGAACTTGTCCTTGGAGGCAGTCTCTGAATGGGGCGATGCCAATTTGGTCAAATTCAATGCTGCTAAAACCCAGGCGTGTCATTTTTCCGCTAAAAGGAGCCAATTCAGCCCTACTCCAACTTTCCGGGGCGTAACTGTGCCGATAACCGACCATCTTGATCTTCTTGGTGTTACGCTGACGTCAACACTCAACTTTGGGCCATACATTGAAGCAAAGGCTCAACTGGCAGCAAAAAACTGGGTATCCTCGCGAAGGTCAGACAGTACTTAACGCCTACACCAAGGTAAAAACAAAAAAAAATATGACCTGAATCATAAAAAAAACATCTGCTCATCGGTCACCAATCATTATCCGAACCTTGAATACGGTTGCTTAACCAGTGAGCTTACACTGTCGTAACTCTGCGGTGACATAATTTTTAACTTGAACACGGTGTTATAAATCATTGAAAGCTGTCTTTGTATGTAAGGATGGCGTGTTTCAAAAGTTCACACTTTTGTCAAGACATCAGAAATGAAAAGTTTGTTTCAAACTAGCTGACCCGGCAAACTTCGTACCGCTATATAAGGTGTTAAAAAATTAATTTTAAGAATTTCGAGGGGACATTGTACTCCTCATTATGAACAACTTTTACTATGGGACCAAACCTGAAATAGCGAAAAAAAATCAGCTGCTCCATACATTTTGACGAGATATGCGAACATAATACATGTTGTGATACCTTTTAGCTAAACTGTCAAAAGGTTACGTCATCTACTGGCATTACCAGAACAGAATAATTCATTTTATAATGACATTTTAATTAAAGATGGGCGTTGTATTCGGATTTATTTTTCCTGATTTTTTCTCACCATTTAAACCTTCCCTGGACTATCACTATCAATTTGCCTGCTGCGGTCTTTCCGTCCAACTATAATTTAGTTGTCGCCAAGGCTAGAGCGAATAGGCTCTTAATAAACTAGTTCCACCTCACCATCAATGATTGCATCTCTGCTTACCATCAGGTGTGATCGCAGTCAAACACTGGTTTGTATCAATTAAAAAAAAAAAACACGAATATTTCAAGACCAAAATTAGCCAAATCGGTCCAGCTGTTCTCGAGTTTTAGCGAGACTAACGAACAGCTATTGATTTTTATATAAGTAGACCATTTATAGGCACTTTTGAATTGTCAAAATTTCGGTCAGTCAAAAAAGAAAGTGAAGCAAAGTTACATCTTTATATAATTATGGCGTGCCCAGATCTTAGAAGTTGGTCATTTCATGATATGGCCAAGTAAAACTGAGCCGATCATTTGAACAAAGGTTGACTGGTAGAGAATGCCTTGATGCATTAAGGGCATGCAATTCGACATACATTTTCACTGTTTTTCATACAACCGCTCTTACGCGATTATGACGTTATTACACATTTTTCGTTAAATATTTTGGAAACACAGTATCTTGTGGATATTATCTAGGCTTCTATTGAAATCAATTTGTGTAAAACTAACCCAGTTAAGAGCTCTGAAAATCAGCTATTTTGCATGAACTTTGACACTTCATAATAAGTCAAAAAAGTATAACAATAGAAGCCTTGTAAATTTAATCAAGATTCTGAATGACAACTATTTAAAAAAATAACTTTTAAGGGTTTAAAAAAAACACGTATTTCCTGGAACAAGTTTTGTGAAATATTCGAGTAAATCACGGAATTACCGAATGCTAACAAAGTTTTCAGGCGTTATTTCTCTTTTTTTGCGTTGCCTCTTCGTCAAAGAACGCGTTGGATTGCGTTAGATGAAATAACAAGCTTTGATACCATGCTCGATGTTGACGATAGGCGAATGAAAAGGAGCCTCTTAAGTCCGCCTATGTACCACTACTGTACACGAAGTTTAAATAAATAAATAAAAAATATAACCTCCTCCTTTTTGAAGTCGGTTAAAAACAGTAGATTATTTAATTTTAATAACCAAGAAATCATTGTTTGGTGCAGCCCTGTATGTCATTGTAAGTACAATACATTGAACTTTGGCGCGTCTGCCGACCTACTTCCAGCGAGACACGATAATACATCGTTATAAGGGCTTTCTCTTGCTCGTATTGGCGGCTGTACGAAATTAAGCAGTGTACACTACCCACTACTTGCTCCCAGAAGTTTTTTTTTTAACTATTATTATTGATAGGCGTTTGACCACCATCTTACCTGATGGTAAGCGATGATGTAGCCGACGATGGAGCACGTTTGCTTAGAAGGAACCTAAGATATTGAAATAGTGAAGTGTAGACTATAGACGCAGCGTCCCTTCCCTTGCTAGATCCAGTCTGCGCCGCTTGTAGTTTTAAATTCATCCCTAAATATTTACATCACCTGTCTACCATGAGACGACACGACGTACGTCTCGTGTCCGCCCTTACATTGTTAAAACCTCTACGGTCCGAACTAAGCGTTTTACCTCGTCATTTATACGGCATACTCGTCATCACGTCCGGTCTATAAGGCTAGAGTGAATAGGCTATTAATAAACTAGTGCGCTTCACCATCAAAGATTGCATCTGGTGGAATCGCTGTCACGCACAGTTTATATCATTTTAAAAAGAAAAAACAAATAATCATGTTTGAATCAGCCCTTCCCTTGCTGTCCTCTCTCAGCGACGCCCAAAGCCGATGTCCGTACCCCACAGGGTGTGCCCTTAGCGTATAGTCGCTTAGTTTTAAGTCCTGACTGGAGGCTTTCATTCATTAAGGTCGCCATAAGCAAGTCCAGGTCCGCAATAGACTATTTATAAATAAGCATAGGAAATATAGATTAATCATTTTTAGGGTTCCGCTCATCAAAAGGAAAAAACGGACCCCTTATAAGATCACTTTGTTGTCCGTCCGTCTGTTTGTCTGTTTCGCGGCTACGAAAAACCTAACGCCACAGTCATGGAATCTCGAATAAGCAAGTCTCGAATTCAACAATTCGAATCAGTTAACAACAAATGCGCGCTTCTACGAATAACTTATCGCCGAAGCCACGCGACCTCGCTTAACTAAACCTCAAACGAAAAGACATCTCCAAATAATGAATCTATCTATTAACTATCTTTTAAAATCTATTTATTTTGAATTGTTGAATTCGAGATTCCATGATTGTGGCGTTAGGTTTTTCGTAGCAGCGTGCATTCGTTGTTAAGTGTTTCGGATTGGTGAACTTACGGGAACGTGTAATTCGAGGATACACTTTTCGGAATCATGTAACACACCCCTAATTAGCAGATTTTCAGAGGTCTTTTCTGGATTACTTTTACACAAATTGGTTTTAATTTGATTTTCAAGAGAAACCAGGAAAATTTCATGGATATTATATCCATAAAATTTCCAAAATATCCAGAAAAAGATGTGTAATAACGTCATAATCACATAAATGTATCTCGGGAATAATAATAATAATTAATATTCCACAACTATCACACAACGCCGTCTAGTCCCAAGCTAAGCAGAGCTTGTGTTATGGGTACTAGACAACTGATAAACATACATATATATTTCTAAATAAATACATATTATAAATAAATTACACCCAGACACAGAACAAATGATCGTGCTCATCACACAAACATTTGTCCTGGGTGGGAATCGAATCCACGACCTCTGGCATAGCAGTCAGGGCCACTAACCACTAGACCAACAGGCCAGTCAATAACTAATTAACAAGAGAAACATAACCTTTTCACAGTTCAACCCACACAAAAGTATCTACTAATAAATGTGCGTGTTTCTCTACAGTTACGAAATGTACCTACTCTAGTGACAGACAGACTGACAGATTTTAACATTATTTATTATTACTTTGGCAAGCTTTGAAGATGACATTTGAGTATAAAGAGATTGTTACCTAAGATTATTATGTAGTAATGCGTTTGCTGGCTTAAAGAATTTGGAGTTTGTATTATGAATAGTTGTTAAGAGTGACCATCCCGAGATACATTTCTATATAACTGCTATTACGTGTTTATACGGCGCGTTGTGTTCCACGCGCGCCTCAAGGATATGTCAGCAAAACCGTAGGAGCCCAGCAGGGTCGAAGCCTACTGGGGCCATAGGAGATGCGAAAGAGAACCCTTGGGCCCTGGAACGAAGGCAAAGAAGGAACAGGAGTGAATTTTAGTCTAAAGTACTACTTATCTATCTAGTACTAGAATAAGTAAAAGTCTAATACACCCTCCCGCGTCATTAGATGATTTCCCAATAAAAAAATAAAAAAAAACGTTATCATGACGTCAGCTTTCTCAAAATGTACCTACTCTAGTGACAGACGGACTGACAGATTTTAACATTAGATATATCTATATATCTTGTGGATATTATCTAGGTTTCTATTGAAATGAAAACATAAATCTATAAAGGCTGATTTTCGATGGTTTTTACTGGATTACACGGGATTGTGTAAACTGCACTTTCAAATGTACTCATAATTTTAAAAAGTAAAAAGAAACGGCTTTTTTTATTATTCTTGATTGGAACAAGTTTTATGAAATAATCGAGTGTATGACAGAATTACCGAATATTATAAGATAGCATTCAGGTCTCTTTTTTCATGTTGCCTTCTTCTCAAACATTGCGTTGACGATAGACAGGGTGGGAAGGACCCTCTTAATGTTGAAATATAAAGGCATGGAGGTCAAAGAAAAGATGGTATGATAGTGGTATGATGGAATGATAAAAACTTCGTGTAACACAAAGTTAGAAAGGCGGACTTAATACCTGAGGCATTCTCTACCAGACAACCAAGGGTGGTGAAGAGATAATATGGTAGGCGTAAAAAAGGTGGGAAATCTTGGCCCCGCGGATTCATCTTCACTTAACCCATGACTCCAGTAGGCTTCGTCCCTGCTGGTACCCTGCGGTTTACTGACATCTCCTTGAGGCACGCGTGGAACACTACGTGCCGTCGACGACTTGGGCTCGGTTCGGACGGTTACCGGACGACCGAACGCCGTGTTACGAATTATTGAATTTTATGGCGAGCGATGAATCTTAAGATAAAATATTATAGTATCTTAGCCGTGTGCAGCGCCCCTTAGTGAACTCCACTGCGGGTGACGTATCCTACGACAAACTTATTATTTTCGGTTGGTACAGTAATCGGGTCAAGGGATCGAACCGTAAAATTAAGTTTGTTTTTTTATTGTATATACTTTTCCGGGATAAAAAGTACCCAGTGTGGTGCCCAGGATATTAAAGAATAATTATACCAAGTTTCATCGTTATCGAACTGGCAGTTTTTGCGTGATGACATTTAGTTTTTTGTTGTTTTTGTACAGAATTTTATTTATTATAATTATAGATAACTTATTTTTCATTTTATTTTTACTGTTTCAATAGTATCTGTTATTTGTTTATTGTGCACACCTACCACAGTGTTGTTTTTTTTTGACCCAAAGGTTGACTGGTAGAGAATGTCTTATTGCATTAAGTCCACTACTGTACATGAAGAATAAATAAATAAATGATTTAATCGCTAAACCACATGTAAATGCATATGTCAATAGGCCAATATTGTCATCGGAAGCCCCAAAAGTGGTAACTCAATCAAAGAGATTTTCGAGAAAACAGGGATTTAGCACAAAATCACACCTAAGGGTAAGCGATACGGGAACATGTGAAAGAGCCTACCGTGGCCCAAGAGTGTGATGAATCTACCAACTTGTTGCGAAACTGTTCTCGTGCTTTCACTTTAAAGGACAACCGACTGGTTGCCGCCCTGGTGTTCAGAGGGAGCGCATTCCAAATTCTTCACCTTTAATTTTTTTATTTTGGGACCACAAGAAAAAAGGCCAAAAGATCTGTATATATTTGATTTGTGGTCCCAAAATACTACTCGAAAAGTTATAATTTTTATAGGTGGAAGTTGGGACCGTGCTCCCGGTCCCCACGACCCAAAAATAGCCCCCCTTTAATTTTTTATAGCGGCAATATCTCTTACGGTTTATGAGAAACAGCTCGCTGACAGATGAACGGACGGACGAACAGCGGAGACTTAGTAATAGGGTTCCGTTAGAATTCTATATACATAGATAGGGTTTTTCAGTGTTCTAATAAAATTACGATTTTTCTGACGAGCCTTTTTTTTTTAATTGTTATAAATCAGTGCATGACTGCGATCCCACCTGATGGTAAGCGGAGATTCAATCAGTGATGGTGAGGCGCACTAGTTTATTAAGAGCCTATTCACTCTAGCCTTGAAGACACCTAAGTTATAGTTGGACGGGAAGACCGCAGCAAGCAAATTGTTCCAGTCCTTCGATGTACGCGGTATAAACGACGAAACGAAACGCTTAGTCCGGACCGTTGAAGTTTCAACAACGTAAGGGGATACTCGCCGTTCGTCGGGTTGTCCGGATGGTAGAAAGGAGATGGCGGAATCAAGTCATGCAATTCCCGCGCACACTCTCCAAAATGTAACCTGTAAAATACCGACAGGCTGGCTACTCTGCGCCTGTGCTCGAGGCTTTACGATGCAAAAATCAACAGAATTATAAACAAAATTGAGATATTACTTTTGGACTTCTGAGGGTAGTATAACAGCATAATACATATTGAAATATACAAAGTTCAACAACTCGCAATGTTCGTGTTAAAAGTTAATTTACTTCAAAGGTTGCTGGTGTAACTAAACTTGTTTATCTCATTACAAGTACCCATAGGTAAATGATGAGATAATCGACAGATGAACTTGGCTTCAGCTTAATGATTCTGCATAGCTTAATCAGCTTTATAATTTTCCTACTATTGGGAATCAAGGGCCTTACCATCACGTGGTATAATGTCAAGCGTGCGAGTGAAAAAAAGAGATGGAGCTATATATATAATTTATTTGACTGGCCTGTTGGTCTAGTGGTTAGTGGCTCTGACTGCTATGACAGAGGTCGTGGGTTCGATACCCACCCAGGACAAATGTTTGTGTGATGAGCATAATCATTTGTTCTGTGTCTGAGTGTAATTTATCTACACTAATATTATAAAGAGGAAAACTTTGTTTGTTTGTTTGTAATGAATAGGCTCAAAAAGTACTGAACCGATTTTAAAAATTCTTTCACCATTCGAAAGCTACATTATCCACGAGTAACATAGGCTATATTTTATTTTGGAAAAAATAGGGTTCCGTAAGATATTTGTTTTTGATTGTGTTTTTCGGACACAAGGTGTAAAAAGTCAACCAGAAAAGTTACTTATTTTGCGTACGCTGCCTAAACTATAAAAGATAGAACCATAAAATGTTCTAATTAATTGTAGATGTTATAAATATCTACCAAAGTTTGTTAGGAGAAACCTACTTTCACGCGGGCGAAGCCGCTGGCAGAAGCTAGTTATATATACATATAATTTATTTGACTGGCCTGTTGGTCTAGTGGTTAGTGGCCCTGACTGCTAAGCCAGAGGTCGTGGATTCGATTCCCACCCAGGACTAACGTTTGTGTGATGAGCACAATCATTTGTTCTGTGTCTGGGTGTAATTTATCTATAATATGTATGTATTTAGAAATATTTAAGTATGTTTATTAGTTGTCTAGTACTCATAACACAAGCTCTGCTTAGCTTGAGGCTGGACGGCGTTGTGTGATAGTTGTGTGATTATTATTTTATCACCACGGCTCTCAAAACTATCTCAATCACCACGTTTCAATGTAAAAAAACCCGAGAATATTTAGGTCAAGAGTGAATAGGTTACTTCTAGGTAAGCGCGCTCCATCGTCGACCGCATCGTCGTTTTTCATCAGGTGAGGTAGCGGACAAACGCAAACCTATCAAGAATAAAAAAAACCTATTACTGATTCGCGGAAGGAGGCGATCGCATCCCATCGTTCCGGACCGTGGTCGCCGCCACCAAAAGGACACGGCGGTGCTCCTCCCAAGCGGGTACACGTCCACCGTAACTATAAAACTAATTTAACCTCAGATGTACCTACTTTGACCGTTCGCAATCACTGCATCATTGAGACATTCGTCATAAATCTTGCGTAAGTACCAAATCCGTTAACCGCGCCAACAGAATGATTGATGATGGTATTAATTCTGAATCAATGAATTATTTATTAATTCTGTTTTACTACAAAACAATAATAGGAAATGATTAAATGTCAATGTCGAATTCTTTGGCGAAACAAGATGCAATAGTACATTTGAAAGCACTTTCCTCATGTGATGTTGCGGTCACACACACGGTTTTCTACCGGTTGCATTTCGGGGAGTGTGCAAAGGAATTGCATAACCTAAGGCGTGGAAATCCCTGCTGGAGTCTGTGTTACCTGATAGCTGCTGCCTGGGGATCTTTAAGCTGTAGCGACATCTATGGCGTCACCTAAGAACTAATCCTGCATCGCGCAATCAAAGTTCTCCGCGCGATTAGAACGATTCTATCGGGCAGTTGCCCACCAGACATAACACCCGTCTGGCCGGAGGATCCTCCCTTTTAAACGGAGGTTTGCGGGACTTTAATCTCTGTTCCGCCTACCTCCAAACTGGTGACCCCCACGTGATCTGAACACGCAACCTTCTGATCTGGAGTCAGATGATGATGAGATGTCGCTACAAAGCCAAGAGTGAATAGGTTATTTCTGGGCAAAAAATTGAGCACCTTAGCAAAGTTGTGACCGTACTTCACGCTGGAACAGCTACTCAAACTTTATCAAGCGCAAGTTCGTTCGTGTATGGAGTACTGCTCTCATCTTTGGGACGGATCTGTCTAATACCAGCTATCAAGCTGGTAGCAAGCAGACAGACAGACACAACAAAGTGATCCTATAAGGGTTCCATTTTTTCCTTTTGAGGTACAGAACCCTAAAAAAGAAAATGGAAGTGAATTTCAACTAAAGTACCAAACAAATACCAGCTTGATGCCCTGGAGTCGATTGAGAAGCGAGCCAAGGAGATCATCGGCAATGATGCAGTTATCGAATCAAATCTCCAAAGTCTTGAGCATCGACGTCGAACTGCTGGCCTGTCGGTTTTCTATCGTTTATATTTCGGGAAGTGTGCGTTGGAATTGCACAATTTTATTTCGCCAAGTCCGTTCCATCATCGAACCACCAGACGTACGGTGATGCGCCATCGGTACATGGTGGACATCACACCCGTACGCACAAAACGTTTTGAGAACACATACATTGTGTGTACAGCTAAGGAGTGGAATTCTCAGCCGGAGTCTGTGTTTCCTGATAGCTACAACTTGGGGATCTTGTAAGTCAAGAGTGAATAGGTTACTTCCAGGCAAGCGCGCTCCATTGTCGATCACATTGTGGCTTACCATTAGATGAGATAGTTGTCAAGCGCGAGCCTGTCAATAGTAAAAAGTAGCGCAGCAGTGAGCTTGAACAGCTCCAAAAAGCTGTCAGCAAAATTGACGGGGCCAGCTAGCACGGTTTGTTTTGAGGGTGGAAACTGCAAATGACTTTTCGCGCTCTAGGGTGAAGCGACAGGGCGATCCAGACTTTTACTTGTTTTCTTCAGTTGCCCTTTGCGTCAGGGTCACGGGGGTCACGGTAATTTTTACAAGTACAGGGATCGTCCTGCGACTGCGTCGGCTGGGGCATGAGGATATCCTCTCACGGTTACGGGCATCTTTGCTAGCATTGCTAGGAGGTGGCTAATGGCAATGAAAGGTTCTGGAGTACCGACCACGTATCGGAAGACGCAGCGTTGGAAGGCCTCCCACAAGGTGAACCTATGGTTTGGTGAGGACGAGACGTACAAGACCCCAAGTGTCGTTGTGACGATACTTGGGGGGAGGTCTACATCCAACAGTGGATGAAATGATGACGATGATGTTTTTTTTTTATTGGGTGGGAAAATCATCTTATGACAAATCTCGCTCTTGGGCGGAGCGAGAGATAGTGTCAGACTTTTACTGACTAAAAACCCACTCTTGTTCCTTCGTTCGGCACCGGGTTTCGCTTTCACACTACCCGTGGTCCCAGTAGGCTTCGACCCTGCTGGGCCCCTACGCTTCGACCCTGCTGGGCCCCTACGGCGATGATGATGAGAAGGAGGTGACCGCTTCGCATTCCCTTTCGCTCCGAACCAAGGCTTGAACCAAGGCAGCACGAGAGGTCGCCCCGTGATCACTATGCCATCTTTCCTGAGGCCATTTTGTGACGACCTAATGAGCTAATCAAATCCAACATGTCACTCAAAAAGCTATAATGTAGTGTATACAAATATACACGTGTATTGCGTAGTAAGATACACATCACATCGTTTGGTAAACGAATAATAATATATCTAAAGGTGAAGGGCGAAACGTGCACAGAATTGTGAACGAATAGAACGGGCATTAGTAATGAGATATTTATAGATAACGAAAAAAAGATGAGAGCTCCAACACTACATCAGAGTGCAGGTTTCGCTTCAAGAGTTAGTCAGTACCTGACTGACAGTGCTTTTGACTGGCCTGTTGGTCTAGTGGTTAGTGGCCCTGACTGCTATGCCGAAGGTCGTGGGTTCGATTCCCACCCAGGACAAATGTTTGTTTGATGAGCACGATCATTTGTTCTGTCTGGTTGTAATTTATCTATAATATGTATGTATTTAGAAATATATAAGTATGTTTATCAGTTGTCTAGTACCCATAACACAAGCTCTGCTTAGCTTGGGACTAGACGGCGTTGTGTGATAGTTGTGGAATATTTTTATTATTATAGTACCTAGTGACGTGGTGTCTGTGTCGCAGCTGTATCAGCACATAACACGCTGTTTTACAAGTTGGCGCGCCGCTGTTATGTAATAGTAATAATAATAAGCGTAAGAGCAGTGGTGGCTAAGTGGTAACGGCCCCGACTTACAAGTTGTAGGCCGCGGGTTCAAACCCAGCCAGGCGCATTACTTTGTGTAATTTTTTTCATCACCACTGCTCTCATAACGGTGAAGGAGAACATCGTGAGGAAACCGGCAGGTCCTAAAACCAAAAATTCGAAGACATGTGACATTCACCAACCCGCACTGGGCCCGCGATTACGGCCTATTCCCTCTCCTAGTGAGGAGGCCTGAGTCCCAACAGTGGGAACATTATAAGGCCTACTATGCTATGCTATAATAATAATAAAGCATTTATTTTCAGGCATCTTGGTCCATAGATGAATACCTTACAGACTTACATATATAAAGTGAATTAAATACAATTTATTGTTAATAAATAAGACTTATGACTAAGTTAGTAACACTTCACACTGCACTTGTTCACTTTGTGCTGTTCTGTGGCACTTGTCCGCGGAAGCGACGGAACACCACGCCCAGCCAAAAGTCTTCCTTCAACATGAGGGGCAGAAAAGTGTTCGGGACTCGCTCCACGAACGCTTTGAAGTTGACGTTACGGTGCGACTCCAGCAGCTGTACCCTCAGTGCGAATATCGTCTTATGGCGCACGTACTCCACGATGTTTTTTGTAATGCGGCTACTTCACGTTAAGCCGGATTGTGTTGGCGATGTGTTCTACAATGCGGCGTCTAACGTTTAACTGTATTGTCAGTGTAGGGTAATTATGAAGAACCGATCCTATAATGTATTTATTTAAACTACATGTAGTGGTGGTATATAGGCGGACTTAATGCAACAAGGCATTATCTACCAGTCAACCATTGGGTTAAAAAAAACAACACTGTGGTAGGTGTGCACAATAAATAAATAACAGATATTTGAAATAGAATTTAGTATCGTTAAATTCAGTGGCTTATAATAATAAAATACGTATATATGCTAATATAATAAACTAATAAATACTATAATAAATATGAAATCATTGTAATTAAGATAACTTTGTATTCAAAGTAGTTTGACTGGCCTGTTGGTCTAGTGGTTAATGGCCCTGACTGCTGAGCCGGAGGTCGTGGGTTCGATCCCCAGCCAGGACAAATGTTTGTGTGATGAGCACGATCATTTGTTCTGTGTCTGGGTGTAATTTATCTATATATGTATGTATTTAGAAATATATAAGTATGTTTATCAGTTGTCTAGTACCCATAACACAAGCTCTGCTTAGCTTGGGACTAGACGGCGTTGTGTGATAGTTGTGGAATAAAATAAAAAAAAATTAGTTCAATTAGCAACAAAGCGCTTTGACGCACGCGAACTGCGCATTCAATGCGGCGTACTTTATTTCAGCCGAATTAAAATCCACAGCTGAACATGAGGTAGCCGCATAACAGTGACATTTTTCAATCCGGCGCGCCAGCTTGTAAAATGCTGTGTTACACGATACGGCTGCGACATGTGGGATTTGTGTCCGATCCATGATAGACTTTTTAT
This sequence comes from Mythimna vitellina, assembly GCA_949316375.1. NCBI lineage: Eukaryota > Metazoa > Arthropoda > Insecta > Lepidoptera > Noctuidae > Mythimna > Mythimna vitellina. The sequence continues at coordinate 11,678,114 of OX438714.1, forward strand.
TATTCTAGCTGCGTCAGCTCTAACCCATTCGTAAGCCTACAAGCCAGAGGTCAAGGATCACAGATACCTAATGAGCGAGGACCGATGCATAGCATTCATCAGTTATTTTAGGAAATACATTTTTGTATGAGTACAGGACTTTTTTGAATCAAGTTTGGTAACTTACGGTATGTAGACGAGACGATATAATGTATTGTTTTTATTTTTATTGCCGGTATGATGTTACCTGCGAAAGGTTAAACAATTGTTTTTGTGCACACGAAAGACAGTACATTTTTTGAAAAAAAAAAAAAAATGTGGTCTGGAGGTGTTTTTTTTTTCGGTGGGAAAATCATCTTATGACATCGCTCGCTCTTGGGCGGAGTGGGAGATAGTGTCAGACTTTTATTGACTAAAAACCCACTCCTGTTCCTTCGTTGTCTTTCGTATTAGAGCCGAGTCTTCCTTTCAGAATCAGAAAGAAGAAAGAAAGAAAGAAAAATATTTTATTTGGCACACGTACACAGATACACACAATGTACAAACAGCATGTAAACACTTAAGAAAATAGGAAAATAAAAATAAACTAACATTGTGTGTCTCGCGCCTGCGCCAAATAGGCCCAGTTCAGCAAAAATGCCAGACAACTTCGTGGTAGTTGCCTGACGCTGGTTTTCAACTGAACCTTATTTAGAGTGTACGGTAGAGAAACTAGATTATTTATACTAGTTGTTTGTGTGAGGTTATTTAACTTACACATATATGTACATGTTTAATAAGTGGTGGATACCAAATAAATAAATAAATAGATAGTTGTTCAGTGTAAAAAAATCATAAGACTTTAAGAAATTAAAAACAACGTTAATCTAATCGTACATCATTCCATGCGCACAAGAAACCCCGATTTTGAAGCATCTCAATCTTAACCCACCGTCATCAGCGCGCGCAATGCAACGATATGCCAATTTACTACGCCCGGGGCAGCTAAGCGCAACGGACGATATTGTAAGAAAAAAGTTTCTATTAACTTCGGGTACTTTGGAAAAAAATTAATAATATCACGATGAAATAATCAGACCCTTGGCCCCAGTTGCTTTCGACCCTGCTGAGCCCCTCATCACATCTCATTTTTATTTTGTTTAAAACGAGTAGATCTGACCTTTGAAATATTATCATTATTTTGTGTATAAAAAGTGTAAAACAAAGTCGTCTAGTTTTATTTTAAATAAGCCATTCCTCAGTCTGCAAACAAGGAAGCTTTATAAGATCACGTTGTTAACTCTAGTTAATAATACAAACGTATAATAAGCCTGTATAAATGAAATTCTGTACATTGAAAATATCAAAAAAATAAATGGCAGGGAGTGTAACCGACACCGAACCCAAAAATGTGTTTTTTTTTTTTGTTTTTCTGTCTGTCTGTTTGTTCAGGCATCACGCAAAAAATACCGGTTCGATTACGATGAAACTTGGTATAATTATTCTTTAATATCTTGGGCACCATACTGGGTACTTTTTATCCCCAAAAAGTATATACAATAAAAAACAAACTTAATTTTGCAGTTTGATCCCCAGACCCGATTGTACCAAACGCAAATAATAAGTTTGTCGTAGGTTACGTCACCCGCAGTGGAGTTCACTAAGGGGCGCTGCACACGGCTAAGATACTATACTATTTTATCTTAAGATACAATATCGCTCGCCATACAATTCAATGGACTATCACACACGACGAAGATAATAAATAATATTTCATATTTTCGTATCTCAAAAATCCTAATAAAACCATTTTCGATTTCTACGCGGACGAAGTCGCGGACAAAAGCTAGTCAATAATATAAATATATACCGATGTGAGAAACCTAAGCAAAGTTTTGTTCCCATTCACCCCTGCGTTTCTATTCACCCCGTTTGACGGTATTGACCACCTGCATTCTTGTTAACTTAGTTCTTTTTAGGGTTCCGGAAAAGGAAAGAACGGAAAACTTACCGGATCATTTTGTTGTCCATCTGTCTGTCTGTTTGTCTATATGTCAAGACCCTTTATCTCGGGAACGCGTGGAGGTATCGACTTGAAATTAAAACCATATACTCAGGTCTGCGGTCCCTTGAAGCTGTGAAGAAAATCAACTTCTGAGTTAAAGAAAAAATAGTTTCGGCCGGCTAATGTCGCAACAAACGTGTATTTGGACACTCTCAATAGAATCAAAATTCATAGGGTACTTCCCGTTGACCTAGAATCCTGAAATTTGGCATGAAGCAAGGTTTTATAGTATAAAATATAGGAAAAAATCAAAAAAATATTAATTTTTGGTTTCGTCACAAAAAAAAAAAATCCGTTACCTTACCTATGAAAACAGTTTATTCCCGAATTGAGGGGAATAAACTGTTTTCATAGGTAAGTTTGCATGGAACCCTCAGTGCGCGAGGCCGACTCGCACTTGCCCAGTTTTTTTTTTTTTGCTATTGCAGGCATGGTAAATTATTAAATGGTATGTTAACAGCACAATTTCAAAAAGTTGTTTTTCAAATCCTAATTCTTTTTCTTTAAACAAACTTATAACACCTCTATTTTTCTTTTTTTCTTCAAGGAAGCCCATGTTTCTCCTTATAACGTCAACTATCTAATAGTGAGAGTCCCATCAAAATCAGCCCAGCCGTTTCGGAGATAGGCCCAAACAGACAAAAATGTTCAAATTCGCATTTTTATACATTCGCATAATAATATATAGGAGCATGAGTAGACTTCTGAAAAGGTTACCTACCCGTCCGTTATTCTATAACTACTCATAGAAAGCAAAGATAACTGAAGGAACATAGGTGTGGTTTTAGTTGGTAAAAGTCTGACACGCCCTCCCGCACTTCAAAGCAACCCGTTTTAAAAAACGGCAATTTTATAGTTTTTTTTTTTTTTTTTTATTGGGTGGGAAAATCATCCTAATGACATCCCCGCTCTTGGGCGGAGCGGGAGATAGTGTCAGATTCTTACTGACTAAAAACCCACTCCTGTTCCTTCGTTGCCTTCGTCCCAGGGCCCCGGGTTCCGCTTTCACAATTTTCAATTTTATAGTTAAAGACCTAATATGTATGCATAAATTATAGATATAGACAAGCCGTAAATTATGTAAAACTTCTAAAAATCGGCCGAAGTTGATGAATGACTTATCTCACCTTGATTTCTATGAACACCATAAATAACGCAGTCGTATTTCATCTACCATGGACATACAGGTATATTCTGTTACTAGTCGCTGCTGACGGCTTCGCTCGCGTGACATAATTCTTGCGGACGACGAGCAATGGGTAGCTCGCCGTCCGGTAAGACCGATACCGATTCGTCGACGGCGTGTAATGATAAAAATGTCGGCAAAACCGTGAAGCCGATGCCCGCTAGAGCATATGTGATATTATATTATCATCATTTCAGCTGAAAGACGTCCACTGTTGGACATAGACCTCCCCCAGCATCGCCACAGCGACCGATCCTGTGCGTCTCGCATCCACCGCAGTCCCGCGACTCTCACCAGGTTTTCGGTCCACCTTGTGGGAGGCCTTTCAACGCTGTGGTCGCCACTCTTGAACCTTGATACTATATGTAGCAAAAAATTAAATATTACATATAATTTTATATAACCAAAATTCATTCCAGTTGACTTAGAATCCTGAAATTTGGCATGAAGCAAGGTCTTATAGCACAAGTATAGGAAAAAGTCTGAAAACTGTACATTTTTACGTCACAACGATTCGGAAAAATCTTCGTATCTCAATTCGGGAATTGAACTGTTTTCATAGGTAAGTTTGTACGGAACCCTTAGTGCGTGAATCCGACTCGCACTTGCCCAGTTTTTTTTACATTGATGTTTTTTTTTTGTAAAGTTTTATTTGCATTTTTAATACCCTAGGTTCTGCCAACGTCTTTGCTCGCTTGAACATAGCTTTCTCCATACAAACTTTAGACCTCCATTTCATCCCCTTAGGGGCCGAATTCAGAAAAAGTCTTTTTTAATGCTCGCTTACGTCATAAAAGGAAGCATTGTGCAAAATTTCACGCCGAAATTTTGCACAATGTCGAAATTACTGCGTCTAGGAGACGCAGTGATTTCGGAATTGCGTTGATATGCCAGTCAGTTATATATAATACTAGCTTTTGCCTGTGGCTTCACCAACGTACATAAATACATTTTTTTTTCTTCTTCAATGTGTATAGATTTGTTATTAGGGTATTATTGTTTTTATTAATTTTTTTTTTAGTTTTTAAGTTTCTACTGTGCAACGCTTTGGACATCCTCTGTAACGTTGTACAAGTACTTGTAAATAAATAAAATATAGCCTATGCCACTCAATAATAAAGCAGCTTTCTATCGGTGAAAAAATTTTAGCAATCGGACCAGTAGTTTCAGAGATTACCTCCTACAAACAAAAAAACAAACTACCTCTTTATAATATTAGTGTGGATAGATTAATGTGATTTTATAGTTCCAACCATTAACACCACGGTGTAGTATTATTATATAGTCATTGTGTATATATATATTTGTACGTATAAATTAGTAGGTTCGACCTTCTAACATAGACTTCGTGTTTACTATGTTAATTTATTGTTTAACTATATAATATAACATCAACGATGGGTTGGGCACACACGTATCACGCCAATAATTTTTGGGGTTCCGTACCCAAAGAGCAAGAACGGGACCCTATTGCTAGAATTGACTGTCGGTCTGTCTCATGAATCGTGGTAGCTAGATGGTTGAAATTTGCACAAATGATATATTGTTGTTTTCACAGAATCCATCCATCTTTTCTTTGGCCTCCTGGCCTCCCTCTCCCTCTCCACCCATCCACATGTATACTCATAACTCTTTTAGTAACATGCGTTTCATCTCTCCTCTTTACATGACCATACCAAGACAAACGATTCCCCTTCAACATTTCAGTCACTGGCGCCACTTTCAAACTTCCTCATTTTCTCGGTATTAATAATAGTTATAAAGTAGTGTGACTGCAGTGTGAGAGTAGTAGTGACCGAGTGGTAAACGGCCCCGACTTACTAGTTGTAGGTCGCGGGTTCAAACCCAGCCAGGCGCATTACTTTGTGTAATTTATTTCATCACCACTACTCTCAAAACGGTGAAGGAAAACATCGTGAGGAAACCGGCATGTCCTAGAACCGAAAAATTCGAAGACATATGACATTCACCAACCCGCACTGGGCCCGCGTGGTGGATTACGGCCCATTCCCTCTCCTAGAGAGGAGGCCTGAGTCCCAGCAGTGGGAACATTGAAAGGCTGATTATGCTATGGTATTATGCTAGTGTGACTGGACTAAGGTTGTGAAGTTTATTTAAAGACATGATAACACTTAACGGAAACAGCAAAAAGGCCATAAATAAAATTATAGGAACTTCAAGCAATAGCCCTGAATGAGAATGTCACCTTTAAGGGGTCACGGCTGTCTGATGCAATAACTCAATACGATGAGGCTCATGAATTCATATTCATCATTCAAAAAACAACGAGATAACATGTCCTTTTTAGGGGTCCGTTGGCAAAACCTACCTACCTACCTCGTTCGGCAAAAACGAAAGAAAGAAAGAAAGAAAACACGTTTATTTGGCACACAAGTACACACAATGAGATAACAATTACAATATAGAAACTTAAATACTAAACTTAAAAAATACGTCAACATTGTGTGTCCAAACGGAATCCTTATAGGATCACTTTGTTGTCCGTCTGCCTGTCTTTCAAGACTCTTTATCTTGGGAACGGACAGAGGTATCGAGTTGAAATTAAAACCATATACTCCTCAGGTCTGCGGTCCCTTGAAATTGTGAAAAAATCAAACATTTTTGTTTACGGAAACAAAAGAAACGGCCGATTATGTCGCAAAGAACGTGTATTTGGACACTCTTTAGGGAATCAAAATTAATAAGAACTATCCATACGGGTTCCCATTAAACTAGAAACCTGAAATTTGGCATGAAGGAAGGTCTCATAGCACAAGTATAGGAAAAAATCTGAAAACTGTAAATTTGTTGTTACGTTTAAAAAAAAAAACACTTTTCCGATACGAAAAAATCTTCGTAACTCAATTCGGGAATCGAACTGTTTTCATAGGTAAGTTTCTACGGAACCCTCCGTACGCGAGTCGGACTCGCACTTGTCCGATTAGTATTTTTAATTTATGTTTCTATGTACTTGTTTCTTTATTGTGTGGTAAATATAAGGCTCAATGTATAATTTATTATCTTTGTGTACAATAAAGTATATAAAAATAAACTAGCTTCTGCCAGCGGCTTCGCCCGGTTTGAAGAAGGTTTCTTCACATAAAATTTGGACCTCCATTTCATCCCCTTAGAGGGTGAATTTTGGGAAATCCTCTCTTAGTGCTCGCCTACGTTATAAAAGGATATAGAAAATTTCACACTCCTAGTCTCAGTAGTTTCGGCAGTTTCTCCTTTTAAAAACGTGTTTTATTTCTTTAATTGTAATCGGACGGGAAGACTAGCCCGCCGTCCGACCGTCTGGTAACCGTCCGGACCGAGCCCAAGTCGTCGACGGCGCGTATTGTTCCACCCGCGCCTCAGGGAGATGTCAGCAAATCGTAGGGGCCCAGCAGGGTCGAAGCCTACTGGGGCGATGGGTAGTGTGAAAACGAAACCCAGGGCCCTGGGACGAAGGCAACGAAGGAACAGGAGTGGGTTTTAGTCAGTAAAAGTCTGAAACAATCTTACTTTAAACGTCATGGTACAGGTCCTGAACTACACTTGTCCCCTACAAGGAGGGTCAGGGTTACGTGACGTAACGACTCAATGAGATGTGTTCTTGATGAATACATTGTGGTTTTTGATGAGCAGAGCCCATTTCCGCAGTTATAATGATTTTATGATTCTGTATGATGGAATAAAGATATCCGCAGAAGAACCAATATAACCGAAATAGCACGAAGATTCGCCAAACTTAAGTGGCAGTGGGCACGGCACATTGCTCGCAGAACAGATGATCGTTGGGGCCGAAAAGTTCTGAGAGGTGACGGCGTACTGGAAGGCGCAGCGTTGGAAGGCCTCCTACAGGGTGGACCGATGCGAGAAGCACAGGCACGCTCATTGTGGTGACTTGGCCTCTCTTAAGGGGAGCCCTTTGTCCAATAGTGAACGTCTTTCTGCTGAAATGATGATCATTAGGTGTACAACCAGGGGGCCGACGCCGTGGGTACTCGAGAGCTCAAGCACCCAAATGAGAAATGAGCAAATGAGAAATTAACAAAGGATGCCGACCACCCCTGAGAATAGACATCAAGAAATAGATCAGTAATCGATTTTTAGGTATGGGTGTTTTTTCATTACACGACGACCCGTTTAGCGCAGTGGTTCAGAGCGCCGGTTGAGACGCAAGGGTCGCGGATTCGATTCCCGCACCAACACAAATGTTTGTTGATGAAACAGACATTTGTGTTGGGTCTGGATGATTGTGGTACCTTCGTTGTTCCTGGTTTTTCAAGTACAAGGGAAAACCTTGGTTTGGGACCAGGACAATGTATGTGATGTTGTTTCAATTTATTATTTATTAACGATGCGGGCAACGGATGCCAGTTACTGATGCCGTATCCGTTATCAAAACGCCGATCAGTGTGCATTTCTCTTCTCATACTTCGCCAGTTTTTTGAGTCATCAAATGAGCATGAGCACCCATGAGGTTTTCTAAAAACCGGCGCCCCTGTGTACAAAAAAGAATTTATTACAAAAATAATAAAAAATCGTTTCTCTTCTTCCACAGTTATGTCAAAATTCGGCGTTCGAGTAGACGCAGCAGTTTCCGCACTAGGCGGCGGCGCCGGCGCAGCTTTAGACGAGAACGACTTTATCGATGCCAGCAGACTGGTCTATGACGCCGTCAGAGAGATCCGACGAGCTGTGCTGATGAACAGGGTGAGTTTTGTACGGGTATTAGTGGAGATTTAATTTGATTTTTTATAGAGAGAGCGTGAAGACGTCCGCTCGCGTTGGAAATTGAGAGGCGACTGATCGGTCCGCCAGTTTGGTGAGTTTTCTTTAACTGCTTGCTTCGAATTGGTCCGACGAGAGTTTTCGTGTGCTATTCGCCAGGGTCGTGTATTTGTGACTGGGTACTACATCTCGTTTAGTTCTTCAGTCCCAATAGGTGACGGAAGACCAGGGTCTCAAGTCTGCTATTTTTATAAATTCGTCATTCCAACACGATTCGATTGTCATGTTGCTAAAATTTCGTAATCTGCTAATTCATATTGATCAATCATTGATCGGTCAATGGTCTCGTAATGAGGTGTGGTAGAATGACAATATCGAGCTGTCTCGAAATAAATTAAAAGTAATGATTGCACAATTACGTTCTAATGGTAGGTCCTGATCAAAGGAACTGTCAAAACTTTTGCTGTTATCCGCATGTCAAATATTCATTTGTCATTATGATTCTATGCAATTTCTTTCAATGGAGTGTCTGTGGTTGACCATTAGAAAGTCATCATGACGCCATTATATTAGTAGATTACCAAACTTGGTCAAAATCAACAATTATGAAGTCAATGATAGACCATTCTGACACTTTTGTAATAGCAGACTTGAGGCCCTGATGAAATGGATTATTTGGTCGTGGATGTGCGACCCTGGGGGAATAAACACGAGAGTGTTTGTCGGATATATCCGACGTAGGCGGTTAAAGAGTTAAACAAACCATTTTCACTGTCTGTTCAAACGATTTTGACTTTTATTGCGTTGGTGGCAAGACAAATGGCGGTTGCAGTAAATATTTGGTATTGTAACCACCTTTTTGCTTTTAATGCTATCTTTATGTCAACGGAATAGAAGTCAAAATCGGTTGAAAGTACGGTAAAAAAATGTTTGTTTAAATGGCTAATCGTATTGCGCATTTAGTATTTGAAACTGTCAAAAAGCAATAATATTTTCTGCCTTTACATTTTGTGAACTTCAATATGAATACTGTTAAGGTACAATAGATGCTTAACCTACTTCTAATTGAATAGGATGAGGAGGAACTGGACCCTGAAGACGTAGAGCTAGACGAGCATTACACACTGGAGACACGCAGCAAATGTGAGAGCAACCCACAAGTTCTGGCTAAAGGCGTAACGCAGACCGGGACGGCATGGCAAAGGATATTGCCGCTAGTCAGCGCATACTAGCCTCTTAGATACCGTGGACTTCCAGCGCCTTACCAAGGCATGCCGCGTTACGTCAGAGTATACTACGGCAGCTTCATCCGTCCGATGTACATTACAGTCATAAGAGCTCTTACATTCGAGTGGCATGTTGCTAACGACAGACGCAACTGCAGCCGTTGACCTATAGTGACATTTGACACACACGACGGCGGCTGCTGCCGCTGTCGTGTCGACGGCGGCCGCTGCCGCCGCTCCATGTCGCCGGTTGCAGTTACCTCTGCGGTTGGCAACATACCCCTCGTGTGTATGAGCTCTAAGGGCGTTTGATAGAATGTTGGCAGACGTCCTTGGTTACACCGTTGCTTACCGCAGCGCTCCACGGCATCCCGGACGAAGCCCGTGACGCGTCTTTCAATGCCGTGCTATGATATCCCTTTCAATGCCAGGGGCTCATTTTAAAGCATAGGAATTTATGTCGTATTTCTATTATGATATGTTTGAATGTCCATTGATAAATATTTAAATCATTTGCCATGCCGTCCCGGTTTGCGTAGGCCTTAATTTGGTCGCTTTGGTTGCCCGAATGTCTTGTCCGTTTTATATGTGGTTGCTAATTTCATGTCTCATCTAGGTTGTTGTTAATTTTTATTTAAGGTCTTAGCAGACGAGCTACTTTTATCATTTGTTACACTTCTATAGCTAACATGCAAAAGCGTGGCCATTGAGGTTTTTATATTAATTAATGCGTAGGTACCAAACGTGATTATGTATTTAAAAATTCTGTCTTTTTTTGAGATTTTTTTATTTAAAAATACAGACATTAAACGTTAAAAAAACTTTTTACAAAAAAACAAATAACCGACTTCCCTCGATTTCGCCAAGATTCCATCATCAGATCCCGACTTGGTGACTATGGGACCATTTGGGAAGTATACCCTTTCCAACAAACAAAGAATTTTTCAAATCGGTTGGCAAGCGATGAAGTTATGCGCGAACAAACATAAAAAAAAATACAAACATCCGAATTGAGAACCTCCTCCTTTTTTAGAAGTCGGTTAAAAAAATGCATCAGCGTTCATCATCGTCGTCATTCTTTATTGGTTTTTTTATCTTGTTGCCAATACTAATTGTAGCTCGTCTGCTAAAGCCCTTCTGTTGTATTTAATGTGAATGATATAAGTTTGGTTGCTACGAGTAATTCTATGCTGAGCCACATTGAAGGCAGTGGATCTGTGTTTAGTGTGGGCCAGCTTTTTATTCATATAGGTTTTTTTTTAATAGATGGTTGGTGTTGCTAAATAGAGCAACCGTATGCTAAGTGGTTATGTTTGGTTGTTTGATGTAATTTTGTGTCCATTTTCAGTTTCATTTTAATCTGGTTTTAACTAAGTGAAATGAAAGTAGCCGTACAATAATTTGGTAACGTTGAAATTTGCAGATTTTTATTTAGTTAAATACTGCCCGTATTTAACTGTTCCTTAATTTATTGCTACTACAATATAAACCTTTGTTCCACTAAAAATACAATTTATGTACTAAAATATGCTCTTCTGAATTATTAAAAAAAAAACCAGTGAGGGGATGGCGGGGTCTGTGTTTGTTCGCTTCGCTCGCTCACTAGACCCCGCCATCCGTTTCTAACCTAACCTGTCCGAGCCTAAGTACCGTAAAACCCTTAATAATTTGAAAAAGGCCATTAATATTTGGAGTACAATTAATATTTAGGGGTCGTTCAATTATTACGTAAGCAGATTTTTTGCAAATATTGACTATCCCCTCCCCCTTGTCAGCAAAAGTAAACAAAGATCTCACCCCTCCCTCCCCCAATGCTTACGTAAACATTGGTACAAGCATTTGTTAATGTGTTGGTTTCGTTATTAATTTATGAGCCCACTTAAAATTTTAACATATTAATTAAAATTAACAGTCCTCGGTCCATGATACACGAATCCATGACTCTAAATCTTCACTGACATTGGATGTTTGCTACTCAGTGATGTGTGTCCGCTCACTTTCTTGTGATTTTGGAACATTGATATCGTTCTCTTAAAAAACTAAAAAAAATATACTGCTGACGTAATCACCATCTAGACCCCCCATCCCCCATGTCATCAAAAATAAGCAATACAAAGACCCCCCACCCCCCTGTAGTGCTTACGAAATACTTGAATGGCCCCTTATAGTGAAGAATAAGATTTTTGATGCACGGTTGAAAATATAGCCGGTGTTTGTGTTTCCTGATAACAACAATCTAAGGGTCTTTCAGTAAAGTGTGAGTAGGTTACTTCTAGGCAAGCATGCTCGTGCACCATTTTGTATCATGAAACGTTGACAAATCATATTTATTTATGGTTACTTTCAATTCATATGTTTACAGGTTTCATGTGTTTATGGCGTAGTAACTAATGTGATTTGGAGTGATTCAAAGTTTTTGATAATTTTAACCTAAATTAAAATATAATTAGATAAACTCTAAATCATAATAAATGCTCGCAATTTCATGTTTTAATGTCATTTTGTCCCATCATTCATTTTGTTTTTAAATGTAGAAAGGATTTTGTTTAAAAAATGTATATAAATGTACACTAAAAATAGTGAGATTTAAAATCAATTGAAGGAGTGCACTAATTGGAATCTCAATGCTCGGCCAGACTGCAAAAAACCATAAGAATTTCTTTGGAGTGTCCATAGTTGGGCACGCGGAAGCGGCACGGGCTACATGACGCGGGACGCGCGTGGGCTACTCACACCATAGCTCGTTCAAACCGCGTGGCCGCAGTGAACCGCGGGCGGCGAGCGATAATCCGCACGGGAGCCAATAACTCAAACTAGTTCGATCTAACCGAGCGCGTTCTTGCACCCGCACCGCGTTGCCAATCAGGCCGAGCACTTAATGTGTTATCTTAAGACATGCCATAACAAAAGGTCATGCAAGTAGAATGATTAATATTTACATATCTAGTTCAAAAACAAACCGACGTATGGCGAGTGTCCACCCTTACATTAATAATAATAATAGTCATTGTACCGATAGTCGTGTCAGCCAATGGCTTAATAGCCAAGAGCCTCGACCAACACCTTAGGAGGCTCACGTTAGGCGGCTGGATCAAGGGCTTGATTCAGAAAGCGGTACTCCTGGACACGGCTCGTATAGTTAGGAGGTTCCTTTCTCTGGAGCCCTGACCGACGGTAGCTTGGACTCTGTTCCCGATACCGGTGGGCTACTATTTTTAAATGTTTTTTATTGGAATATTTAAAAATATAATTTATATGTTATTTTAATGAATAAACGAAATAATAATAATAAAACGTTTACTTCGGAACTTGCCATATCGTGTTAGCAACAATTTAAACTTAGAACTAGTATTAGTAATATAAAAAACAAATAGGTACTTATTCTAAGCTGGGTGAGACGCACCTAACCTGGGGAATGTCTATTTGACCGCGTGCAGTCGTTTGCACCGCCCCAAGGTCGGAGAGTCCCACCTAGCAGCCAGCGTTCTGAGAATGGTGTTCATACACAAAAGTTACATTGATGACACCTCTACACCTAAAAAAAATCACAAATATTGTTACTAAATCACTTGCAGTGTACCTCCCGCAATCTCATAAAAGTCTAGTCATGTTAATAAAATTGACTCGTTAAACAAAATCCTATCTACCATGCATGCATGCTATATGTGTACGTTTGTTTGCATGTTCCGTCACTAATGCAGACCAGCGAGGATCTGGATACCGACACGGAGTTCGAACCCGTTGAGGACATGACAATGGAGACTAGAAGCCGATGTGAGTAACGCACGGGTCGATGAAAGGTGGTGGGGTAATATGGCGCAAATGGCGTTAGATGAGTGGTGGGGTAATAAAGCGCAAATGTTAGGTGAGTGGTGGGGTAATATGGCGAAAATGTCGTAAGATGAGTGGTGGGGTAACATGGCATAAATGTCGTAAGATGTGTCGTGCAATAATAAAGCGCAAATTTTAGATGAGTGGTGGGGTAACAAGGCGCAAATGTCGTCAGATGAGTCGTGCGATAATAAAGCGCAAATGTTAGATGAGTGGCGGGGTAATAGGGTGCAAATGACGTTAAATGAGTGGCGGGGTAACATGGCGCAAATGCCGTTAGATGAGTGGCGGGGTAACATGACACAAATGCCGTTAGATCATTTATGTAATAGAAAAAATTCTCTCAGCGATAACATCGACTCATTGAGTCCTTTTGAGTTGGGTCGGATTTACTGCGTAATTTCTGGGATATCGTGGATTTCGATATCGTAGATATCGGCGGGGTGCATCGTTACAGGCAGCTAGTAGTTGCGCAACTTGAATAAAAGGCAGTAGACTGTAAAACTGACAAATGTCTATCCAGGGAAATTGTACAGAAATAGAATTTATAAGGCGCGCGTGTGTCGTCGGTTGTTCTCGATAGTGAAGTGAGGTGGGCTCCGCGGCCTCGCTTCAACCAGCGTGCCTTTGCCCGTACAGCAACCCGATGAGTGACAAAGATAGCCGACAACGCCCGAACAAATAGTATTTTTTTCTTTTGCCATGCAACTGACGTATAAAGGTGGGGTTACACGCATGGGTTCATCTTCATCATCTTTATGTTTGTAATTAAAGCTAGATTTTGCATGTCCTAGTATAATTTTTAACGTTTTGAATATTTTTTGTTAAGGTCAATCACATAAAAGATAGGTGCGGCAAGTCAATGATTTTTAACACTTGATACGTATCTTTTTTCGAAGGGGAAATCATCAAGTAACTTCTCCTGCTCTGACTGTAGGAGAGGGAGTGTCATATACTGACTAAAATCCGCCTATATTTCTTCAGTTGTCATTTGGGCTTTAAGACCGCGGTGATCCTTTCAAAAATCAGGCCTACTTCATCAGATGATCTCCGTAGCCTTTCGCCAACTAGCTTGGGGTCTGCTTCCAGTCTACCCAGATGCGGCTGAATACCCGGGTCTTACATGGAGCGACTGCCTATCAGACCTTCACAACCCAGTTACTGGACAACACGATACTCCTTAAGCAGACTGATGGTTAGACTTTTTGGCGTCTGGTTACCTGTAACGACTGTTAAATATCTACGAATGACAACCGGTACCAACGACTTTACGTGCTTTCTGAGCTACGGGGTGTTAGTAATGTCCTAGATAAACTTAGAAAAGTATGAATTGAAAAATTCACATTGGTACTTGCGCTGTTTTGGACGTGCATGAGAGGTCGGTGCCTTAACCACTGGGTTATCACTAGACTTCTCTTCACCGCTCTCTCGCTTCAATCTAGAGTACGAGAAGACATTTGATGATTTCCTACCTAAAATAAATAATAAATAAAGGGGGAAACTGTATGGAGTCAACTTACCCCGCCTATCTATTGTTTTGGCTTGACAGTCCAAAGTTAAAGTGTTGCCAGTTATTTTAATGTTATGTCATTATGTTCACAGCGAGTGCTCACACCGGAGAACACGGTGTCGACGAGTATCCTGATATCAGTGGCATTACTAATGCTAGGGTGAGTAATATAATAATAACATTATAAAACTTTTACACTACGTACGCCATCTAGCCCCAAACTAAGCAGAGCTTGTTATATAAGTACTAGACAACTGATAAACATACTTATTTATCAATTGTAGTAAATATATACACATATTATAGATAAAATAGCTGACCCGGCAAATGTGGTTTTGCAGTATATCAAATAAAAATAATTTACGTCCTAATCTCAACATAGCATAGTCGGCCTTATAATGTTCCCACTGTTGGGACTCAGACTTCCTCTCTAGGAGAGGGATTGGGCCGTAATCCACCACGCGGGCCGAGTGCGGGTTGGTGGATGTCACATGTCTTCGAATTTTTGGTTCTAGGACATGCCGGTTTCCTCACGATGTTTTCCTTCACCGTTTTGAGAGCAGTGGTGATGAAATAAATTACACAAAGTTATGCGCCTGGCTGGGTTTGAACTCACGACCTACAACTCGTAAATCTGGGCGGTTACCACTCGGCCACCACAACTCTTAATGCCCCTAATCTCAGATCTACTGAATATACAAACATTTCATAAGAATCGGTCAAGCCGTTTCGGAGGAGTGTGACGAACACTGCCAGTGACACGAGAATTTTATAAATTAGGTTACACCCAGACACAGAACAAATGATCGTGCTCATCACACAAACATTTTTCTTGGGTGGGAATGAAACTCACGACCTCCGGGATAGCAGTCAGGGCCACTAACAACTAGACCAGTTATATCAATTTATCTGTTTGATATTCCTCGTGGTATAGAGTAGTGGTGGCCCAGCGATAACGGCCCCGACTTACGAGTAGATGATCGCAGGTTCAAACCCAGACAGGTACATTACTTTGTGTAATTTATTTAATTACCACTGCTCTCAAAACGGTGAAGGAAAACATCATGAGGAAACCGGCATGTTCTAGAATCAAAAATTCGAAAACATGTGACATCCACCTATTCTCTCTCCTAAAGAGTAGGTCGGAGTCCCAGCAGTAGGAAAATTAAAAAGCTTATTATGCCAACGCGGCCATATACATATACTAGTTTCTTCCAGCGGCTTCGCCTGCGTGAAAGTCGGTTTCTCCATACAAAATTTGGACCCCCGTTTCATCCCCTTAGGGGGTGAATTTCGGAAAATCCGTTCTTAGCTGATATCTACACCCTTTTAGGAACCTACTTGCCAAATTTTATGTTTGTAGGTGTTATAGTTTCTGAGATTTCGTGACTAATCAGTGAGTGGTATTTCGCTTTTATATATATAGATGCCCGTGGTACCGCTCGCGTTAAATCTATTTTAATTCGTACAAACTTTGAAAGAAAGAAAACACGTTTATTTGGCACACAGGTACACAAAATGAGATAACAATTACGATATAGAAACTTAAAAAGTACATCAACATTGTGTGTCTCACGGCTGCGCCAAACAGGTCCAGTTCAGCATAATGCCAGGCCACTATGTAGCAGTTGCCTGATGCTGGTTTTCAACTGAACCTTGCTATGAGGCAAAGGATGCTTTACTTTGAACCCCCATTTCACCTCTTTGGCGAGCAATGGGTGGCTGGCGAGCAATGAGTGG
The DNA here is from genome assembly GCA_949316375.1 of Mythimna vitellina. Lineage (NCBI taxonomy): Eukaryota > Metazoa > Arthropoda > Insecta > Lepidoptera > Noctuidae > Mythimna > Mythimna vitellina. The sequence continues at coordinate 11,694,349 of OX438714.1, forward strand.
CTCGCCGTCCGACCGTCCGGACCGGACCGAGCCCAAATCGTTGACGTCGCGTACTGTTCCACGCGCGCCTCAAGGAGATCAGGGTCGAAGCCTACTGGGGCCACGGGTAGTGTGAAAGCGAAACCCGGGGCCCTGGGACGAAGGCAACGAAGGAACAGGAGTGGGTTTTTAGTCAGTAAGAGTTTGACACTATCTCTTGCTCCGCCCAAGAGCGAGATTTGTCATAAGATGATTTTCCCAAAAAAAAAAAAAAATCACCTCTTTCAGGGAGGATCGCTTACCATATTATGTAATAGTGGTCAAGTGTGAGCCTATCAATAATAAAAAAAAACTAAATAGATTGCAGTAACCGCTTTATCATTGGTTAGATCACTTACTTTCTATAACTCTAAACTACAATTCTTCTACTTACAATCTTACAGGAAGCCATGCGAAAGATGACAGAGGAAGACAAACGCAAGATCCTGCAGCAGGTGGAACTCTTCCGCCGCGAGAAGATGACCTTCGACAACGAGGTGGCGAAGTGGGACGACGCAGGAAACGACATCATCATGCTGGCTAAACACATGTGCATGATCATGCTGGAGATGACGGACTTTACTAGGTGAGGATGTCTGAAAATTTACAGTAGAGTTCACGGTAATACCCGAAAATGTTCACGGTAATGCCCATGAAATGTTCGCAGTAATACCCAAAAATAACCGCGGTAATGCCCAAAAATAACCGCGGTAATGCCCAAAAATGGCCACAGCAATGCCCATAACTGATTGCGGTAATGACCAAAAATGTTCACAGTATTAACCCACAAATTTTTAAAGACGTAACAAGGATATATACAGAATTTATCAAAATTAATATTCCACCAAATGTATATTTCTATTGCCAGTGATACAACAGTAAATAATATAGCTACAAATTAAAGTGGTTTTCCATACAAGAAACGTTATTTAGTTAGCGTTTTTTTTTTTTCTTCTCAGTTTTTATATTGTAGTACAGAACCCTTCATGTACGAGTCCGACACGCACTTGGCCAGTTTTATTTTTGTAATTGATAGGTTCAAGTTTGACCACTTTCTCACCTGATGGTAATCAATGATGTCGACGATAGAGCACGCTTGTCTAGAAGTAACCTACCTATACCCTTCAACCGCTTGCGTCGGATTGGTCCGACGTATGTTTTTGTTTTCGCCAGGGTCATCTATTTGTGACTGACGGGTACTCTATCTCTTCAATCTTCATAGGTGACGAGATGGAGTATTTGGTCGTGATTGTGCGACCCTGGCGGAATAAACGCAAGAGTTGTGTCGGATATATCCGACGTAGGCGGTTGGCATAATCAGCCTTATAATGTTCCCACTGCTGGGACTCAGGCCTCCTCTCTAGGAGAGGGAATGGGCCACATGACTTCGAATTTTTGGTCCTAGGACATGCCTGTTTCCTCACGATGTTTTCCTTCACGGTTTTGAGAGTAGTGGTATTGAAGTAAATTACACAAAGTAATGCGCTTGGCTGGGTTTGAACCCGCGACCTACTACTCATAAGTCGGGGCCTTTACCACACGGCCACCACTGCTCGTAGGCGGTAGGCACGTAGGCGTTTAAAGGATTAAAGATTCCTAAAGTGTAGGTACCTGTGTTGGTATTAGCAACGCCAGAAGGAACTATTGTCCCTGTTGGCATCGCTCACAATTCTCCATTTTTCTGCCGCAGGGGTCGTGGGCCGCTGAAGACCACAATGGACGTCATCAATGCTGCCAAGAAGATCTCAGAAGCTGGCACCAAACTTGACAAACTCACCAGGGAGATTGCAGAGCAGGTGAGACATAACAATAATAATAATAAATATTCCCCAACTGTCACACACTGCCATTTCATCCCAAACTAAGCAAAGCTTGTGCTATGACTACTAGACAACTGATAAACATACTTATATATTATTAAATACACACATATTGTAGATAAATTACACCCAGACACACCCCGCCCAGTCACCCTAGGCGCGGGCCTGCGGACGGCGAGTAATCGTCCGGACCGAGCCCAAGTTGTCGACGGCGCGTACTGTTCCACGCGCGCCTCAGGGAAATGTCAGCAAATCGTATGGACCCAGCAGGGTCGAAGCCTACTGGGGCCACGGGTAGTGTGAAAGCGAAACCCGGGGCCCTGGGACGAAGGCAACGAAGGAACAAGATTGGGTTTATAGTCAGTAAAAGTCTGACACTATCTCCCGCTCCGCCCAAGAGCGGGATTTGTCATAAGATTATTTTCCCTCCCAATATAAAAAAAAGCCCCGTTATGCCTACCACTTCTATAAGCAACAACATATTTTTATTCAAGTTATTGTTGTTAAATTGTAGTGTCCAGAATCGTCGACGAAGCAGGACCTGCTAGCGTACCTGCAGCGCATCGCCCTGTACTGCCACCAGATCCAGATCACCAGCAAGGTCAAGGCGGACGTGCAGAACATTTCCGGGGAGCTCATCGTCAGCGGGGTGAGTTTATATTCATATTTGTTCCAAGACGAATAGCGAATCATCATCGGAGCCATCATCATGAACATCAGCGATGTTAATTGAATTTATAGCTTCAAAATGCGATTTGTAATAAGGCTGTCTGCTTGTGAGAAAACTGAGTCCCATTTTGAAAGAAAGAAAGAAAAAAAAAATTTGGTACAGCATAAGGCACAAACATAATATATGGAAACACGAAACACAAAAAAAATAAAAAACAAACAGTAGCAAAAAAAAAGTGCTTTGATTTTGGTTGTAAATAAAATCTAAAAACTGATAATATATTGTTTATTACTTGTAAAATTCAAAAGTACAGAGGTCATGACTACGTGAGAAGAATAGAATACACATTATTATTGGGTGTAGCATAAAATTATTTAGGAAATGTCAATAGAATGCTGTTAAAAACTGATGAGCCGTGACTTCTATAAAAGATGTGTTGAGCATATAGAAAGATGTGTTGAGCATATTTCTTCATTCACACTGTGTGGGCGCATGCAGTAGCACCACGTGATTTTTGGAACGAAGGGAATAGACACTTGTTACAAATCAAATCACTATATTTTACCACTTCTCTGTATTATTACTTTAAGTTCTCATATAATAATCACCATAACAATAATTATTACAACAAAATAGGCAACAAGACTGAAACAACGAACGCGTAGCGAGCACATGCAATTCCAACCGTGGCTCAGATCATACTGGCTGCTGTCGGTCGTCGACTTATATCGCACTTGCACTCGGTGTTGCGTCAGATTGCCATGTGCCGGTCACGTGACACATCATCGACACTAAACCAGGGACCATTTTGGTTACCCATTGAAAGGGTTTTCGACAGGGTTTTTCTAAGCAGTTAATGAAAAACCCATAAGACATAGGTAACCCTTTTGAATAGCTTAAAGGACCATTTGGGTTATTTATAGAAAGGGTTTTCGATAGGGTTTTTTTAAGCAGTTAATCTAAAACCCATACGATGTAGGTAACCTTTTAAATGGCTTAATGGACCATTTAGGTTTTTCAATGAAAGGGTATTCGATAGGGTTTTTCTAAACAGGTAAACAAAAACCCATACGATTTGGGTAACACTTTTGATCGGCTTAAATTAAGTCGTTGAAAAGGGTTCCTTACGTTTTCACCTGTTTTGAAAACGATAACAGCGTAACATTCCAATTCGGAGCAATGTAATATGATCTCTCAATGGTAGGCATACGTTGCAAAATGGCATAGCAAGCGTTAAGCGTCAGCGGCGGCGCCTTTGTGGTTACTTTCCGAGAGCCTTGCAAACCGGGATCTATGATCATTATTGCTTGTACTACAAAGTTCTTTTTAGCACTGCTGGCCGCATATCGAAATGACTTATTATTATGATTTTTTCATGTCTGTACTTGTTTACTATTTTATTGTCACTTTTGTTGTTTGAGTTTTTGAATCCGGACGGCTTCTGCGATTTTTAACCGACTTCTAAAAAAGGAGGAGGTTATCAATTCGGATGTTTGTATTTTTTTTTTTTTATGTTTGTTCGCGCATAACTTCGTCGCTTGCCAACCGATTTGAAAAATTCTTTTTTTGTTGGAAAGAGTATACTTCCCAAATGGTCCCATAGTCACCAAATCAGGATCTGATGATGGAATCTTGGCGAATTCGAGGGAACTCCTCAAAAATTATAGGCAACTATGTAGTGATTTTGGTATTTTCATCAAGAAGCATTTACAGTCAAAAAGTAACATTTGATGAAATGGAACTGATGAAGAAGACCAGAAATGGTCACGGAACTTCATACTCACATAGATATCCCAATGAAGATAGTTAAGCGACTATGATAATACAAATAAATGAATGTTTCTGAATAGTTATGCATTGAAGTGATCTGATGATGATGATGGAGCCGGAAGGTAGGCACTGGAACTCCGTAATTAATCAATGTAACCTAGCCGTGTTTGGACTTATTAGAATTGTCATGAGATGCACTTTGGCTATAAGATACTATCGAACTGATCTGATGATGGAGCCGGAAGGTAGGCACAGGAACTCTGTAATTAATTAACGTATCATAGCCGTGTTTGGGCTTATTAGAATTGTCATGAAATGTACTTTGACTATAAAATACTATCGAACTGATCTGATGATGAAGGTGGAAGGTAGACACAGGAACTTCATAATAAAACAATGTAACCTAGCGTTAGGGTCAGACAGGTACATCACCTACCCTGGTCACCAGGGGGAGTGGGAACGTCGAGAGATGTCGTGCGGTGTTCCACAGGGATTGGTACTAGGGCCATCCTTGTGGAACATCGGTTACGACTACGTGCTGCGCGGCGACCTCCCTGGTGGGGTCAGCGTGGTCTGCTACGCGGACGACACGCTGGCCCTGGCGCAGGGAGAGTCGTACCAGGCGGCGGTCGAACTAGCGACACGTGGGGTTGCGACAGTCGTTGGCAGGATCCAGGATCTGGGACTCGAGGTGACTATGCACAAGTCCGTGAGAGGCCATGTGCTTTCACGGCCCTCGGAACGCGCCACCACCGGGTTCCCAGCTAACGGTGGGAGGAGTCCACATCGGCGTCGGGTCAACGATGAAGTACCTGGGACTCGTTCTCGACAGCCGATGGGATTTCGAGGAGCACTTCCGACGTCTGGCTGCCAAACTAAATCGGACTGGGGCTGCCCTCGGGCGGCTCCTGTCCAACCTTGGGGGTCCAGACGCCTCCTGCCGGAGGCTCTACGCGGGGATCGTTCGGTCCATGGCCCTTTATGGCGCACCGGTGTGGGCGCCGGCGCTGCGGAAGCAGCCGGCAGCCCGGCTGAACGCGTGCCAGAGGATCATGGCCATACGGATGGTGCGAGGATACCGGACGATTTCCCGCGAAGCGGCGAGCCTCCTTGCTGGCCAGTCACCATGGGAGCTGGAGGCAACAGTCCTTGCACTCATGCACGATCTACGCATGGAGATGCAACGCCGGGGCGAAACTTCGCTGCCGCGACAAGTCGCAGCATGGCGGACAGAGCTCCGGCGAGTTCTCATGGAGAAATGGTGACAGCGACTGTCGCGACCCAGTGCTGGGCACGTCACAATTATGGCGGTAAGTCACCTCTTTGAGGCGTGGTCGGAAAGACCTCACGGCGTCCTCACCTTCCGCATGACGCAGGTTCTCACCGGACACGGTAAGTTCGGGAGGTTCCTGCACCGGATTCGTGCGGAAACGACGCCCGGGTGTCGCCACTGTGTGGACCGCCCGGAGGACACGTGAGAGCACACGGTGGAGGTGTGCCCCGCTTGGGCAGAGCAACGCCGTGTCCTCGTGGGGGCAATCGGTGGCGGCGATCTCCCGCGCCAGGCCTTGGTTCAGGCCATGCTCCGGAGCGAGGATGAGTGGCAGGCGGTCGCCTCCTTCTGCGAAGCCGTAATGCTAGCGAAGGAGGCGTCCGATCGCGTGAGGCAACGGTCCTTACGCTCCAACCGCTGCGGCCGGGATTCCAATCCCGATTTCCGGCCACCGTAAGCGCGGCTTTGCTCCGACCGTCTGGTAATCGGACCGAGCCCAAGTCGTCGACGGCGCGTACTGTTCCACGCGCGCCTCAAAGAGATGTCAGCAAATCGTAGGGGCCCAGCAGGGTCGAAGCCTACTGGGGCCACGGGTAGTGTGAAAGCGAAACCCGGGGCCCTGGGACGAAGGCAACGAAGGAACAGGAGTGGGTTTTTACTCAGTAAAAGTCTGACACTATCTCCCGCTCCGCCCAAGAGCGGGTTTTGACTTCCACCGTGTGCTCTACCGTGTCCTCCGGGCGGTCCACGCAATGGTGACACCCGGGCGTTTTTTCCGCACGAATCCGGTGCAGGAACCTTCCGAACTTACCATGTCCGGTGAGGACCTGCGTCATGCGGAAGGTAAGGATGGCCGTGTTGCCTTTCCAGCCACTCCTCAAAGAGAGGACTTACCGCCATAATTATGGCGTGCCCAGCACCGGGTTGCGATAATCGCTGTCGCCATTCTGCCATGAGATCCCGCCGGAACACTTTCCGCCATGCCGCGACTTGTCGTGGCAACGGAGTTTCGCCCCGGCGTTGCATCTCCACGCGCAAATTGTGCATGCGTGCAAGGACTTTTGCCTCCAGACCCCATTGTGGCTGGCCAGCAAGGAGGCTCGCCGCTTCGCGGGAAATCGTGCGGTATCCCCGTACCATCCGTATGGCCATGACCCTCTGGCAAGCGTTCAGCTGGGCCGCCGTTCGCTTTCGCAGTGTCGGCGCCCACACTGGCGCCCCATAAAGGGCCATGGACCGGACGATGCTTGCTTAGAGCCTCCGGGAGGAGGCGTCTGGACCCCCGAGGTTGGGCAGGAGCCGCTTGAGGGCAGCCCCAGTCCGATTCAGTTTGGGAACCAAAAGTCGGAAGTGCTCCTCGAAATTCCACCGGCTGTCGAGGACGAGTCCCAAGTACTTCAATGTCGACCCGACGCCAATGAGAATTCCTCCTACCGTTAGTTGGAAACGCTGAGGCAGCGCGTTCCGAGGACCGTGAAAACACATGGCCTCGGACTTGTGCAGCGCCACCTCAAGTCCCAACTGCTGGATCCTATCAACGACTATCGCAACCCCGCGTGTCGCTAATTCAACCGCCGCCTGGTACGACTCTCCCTGTGCCAGGACCAGTTTGTCGTCTGCGTAGCAGACCACGCTGACCCCGTCAGGGAGGTCGCCGTGCAGCACTTGGTCGTACCCGATGTTCCACAAGGGCAGTCTTAGTACCGATCCCTGCAGAACACCGCACATCTCTCACCGTTCCCGCTCTCCCTGGTGACCAGGGTAGATGATGTACCTGTCCGACAGGTAGGCCTCGATCACACGACAGAGGTAGTCGGGCACCCGGTGATACCAGGGCAGGGAGTTGAAGGTATTGGCGATGTCCAAAGACACCACCACGACACACCTGTCCTGGGACACCGCCTGCCCTGTCGTGAGGGCTCGCACGCGCATGATGGCGTCCACCGTGGAGCGCCTCCTGCGAATGCCGAACTGGCCGTCCGCAAGGTTCGGCCCCGTTCGTGCTAGGTATGCGACGAAGCGGTCTGCAATTACTCTTTCAAAGAGCTTGCCCACCTCGTCGAGCAGCACAATGGGCCGATATGTGGACGGAGAGTCCACCGGCTTTGCGATAAGGACCAGTTTCCCCGTCTTTCAGCGAAGTGGGAACTGGCCCCTCTCCATACATGCGCTGAAGAGCCCTCTTAATCGAGAACCAAGAGCCTCCATGGCCAGGACCCAGGCTTTCCCAGGCAAGTCGTCGGGTACTGGGTTGGTATTCTTGGCACTCAGCCTTCGTACAGCCACACTCATCTCTCTCTCTGCCTCGGTCACCTCTAGAGAATTGTCGTCGCCGTCGCCATCGTGATCCACGTTAGAAACCGCTGGTGGCGGAGCCATGAGCGAGGAGAGTGTTCCCCTCGCGCAGGGAACAGAGTGTTCACCACACCCTCCACAATCTGGTGGGAACCTGGGGAGCCCAGGGGAGTTTTTCCCGCACCACCTTGTAGGGGCGTCCCCACGGGTCTCCGTTCAGAGTCCCCAGCCACACATTGCGAGCCTCCAACTTGGCCCGCTTTATTTCTGCCCGGAGGGTGCGCTTCGCCACTCTGTACCCCTCGTACAGCTCCGCCTCTCTGGCCTCCGCATCCGGCGGGCGGTCGCGGCGACTGCAGTGTCTGGCGTACGCATTGCGCAGTGCCGCAATCTCCGGCGATCACTAGTACACCTGGCGCCGGGCACGTCCTGGCCGGACTCGAGGCATTGCCACGTCGCAGATTTGCGACATGGTCTCCCGGAACCACTCTGCCTCAACGTCGATGTCGACAGGCCCGTCTGGTGCTTGCACCCAGGCCTGTACCATCGCGGCTTCTAGGAGCTCCCGGTCTAGCTGTTTCAGCGCCCAACGCGGACCGCATCGGGTCTGTTGGACCGGCGCGGTCGAGGTCTAGGCGGAGATGTCAAACCGGAATGTCTGAGTACGTCTCCACCCCCTCCATGACGCGCCAGTCGATGACACCCGGTGACGGAGCAGGGCTGGCGAACGATATGTCCACCACTGACTCGCCCTGCATGCGCACGCATGTGGGGACAGAACCCTGGTTTAGGACGACCAGGCCTGTCTCCAGAGCCCAGTCCTCCACCATCCGACCCCGTTGGTTCGTGTACCGGGAACCCCAAGCCAAGTTCTTGGCATTGAAGTCCCCACAAACGACCACGGTGAGGGAACCAAACCCAGCGATGACGTCATTCAGCTCCATAAGGGAGATGTAGAGATCGGCGAGAGTTCTGTTCGGGGACAGGTAGACGCCTACCACTGCAATGTCCCCGAACCGTGCTGCCACGCAATCCCGTCCTCTCGTGCCGGCATCGAAGGACGGACTACCGGCGGCAGCTGAGGAAATTTGGATCACTGAGCTGTTCAGGTCCTGCACCCAGTCTCCTCTGGGCAGGACATAGTTCCTGGCTAGTGCTATTGTGTGGCTGGTTCCATGACTCGGAGACCACGGCGATGTTGATCGACCACTGCGCCATGCTCTGGAGCAATAGATCCTGAGCGGGGGCGCAGTGGTTGATATTCGCCTGGAGGAGACGTAATGGAGCCGTTATTGACAGTCCATTACAGTCTCCTCCCGAACCCCACGTGAGGGCCCTGCCGCGGGGGTTGCAGCGGCGATAGCGGCGGCAGCTAAAGACGAGGCTGCGGCGGTGAGGACATCAGGGTGGATGGGCCTCCGGACCTTGCTCTTGGCCTTGGCGGGGGGTCGCAGGACCTTCTCCCAGCCCGATGGTCGGCCGACTTGCCTGCCGCCGCACATGCGTAACAGTGTGGCGTTGCACGGCACTCAACCGCTTTGTGACCGGGCTGACCGCACTGGAAGCAGCGGTCACTGCGGTTCACCTCCGCGGCGCAACAGGCCCCCACGTGGCAGCGATAGCACCGCAGAGGTCTGGGCTCCAGTAGTTTTATCTGCGCGGAAACCCAGCCTACTAGTAGCCGTCAGCCTTCCCCAGTAATGGTTTTGGCCACCGACACGGGACAGCTTACCGTCACGGCTCGCATGCCTGTGCTGTCAGCGCGGATGGTGCCCACCCGAAGCTGTTCGGCAGTGCAGCCTCCCGCCTTTACGATTGCGGCCACCAGGTGGTGGCCGCAATCGTACCGTCCACCTTGACGGAGTCATCCAAGCCCATGATGCGCATATCAATGCACTTGGTGGGCCTGGACACTCGGGCCTCTTCCGCGTCCAGGGACGCCCTGATCCTTGCGGCCAAGGTATCCGCGGCAGGACCACTGGACGCACCAGGAACCTCCAGCATTCGGGCCCTGCTTACGGTGCCCCTCATGCGGAAACCCCCAGAGGCTCCGAGCTCGCCAAGGTAGGTAGGTATATGATAGACTTATAAATAATATAATGTAGCTATGAATTCGAAACGAACATTCAGATAATGGTTTTTAGTACGTAAGTAGTAGTAATTTAGTTAAGGGGTGGCCAGACGGTTGCAAACCAACGTTACAACCGAGGTGACCGTATTAGTTTCAATCCGTGTAGACAGCAGTTTTGTAATCCATGACTTTCAACACCCTTGGTTGGAAGACGCGTTTTCCCAACCACCAAACGTTTTGGCGCGTGCTTTATATCCATGTAGCGGCAACACAAACCAAACACATAAACCAAGGTCACCTTGGTCGGAACGCTAGTTTGCAACCGTCTGGTCATCCCTTAAATTGGCAAGTAGGTAGGTTATAGATACACCGTACAATGCACAACAATGTACGTAGGTATAATAATATACCTTCACTTGATTATTGACTGATTGATCATTTGTGAGTTGTGACACAGATAGAATATTGGTCACTAAACGTAAAAATTGTTCATTCAATTGACTACAGAAAAACTGCTAACACGGGTCACACTAGGCAACAATTGTCGCAAATACGGGAGTTCAAGACACACACCTTAATATGAGAGTATCTAAATATTATAGACAACACGTGTTTCGTCTACAAATCTGCAATGTCTAGTGAAATAAAGCCAGTACGCCAGCGATGGTTTGTGTGTTCAGCACCTACTTAGCACAACCTTATCGAAAAACCATAATAATATGATAACCTAAAGAAAACCCTATTAATATAACCTATATTAATAGGGTTTTCTTCTAGGGTTATCTTGACGTAAGGGTAACCCTTTCAATGGGTTTCAAGTAAAGAACCCATCCAATGGGTTATCATAACGTTGATGTAACCCTTTCCCTGGGGTTCTAGTATAGAACCCAATCAATGGGTTATCCATATTGAAGAGATAACCCTTTTAATGGGTTCAAGCCTAAAACCCATTCATGGTGTTACATCATGATAAAGGTAACCTCACAAAAGGGTTACCCTTTCAAAGACTTAACTTTTAATCGGGGTTGTACGGTCCCTGCACTAAACAACTAGGACCTTTGCCGAGGCCGAGTGGTAACGGCCCCGACTTACGAGTTTGTAGGTGGCGGGTTCAAACCCAGCCAGGCGCATTATTTTAAGTAATTTATTTCATCACCACTGCTCTCAAAATGGTGAAGGAAAACATCTTAAGGAAACCGGCATGTCCTAGAACCAAAAAATTCGAAGACATGTGACATTCCCTGCACCCGCACTGGGCCCGCGTGGTGGATTACGGCCCATTCCCTCTCCTAGAGAGAAGGCCTGAGTCCCAGCAGTGGGAACATTAAAAAGGCTAATTGTGCTATTACAAAATTGAGTGGTATTTTTCCACAGAACAACACTGAAATGCAATCGCAAACCAGCGGAGGAATTATTATAGTGTCGGGGGTGAGTTTTTATATTCGGGGTGGTTACGGTTCCTGTTAGCGTTTTGTCCGGTTGCTCTTAAGGGCATGCAACTCGACACACATTTTCAATGTTTTTCTTACAACCGCTCTTATGCGATTATGACGTTATTTCACATTTTTCATTCGACATTTTGGAAACACAGTATCTTTTGGATATTATCTAGGCTTCTATTGAAATCAATTTATAAATTTGTGTAAAACTAATCCAGTAAAGAGCTCTGAAAATCTGCTATTTAGCATGAACTCTTCATAATTTACCCAAAAATTGATAACCGGCTTCACACTAGTGTATAGTGTACGAGTATACAAACTTCCACTTGTATCAAAAAGTTTCTTTCTTTATTCTTTATTGTACACACAATTTTATATTAACAATAAAATAGGACAGTTGATGTACATAGGCTTCTATTGAAAAAAAGTGCCACATATCAGACCAAATATCTTAAGATCTTTTCTCCTGGTCCTTTCCCACTCGCCTATCGTCAACATCGAGCATGGTTTCAAAGCTTGTTACTTCATCTAACGCAATCCAACGCGATATTTGATGAAAAGGCAACGCGTAAAAAGAGAGATAACGCCTGAAAACTCTGTTAGCATTCGGTAATTCTGTGATTTACTCGAATATTTAATAAAACTTGTTCCAGGAAATACGTGTTCTTTTTTAAACCCTTAAAAGATTTTGAAAAAGAATTTCGTTATTCAGAATCTTGATTAAATTATACTTTTTTAACTTTTAAGTAAATTATGAAGTGTCAAAGTTCATGCAAAATAGAAGATTTTCAGAAGTCTTCACTGGATTAGTTTCACACTAATTTATAAATTGATTTCTATAGAAGCCTAGATAATATCCACAAGATAGCTGTGTTCCCAAAATATCAAATGAAAAATGTGTAATAACGTCATAATCGCGTAAGAGCGGTTGTATGAAAAACAGTGAAAATGTAAGTCGAGCTGCATCCCCTTAAGGATCATCTATTATTCTCTAAAGTTCCACCTTTTCTTTAGGTGTTAGGAATGGTTGCAGAACGCTATGTGTACGTCCAAGGTTGTCGAAGTGTGCGTTTTTGGCAAACTTCTGTTACCAGATCTGGAATCCCAGTTCTAGGTGTCCGGGTGGTTGGAACGCTTTGTGAACGTCTAAGGCCTACTTTCCACGGACGCGTAGCTTCCTAGACGCGTACCGACACGACGGCAATCGTTTCCGCAGTTTCATAGTTTAGTATGCAAGCTTCACGCTGGCGTACACCAAGCGTATAAAGATGAATACGCGACTATGAAGCTACGCGGCCGTGGACTGTGGGCCTAAGGTTTTAATGTCTAGAAGTTGTCGTTCGTTGCGGATTCCGTGTTGATTGAAACGCTTTGTGAATGTATGAGAATCTAGGGTATTGTCATGCGTGAGGGGACGGACGTCCTCACGCCCCAGCCGCCGGCACCCCCACCCCGATTTCCAGTCACCGCAGACACAGGTTTGCGGACGACGAGCAATGGGCAGCTCACCGTCTGGACCGAGCCTGAGCCGTCGTGTTCCACACGTGCCACAAAGAGATGTCAGCAACGCCGTAGGAGCCCTAAACCTACTGGAGCCATGAGTTCCCTTATAGAAGGCGAGCGAAAAAGAGGGACACAGCTATACACCATATATATAGCGCTATCACTTTAACAGTTCAGTTTAGTTCTTAAAATGGATCGCTTTAAAAGTGGTTGGGCCCAGGACTAATTTTTAGTGTTTGGAGGTTTTTTTTAAAGAAAAAAATCAAATCAAATGACTAACACAATTTCTCGTTACCTTTCCAGCTGGACAGCGCGACGTCGTTGATCCAAGCGGCCAAGAACCTCATGAACGCGGTGGTGCTCACCGTGAAGGCGTCCTACGTGGCCTCCACCAAGTACACCCGCCAGGGAACTATCGCTGTAAGTACTTCACTTATGTCTTCATCATCATTATTTCAGCCGAAAGACGTCCATTGTTGGACATAGGCCTCCCCTAAGTGTCGCCATAACGACCTGGATCGATCTTCGAATCCAACCGATCCCATTGGATTCCTGCGCACTCTATAACTTTGCTTTTTATGAATATTATTTATTGACTTATATAATAACAAGACCTTTTCTAATAAGCCATTTAAGTATTGAGCAGTGGTGGCCGAGTGGTAACGGCCCCGATTTACGAATTGTAGGTCGCGGGTTCAAACCCAGCCAGGCGCATTACTTTGTGTAATTTATTTCATCACCACTGCTCTCAAAACGGTGAAGGAAAACATCGTGAGGAAACCGGCATGTCCTAGTACCAAAAAAAAAATCGAAGACATGTGACATCCCCTGCACCCGCACTGGGCCCGCGTGGTGGATTACGGCCCATTCCCTCTCCTAGAGAGGAGGCCTGAGTCCCAGCAGTGGGAACATTATAAGGCTGATTATGCATTTAAGTATTTTTACTAATTAAAAATTAATGGTGTATGATTTGATATTGAAGTTGATGCCATATAGTAAGTTTTATTCAGCTCAAAATTACCTCTCCAACGTCACACACAGCTTTTGGAAGCTGTGCCCAGGGATTAATCCTGTTTTAATATATATTAAATCCCTGATGCAAATGTTTGAATTTGTAGATGAAGCCAGACTCTACAGACCAGTAACTAATACAGGGGCGCTATACTAACTATTATTGTGGATTAAACAATGCAAGTAAACAACTGATTAATACAGTAAAGTCTTTAGTTAAAAAAACCAATATATTCCAAGCATCCTTGATCGAAAAAAGCATGTATGCGAACATATTAAAACAACCGTATAGCTTCTAAAACAATATTCAGCTTTATACAAGAAATAATGATAAAAAAGCACAGTAAAATTGATATGCTTGCAGTTGAAAATTTGCCGCCTTCAATAACGAAGGTTTTCAACTTTTTTTTGTGACAAAATTCTCATAACCACTGTATACTGAAATAATAATATCAATCTGTATATCGAAGCATGAGTACCTCCTAAAACAACGCCCTGTAGTTTAAAAAAATATTAATATCCACACGACAAAAGTGAAAACTTCATAATGGCGAGTTTTATAATGCTAGTTTGTAATCGTTCGGGTGAGGTCGTGACTCTAGCCGAACGTACCCGAACGAGCGTTACGTCCGAGCGTGACGGCGAACTCTTACACACGAGCGGTATATTGCCAAAGGTAAAGTGCCTGGCATTTCGCGTTTATTCTGTGCTCCGGAGCGAGGAGGAGTGGCAGGCGGTCGCCTCCTTCTGCGAAGCAGTAATGCTAGCAAAGGAGGCGGCCGATCGCGTGAGGCAACGGTCCTCACGCCCCAACCGCTGCCGGGATCCCAATCTCGATTTCCGGCCACCGTAAGCGTGGGCTTGCGGACGGCGAGCAATGAGTGACTCACCGTCCGGTAAACGTCCGGACCGAGCCCAAATCATCGACGGCGCGTACTGTTCCACGCGCGCCTCACGGAGATGTCAGCAACTGTAGGATCGAAGCCTACTGGAGCCACAGGTAGTGTGAAAATGAAACCCGGGGCCCTGGGACGAAAGCAAAGAAGAAGCAGGAGTGAGTTTTTAGTCAGTAAAAATCTGACACTATCTCTCGCTCCGCCCAAGAGCGCGATTTGTCATTAGATGATATTCCTACCTAAAAAAAAATCCGATCACAAGTGGGCGACGCGGCGTCAGCTGTCGACCGTCTTAGTCCAAATAGTGTAGTCTAATAAGAGTTATACTGGACTTGGTGATGCTTACTGTCTTAGAGTCTGAATATCGAGTCGTGTATAGATACCGGCACGGATCTTGAGCGCTGACTTCAACACTTCTACTTGCGCAGAAGCACACAGAAGTGAAATATCGGGTCTCTTTAGTGGTATAAAGAGAGATGCGGGGGCGGGGAGTGAAATCCTTGTACAGTCATTGGCTCGCCGATATTGTACGATGCGCAAAGCGATTCCCGCTCTGTTGAGCGCTCAAGATTCGTGCCGCTATCTTGTAACAAGAGTTAGACCGTTCGGTCTGCGCTCGCGTCCGAAGGGTCCGGACGTGCGCGCTATGTATATTTTATTCGCATTATTCTACTCTCGTCAGTTTCCTCTGCCGTTAGCAACATGCCACTCGTGTGTATGGAGGTCTTAGACAGTCTAAGGGGAGCAGTGGTGGCCGAGTGGTAACGGCCCCGACTTACGAGTTGTAGGTCGCGGGTTCAAACCCAGCCAGGCGCATTACTTTGTGTAATTTATTTCATCACCACTGCTCTCAAAACGGTGAAGGAAAACATCGTGAGGAAACCGGCATGTCCTAGAACTAAAAATTCGAAGACATGTTACATCCCCTGCACCCGCACTGGGCCCGCGTGGTGGATTACGGCCCGTTCCCTCTCCTAGAGAGGAGGCCTGAGTCCCAACAGTGGGAACATTATAAGGCCGACTATGCTATGCTAGACAGTCTAAATATCTTGTGCTGAATAACGCGTTGTCTAACAGGCGCTTTACTTCTGCCGTTGGCTACGTACCGCTCGTGTGAATGCTCTCATTCAATATCCACAAAACAAAGTACTCACCGCGCCTAAAGAAATTTTCACTTGCAAAAGAGTATTAATGAAAATATCGCTTGGAATTATGCTTAACACCCCGCGTTTGATGGGCAGACGAGATGTTACAGTATAAGTTTGGCTTGACACATGTGTGCAGTGGCTACCGAGCGCTCCAGCGTAGTTAGGCTTAAACATAAGTATACAGGTCTTCGAATAAGACGCACTTGTGACATTTACTGATTTTAAGAAATTAAAATATTAATTTAAATATGGTTAGAAATCTCTTTGAATGACTGAAATGACACTATTATCTGCAAACATTGAATACACTCACAACAACGCAGCACAACAACACATTCATTGTGCGTACAGCTAAGGAGTGGAATTCCTTGCCGGAATCTGTGTTTCCTGATGGCTACAACCCGGGAATCTTTAAGTCAAGAGTGAATAGGTTACTTCTAGGTAAGCGCGCTCCATCTTCGACCGCATCATCGCTTTCCATCAGGTGAGATAGCGGTCAAGCGCGAACCTAACAACAATAAAAAAAACAATAACGATTTTTCCACACAACAACAACCAATCCGTTTGAATATCGCAATGATCGTTAGAGAATATTATTTATCGCAGTTCGCACTAGTGTCGCTGTCGAAACAAAAACTGACTCACTTCTGGTCGGGAGAAAAGACTTTTCAAAGTCACTCTAGAACAACCCAGTCGCTTCGCGGGTCATTAATGTTTGGAGGTATGCTGAACAAAGAGTAAAGTCCCGCAAACCTCCGTTGAAAAGGGAGGATCCTCCGACAAGACGGGTGTTATATCTGGTGGGCAACTGCCCGTCTGGTCGGAGGATCCGCCCTTTTCAACGGAGGTTTGCGGGACTTTACTCTCTGTTCCGCATACCTCCAAACTGGTGACCCCGACGTGATTTGAACAAAAAAAAAAATATCTTCTAGAAGCTCGCGACTTCATTCCAATTTAGATTCTATAGAATAGAATAAATTAAGTCTTGTATTCTATTTTACAAGCCGTAAGGTACAATAGGGTATTTTACTCTCTGTGAGGAAAAATCTAAAAATATATTATTAAGATAATCAAAAAGTAGTCTGAAAGTGTTATAGTTCATAAAATAACAAAATAAATTTTAAAATACAATTCAAAATTTTCAGTCTTTTTTTATCTGTTGTTTATCACCCCGAAATAGTAGCCACCATGTTATTACGTCACTCGGCTGTGTAAACTAAAGTGACAGCTGTCAACTGATCGCATTTGTTAACGCAGCCTACTGACGTCACGACTACAGAGTAAACATGGCGTCTATTTATTTATTTATATTTATTTATATATACTTTATTGCATACCAAGTTACAAATTTAAGAAATTGAATTGTAATACAATAAAAAACATACAATTGGCGGCCTTATCGCACTCGGCGATTTCTTCCAGGCAACCCAGAATGGATAGAGATTGCCTGGACACAAAATGGGGTTGCACTTGGTGCAAATATAAAACTAAACAAAAACTTAATACTAAAATAGATACACATATACATACATACAAAATATAAATATATAATCAAGAGAAATAAGTGATGAAACGAAGACATGATCACAGTGACAAGTAATGATCCTCAATCGCGTCAATTGCGTTCTACAATTATCGTCAAATTACGCGCGAAATTTGAAAATGTAAATTTAGCGACTGAATAAAATTTTGTGATTTTTTTTAGTGGTTTATAAGCACTATAGAATCTTATTGAGACACTTTTCAAAACTGAGTGTTACCGTATTGTCTTATCGAATAATAATAATGGAGGTAATTTCGATAATTTTTTGTCGAATTTTCTAGAGTTTGGTACAGACTTCGATTCAATAACTTTTACTTAGCTATGCGTTTTATTATCAATTGATTTCGGCGGAGATCATCATCATCTTCCTGCCCTTATCCCGTGTTATTTGGGGTCGGCGCAACACGTTTTTTTCTTCCACTCTGCCCTGTCACTCGTCATGCTATCACTAACTTCTTTTTCTTTCATATCACTCTTCACACAATCCATCCATTTTTTCTTTGGTCTCCCTCTCCATCCATGCACATGTAAACTCATAACGCTTTTAGTAACATGCGTTTTATCCCTTCTCTTCACATGACCATGATTTCGGCGGAGATATGATTTATTAAAGTTCAACGGCCTAACTATATATTTTTTTAATGTTTATAAAGTAAATGTCACAAGACGTGTCTTATATGTAACACCCTATATTAATAAGATTATATTATTAATTAATTATTAATATATTGCTAATTCATACCTACGCTATGCTGCGGACAGAACTATGTGAGTTTTAGAGCTGTACTATATGTTACTTAGATGTTTAGATTATAGTTTTATATCGCTTTTTTTCCGTACCCTGAGAATTTTAAGCTGGTTTCATACATCTGGAATGACTCTCTGGATTCATAATCTAAAGATTGTAATATAAATTCCGTCACCTTGCCTCACACATATCTTATAAATTCAGTTAGATCAGTCTCGTGATTCCTGGCACATGCAAAATGTCTATATAGAAATGGAATTAGTAATAATCGCATTGCTTTTGACTGTGTCAATTGAAATAATACATAATCTGATCTATTACTGACCTGGCCTGACTGGTCTGTTGGTCTAGTAGTTAGTGGCCCTGACTGCTATGCTGGAAGTCGTGGGTTCGATTCCCACCCACAAATGTTTGTGTGAGCACGATCATTTGTTCTGTGTCTGGGTGTAATTTGTCTATTATATGTATGCATTTAGAAATATATAATTATGTTTATCAGTTGTCTAGTACTCATAACACAAGCTCTGCTTAGCTTGGGACTAGACGGCGTTGTGCGATAGTTGTGGAATATTATTATTATTAACTGCCTACGTCGGATATATTCGACACACACTCTCGCGTTTATTCCGCCAGGGTCGCACATCCACGACCAAATACTCGCATCTCGTCAGCTCTCCTGTCACCTATTGGGATTGAAGAGCTAAACGAGATGGAGTACCCAGTCGCGAACACACGACCCTGGCGGATAGGAAACACTCGTCGGACCAATTCGACGCAAGCGGTTATGAAATCATAATCTTAAATATTCCGATCCGGAATTTCAGAACGCTGTTCGGAATCATTATCACAGGTCGATCTGAGAAATACATATTCTGAAAATCTTAGAAAGTGTGTGGAGCATACTGATATTAATATAATAATAATATTCACACAACTATCAGACAACGCCGTCTAGTCCTAAGCTAAGCAGAGCTTGTGTTATGAGTACTAGACAACTGATAAACATACTTATATATTTCTAAATACATACATATACAGGGTTATTTGTAAAACACCGGCAACCTCTCAGCACTATGTTGAGAACATCATAAACAACAATTTTTGTTCTATAACTTTTCAAAATTATGATAAATATTGGTTCCTCAGATTTTCATACAAAAATAAGAATATTTAAATAGAACGTTCTAAATGTTACGAAGTCTATGCGAAGCAAGCGATAGTACAATAGCGGAGGGGAGCGGGGAGTGCTCGGGGGGCGGGGGTAGGTACAGCAAAATACAGAGTTGAAATGTGTTAGATAGAACAATGAAATCTTGAAGGTTTGTTTTTGTTAAATGTATTATGTTTTGTAAAAAGTCATAGAACAAAAGTTGTTGTTTATGATGTTAGTAATATAGTCCTGTAAGGTTGTTGGTGTTTTAAAAATAACCCTGTATAGATAAATTACACCCAGACACAGAACAAATAAATATTGTATGGTATTCCGGTCTTTCTCAATTAATAATATGAATTCAGATTATGAATCCAGAGACCCATTCCGGATGTGTGAGAGAGAACCTTCCGTAGTACTTTTGTATTTCTTGTAGCTTTGTATCATCTTCACTTTTACAAAATTTTATTTATTTGGCAATGTCTGTATATGTATATTTTTTATTGCAAATTGATTTTGAGATATTTTTACCGAACGCAGCGTTCTAAGTAGGCGAATCAACGCGATCACGAAGCGAAGCGGTGCGGTTTGAACAAACAATTGTTTCGTAGTCTCTCTGGGGGTGCCATCAGCGTGTAGTCGCTTAGTTTTAAGTTTTTGCAAGTCCTGGCTGGAGGTTACAATTTATTAAGACCGCCACAGGCTAGTCTGGTTAAACAGATGACCTTATTGATTATCACGCGAGAGGCCACTCCAATATAAAATAAAAACTTGCGAGTTGGACTCGCACACTGAGGGTTCCGTACAAACTAACTTACGTATGTTGTTTTTTCTTATTTTTTATAAGTTTTAAAAATTCTATGTTAATTAATGTTAATTAATGTAATTCCCGAACCCAATCTCGAAGATTTTTCCGAATAGAAAAAAGTATTTTTTTTTGTGACGTAACTACAAATTTTCAGTTTTCAGATTTATCCCTACATCTATACTATAAGACCTTGCTTCATGCCGAATTTCAGGATTCTGAGTCAACGGGAAGTACCCTATGAATTTTGATTCCTTTAGAGTGTTGAAATGTACGTTTTTGCGACATAAACGGCCCCATGTTTTTTTCCCGTTAACTTAGAAATTTGATTTTTTCACAACTTCAAGGAAGCGCAGACCTGAGTATATGGTTTTAATTTCAACTCGATGCCTCCACGCGTTTCTGATATAAATGATATTGATAGACAGACGGACGGATAACAAAATGATCGTATAAGGGTTCCGTTTTTTTCCTTTTGAGGTACGGAATCCTAAAAAACAGTGTTTCTTCAGTTACCCATTGCGTTTCAGGACCACAGTGACTACTCTTAGATGGCATGCTTATATTCCACAGTTATGTATAATATTAGGTACTTGCCTGTGTTCAGTTTTGTTCAAAATTTAGTAGTTAACAGCAAAATAACACTAATTAGTCTAGTAATGAATTAGATTTTAAGCAGATTTGCGTTATATAGTCTAATTTATCACCAGTGATCGAAGTACGTAGATTGAATTTTAGTCATGGATCCGAAATGTATATATTAATATGGACATTCCTCCGGAATTGATTGATTATTAAAAAAAAACCGGAACTTAGGTATTATAGGAATTGTATTAAAATGAGTGTTGTGGGTGATTAGGTTAACTTTTGGTTACACTGTGTCAAATGAATTTCGAAATAAAATACGTCCGTTGGTTATGAAGTTTATTGGTAACTAAACAAACAAAGATCATGCATCTCTTTACAATAGAATATTGGCGTTAACAATGAGCAATATTATATTTTTAATATTTTTTTTAACGGCGCAATCATGATTTGCCACAACCTAACGACCAATCAGAACAAAGGATTATGGGTGGTGCACTAACCGGTTATCAAAATGAATGGATAGAATGGAAGAAAAAAACGTATTGCGCCGACCCCAAATAAGATGGGACAAGGGCAGGATGATGACTAACCGGTTATCAAAACTATGCGTAAATATTGAAATATTTATAAAAAGTTGTGGCTATAAAAAGGCTAAAAATAAATAAATGCTTTGATCGGAATTCGATTGTTTTTATTATTCAACAGATAAATAATAAATTAATTTAGTTTTGATACCTTCCTTTAAATTTTGAATTGATTAGTAATAATATCACTACCAACATTAACAATATTTAATTGAATCCGGAAATACCGGAATTACTATCCGGAAAAATGGCGTATCCATGTTATTTTTTCTGTGTGTATTTATGATACAAGTACCAAAAATCACCTAACCTACACCGATCACTGCTTATCACTCAATGAGGATCAATCACATTATAGCAAATTCGATTTTTACTAA
Source organism: Mythimna vitellina (assembly GCA_949316375.1). Taxonomy (NCBI): domain Eukaryota; kingdom Metazoa; phylum Arthropoda; class Insecta; order Lepidoptera; family Noctuidae; genus Mythimna; species Mythimna vitellina. The sequence goes on from OX438714.1 coordinate 11,716,058, forward strand.
GTACATCGTATGTGTAATAATTTACTGAGCATTTATTTTTTTAAATTATTAAAATCCGTCAAGAAATAGTGGATTTAATAAAGTTTTTCTGAACGGCTACTTGGAAGCGCGCTCTCGCTGGACGGTTTACGATGACGTCATCTATCATGATCCGTGCGACGAACGGCTTGATCGTATTTATTCGCCGGTGAGGACCAATCATGACAGATGACGTCACAGCGTCTCGCTTCATACTCGGGCTGTTTTTTTGTTTTGTTTGCTGTATCTTCGTCATTTTTGGTCCGATTTAAATAATTTCTTCACAGTATTTACTGTTTTTTTTTTTGACGCTATAAGTCTGCATACTCCACAAAAATCATGACTGATCCTCATTATAAATCTACAAATTTGTAACATATTTCGTAAATCTGTGTTTCCTAATGGTTACAACCTGAGGGTCTTTAAGGCCTAAGGTCGCATAGCTTCATAGACGGGTGTCCGTCATTATACGCTTGGCGTACGCCTGCGTGAAGCTTGCATACTAAACCATGAAACTGTGTTGACGAAGCGGCATTTTCTGTCGTTTCCGCTTCGCTACGGATACGCGTCTATGAAGCTACGCGTCCGTGGACAGTAGGCCGTAGTTTTTCTTTTCGCCAGATTTCGACAGGTTTCTACGTTGATTAATTGTGACCGGATTAGAAAAAATATTTTTGTTAGCGGTTTTGGATATTTTGATAATAAGAAAAACAAATAGTGTCAAGTACCCATTTCATACAAGCCGATTGTTCTATCTGAATTTTTCTATATTAGTGCTAACACATTACAACCGCTGCGCGTCGGATTGCGTAATACAAATACATAGCACATTTTTATTTCTCTTTGCTTTATGGTTTTGTAGTTTTATAGCTTAATAGAACTAAGGGGTCAGACATAAATTACATTGTTAATGACTAGCTTATGCCCGCGGCTTCACCCGCGTACATAAAATATAGTTTGGAATAAAGCAGGTTTCTATCGGTGAAAAAATTTTAGCAATCGGACCAACCCTCTAGACCAGTTACAACCGTTTCGTTTCGATTCTCTTTTCGTTGAACGCCTCGAGTCGGCCACGCCTCCTATTCCTTTGTTCTGACCACGTGACTGAGCGTTGGGATGACGTCAGAACAAAGGAATCCAGCGTTCAGCAAAATGCTGAGGCTCGTGTCGTGTGCAGCGCTGATTTTCATTTATCGATTCCTCCCACTCCTTATCCAGTGGTGGTAGAGTGGCAACGTTGGCAAAATGCAGCCTTGCCACTCTATACCACCCGTGGGTCACTGGTTTAACAAGGCCCTCGGTCCACGAGCCCTTATGTAACCAAACCTATTTAACAAAATTGTTTAAAATTAAATTACGACGATTTTTCTGGGGCCCCACCCAATAAATTTGCTTCGGACCTTAGATGATACATTAACCCCATTGTCCTGGTCACACGATGTCACATTTGAAACATTTGTGTTGACGCCCCTCCCCTCTCTATAACGAATGAAGTAATTTATGGATGACCTCTTAATGATTCATACAAATCATAATAAATGTTACTTAAACCTATGGTAGTAAACCTAAACCAGAAATTTGTAATACTAATCTTTAGTTTCCACATTCATTGTAGTTGAAATCGGTTTTTTTTTTCTTTTTTGTACGTTAGCATAGTACACCACTTCAAAATCGAAATGGTTTCGTAGTTGGCTGAGGTGGCGTCCTAAATAAAGCGATCATCACGCAAGTATGCTGGCGTTTGTTCTGGAGAATGAGCAGGCACCGTCTTTCGCCAAACTTAGAAGGTGCATTCTTGCGACAAAAATGGAAAGCACTTTCTTTTGGCAAAGTTGGAAGGCGCCTTCTTTCTGAAAAACCGGAAAGCGCCTTAATTCAAAAAAGTAGAAGGCGTCTTTTTTAGCCAAAACCTGAGGACGCCTTCTTTCGGCAAAGTCGGAATGTACCTTCTTCCTGCAAAACCAGGAAGCCTCTTCTTTCGATAAAGTTAGAAGGCGCCTTCTTTCTGAAAAACCAGACTGTGACTTCTTTTGGCAAAACCGGAAGGTGCCTTGTTTCGCCAATACCTGAAGGCGCCTTCTCTCGGCAAAGTCGCAAGGCGCATTCTTTCTGTTAATTTGGAAGATACATTCTTTCTGCAAATCCGTAAGGCACCTTCTTTCGGCAATAGCAGAAAGCGCCTTCTCTCGGCGTTACGACGCATTCCGGTTTGCCAAACAAATGAACGGGACGCGTGTATTCGCGCGAGGATCCGCTTTCTATCACGACGCCTTCTCGTTAAAAGTGGTCCAAATATTATTATATGAAAACTAGCGTAGCCAACCATCGCCATTTTGATTTCAGTCCAAAATTTAACTTTAATGGCAACGGATTACTAAGGTCCAAATGAGAGGTATTTCCAAAATTCACAAATTCCATTTTTTTCATGTCGCAATATTTTTATAACTCTAGCAACTTTGTTTGTGAAACTTACAGCCTACTTTAAAGTGAATTTTCTATTGGACATAGCTGTGACTGGTAACATCTGATAAATCGAAATTATACGGAAATAAATAGAGATATAAAAATATGTCGACATGAAAAAAATTTACTTTGCGGGTTTTGAAAATATACGCCTCGAATTTTCTTCGATTTTTTCATTAATTCTATGTTTTTCTATCTCATTCTCCAGTCTCCGATAGTAGTATGGCGCATGAAGGCTCCGGAGAAGAAGCCGCTGATCCGACCAGAGAAACCGGAGGAGGTTCGCGCCAAGGTGCGACGCGGCAGTCAGAAGAAACAGCCCTCTCCCATACACGCGCTCGCAGAGTTCCAGAGTCCTGCAGAGAGCGTCTAGAGTAAGTTAACCTACCCTGTAACAGCATCTATATCGCCTCTAGGGCATCTATAGAGCCTCTACATCGCTTCTGGACCATGTATACCGCCTCTAAAGCATCTATAGAGCCTATATATTGCTTCTGGACTATCTATACCACCTCTAGGGCATCTATAGAGCCTCTATATCGCTTCTGGACCATCTATACCACCTCTAAGGCATTTACCCCGCCTCTAGGGCGTCTATAACCCGGTATAGACGCCCTAGAGGCGGGGTAGGATTCCAGGGATTCTATACCGCGTCTAGGGTATCTGTACCGCTTCTAGGGCATCTATTCCTCCTCTAGAACACCCTGGGCGTTGGGAATCGCAAGGCTATTCGCGGCTTAGCTTATGGGCAACCACAAAAAAATTACAACCGACTTCAAATACAAAATATCTTTAATTTCGGAAGTCGGTATTTCTGGTTTTATTTTTCGTTTTGTTTTTTTTTTTGATACCGACTTCCGAAATAAAAGTTGTTTTGCATTTTTTAGTTTGTTTTTAAAGTTAGTTGTATTTTTTTTCTCTTTTTGGTCGTGGTATTCCACAGCCTATAGCGGATAACCCTTCCGCTAGCGTTCTCTTGGTCCGACGTGTGTTTCCTATCCGCCAGGGTCGTGTGTTAGCGACTGGGTACTCCATCTCGTTTAGCTCTTCAATCCCCATAGGTGACAGAAGAGCTGACGAGATACGAGTATTTGGTCGAGGATGTGCGACCCTGGGGGAATAAACGTGAGAGTGTTTGTCGGATATTTCCGACGGAGTCGTTTAAAAAGTTAATTATATTTTTTTTTCAATATATTTGTGTTTAATTTGTACTAACGTTATGAATCCTTTGTTTCAGATCCTGATCAAACTCACATTTATTTATTATAAACACATTGTATGAAGTAAGATCATTAAAATTGTATCTTCATAGCGAAGGGGCATTTCTAAACTAGAAGTCAAAAAAAAAAAATCTTAATTTTAGTACTTAATGAAAAATTTTTCCACTCGAGCGTCGATTGTACATACGTCTGTACAACTTAGTGACCTTGAAAAACGCTTAATTGTCGTATTGTACACACGAGTGTACGACTTTTTTTCCGTTTTCGAAAATTTGTTCTAAAAAAATCCGGAAAAAGTATTTTTTGTTTTATTTTTTGGTGATTTTACGTAAAAACGCCCAATTACGTAGTAATAATAAAACCCCTCTGCGCGCGAGGGGGGGGGGGAGGGGAATGCACCAAAAAAATAATTAAATTGACTACCCCAGACGCGCACAGTGACCCAAAATAAATTAATACTCACATAAATATAGTAGTATGTTATGTACTCAAAATTAATATGGTTCATGGAGCGATTGTATCAGAAAAAATAAAATAATTTGAAAAAAACAAAAAGACAAAAAATGTACAATAAAAAAGAACACTCGCTTTTCTACTACTCTTTTGGGCAATAATTGCTGACTTACTATGTTATTATAGGGATTAAAGTACAGCGATATTACAGAAAATACAAAACACAAAGAAACCAATAAATACCTAATTTCGTAAAAAGAATAACGTACCTTTAAAATAAAGTTTATTTGATCTTATAATTCCAAGTCAATCCAAAGATATAACACTTCAAAGCAACCCGTTTTAAAAAACGGCAATTTCATACTTAAAGACCTAATATATCATATAAATGTCACTAAATAAAAACATATATGTATATCGTACGGAATATTTGAACGGCCGCTAACCTGTATATTCACTATCGATCAGATATTTGAGGGCAGCGCGCTTGAGCGGATATCCGACGTCTCTCACCACACTCTCGCACTTTTCTTATCATTTCTCGGCAGCACCCCTTCGCTATGAAAAATTTTATACAGCTCATCGATTTATTCCATGTAATAATAGTATTAGCGACAATATTATTAGTATTTCTTATTAATTATTATTATTAATAATAATAATCGCATTTGTACCGGCATTTTATTATTAAGGTTCAGTTCAAAAAAATATTGTATTATTATTAAAAATTGTTTACGTAGACTTAATATTGGAAAAAAATTCACATCGAATGACCCACGTTTAATTTGTAAAAAATTAATAAATTTTTCTTTAAAAACGGGGGAATTTTAAATAAAAAAATATTAAATATTAATGACTCCAAAGTATATCTAAACATAGATCTAAAGTAACCCAAATATATGGAAGCACGTTCTTGCCAAAACAGCGATATTGGGACTGTGGCCCATGTGGTCCGCCGGCCGCCCACATTCATTATTTTATTGCTAACCAATTTAATTTTTTATAACTTATCTCCGCAGGCCATGTGGGCGGCTGACGTATTAAATACATTCACTTACCTTATCTAGTAAGCCAATGACACGAAATCAATTTGATTTTGTGGCAGCTCAGCGGACCACACGAGCTGCCGGTATACTTCACGGAGTATCCCGCCAGCCGCCCACATGGTTTGCTACAAAAGTTTGTTCAATTGTAGTGTGGCCAGCAGCTTAAAAAATATATATGACCCGCGCGCCGCCCACATGGCCTGCTTTTCTAGAAAATGCTTAAATATCCAACACAATAATTGCCCAATATTAGTCTACTAACAAACTAGGGTTTAGGCAGATTTGCGATATGCAGTCTAGTCTATATCACTCAATTATAAATCTTTAAAAAAAAAAAAAAATTATAAATCTACAAACTTGTAACATATTTTGTAAATCTGTGTTTCCTGATGCCACAACCTGAGGGTCTTTAATGCCTTCTGTCCACGGCCGCGTAGCTTCATAGTCGCGTATCCGTCATGATACGCTTGGTGTACGCCTGCGTGAAGCTTGCATACAAAACTATGGCCTACTGTCCACGGCCGCGTAGCTTCATAGACGCGTATCCGTCATTATACGCTTGGTGTACGCCTGCGTGAAGCTTGCATACAAAACTATGGCCTACTGTCCACGGCCGCGTAGCTTCATAGACGCGTATCCGTCATTATACGCTTGGTGTACGCCTGCGTGAAGCTTGCATACAAAACTATGGCCTACTGTCCACGGCCGCGTAGCTTCATAGACGCGTATCCGTCATTATACGCTTGGTGTACGCCTGCGTGAAGCTTGCATACAAAACTATGGCCTACTGTCCACGGCCGCGTAGCTTCATAGACGCGTATCCGTCATTATACGCTTGGTGTACGCCTGCGTGAAGCTTGCATACAAAACTATGGCCTACTGTCCACGGCCGCGTAGCTTCATAGACGCGTATCCGTCATTATACGCTTGGTGTACGCCTGCGTGAAGCTTGCATACAAAACTATGGCCTACTGTCCACGGCCGCGTAGCTTCATAGACGCGTATCCGTCATTATACGCTTGGTGTACGCCTGCGTGAAGCTTGCATACAAAACTATGGCCTACTGTCCACGGCCGCGTAGCTTCATAGACGCGTATCCGTCATTATACGCTTGGTGTACGCCTGCGTGAAGCTTGCATACAAAACTATGGCCTACTGTCCACGGCCGCGTAGCTTCATAGACGCGTATCCGTCATTATACGCTTGGTGTACGCCTGCGTGAAGCTTGCATACAAAACTATGGCCTACTGTCCACGGCCGCGTAGCTTCATAGACGCGTATCCATCATTATACGCTTGGTGTACGCCTGCGTGAAGCTTGCATACAAAACTATGGCCTACTGTCCACGGCCGCGTAGCTTCATAGACGCGTATCCATCATTATACGCTTGGTGTACGCCTGCGTGAAGCTTGCATACTAAACTATGGAACTGTGTCGACGAAACGGAAACTTCTGTCGTTTCCGCTTCGTCGACGCGTTTAGGAAGCTTCGCGTCCGTTTTCAGTAGACTTAAGTCAAGAGTGAATAGGTTACTTCTAGGCAAGCGTGCTTCATCGTCGCTAACTATCAGTTGAGATAGCGGTCAAGCGCGAACTTAAAAATAATCTAGATTGCCATATCGATTATCTGCCTAAATATAGCCTAAGATATATAAAACAACAAAATCTAAGAATGACTGGAAAAGTATTGAAAATTGTATACAAAAATATTGAAATAAGTCGTCTAATCGCAAAGTATGAGTCTGTGTTTCCTGATAGTTACAACTTGGGGCTCCATCGTCGACCACATCATCGCTTACCATCAGGTGAGATGGTGGTCGAACGCGAGCCTATCATTAATAAAAAAAAATACACTTCAAACGCCCGCGTCGAATTGGTCCGATTTCCGTGTCCTATTCGCCAGTGTCGTCTGTTAGCGACTGGGTAATCCATCTCGTTTAGCTCTTCAATCCCCATAGGTGACAGAAGCGCTGACGAGATGCGAGTATTTGGTCGTGGATGTGCGACCCTGGCGAAATAAACGCGAGAGAGTTTGTCGGATATATCCGACGTAGTAGTCTTAATTTTAAACAGACTTTTCTTATCAACCGATTTTGACTTCTATTCTGTAGTGGATAGAATACATATCTATCACACTTAGTGATCGTTGTTAAGAATATATATGGTGACTGGTAATTAGTGACCGATACTTAAACACGTGATTGTACTCATGATTACAAACAACTTTCCTAAAGAAACTTTTTTTTAAACTAATTAACTTAAAATTAAATCACAATAACAAAACAGCTGTTTGAAACTTTGAATTTCGCGCGAGCGCCATAACCCTGTCAGCTGTTAGCGGCTCGGCGCCCGTTATCGATGACGTAAGCAATGTTCCTACATGTTTCGATAAAATAAAAAACACCGACTTCCGAAATTAAAGTTATTTTGATCCTTTTAGTGTTTTTTTAGTGAAGTCGGTTAAATTTTTTTTGTAAAAAGTTTTTTATTTTACCGAAACATGTAGGTACATTGCTTACGTCATCGATAACGGGCGCCGCACCGCTAACAGCTGATCGGATGAAGGCGCGCGCGCGAAATTCAAAGTTTCAAACAGCTGTTTTGTTATTGTGATTTAATTAATTAGTATAAAAAAAAAGTTTCTTTAGGAAAGTTGTTTGTAATCATGATTACAATCACGTGTTTAAGTATCGATCACTAATTACCAGTCACCCTTTAAATAATGTCGACTTATTTCAATATTTTGACTTCGAATAAAAACGGACTGAAGCGAAAGTTATGAAGACAGGCCAAATTTTGTTTAGATATTAAACAATTTATAGCTAGTGAACTAATGTTATTGTAATAAGGAATTTGTATTCTATAGCATTAAGTTTTTAGGTCGAAAATGCTTTGATTATCATTCTACTGGAGAATAGATACAACTTGGGGGTCTTTAAATCACTAGGCACGGTAGACGCGGGCTTGCGGACGTCGAGCAATGGGTAGCTTGCCGTCCGACAGTTTGTTGATCGCGCTTATCAAAGAGAGATGAGCAAGTCGTAGGGGCCCAGCAGAGCCGATGGTCGCGAGGAATATCTGAAAAAGAAACCCGAAGTCCTAGAACGAACATGGCAACTGAAGTACAGAGGTGTGGTTTTAGTCAGCAAAAGTCTGACACGCCCTCTCGCTCCACCCAGACCAGGTGAAGTCAACTTAGAACTCCAGTGTAGTAATAATCGAAATATTTTAACAAAAGAAGTATTATTGTATTTGAAATAAGACATTTTTTTGTATTCATTTAACCCTTTTATCGCTTGCGTCGGATATGTCCGACGATATTTACCGCGTCCTATCCGCCAGGGTGGTGTGTCTGCGACTGGGTACTCCACCTCGTCTAGCTCTTCAATCCCCATAGATGACAGAAGAGCTGACGAGATGCGAGTATTTGGTCGGAGATGTGCGACCCTGGCGGAATAAACGCGAGAGTGTTTGTCGGATATTTCCGACGTAGGCGATAATAAGGTAAAGACTTATGTTTTTTCCACGAATCCATGGATATGTCAATTATACGGTATCTTACAGATCCTTCAATACTTCAGACAGAGGAAATTCATGGAAATGTTATAACTGCCAACTTGCTGATTCTCTTGTTCATCAACTGATTTAAAATTATCTTTTTCTTCCATTATTATTATTATTATTATTTATAGCCCATTTATGTCTCACTGCTGAGCAAAGGCCTCCCTTTCCCTTTTCCACACAAGTCTGTCTTCGGCCATTGCGGGCCAGTCCTTCTGGTATTTATCCAGTTCATCTCTCCACCTTCGCCTTGGTCCTTTCTTCCATTAACTTTCAAAAAATGAAAGCTAGGGAGTGGAATTCCCTGTGTCTGTGTTTCCTGATAGCTACAACCTGGGGGTATTTAAGTCAAGAGTGAATAGGTTACTTCTAGGCAAGCATGCTCCATCGTCGGCCACATCATCATCGGAGACTTATCATCAGGTGAGATGGTGGTCAAACGCAAGCCTATCAATCAATAATAATAATAATGTGAAAATTTCTTTATGGCGAGGTGAATCGAAGTCGTAATCATTCGGGTAACATCGGCTCCAGTCGGCCGACCGCTCCCAAACGAGCGTTACATAGACGAGTGTGACGGTTGTCTCATTCATCATCATCATTTCGGCCGAAAGACGTCCACTATTGGATATAGGCCTCCCCCTAGTGTCGCCACTATGAAAGGTCCTGTATGTCTCGCTTCCATCGGATTCCCGCAACCTTTACCAGGTCATCAGTCCACCTTGTAGGATGCCTTCTAATGCTGCGTGGATTTTAGTCAGTAAAAGTCTGACAAGCCCTCTCGCTCCGCCCAAGGGCGGGAGATGTCATTAGATGATCTATCTATCTATTTAGGTATGGTTTCCGCATTAGTCCTATGTGGACCATTGTACGTGGGCCATGGCGGCCATTAGATGATTTCCACACTAAAAAAAAAACGTGACATGATATATTAAAATGTCATGTGTACGAGCGAGAAAGAGTGATAGAGCTATACACCCTATATAGCTCCATCACTTTAACAGTTTAGTTTAGGTCGTCAAATGGATTGCATTATGAGCTCGTAGTAAAGCCCACTTCAATAATTATAGCTCAGTTGGTGAACAAAAGAATTAGGTCTTCTAATATTAAGTTGATTTGACTTTTTATACGAAAAAATCTAGATATTATTTTATGACATTATGTTAATAATTATTCGAATTGATAGAAAAAAAAATCCTAAGAAATAAATATAGATAATTTGTACTTTTAGACGTGTATTGACAATTTTCTACCATTTTTTATATTAATTTATCTTATAATACACGTAAACTAATGGTAAATAAGAACAAAGAATTAAAAGAAATAGTTTACAACGAATATTATTTATTTTCAAAAAAATCATTCAATTAATTAAACGATTACTATTGGTCAAAAAACCGACTCACGAGAAAGAGGTTAGAACTACGCGATGTTCTACGTAAGCGAAGCGACGCGGTGTAAATAGAATAAACAACTGATACTCTAATTTCGGTGGCTTAAAAGACCAACTGCACGTGGGTGCGGTGCAGCGATGAGCTAAGCGATGCGTATGATTGTTGATTTGATATTTTCTTGCGTTGCGTGGGTTTGTTTTATATAATTGGCAGCTAAAGTGGCGACTTCAATCGCACGTAGAACAGAGCCGCCATGATAGCTACAATCTAGGAGTCTTTAAGTCAAGAGTGAATAGGTTACTTTTTTTTTTTAATTGATATAAACCAGTGCTTGACTGCGATCCCACCTGATGGTAAGCGGAGATGCAATCATTGATGTTCAGGCGCACTAGTTTATTAAGAGCCTATTCAGCCTATTATATACTTCTAGGCAAGCGAGCTCCATAGTCGGCCACATCATCGTTTACCATCAGGTGAGATAGTGGTCAAACGCGAGACTATTCAGAATATAAAAAAAGTTGAATTCGCGTGAACCTCATCGGGTCGTCTCGCCATGTACGAGTAGGGCGCCGTGTAACTTAAATCCAGAGTTCTTATTTACCATTATTTTGCGTTACCTACTATAATATTACTCAAACTAAGGTTTATAAAAAACAAATATTGTATACTTTTTATTTTGTGGAAAATATGCTCTGAGAGACGACAAGTTTCAAGTGTTAAAAAAATTGATCAAAAACATGAATATCTTGAACCCACCGTTATTGTAACACTTGGAGAAAATTAACCATTTAACTGCCTACGTCGGAAATATCCGACAAACACTCTCGCGTTTATTCCGCCAGGGTCTCGTCAGCTCTTCTGTCACCTAAGGAGATGGGAATTAGCAAACCGTAGGAGCCTTGCAGGGTCTTGGAAAACAAGGCAAAGAAGGAACCTAGGAGTGGGTTTTAGTCAGTGTCTGACACTCCCTCTCGCTCCGCTATAGAGCGAGAGAAGTCATTGGATGATGTTCCACTTAGAAAAAACTCATGTACCTCGGTAAGCTTTACTTATCTTTGAGTTTGAGACTTCTGGGTAAATTAGTTACGAGATTTTTTGATATTTCAATGATGTCTTATGAAAATTTAGTTTCTAGAGCATATTTTCAAAGTTTAAAAATATTTCTTTATAATTGTTTAAAAACTTAATTTGGTAAAATTTATTTTTTTATTACAAGAAAACAAATTGTGATTATTTATTTTTATGTTTAAGCCCTTTTATACGCGCGTATTTGAAATTTTCTACGAGTTCGTAGATTTTCTAGAGATTATTATAGAACAATAAAATATATAAATATTATTCTGATGGTTTTATTACTCTCCCATTAGCTTCCCTTTGCTAGATGGGAGACCTTGCTTTTTGCCAAATTTCATGATTCTAGATCAACGGGAAGTACGCTATGAATTCTGATGCCCTTGAGAGTGTCGAAACATAAGTTTTTTGCGACATAAACTACCGTATCTTTTTATTCGTTAACTCAAAAGTTTGATTTTTTCACAGCTTTAAGAGGCAGTATCATCATCATCTTCCTGCCCTTGTCCCATCTTATTTGGAGTCGGCGCAACACGTTTTTTTCTTCCATTCTATCCTGTCGACCGTCATACTATCACTAACTTCCTTTTCTTTCATATCACTGTTCACACAATCCATCCGCCTTTTCTTTGGCCTCCCTCTCCCTCTCCATCCATCCACATGTATACTCATAACTCTTTTAGTAACATGTGTGTGTTTAAGAGACAGTATATTTGAATATAATTATGGCTTTAATTTCAACTCAATACCTCCACGCTTAGGAACGCCTGAGATAAAGGGTCTTGACAGACAGATGGACAACAAAGTGATCCTATAAGGGCTCCATTTTTTTCTGTTGTGGAACGGAACCCTAAAAACGAACACCATGATATCGTAGCGTGGCGCTGAGAGCACACTTACTTTTTTGAAGAGTCGGTCAAAGGAATTGGAGGAAAAATTTACGTTCAAGACACTTTAACATTGGTAGTGCTACTGTACTTTTGATCCCTGACTGTACATTCTAAAGAACGCTTAACCAGCAATTTTTTTGTGTAAACATATTTCTAAAGATTAAAGCCGTTTGAAAGGAGTAGGGAAAACAAGCGAAAAAACAAATGTTTATAATTTTGTGCATGAATCTATAATAAACATATATTTTTTTCAAGTCTATTGACCAAGCCGTTACCGACAAAGTAGGCTTCAGAATATCACTGTTTTATAGCACTGCTGGGGAGTTGGGGCCCTAAAAATCAATTGATGTAAGAATCATAAAAATCGACACACGCTTTAGAAGGCCCTTTTTTCAGGTGGGAAATCATGCAATGACTTCTGTTCTATGGCGGAGCGGAAGGGCGTGTCAGCCTTTTACTGAATAAAGCCCACTCCTATGTTCCTTCTTTGCCTTCATTTCAGGACCCCAGGGTTCCCTTTCGAACAACCCATAGCCCCATTATGCTGCGGTCCTGCTTGACCCCTATGTCAGAGGCCCTGCCCCACTCGCCTCTCGTCAACGTCGAGTATGATTTAAAAGCTTGTTGCTTCATCTAACGCAATCCGATGTTTGATGAAGAGAAAACACGAAAAAAGAAAGATAACGCCTGAAAACTGTTGGCATTCGGTAATTCCATGATTTACTCAAATATTTTACAAAACTTGTTTCAGAAAATACGTGTTTTTTTAAAACCGTTAAAAGTTATTCAGAAAAATTATCGTCATTCAGAATCTCTATTAAATGTTCAAGACCATGAGACCATTGAGATGTTGATGTTGTGTAACTCTATATAATTATGTATTTTTTTATATCTAATATACGAGTACATTGTGGACGGCCAAAGTTCACATAAAATAGCAGATTTTCAGAGGTCTTTATTGGATTATTTTCACACAAATTTATAAATAGATTTTAATAGAAGCCTAGATAATATCCACAAGATACTGTGTTTCCAAAATATCTAATGAAAAATAATGTGTAATAACGTCGTAATTGCGTAAGAGCGGTTGTATGAAAAACTGAAAATGTATGTCGAGTTGGCTGCTCTTAGCGCGATCCATTTGACGGCCTAAATTGAACTGGGATGGAGTTAAGTAACACGTCATGGTCGGCATAGCTCTATCCCTTTAAAAATTCAGTTTAAGTCGTCAAATAGATCGCGTTAAGAGCTTGTGGTAGATGGTATCTCTGACCTTTAGAGCGCCACCACAAAAGGAAGATACATAACCACTCCTTAGCGTCGTGCAAAAATCATCATCATTTCAGCCGAAAGACGTCCACTGTTGGACATAGGCCTCCCCCAAGCGTCGCCACAACGACCGATCCTGAGTCTCGCATCTATCGGATTCCCGCGACTCTCACCAGGTCATCGGTCCACCTTGTGAGGCCGCGCAAACGCTGCGTCTTCCGGTACGTGGTCGCCAATCCAGAACCTTTCGTCTACATCGACCATCTGTTTTACGAGCAATAAGCCCTGCCCACTGCCAATGCTATCTTCATTTCTGATGTGATCACAAGGATACTCCAAGCATAGCCCTTTCCATTGCTCTTTGGGTGACTGTAAGCCTTCTTATGAGTAAAAATAAGGTGATAGAAATAAAATATAGTACGATGTTTGTCATAAATAAGTTTTATTTTGGTCCACAAAAATGAGAACCTTACTCTTAACAACAAAAACTTAACTAAACAATGGTTTTCTTATATTCTAGGTTTCTTATATACACGGCGTCTGACATCGACGCACAAACGAATACCACGGGTCCAAAACATGACTGGACTCCCCTGTGGTGGAATTTTTCGACGGCTTTTTGATAATAAAAAAAACTACTTTTTATAATTTAAACTGTATAAAATCGTTATTCTAACCAACCCCGATGATATAGCCTCTTTATTGTAATGTGAATGTGAGAACACTGTAGACTCCGCGAATTCATAGATTACTTCCTATTCCGACTCACTTTTTATTATGATTATTTTTATTGTACTTTTGAGTACCTACAATATTGACTGGTCTACACTGTCCTTACATAATATCTGCTAATACTGTAATATGGAAATATTGTAAGAAAAATAATTAAAAAAAAAAAAAATAATCATGGAGTTTCTTGCCGGTTCTTCTCCATAGGAAACGACCAATTTGGAACCGTGCACTAGCTTCTGACGTTTTATAAGTGCCCATGTAGGCCTATGTGAAATAAAAAACTTTTTTTTTGATGATTTTTTAATTTTTAAAATAATTCATTCATTTTTTTTCTTACTAAATATGTTACAATATACAGTTTAAAATTAAAAAACGTGAATATTTAAAAAACCACCAAAGGGGCATCCAGAATCATGTACATGGTATTCGTTTGTGCGTCGATGTCTGACACACTCTGTATTTAATATTATACTCTTCTAGCTGCAGCCAGCGTCTTCAACCGCGTGTAAGAAGTAAATTATCCTAAGGGAACAATCTCCCGGGATGAAAAGTATCCTATGTGCTATACCACGACATGGTGTACCCTTGCGCCAAGTTTCATACAAATCCATGCAGCCGTTCGAGCATAAAGAATTGATAAACATACAAACACATCAGCATTCAACTTTATAATATTAGTGTTTCTTTTTTGGAAAAAAGGAAATTTGTATTTACTAAAAACGGGATTATTACAGGCAAAACTTTGATTGGGATGAATGAGAAAGATATACAGGTAGTGCGTGGTGTACTATTTATATATCCTAGTGTTTCTTAGGGTGGCTAAGAAACACCGGCCTCATCTAGTTTAAAATGACAAAGTGTTTTTTTAAACCTATTTGCAAAACAAATATTAAAGGTGCCATTCGAAGGCTGCAGGCTGCGGATGCGGGTAGCACTCGCATGACACGCAGCCGCTGCCTGCATCCACAGCCGGGAGTGATTCCGAAGCTGGCTGCACATGCTGCCAGTCATAAATCTACGATTCAATCCAATATGAGCGCTATGAGCTCCGAGTAGCGATTATTTCGGACTCTTGAACAGGTTGGAAGGACGTAACTACGTGCGCATTGCCTTGCGGCCGCAGCACTACAGGTCTGCGATCAGCTACGCGGCAGCAGTCGCAGCCGAAGTTCGGCAGCACATGCGGCCGCTGCCGCGTTCGGAATGGTTATCACTAAAATCCATTCTGCTACATAAAAAACCAATCGTGCAGCTGCAGCCAGCTTCGTTCAGCCGCCACATGTGCAGCCTGCAGCCGAGGTCCGAATGGCACCTTTATCACTTGTACAAAATGTCTGGGTAATTCATTACATTCTTTAAAATGGAATGTTATAATACAAATTTGTAATAATTTAAGCCCTAACAACTTGGGGTTCAAATGGGACTTGTTATCGAGTTCAGTCGTCTCAGATATTTATTACATAAGAAAATATTAATATAAACAAGTAACAAAAATTTTGAGTTCATTTCAAATACTTCATAATTACAGATAAAAAAAAAAGAAAATCAAATGGTTTTTCATTTCTTAAAATGCTTTTTCGAATTAATTACGAAGAAATTTAAAGTTCTTAATTGCGAGGAATATGTTAGGAAAAAAAATTCATGAATTTCCTCTGTCTGAAATATTGAATGTTTTGTAAGATTTTAATTGACTTATCCATCGATTCGCGGAAAAAACATAAGTCTTTACCTTATAACCGCCTACGTCGGAAAAATCCGACAAACACTCTCGCGTTTATTCCGCCAGGGTCGCACATCCCCGACCAAATACTCGCATCTCGTCAGCTCTTCTGTCACCTATGGGGATTGAAGAGCTAAACGAGATGGAGTACCCAGTCGCTAACACACGACCCTGGCGGATAGGACATGACAACACTCGTCGGACCTATCGACTGCAAGCGGTTAAAAGGCCAATTCAAAGACATTCAATTAACTTTAACCCTCTTACTAGAACTCTCCACTCCCTCCTCGTCTCTGAGCCTCTTGTTTTCTTTGCCCTTCGTCTTCTTCCCCACGCCCTTACCCTTTGACCCTTTAGGGTAGTATTCCTCTATCTTATGACTATCTTCTCCATTCAAAGGTTCCAGATCAATGCTCTCGTCTAAAACGGAATTTTTAGGTTTTTCTGTGAGTATTTCTTCTTCTGTATCTGAGTGTATTACATTGGATTTCTTTTTTGGTTTCGATGTGCCGGCTGTGAAATGAAATATTATATATATTAATATCTCTTTGTTTATCTTACATATACAATAAAAAAAAAGGGCAAGTGCGAGTCTGACTCGCGCCCTGAGGGTTCTGTACAAACTTAACTATGTAAGCAGTTCAATTCCCGAATGGAGTCTCGAAGATTTTTGCGAATCGTATTTTATTTTTTGTTTTGTTTTAATCAAAATTTCAGGATTCTGGATACGGGAAGTTCCCTATGAATTTTGATTTCCTCGAAAGTGTCGAAATATACGTTTTTTTTTAAACATAAACGGCAAAACCACCCACCACCACTAGTGCGCCTGACCATCAATGATTGCATCTCTGCTTACCATCAGGTGGGATCGCAGTCAAGCACTGGTTTATATAAATTAAAAAAAAAAACTTTTTTTCTTACAAAATTGATTTCTTCACAGCTTAAAGAGACTGCAAACTTGAATAAATGGTTTTAATTTCAACTTGATACCTTCACGCTTTCCCGAGATAAAGGGGCTTTACAGACAGACAGACAGACGGACGGCTAACAAAGTGACCATATAAGGGTTCCGTTTTTTTCCCTTTGAGATACGGAACACTAAAAACATTTAAAAATATAAAAAATTATAGCCACGCGTCACGCCCCCACGAGGACGCGGCGGTGCTCTGCCCAGGCGGGCACACAACGCTATCTAGCCCCAAACTAGGCAGAGCTTGTGCTAGAGAAGGTACTAGACAACTAATAAATATATTTATATATTTCTAAATACATACATATTATAGATACTCGTAAATTACACCCAGGCACAGAACACATGATCATGCTCATCACACAAACATTTGTCCTGGGTGGGTAACGAACCCACGACCTCCGGTATAGCAATCAGGGCCACTAACCACTAGACCAACAGACCAGTCATTACATGCGCTGTTTACAGTTTAAAATTCTCACCATCATCTTTTTCTTCCACCTCTACTTCATCATCTCGGCTTGGCTCATCCTTGTTTATGAAGAAATTCGTGATAGGACGCTGCCATTTAGGAGTCTCTCGGGGACAGACGGGGTTACCACCCGAGTGGCTTTTGGATGAGCTCCCTGAACTACCTGTGAACATATGGGAATTTATGAAGGAAAATTATGCAGATCACTATAAAGCTAAAACTACATCAGACCGACGCACACGTGGACCACGCTCGCCTGATTTGTACGTAGAACCACGTCGCGTGGCGTGGATCTAGTGTAGATCTACCTATATAAAAGGGGAAACTGACTGACTGACATATCAAAGCACAGCTGAAACTACTGGGACTAGGAGCGTGATAATTAGAGATGGCTATGGATGGATGGATTTTTTTCAGTTTTTCTCACCGTTTACACCTTCCCTGGACTATCTCGAATATTTCGAGACCAAAATTAGCCAAATCGGTCCAGCCGTTTTTGAGTTTTAGCAAGACTAAAGCTGAAAAAAAACAGCTATTCATTTTTATATCTACAGATTGGTCAAATAAGACTTTTGAGAGATTTTACCTGAAGTACCAGAACTGCTTGGCGTTGGAGCTACACAGCATCTAGCCTTACTGCTTTTGCCTGCAGCCACTGAAACATGAAAAATAACAATTGAATGTTAAATACATAAAAATTCACAAGTGACCATTGACCTGGCGAAAGTCGTAGGAATGCAATGAATGCGAGACACATAGGAGCGTTCATTGTGGTGACACTTGGCGGAGGCCTATGTCCAACAGTGGACGTTTTGCAGCTGAAATGATGATGATAATTACATAAAAATATTAATAGAAGCACAACCAACTGCACTGTCCGATTGTTCAGACCAAGCGTAAGTCGTCGACGGCGCATACTGTTCCAGGCGCGCCTCAAGAAGATGTCAGCAAACCGTAGGGGCCCAGCAGGGTCGAAGCCTACTGGGGCCAAGAGTCTGATTCTGAAAGGAAGACTGCCCTAGTACGAAAGGCAACAAAGGAACAGGAGTGAGTTTTTAGTCAGTAAAAGTCTGACACGTCCTTTCGCTCTGCCCAAGAGCGGGGGATGTAATTGGATGATTTTCCCACCAACAAAAAAAAAACCAACTGCATTTTGCTGGATTTATATGAGGCCAATAACTCTTATTCAAATCATCACAGTCAAAAGAAGAAGATTGAATGTTGTAAACGAACAGCCCCAGTGATAGTAAGTAGCCCACATCAGTCACCATCACTGTACTGTCAATGTAGTCCTTAAATGCATAGGGCAGGCCTTACTAAAGGGTGGGTTTTAGTAAACCCTACTGTCTATGTTGCCCTCATTGCAGATGTGCCGTTACCATTTTGTCAGCAGTTTCATAGTTTTTTAAGTAAGTAGTGAGCAAGTGTTTCAAACTCCTTATCTACAAAGTAATTCTTAAGCCAGTGTGGCTCTATGGAACTCAACTATGGGGAAGCACCTGCAAATCAAGTATTACCATAAAACAGAGAATACAAAACATAATTTTGAGATCTATCTCTGATGTTCCTTGGTTCATTACCAAAATCAACAAACTAAAAATTAATACTATATCGGAGAAAATACAAAAACCCTCACAAAAATAACAGGAGAGAATGGAAAAGCACCCTAATGCTCTGGCGGCTGCACTTAAAACCAGAAGTTACTCGAAAAGACTGAAAAAGAAAAACATAATATGGTCCATTTGCTAAAGTGGACTCAGCAACTGATTGGGTAGATGGCTCATTGGAGTCACACTCATCCCGCCACAAATTCAAACTCCAACACACCTGCTAAAAGTCAAAATGATTGCAAATTGGTAAAAAAATAAAAAAAACGTTGTGAACAAGCGTACATCAAGCGTATACTGACAAATGCACATCTATGAAGCTACGTATCCATGGACAGTAGGCCTAAGTTAAAGTCTGACACACCCAGAGTAGGAGAATTGTTAGATTACTTGCCGCTTCAATAAAAAGGTGTGCTTGAAAGTAACCATTCCAGACTGCAGGTGTAACAATGCCGACTGTTCAGAACCCTACAATATTAGGAGTCCTACTGCTGTCTTGTATGGAGTGCTCCTAAGGGTGTACTAAAGCCCAGATCTGTCACTCTTTCATTTGATGTCCAACTTAAAAGCCCCTACAAGTTTGGTAAGAAAATGATTACATATTTCTTCATTTTAAATGCAGAAAAAGAACCAATCCAGTATTAAATTACTATGAGTACATTATTGTGCTTGTAACAGCAAAATCATTAAACAAACAAGAGCCCGTATGTGAACAACGAACCTGCCTTTCTCTAGTTCGAGACAGGATCTGATAGAAACAGTCAGTGTCTGTATCTTATGAGCCGTTGTTCTAAATGTTCCGTTTGAATCTTGTGAGCCGATGTTTCAAATGTTCCGTTTGTATCTTGTGAGCCGATGTTCCAAATGATACGTGATATGTACGTGTTTCGGAACATTTCAGTGATTCAGAAGCTAATGTTCCAATCACAAAGAAGACACACTTTTCCCACGCCCAGATCGAACAAAACGACACAACAATAAGCCGAACAAGCTTCTTCACTTAAGAAAACAGAATTCTAGACTAAATGCAAATGATTACTTGTAACAAACACATTTTGTCTCTCAGTTCTTGATACAAATCGAAACAAAGAAAAAAGTTGTAAAACTCACCTTTAGACCCAACAGACGCCTTTGTTCGAGCCATTATTTTGTTATTGTCTCGATAGCACGTTTATTTCCACAATACACATTCGATTATCACAATTATAGGTATTTCAATAAAAACTAAAAACTTTGGCAAACAAAACAGCACCTCTGAAAACGCGCGAAAAACTTTTTTTTTCTATTGACTTGACAACTGTCAAAGAAATATGTCACTAGCTTTATAAAATATAGTTACGGTTTTTGGTTTAGTTTCAGCGTTTGTTTATGGCAGATTTAGCCAATGCTGCCAAAATAAATAATTAAAATTCCTTGTTCATTCGTTCTTTGCAAATTTTATTATCTATGCCCTATTATAATTACAAGTGTTGTCAGCTTCTGATGATTCTCCCGATTACAGGGTGTTTAATAGCATGTGCTCACTGAGCGGAAAAAAACCAACACTGCATGGTACAACTAAAATCATTTAAAGAATCTAACCATTGAGTTTATTGTAGTATTACTTTTCAGAGCAGACAGCTTAAAACGAAATAGACTCCATTTTTTCTAATCGAATTCGAAAAATCGAAAACTAATTCACTTTGACTTCTTAAAGCAATAAATCATCTAAAAAAGCTTCAAGTCAGTTGTATTAAACGATACATAGGTGAAATTGTTGAAACTAAAGCGACAAAAACGTTTCAAACAAAAAAAAAAAACAAGCTTTACTTTGCAGGTATAGACTTAAAAGTGAGTATGAGTGAGTACAATGAACTTGTCTCAGCGGGGGAGTGATGTAGGCTATAGCTAAGATAGTCTTGCATACATAAATACATAAGTAACTCACACATCACTACATAGTATAAAACAATGTCGCTTTCCGCTGTCTGTCCCGAGCCATCCCGCATCGCTGAGCCTGTAGTATAAAAAAATCCCCGTGAATAATAATAAATTCTGTTCGATCCAGCTCGTCCCTTGCTGCCCCCCCCCCCCCCCCCAGCGACGCCCTAAGCTGAGGTCCGTACACCACAGGGGGTGCCCTTAGCGTGTACTCACTTAGTTTTAAGTCAGTTTAAGTAAGTCCTGGCTGGAGGCTTTGATTCTTTAATCGAGGCCGCCACAGGCAAGTCCGCTTAAGCAGCCGGCAACCTCCTAGGTTGACCTGCGAGAGGCCACTCATAAAAAAAAAGCTGTCTGTCCTTATGTATGCTTAGATCTTTAAAACCACGCAACGCGTTTTGATGCAGATGTCTTTAATAGATAGAGTGATTCAATAGGAAGGTTTTTATGTATGATACATGCAAAATATAGTATAGAAATACTGATAATTTTAGAAGTTTTTAATGTGATGTCGTAAATAAACACATTTTTATGCGCATACATTGCAAACGCTGGCTGAACCCTACGACATAGAACAAAATCATGTGTGTGCAGTATTATACATCTTAAAAATATCTACAACATAGTCCACGATGGTATATGTCTATCTCTTAGTGATAACCCACAATAACCATTTTTATCCTTTACTTTTTACGAGTAATAATGGCTGATTTACCAAGCGATTTTAAGCAATACATCAATATTCCTTAGCCAATTAAGTACCTTAAATACATTGTGCATTTAATATAGAATAATATGGCCTTTTACAGGATGTAATTTAAATTAATATTATCGAAGATATTACAGATTTAAAATATAAGGACATAGCGGTTCCGGTGGTATCAGCATTGCCCCCGTGCAAAGCCGGGGCAGGTCGCTTGTACTACATAAATAACACATAAATACTATATAGATAGGTAGATGCATATTTAAATACGCACATAAAGAGCTTTAAGCTTTTGTACATTGTAAATACCCTTAATTACTATACCTATCTACAATCCAGCCATTACGCTAACGATGGCCCGGTGGCGGTGTACGGTGTTTTGTGAATTCTATGAATATGTACCTCTAATTCTCTACTAACGAGTTCTCAGAACTGCACGGCAAACGGCTAGCTATCGTCGCCACCACCTCCACCCCGCGCTCTCGACTCGCACCCCTCGGTCGCCCACCCTGCATTATCAACGTGCGCTTGAGTGTAGTTAGTTGTTCTGTGCCTTCAGCGAGCGACAGACAGTCCGCATCCAACACAATGGTTGCGTGCGCGTGGTGATATTTTCTCGTGTAGCACATCGTTACCTTTAATCGGATTCGAGTTTAATCTTGCTATTAGTTTTAATGAACATTTATTATATTGATAGTGTTCAGTGTGTCAATATATGTGGCTTTAAAACACCAAGTGAACTAAATTTCTTTTACCAAGAAAGATAGTGTTTAAAATGGAGCTCTAGCGCAGAGAGCCAAAATAGACATAAATTGTTATTAATTTGTATAGTGAATTACAATCAAGTAAGTATTGTTGTGTGTATTATTTGTTGTATTTGAAAGCCATAGTTTTAGTTTAATTTATTTTGTACGTTCTATGTTTTTAGTATTAATTTTAACAGGCTTTTTATACATTTACAAAGATTATCATCATCTTCCTGCCCTTGTCCCGTGTTAT
Source organism: Mythimna vitellina (assembly GCA_949316375.1). Lineage (NCBI taxonomy): Eukaryota > Metazoa > Arthropoda > Insecta > Lepidoptera > Noctuidae > Mythimna > Mythimna vitellina. Next base: position 11,738,568 of record OX438714.1, read on the forward strand.
TTGGGGTCGGCGCAACACGTTTTTTTCTTCCACTCTGCCCTGTCACTCGTCATACTATCACTATATATATGTACAAAGATATAAAAGAGTAATGTCCCCCTCCGATCACCATGTACGGCAAGCCAATCCCCTGGGAGAAGCAAGCCAAGTACCTAGGAGTGATCCTTGATCGTCACTTGACCTTCGCCGAGCACATAAAGCAGGCTCGCTCGCTCGCTTTCGCTCAAAGTAGGCTCCACTACCTCCTGACTGCCCGCAGCAAACTGTCACTTAAGTGCAAGCTGCGTCTCTTTACAGCAGTAATCCGCCCGATCATGACGTATGCTATCTTCGCACACGCCAAGCCCCGTCACCTCCATAGGATGCAGACCCTCCAAAACCGAACCCTCCGTAAAATCCTCGGTGCCCCATTTTTCGTCCGAAATGAGAATCTACACCTAGATCTCAAAATCCCCACCATCCAGCAATTCATGAAACGCCTTTGCAAGCGTTTCTTCGATACTGCTGTGAAACACCGCAACCCTTATTGTGTCGGCCGCCCGTTATGAACCCTCCCGTATATCAAAAATTCGCCGTCCTCGGCATACTCTCCTCACCCCCGATGACCCTATTACCCTGCTCCAAGAGAGCCGTAGGGAAACCAGTACGATCAAAAGACACCACAAACCGCCGTCCTTCTGTCCTCGCCGCCGAGGCCCGCCGCGACAATCTTTTAAACGTCGTCCCCGTCCCTTGCTCGAGCCAGCCCGCGTCGCTGAGCCTGTAGTTTAAAAATCCCCGATTAATAATAATTAAATCTGTTCGATCCAGCTCGTCCCTTGCTGCCCCCCCCCCCCCAGCGACGCCCTAAGCCGAGGTCCGTACCCTACAGGGGGTGCCCTTAGCGTGTAGTCGCTTAGTTTTAAGTTAGTTTAAATAAGCCCTAGCTGGAGGCTTTGATTCTCTAATCGAGGACGCCACAGGCAAGACCGGTTAAACAGCCGACAAACTCCCAGGTTGACCTGCGAGAGGCCACACACAAAAAAAAAAGAGTAATGTCTTCTGGCACAGGTATTTTCTTACTTAAAGCAGGCCAGTGGAAAATGTTTCTAAAAACTTTGACATAGAAAGAAATAAATAACTTACAAAAAATCCAAACATTAATTTCTATTAAAACAAAATAATAATAGTTTGTGTAGTCAGAGAGGTGATGCTATTACTTGTACATTCCAAAGTAGATATAAATACAGGAAAAATGAGCAAAAGAATAATCCCGCAAAATAATGTGGGAAGGTACTTTATTAAAAAACTAGGTCATTGATCTTAGATCTGGGTTTATCTGGGTTAAATTCAAAGTCAGTAGTGGTAACACTGAAATGTTTCATGGTAATTTTTCCGATTTCTGTCTGTAAACTGAAGTTTTATAGGTTATTGTTAATAAAATAATCACAATTTTCTAACAAAACTTGTGATTGAGTGTTAAATTCAAGTTATTTCTTAATAATATGTGATTTGTTTGGTGCTGAAGTTCGCTTGAGGTAACCTGAGTTCCACGTAATTTTGCAATATTGATAATTTTTGTAACGGCTTTTGATGCATTATTTTAGTGAAACATTATTGTATAGCATTAATTATTTTTATTTATTAATGTACTTATTTTTCGAGCAAATCCGTGCGAAAAATTGTATGCTGAACTGAGACGGTGAAGTTGTTTTTGTGCCTTAGAATGTTTTTGTTATAAAAATCATAAACAAAAAAAACAATAGTATTGTTTATGAATGTTGTAAATAACATTATTTACATTCAGAAAATCTACAATATATTAAAATAATTACTTAAAAGATGGAATTTTGATATCTTTTTCTCAAAATTTGTGCTTTCATACAAGCTGGCATATTGATACATGAAACTTATAACTGTAGTAATCAATAGCGAATTTCGATCACTGGTTTAAAGTATTTCGGGATGGTTTAGAAGAGTTACTATGGCCTTGGAACATAGAGGGCAACTGAAAGCAAGCTGGTGACCGGGATTTAGTCAGTAAAAGTCTGACATCCCCTTTCACTCCACTGTAAGCAGGATAAGTTATTTTATTTCCCATACATCATCATTTAATAACCTTAAAATAATGCATCATTTAATAATCTTAAAAAATAATTATGTAAATAATATGATCATCCAGTCTGTTCCATTACCGGACCACCGTTTCATGATGCACATCCCACCCATACACACAAAATGTTTTAGGAACACATTCATTATGCATACAGCTAAATGGTAGAATTCCCTACTGGAGTTTGGTGTTTTCTGATAGCTATATCAGCCCTGCGTTAAAAAATAATCAGAGTAGAGTCCCTACTCCGATAGTTCAAAAATGCTTTTATAACTTTAGTAGCTGCCCTATAATTAACCCAACTAACTCTAACTCTGAGCGGGGTAGGTTGGTGTAAGCGGCAGGAATGACACCTACTTGGTATTGACAGTTGAACTCTATGTTTGTGTTAAAAAATGCAAACGTAGAGTATGTACCCTAATGACATCATTATAGTTAACTCTATCCTCATTTTTGAACACCGGGCTGGGGGTGTCTTTAAGTCAAGAGAATAGATGACTTCTATGCAAGTGTCCTCCGTTAGCAGCCATATCGTTGCTTACTATTGTGTGATAGTAGTCAAATTAGAGCCAGAGTATCAACAATAAAAAGAAATAGTCTTTAGCTTTTAATATTCCTGAGATACAGGTATATGTTATTGTATAACCATTGTAAGAATTTTTCTAACGGTATTCACCTGCAAATAAATCTTTGACTTTGACTTAGGTTGCATCTAGTTTAATGCCACGCTAGTTGGAAACGTGTATGTTATTGAAATAAATAAAAAAAAAACACCATTCTTTAGCACTTTTTATTTTTAAATAGTCAGAAGTCTGACATCAGTTTTGCCACGAGGTATTAGGTATGTTACACAGTTACTGGGTTGTGGAGGACAGATAAGCGGTCACTCCATGTGTACAGATGCTAATGAAGCAGAATCTGATTGGAGTGGAAGCCGACCCCACTGGTGAGAAAAGATGGTCAGGTTATATTTTTTTAATGGGATGCCATAGTAATCTTATATCGACGGTGAAGTGCCAATACCTTCTAACTGACATTTTTCGATAAAATTACTTTTAAGTGCTTATATTTTAAATGCGTGTTTCCGCATGCTTCGTAAAATATCCGAAGCGGATATTTAGTTGCAACTGCATCAAATTAATTTGTGGAAACAAACACCTAACTAAACCAACGTGTCAATTTATAGTATTACTTCCTAACAATTTTTGGACAGATAATTTTGACTTCCGACGGTTAGGAGTTATTGGTACTTCACCATCGATATGACATATGCCAGCCCCATGGGATCAATCCTATTGTAGCATAATGGGCATCTTGCATGCTGCGATAGCAGACTGCAAGCCACCCATTACTCTATCCCCTACTCCCCTCTTCAAATATACCTCATTCTATACTCACATTCTCCTCTATCCTTTCTCTCTTTCATACATTGTTTTAGGAACTTGTAAATACTATGTGCTTCTTTAGACATTGGCTGGCTCAGAATCATATTGATTCCAGCATTGTGGAGATCAATATTTGGTAACTCTCTCCTCAGTTTGCGGTGCTAGTCACATTTCACCATCACATGAATGATATCTTCGGGCACCTGACATGTATCGCACAGTGGCGATGATTTAATCCCCATTAAATGATAGACGTCATAGTTAGGTTTTAAAAAGGGGGATTTGGACCACCACACTTGTCCAATGCAGGTTAGTTAACTCTATCCTCATTTTTTAATGCAGGGCTGGTTGTATACTTAAATAAATGTTATGAAAATAACCCACTTGGTCATTGGTCATTGGGTATTTAAACTTGCCCAAGTTAAAACACAGTAACTTCAGTTAACATATTATTTATGTTACCACAATTGTGCATAAATCAGAGTGCAGATAAAAAATTAATTTGCAAATTATCTGCAAATTTTGGACTGGCCTGTTGTTCTAGTGGTTAGTGTCCCTGCCTGCTATGCCGGAGGTCGTGGGTTCGATTCCCGCCCAGTATAAATGTTTGTGTGATGAGCACGATCATTTTTTCTGTGTCTTGGTGTAATTTATCTATAATATGTATGTATTTAGAAATGTATAAGTATGTTTATCAGTTGTCTAGTACTCATAACACAAGCTCCGCTTAGCTTGGGACTAGACGGCGTTGTGTGATAGTTGTGGAATATTATTATTGTTATTATCTAATTGAGTCCATTAAAGTGGCAAAAAATGTTTAAGTTCTTGTATCAACTAGATAAGATTTGCAGACTTCCTGGGTTATCAGCAGACTAATAGCCAAGCGTACTGGTTTTTTGTTTGACTAAAACATGCAAAATTAATTGTAATTAATCTATTAATAATCTAAAGTTTGATGACATATTTATTTTAGGCCACCCTGACACAGACAGGTTAGGTCAGAAAGCTAAAGTGAGAGCTCACCTTATTTTTGTTTTTTTTTTTTTATGACCACCGAGAAGTAATGTGGAGATAATCTGCTACTTTAAGTGCAATTTCACACTTTAACGGATTATACCCGGTATTTTGTAGATTACCTAGTTAATGCGTACGTTTTCTGCATTCTTTATGGTAACATATACGTAACTAGCTTGAAGGGAATCCTGTGTTAAAAAAGAAATATACCTGTGTCATACATATATGCACAATATTCACAGAAAGTCTAAGGAATTGGGTGTTTAACTCACTTTTATCATTGTTTGTATCAAAAAGTAACTTAATTCAAAATCGCAAATAGAAAGAAATTTGCAAATTCCTTCAATATTAATCTAGTTAGAAACCTTTAAAATCTGACGGAAGGGGAAACTGTCAAATTATAAAGATGCACATAGTGAAATGTGACGTCACCGCCATTAGGTTACGTGTGCTGAAAAGAGATAGCGAGATATTCCCACCACGCCCCCACTCCTACTCAAACCAATATTTGGAATACTAATTGCTGCTTTATATAACTAATTTTGATGCTGTTTACAGATAAAGATTTGTTTTTAATGTTATTTGTTGTTTAGTATACAATATTGTACAAAAATAAACATTGGTAAATACCCAATTAGCAAGATATTTAAATAGACAAACATTAAATTACTATAATTAAGAGTTAATTTTCTAATTTGAAATAAATTAAAACCACATTATTATTAACTTATAATGAAACCATAAACTAAAATACATTATTCAATTACATTATTATTAAATAATTATTAAAGTTACAATATCATAATTCATGATGGTTCATGATACTGTAATTATGAATTTGTAACTTTCTTTACAATTGCAAATTGACTTATTTTAATTTCTATATTATGAATTGTTTTTTTTTTTTTTTATTTATGTTGTTCTTACATAATAGAAGCGACAAGAAATATTTAACTGAGATATTGTAATGCGAGAGATTCTTGCACATTCTTCTCTATAGAGATCTACACTTTGGAATGTGCAATTAGCATCATTTGTAACAGAGATATTTGTAATAGGTAGATAACATGATTAAAAAAAAGTAAAAAACTAAAACCCGACTACGTCAAAAAAACAACACAAAGAAAGGCCGTTGTCACACGTTATTAAAGTGTTTGTACATACAACGTGTGACTTCGGCTTTTCTTTTTGTTCTGTTCGTAGTATGAAATTCGTGTTTCATACTTTTTCAGCGTCGGGCAACAAAAAAATATGTCGTGGTCGGCTTTTAGTTTTTTTTTTATACAATTTTGGTGTTACATTTAACACATGACTTTCTAACCGCTAGAGGGCGTCACTTTAAATTTGAGCATTATTTTGGAAAGGTACAAGTGAAGCCCTTTCAAATGATACTAAAACACTGCGTATTTATCACCATTTTTATTTTTAACACATTACTTTTTGTTCGCTAGAGGGCCCCATATCGAGATTTGTAACACGTCACGTAGCCTATGTTCAGTGGACAATTCAGACGGTTCTAACGATACCTCATATTTCGAGTTCCCATAAGTAGATTAGGAGCTATGAGGGAACAGATAAACATGCTTACATACATACATAGCCTGTCAAAATCATAACCCTCCTTTGGCTTTGCCGTAGTCGGGTAAAAAGAGTAACCACGGAGTTTCTTGCCGGTTCTTCTTCATAAGAAACGACCAATTTGGAACCGTGCACTAGCTTCTGACGTTTTATAAGTGCCCATGTAGGCCTATGTGAAATAAAAATATTTTGAATACCTTTTTAATTTAATCTATCTGTTTCCAGCTGCGACATCAACCATGGATGACGACATCGATATTGAGGAGCACGACGTGCTGGACAACCCGCGGATCAAGAGCATCTTCCCGGACCTGTCGCGCGTCAAGATCGAGGTGCCCGATGACGAGGACCTGGTTGAAGGTATTGTCACTATCATCATTTCAGCCGAAATACGTCCACGATGAACGTTCCTGTGCGTCTCGCAACCTTCGGATTCTCGCAACCCTTACCAGGTCATCGGTCCACATTGTAGACCTTCCAACGTTGCATCTTCCGGTTCGCCACTCCAGAACCTTTCAGCCTCAATGGCCATCTGTTCTGCGAGCAATGTGCCCTGCCATCTGATAAGAATCGCCACTTAAGTTTGGCGATTTTTCGTGCTTTGTTGGTAACCTTGGTTCTTGGTTAAAAAGTATGTACCATAGTAATTTTGAGGTGGGTCTCCTGTTCTGGGTGGAGCGAGAAAGCGTAAAAACCACACCTAGGAACATATAGATACAGTAGGCGTGGGCTTGTACACGGCGAGCAATGGGTGGCTCGCCGTCCGGCCGTCCGGTAACTGTCCAGACCGAACCAGAGTCAACGGCGCGTAGTGATGTTGATGATTATTAATTATATAGGTATATAATATAATATTCCACAACTACCACACAACGCCGTCTAGTCCCAAGCTAAGCAGAGCTTGTGTTATGAGCACGAGACAACTGATAAACATACTTAAATATTTCCAAATACATACATATATAGATAAATTACACCCAGACACAGAACAAATGATTGTGCTCATCACACAAACATTTGTCCTGGGTGGGAATCAAACCCACGACCTCTGACATAGCAGTCAGGGCCACTAACCACTAGACCAACAGGCCAGTCATATACCACACTGTAAAAGCTTGCTATGAAAAATGATTTTCATCGAAAACTTGTTTCAGAACAATATGGCATATTGCAGCCAATGGAGGAACCGCAAGAAATGCAGTATCAATATGAGTACAGTTTTGAAACTGCTACCGATGATATGCCAGAAGATTATGTGCAAGAAGACATGCAAGAAGACGTCGAAGATGATCACGAGGATGATGACAGTAGTTACTTTTATGATAATCAGATTATATTAGGTGAGAAGAGTTTTTTTATTATTATGGACTAGCTTTTGCTCGCGGCTTGTCTCCCGTCAGCTAACTATTCTACTTTACCCTACTATACCCTACCCTACTCTACCCTGCTCTACTCTGCTCTACCTTGCTCTACTCTACTGTACCTACCTATCTATAGTTACTTTTATGATAATCAGATTATATTAGGTGAGAAGAGTTTTTTTTATATTATTGCTAGCTTGGCCGCGAGCAAAAGCTAGTGCTTCTGCACCCAAGCCAACCCAACCCAACTCAACTCTACCCTACTCTACCCTACTCTACCCTACTCTACCCTACTCTACCCTGCTCTACTCTGCTCTACCTTGCTCTACTCTACTGTACCTACCTATCTATAGTTACTTTTATGATAATCAGATTATATTAGGTGAGAAGAGTTTTTTTATATTATTGCTAGCTTGGCCGCGAACAAAAGCTAGTGCTTCTGCACCCAACCCTTTTTTTTTTTTTTTTTTGTTGCCGGGGTGGAAAATCCTCATGGATGTCCTTCGCCTGGGGCAGGCGAAGGGGTCTGTCAGACTCTTACTGACTAAAAACCACCCCGGTGTTCCCTCCCACACTTGGACCGGGGATCGTGGGAGCTGATACGCCATCCATGATCCCCGGGTAGTGCCGGCCCGCATATGCGGGCCACCTCATGCCCGCGGGAATGTGTCCTCCCCCGCGACATCACATAGGGGCACGCGTGGAACACTACGCGCCGCCGCCTCGGGTTTCTGCACCCAACCCAACCCAACCCAACCCAACTCAACTCTACCCTACTCTACCCTACTCTACCCTACTCTACCCTACTCTACCCCACCTAATCACTTGACCTACTGTTCCTACCCAACTTACCTACCTATCCTACTTACCTATCTACCCTACTCTAATAGTTATTTTTATGATTATCAGATTATACTAAGTGAGAAGAGTTTTTATTTTTATTGCTAGTGCTTTTGCTCGCGTCAACTGACTACTCTATTCTACTCGAACCTACTCTACCCTACCCTACCTTTTTGTTTTTTTGGTGCCGGGGTGGAAAATCCTCATGGATGTCCTTCGCCTGCGGCAGGCGAAGGGGTCTGTCAGACTCTTACTGACTAAAAACCACCCCTGTGTTCCCTCCCACACTTGGACCGGGGATCGTGGGAGCTGATACGCCATCCATGATCCCCGGCAACCCTACTCTACCCTACCCTACCCACCCTACTTACCTACCTAATTAGGTATTTTTTTTTGCTTTTAAATCTTTCATATATGCTGGTGAACTAAACTATTTCTTTAAAATTAAAATCGGTCCAACCGTTCTTAAGTTATAGCGTGATCTGGAGAAATAGGGGTCCATTTTTATATAATAATTATGTTGTGGCCAGATCTTAGAATTGATCATTTCATGATATGGCCAACTAAATCTCTCGATTCGACTGGCCTGTTGGTCTAGTGGTTAGTGGCCCTGACTGCTATACCGGAGGTCGTGGGTTCGTTCCCCACCCAGGACAAATGTTTGTGTGATGAGCACAATCATTTGTTCTGTGTCTGGGTGTAATTTATATATATATATGTATGTATTTAGAAATATATAAGTATGTTTATCAGTTGTCTAGTACCCATAACACAAGCTCTGCTTAGCTTGGGACTAGACGGCGTTGTGTGATAGTAGTGGAATATTATTATATTATATTAATCTGACCAGGGGGGTTACCATGACGTTCAAAGTAAGATTGTTTCATTCTTATTTCAGTGGGGGTAAGACACAGAGCTATACAGGTTGTCTAGCGCCATCTCTTACCCAAACTGGAAATAAGAATGAAACTATCTTACTTTAAACGTCATGGTACAGGTCCAGATCGTTAAACGTAAACATTTGATGATATGTCAATCCTCATTTGGCCATATCATTGATGTAGGATTTCAATGATAATAAAAGGTCTAAAGAAAGTAGGCCAAACGAGGATTGACATATCGTCAAAGTTTAACGTTTAAAACGACCTGGTCAGTTTTACTTGGCCGTAACATCTACATATATAAAAGAAAGTCGTGTTAGTTACACTATTTATAACTCAAGAACTGCTGAACCGATTTTGCTGAAAATTGTTGGGGAGGTAGTTCAGAACCGACGGACGGACATAGGATACATTTTATCGAGTAGGGTAGATTAGGGTAGAGTAGGGTAGAGTAGGATAGAGTAGGGTAGATTAGGGTAGAGTAGAGTAGAGTAGGGTAGAGTAGGATAGAGTAGAGTAGAGTTGGGTAGAGTAGGGTAGAGTAGTAGAATATAGACGGGAGCGAAGCCGCGGGCAAAAGCTAGTGAAATGATAAATTTCAAGATCATAAAGACAGTTCGATAAGCTCGCGTTTGACCACTATCTCACCTGACGGTAAGCGATGATGTGGCCGACGATGGAGCTTGCCTACCTAGAAGTATCCTATTCACTCTTTCAAAAATTGCCATATCCCTAGCTGGTATCGGCACTGCTGGGTCCAGGGGCGGCCTTACCTGTTATGAGGCCCTGGGCGGTAGTATTGCGAGGCCTTTATCCCTTTTGCAAAGTATATGAATCAAAACTATTTCATATGATATGTAAGAAATGCAAAATATTTAAAAAGGCACTAAATGAATTTTAGATTAATATTTTAGGAGTTTTATAAAAATAAAACAATCGTTAATAAAACAGAAAATATTTTAGGTACTAAATGCTTTTAAAAAGAAATTCATACAAACTTAAAAACAACAGTGAAATGATACGGCTATGCAATTTTTTTCATTTTAAAAATAACATCGAATTTGAAAAATTTGTACCCTATGTTACTATTAATATTTTTACTATGAAAGGTAAAGATTGGATAAAAAAAAAAACGTTTTTTTTCCAAATATTAGATTTTTTTTTAATCGAGACATTGTGCGAGGCCCCTACATGGGCGAGGCCCCAGGCTGTTGCCCCGCTCGCCACCCCCTAAGGCCGCCATTGGCTGGGTCCCTTCACTTTTTCTAATATCTCTTTGAGCATCTCTCTCCACAAGCCCACAGCAGAAATCTTTACGTTTTAACCTTTATTTCCAGGTTCAAAGCCATCACCAGACTTCGAACTACTATACGAAGAAGCTTTGAATTCTCAACCAATAGTTTTCCTAGAAAATTGGGAAGATAGGCTGAAATCTAGCCCATGTTTCTGTGACACTTGCGAAATACTTTTCCCCACCGTTAATGCTTTAGATGCTCATAAAATGATCAGCCATTCTTACTTGGTGGCTATGGAGACACCACATAAAAATACAGCACGAAAAAGCACGGCTACTTCAAAATATTGTAATCACTGTTCAAAAACATTCCCCGATGATACTTCATTAATAAAACATCTGTATGAGCTGCTACCCCTAAACAACTTTACAAAAGTAAAAGAAGAGAAAATTGAAACGGAGAGTAAATTTAAAACTCCTGTACCGTATCCTAAGAAAATTAAAATTGAAAAGGATGTGAAGATTGAACCGGAGAAAGATGTAAAACCGAAATTGAAAGGGACTCTGCAAAGAGATGGCAAGTTCTTCGCTGCAGCTTCATTAGTACCTAAAAGCACGTTATTCCAATGCAATGTGTGTCAAGTTGGATTTCTTTCATGCTTTGGAGCAGCTCAACATGTGAAGCTATGCAAAAAGCTGTCAACCTTCGATAGATGTGGGATTTGTAAACGCAAAATCAGGTCCAGAGACGCTAAAATACATGAATTGCAGCACACATACAATGATAAACTGAAAATCTACACCATGAATAAGAGCATTTACGAGAGAGTCTTATGTAAATGTCCGAAATGCTTATCCTGCTTCGATGAACTGGCTTTCTGGGCACACTACCCGAAATGCAAGAAGTCAGATAAAAAATCTATCTACTGCCCAGATTGCGATGTCAACATAGCTCTTTCGCGCTACAAATGGCACAGGCTCAAGCATTCTACAAAGAAGCTCACGAAAAAAGACTTTATATTCGTCGAATTTTACGTTCAGAACAATGTGACGAGTGAAGAGAATAAATTAGAGTTACTAAGAATACAGAGGAAGGAACGGCAGAGGTTGTACAAAGAGACATACAGGAAGAAGCTGGCGTTGTCAGAGCCAAAACCAAGTGACAGTGAAGTCAAAGTTTACTATTGTGAAATATGTGGGTGTTGCCAATGCAGACTGAATTATAAAGGCCATACAGACGGTCTGTGTAAGAGCACGTTGGCTAAGAAATACTGTGAAAAATGTGGTCTTTGCTTCACTTCAAAGAGCATCGAGAGTCACCAGAATTTACATGACAAAAGATCATTCTCTCTCAAAGATATCAGCATTATTAGTTTGACAACTGGTAAACCGATGGAACCGCAGATCCCAGACTTCTACCAGTGCCAGAAATGCTCAAAACACTTCCTCTACAACCGAACTCTTCATACACATGACTGCAAAACTGAGAGGTATATCACTTGTAAATTGTGCTCGAAGAGGTACAATATTGAAGCATATAAAATTCACAAAATATTTCATTCCAATGACAAGCTGATGCCCGCGTTAATGAAGCAATATAATCTAATAAATGATATGTGGAACGTGATGTATATGTGTGTGTCCTGTGAGTTAGTTACTATGACCTACGATTCTGCGGTTACCCATTCTCAAGGTCACCTAAACTATATAATAAGTGATTTACATAAGCAGTGTATTGTTTGTGACTTACGTATAGCAGAAAAGGAGTTTACGCTCCATGAAAAGTTGCATACGAACAACGTTTGTATTGAACGGGAGTCGTTTAAGATATTGAAGTATAATTTTGAAGATCTCTTCAAGAAGGAATGGTTGCTGCTCTTCAAGGAGTTGCCTCGGGAACACAGGCAGCAGATTCTGTCCAAAAGTATTTATAGGTGAGTTATTTTTTTTAATTATGCATAGGCTCATGTTTTACCATTATCTTTCCTGATGGTAAGCGATTATGAAGCCGAATATAACGAAGTAACCTATTCACTCTTGACTAAGGGCTATATTTCACCGAGACACCATGGCGGCGCGACCTGTCGCCGCTACCAACAAAATGTATACAGCTCTATAGAGAGTTACTCATCTGGTGTCCGTTTGGTTGCGCAACCAACCGGACGCGTGCACTTAAGGTCCATTTTGATACTATCTCAGTGTGGTTTAGCGTGTCTGGACACCATGGTGTCGCAACTGGTCGCGCCGCCATGGTGTCCCGGTGAAATATAAAGACCCCTAGGTTGTAGCTATCAGGAAACACAGATTCCAGCAGGAAATTCCATTCCTTAGCTTAACATACAATAACGATGTATGTTTTATATATTTATGTTTATTCTCTCCATTTTCCAGGTTCACAAGGAGCGTTAAAATGCAGATCGAAATCAACGCATCGACGGACGACACGAAGTATTTCTGCATGAATTGTAACACATTTATCGATGGCCCCTTCGTCAAGAGGCACATCAAATCGAAATGCTCGTGGAACAACAAATTCATTTGCAATGTTTGCAACGAAGTTTACAAGTCTTTGAAACAGTTTCTGTTCCACGAGGGGAGTCACGACAATGTACCGAAGAGACACACTATAGTAACATTCAACAATGAATGTGACGTAGAATTTAATAATCATTTAAGTTTAATAGAATCTAAAGACAGAAAATTGATCAATAATCAGTCTTCATCGATTCTCCGCAATGTACTACTCTCTGATACCGTAAAAGCAACGTACAAATTATACAAATGCGCTAAATGCGAGACTTGTTTAACGTTAAAAAGCAGTATTAGTCGACACAAATGCGTTTGGGGCAACAAAAGGCGTTTCTGCGATATTTGTCAACAATATTTCTGCGCGAAAAAGACTACTCTACACGCTGAAGCGCATAAAAAGAAACCTTACATTACAAAAGATAGTTTTTACATTGTTTACTATAATGGGGCACCGAATGCGAAAAAGGCAGGTAAAAGGGAACGTCCCTCTGTTCCGGTTACACCGAAAATTTCGCCAGTCAAGGAGGTGACTGCGAAAATATCGCCGAAGAAAGAGGTAGTTCCGAAAAAAGTTGTAGTAGCGAAGATATTTCAGTGCGAATGTGGTTTGCATTTTACTTCGATGAAAACTGTAGAAAAGCATTTGGATTTGTGCGGTCCTGAATACGAAGTGTCGAAAGAGACTTGTAGTAAGTGCAAATTGGTATTCCCTACGGACGTTTTGGTTACTCACTTGATCAACCATCATCACAAACAAACAAAGATGGTTATAGAAAAAATCGCTAAAGCTAATGTCTTCAAATGTCCTCAGTGTTTCGTATTTTTCAATAACATGACAAACTTTGATTTGCACACCGAACAATGTGACTCGAAGAACGGCACGCAGTGTAGAAAATGCGGCTTAAAGTTCGGTAAAAAGTGTTTTTCGAAGCATCTGTGCAGCTCTGCCAATATCACTTACATGAATAAAGTTACCGTGGTCAAAAAGAGAGTTGTAAAAGAAGCAATAGTGTACCGTTGTGTTCAGTGTGACGTTACTTATTTGCAAAGAAATTCCTTCAAATATCATACGTCTGAAGTGAATCATAGCCTAAAGAAACCACCGACTGCGTGTGATGTATGTGGCTTGAAGTTCACCAACTGCTCGTTTAGAAAACATATGAATATACACAGTTTCCCTAATGAAGATTATAAAATTAAGATCATTGAGCCAGAGAGGAGGGGATTTGTATTTTTAACTGGCAGCAATCGAATTAAAGATGATGGCAACACGGATTCTAGGAGGAGTAAAAGGAGGATTGAGAACTCTGAAGAAATTAGTCCCGTTAAAAAAGTACGGACAAGTCTGAGAGACTTAGATACTCCACTATCAGAACGAAGAAGTTCTTTACGAGCCATAGATAAAGCTTCTACATCCAGAGATTCTGGAATGGAGTTCGATGACACTCCAAATGAGATTATAGTTCCCGATGAGATATCAAGTCATGCAAACTTAACTGATAATACCAACAATATCAGTGATACTGGTATTGACACGTCAGAAATGATATCACCCGGGAAAAATAATGAAACTTTGGACAAAAATGGTCTTTCAAGCAGATTGAAATCAAGAATTATCGTCAAGGGGTATGGCAGAGAACTTTACAAATGTCTTCATTGTGATACGCATTATATGAAAAAGGAGTCGTTCGTTTATCATGTTAACAGAAATCCGGGACCCCATGATTTTTCAGATAAATATAAATGTGACATTTGTAATATCACTTTTTCGAAGCACACTATGCCCCGTCACAAGTATGTCCATCATGATAAAATGGGTTTGAAGAGAGAAGATTTTGTTATTTTAACTGATTCTCCATTAGTCAAACAAGAAAGTTCACTAGAAATAAAAGATGATATTTCGACTGAAGTGAATGATAATACCATGAGTGGAAATGACAGTATCAATGATACTAAACTAGTCACTGATGTCAATGTCAGTGATATTTGTGACGCTGAAAATCTCAGTGATGTTAATAATAGTGAAAATCTTGACACTGAAAATGTCAGTGGTGTTAATATAAGTGATATTTGTGACACTAACAGTGAAATAAATGAAAATATCAGTGTAAATGATGCTAAAGTATTAAGTGTCAATGTCAGTGACACTGAGACACTCGGTGATGTCAATGTCAGTGAAATTAAGGACAATGTAAGTGTTGACGATAAAATTTATTACTATAAGTGTTCTGATTGTAATGTTTGCTTTGTAGAACAGAAAATGTGTTTTGAGCACACTTTGAAACACGAAATTTTGGATCCAAAAACGTATATACAATGTAAAATTTGCGATTTTCAATTTTCTATTGATTCGTTGAAAGAGCATATGGTATTGCATCACAATTCTGACTACAAGATTGAAAGGCTAACGATTCACGAGTACAAGGCTACAGGGGTAGGCTTGGATCCTAAAATAGATATTTATCAAGCTGTTGATAAAGTCCAATCGAGGTTAGTAAGTACCACAACAGATGTAGGGGTCCTTTGATACAGAATAACCGACGCTCTGTTTCGTACTGCTACCTAAGAGGTGAAACATACGAGCGGCATGTTGCCAACGGCAGAGGTTAACTGCAGCCGACGACACGGGGTGGCGGCAGCGGCCGCCGTCGACACGTTGGCGGCAGCGGCCGCCGTCGACACGTTGGCGGCAGCGGCCGCCGTCGACACGTCCGCGACAGCGGCCGCCGTCGACACGTCCGCGGCAGCGGCCGCCGTCGACACGTCCGCGGCAGCTGTTAACGCGTCAATATTCCAATTTTGAAGATCAGCGGCAGTCGTCATGTGTGTCAAGTGTCACTATATGTCGACGGCTGGTTAGCTCTGCCGTTGGCAACATGCCACTCATGTGTACAAGCTCTAACAGACGAGGGCTGCATAAATGCTGACTAAAACCACACCTAGGTTCCTTTAGTTGCCTTTTTCGTTCCAGGACCATAAGTAATCCCATGATCATAGCAGCTCTAACTGTTATTCTTGAACTTAATGATTATAATTTCGTTGATAATTACGTGTTGCGGCCGCCAATTATATTTTAATCAACATATAATTTACACTGACTTGTAAAATGCAAGGAAATAGAAAATTTGAATTTTGCGTATTATCCTTGCGCTTTTCTCCTTTTATATCTTGTCCTATCCGCCAGGGTCGTGTGTTAGCGACTGGGTACTCCATCTCGTTTAGCTCTTCAATCCCCATAGGTGACAGAAGAGCTGACGAGATGCGAGTATTTGGTCGGGGATGTGCGACCCTGGCGGAATAAACGCGAGAGAGTTTGTCGGATATATCCGACAAACGCGGTTAAAACATTATTCCAAATATTGTTGTTATAAAAATTACGTTTGATATTTTTTAAATTATATTTTGATGTTTTGTAAGGGTTGGTTTCCATACTAGCCGACCCGTTTCTGATTACATTTCGTATGAAATCTAAACTTTGTTGCTGCTAACCACGAACGTGAAAAATGACTTTTAGCCCACTGACATTAGGTTTAAATTTCAATGACGAATCGCGCTCGTGTAATGTTACATTAAAAAAAATGGTAGCTCGAATCGATTATATGATGTATATTTTGTATATGAAGTGACTGTCTTCACAATGTAGTTTTAAGATATGGATATTTGTTGGCCGAGTGTATTCGAATGAATTTTGAAAACCTTGAGTGCTCGCGCTATGAGCAATTTGCCGCCCTTGGATGACATGCGTTATTATTTTCAAAACTATGCAAAATTCTTGATCAAACGTAGAATAACGTAGTCCTACCGCCGGCGTGGGCTTGTGGACGACGAGCAGGTAGCTCGCTGTCTGGCTGTCCGGTAAACGTCCGGACTGAGCCCAAGTCGTCGATGGCGATCTATGTGCATTTCAGAGATGTCAGCAAAACCGTAGGGTCCCAGCAGGGCCGAAGCCTACTGGGGTTGATTTCCGAAAGGAAACCCTGTGGTCCTGGAACGCAAAGGGCAAAGAAGGAACATATGTGTGGTTTTAGTCAGTAAAAGTCTGACACGCTCTCCCGCTCCGCCCTAGGGCAGGAGTCGTCATCACATGATATCCCACCTTAAAAAAGGCATAACGTAGTCCTATAATTTCTAGCTCCAAATTTTGTGTTGCGGCAAATTGCTCACCGCGGGAGTACTCAAGGGTTAATATTTGTATTCGTTCGAAAAGCTTCATCACAATCACTAGGAATTAATGTAAACTTCTTAGAAATAAGGTTAATTTTCATATGAAAATCTTGTGTTAAATATATGTATGTTCAAACGTTGAAGTTTCTTCAAGGCTTGGACAACTGTCATTGATATTGGTATGACAAAATATTATTAGATTACTTTAAGTCTTAATTTAAATCAAAGGTATATATTATACCTTTCTCCAGCTATATTTCAAGTCCTATATTGTATAAAGGGTGCGCATAATATGTTTAACCTTCAACCACTTGTGTCAGATTGGTCTGATGTATCTTTCCGCGTCCTATACGCCAGGGTCGTGCGTTTTTGACTGGGTACTCCATAGTGTTGCAACAGAACTCTGCTTCCGCTTCCGCAGAAGTTCCGCAAAATTTATAACAGAACTTTAAACGGAAGAATACAGCGTGGAGCGTGGGGGGGTACACAAATGTGTCGCAACGACTGTCTTTATTATAATATTTTATTAGTTCATTCAGCGCATCATCGTGCCTGGTCACGTGATTACAACGTAAACCTTCTGTTGTTTTAAAAAAATTAAGTTGTGCTTTTTCTTCATAGTATTAACACTTCCCCTTTCGCATCCGCAAAGATTTAATTTTGACATCTGTTTCCGTTTCCGTTAAGACACTTCCGTTGCGTCACTAGTACTCCATCTCGTGTATCTCTTCAATCCCCATAGTTGACAGAAGAGCTGACGAGCTGCGAGTATTTGGTCGGGGATGTGCGACCCTGGCGGAATAAACGAGAGAGCTTGTCGGAAATATCCGACATAGGCGGTTAAAGAGTTAATAAAAGTTTTAACCCACCAGACAGCTACATATACTTGTGTCATAGGCATTACATGTATTATAGACAGAATTGCATCGCACACTCCATTTTCTGGTAAAGAGGCCCCAGAACTGCTAAAGGGATGGAGCTATATACAATTATCATTTAGCGATGAAAATAGAAATTCGTTTATCTAAAAAAAAAAAATCAGTTGTGTGTGTTAAGCCCAGCGAAAAATATTAAGAAATCATTAGGCCACTCGCCCACGGTGAGTTTTTGTAGCGATGCTGTCGCGCGTTCGCAACGATACAGTCGCGATGCAGTCGCTAGCTGTATGCGTTCGCCTACATCATGATTCTCAAGCCGGGTACAGACTGCTGTAACGTAAAATGCAATATAACACGCAATGAAAGAATTTGCCGTCCACATTTTCGAAATGTATCACGAAATATAATATTCACACAACGCCGTCTAGTCACAAACTAAGCAGAGCTTGTGTTTATCAGTTGTCTTACTAGATAGACAACTGATAAACATAATTAAATATTTGTAAATACATACATATTATAGATAAAATTACACCCAGACACAGAACAAATGATTGTGCTCATCACACAAACATTTGTCCTGGGTGAGAATCGAACGTACGACCTCAGGCATAGCAGTCAGGGCCACTAACTGACCAGGCAGTGTAAGTTCTGTTGCACTACACGCGCAAACAGAGCATCTTAACTATGTGATTAGGGGTATGCTTGGCCCGTGCGCGCGTCCAGTCCACTCTTAAGAAATGCTCCTTTTATGTTACCTCAGCAGTCTGTACCCGGCTTCAGGCGCGTTGCAAACGCGATACGGTCGCGCTTCTGTCGCGATGCAAACTCAATTCAGTAACGGTACAAAAATTAAGTTTTTATATGTAGAACTCTCACTCACCCTCCCTCCATTCTCTCCCCAATGTCGTCCGAAATGGTCGCGCGCTTGCATCGATACAGTCGCGATACTGTAGTGCGTTGGCATCGCTTCTGTAGTGCGTTGAAATGCGACTAAAGCGCGTTAGTAGCGATTTTGTCGCGCGGTTACGAAACGCGCGTTAGTATCGCTACAAAATGTCGCCGTGGGTGAGGGGCCTTAGAAATAGTATTTTTGATTTATTTAATTATAAGATTTGTTTTTTTTTTTCATTATTAATGTACTATGTATCATTGTGAACAATGTGTTATTGTAAATAAATGATGTGATTTTTGTATTTTGTTATTTTTATTTTGATCCCAAATTTTGCCTACTTTATTAGTTAGATTGCATAGTGTGTGCGGGTTCTCCGACGATGAGCAATGGGTACCTCGCTGTCCGGGTGTCTGGTAACGGTCCAGACCGAACGCGTGCCTCGGACGCCATAATCACGGTACCGCCGCACGGTGGATCGAAAATTGACTTTCATAGACTTAGAGATTTCAAAATACAAGTGCCGGTTTTTTTTTGCCAGATATTGCTTTTACTAGCAATTATTATGTATAAAAATTACACCTGAGTTCATTCTGCACAAGATCGAAGGAATTATATTTTTATTTTTACGAAAAATTTGTAGTTAAGTATATAGTATATATACAGCAAGGAAAACCGTAATATCCTTACAGAAGGTTACATGAATATTTATGATTTTTATTTGCTGAATTTTTTTATTAAATTACAACCATTTCGTTTCTATTCTCTTTTTATCGATCGCCTCGAGGCGGTCAGCGAGTCGGTCACACCTCCAATTCCTTTGGTTTGACGTCATCAACGCTTAGTCACGTGGTTAGAATAAAGGAATAGGAGGCGTGGCCGACTCGAGGCGACTAACGAAAAGAAAAAGAAACGAAACGGTTGTAACTTGGCTAGGGGGCTGTTTCGCTTTCGAGCAGCGAGCCGTACAGACAGCACCACGGTGGATTTGCCTGACTTTACAGCCGTCTCACTTATCTCTAAACCATCTTCGCCGCGGTCCACCTACTTATCTATATCTCGGTTTCAAAATTAAGAATTATTTACACATTTGTATAATTATTTACAAATAGGTGTCTTCAAGGCTAGAGTGAATAGGCTCTTAATAAACTAGTGCGCCTGACCATCAATGATTGCATCTCCGCTTACCATCAGGTGGGATCGTGTCCGTTACCCAGGCCAGATGTTGTCGAAAATGGTCATTTGAATCATATAGATAATTAGTTTTGCGGCTTCTGTAATTGTTGCGCACATTTTTAAATTTGTTGCGCTTATAGTTTTTAAATTATTTCACAAAAACATTTCCTGCTGGCGTAACGTTACGCCAGCCAGATCTTTTTCTTTCTAATGGGAATATTTAAATAAATATTAGCTATAAAATTAGTTGTCTAGATGAAGTAAATGTTGTGCTTTATTTTGTATTTGTTCTTTCTTCGGTTGCGAAGTTATTCGAGATTTTGCTGGGGTAACGTTTTTGGTTTTGCTAGATCTTTGGAATGGTAAAGCGGATTCTTATCATATTTTGTACATGACTTCTTAGGACTTAGTTTAAATTTGTTCTGCAATAATAAAACCAAAATATTGCATATCTTAAAGGTTATTTCATTAAACAGAAAAACACTTCAATTGGTCCCAGCACTCTCAGTAAGAAGTCTAACGACTTACTTTAAACGTTATTTTAAAGCTTGTAACTGCCTTCAAATGTATGTGAAGTTTCATTAGTATCCTGTAAGTATTTAACAAGTTATGATGATATTCAGTTCTTCACGAGCACGGTCTTGATGCGCGCGGTGTTATTTGACCACTGGATTGGATATATGAACTGAATGTTATGTCAATTATTAGTTTTTTAGATCAGTTGTATGTCAGTAAATTTTCAGCTCAGTACATTGGATAATTAATGAGATAATACGATTAAAGTCATTAGGAAGTGAATGACCGTGGTAACCCGACCAAGTTTAGGTGGTTACGAAAAAGCGAAAACGCAGAACATTATGGTACCTTCTAAAATATGTAGGATAGTATTACAAAATTAGTACAGACATGTACAAAAGTTTTTTAAAAAAACTACATGATTATTAAAGAATTTTTATTGACAGGTAAAATAATCATTTCAATTGAACTTTTAAAGTATTATTATACTACTTAAAAACAATCACAGATTAAAATTACAGATAGTAATTTTGCTTTTTCTTTAATTTTATACCTTATTATAATATACGCATAAAGAAGACAAAAAAAGAATACATTATTAACAAACTTACAACACCCCTTTTTTTGTGCATGCTCTAACGGTGATTTCTGATAAGTTTGTGCAACTGGGAAGATAATAATAATGTTTTCATAGTACAGATAATATTATATTATTATTATGTATTTAACAGTGTACGCGTCTGTACTGAAATTGTAAGGTGTATTATACTAAACATTTCAAAAGATAGTATAATGTTCTGCGTTTTCGCTTTTTCGTAACCACCTAAACTTGGTCGGGTTACCACGGTCATTCACTTCCTAATGACTTTAATCGTATTATCTCATTAATTATCCAATGTACTGAGCTGAAAATTTACTGACATACAACTGATCTAAAAAACTAATAATTGACATAACATTCAGTTCATATATCCAATCCAGTGGCCAAATAACACCGCGCGCATCAAGACCGTGCTCGTGAAGAACTGAATATCATCATAACTTGTTAAATACTTACAGGATACTAATGAAACTTCACATACATTTGAAGGCAGTTACAAGCTTTAAAATAACGTTTAAAGTAAGTCGTTAGACTTCTTACTGAGAGTGCTGGGACCAATTGAAATGTTTTTCTATTTAATGAAATAACCTTTAAGATATGCAATATTTTGGTTTTATTATTGCAGAACAAATTTAAACTAAGTCCTAAGAAGTCATGTACAAAATATGATAAGAATCCGCTTAACCATTCCAAAGATCTAGCAAAACCAAAAACGTTACCCCAGCAAAATCTCGAATAACTTCGCAACCGAAGAAAGAACAAATACAAAATAAAGCACAACATTTACTTCATCTAGACAACTAATTTTATAGCTAATATTTATTTAAATATTCCCATTAGAAAGAAAAAGATCTGGCTGGCGTAACGTTACGCCAGCAGGAAATGTTTTTGTGAAATAATTTAAAAACTATAAGCGCAACAAATTTAAAAATGTGCGCAACAATTACAGAAGCCGCAAAACTAATTATCTATATGATTCAAATGACCATTTTCGACAACATCTGGCCTGGGTAACGGACACGGTGGGATCGCAGTCAAGCACTGGTTTATATCAATTAAAAAAAAAAAAAAATTTGAAAGTACTGCCCCCCTAGCCAAGTTGATAATCTGCAATCGTTAACGCTAGTCTAAAACTAATCGAATGTATGGGAATGACATCATCTCAACGTTAAGTCTCGTGGTCAGAACAAACGAATAGAAAATTCGTAGTCAAGTTCACATCGTTTGAAATGATAGAATGAATTGTTATCGATTCTACAATGTTCAACGCTACATCCTTTGCTGTTGTGGAACGAGCGGCCGACTCAGGCGCGTCAACATGGCTACCAACTTATCGTTTTCTACAATTGCTGACACCGAGGCGTTACCGATTGGAGAACGGAATTCGATACGAAACGGTTGTAACTTGGCTAGGGGGGCTGGTCTGATTGCAAAATTTTTTTTTTGAAAGCTGCTTTATTTCTAAGTGAAGTTTATTTGGCGACACTGCTCAAGTAATAATCCAGTTTCCGCGAGGGGGACCCGAGCACGACATGCTCGCTTTGTCATGCGACGGCTGGCTGTCGCGGGCGTTCGCTATACGCAGAAGAGAGGCCCGCGTGGAACACTAAGCGCCTCCATCACTGATCGCAAAACGCAAAAAATCTTACTGGCAAATATCTTGCTAGCTTCTTGTCTTATCTTACTAGCTTCTTATCTTATCTTGCTAGCTTCTCGTCTTATCTTGCTAGCTTAATAAACCTGCATATCTTTTTCTCCTCTATCACATCCATCCAAAGGTTGTCTGTAAAAAATCGCTTTTAGCGTTAAGACCGCCCATTGTGAGACCTTATTAATGTTAAGTTCCTATTTGTAATTTTATTTTTGGTGCCCAATAAGGAGTATATCTATATGTCTAGTTTTGGTAAAATATATTAAAAGACTATGTCAAAACAATTTTATTTAAAAAAAACTTTTTTTTAGACTTTCTTCTGATCTTCCTAACCGAGAGAGAAAGGTGGGGAAGAGCTGGTCCTCAAGTAGTAGATGCCCGTTTTTCTGTAAAATTATAAAAGTTTTAATTAGATCAATGTAGAGGTCACAACTTGTCATTACTGACAGGATAGAATGGAAGAAGAAAACGTGTCGCGACGGGCCTAAGTAATATGGGACACAGGGGCACCGACTCCGTGGGTGCTGGGGGGCTCCAGCACCCATGAAAAATAAACAGTGGGTGCCGAGCACCCCTGAGAATAGACATCAAGAAACAAATCAGTAATCGCCTTTTAGGGATGGGCGTTTTTTCATTACCCAACGACCCATTTAGCGTAGTGGTTTGGAGCGCCGGTTGAGACACAAATGTTTGTTGATGAAACAGATTTTTTTTTTTGAATGTTTATTAATGGCATTATAGAAATATAGTCTACTTTATTTTCAATCAAACCCAAATGTAGATCCGGCTCGAAGGACCGAAGGAATTTGAGAGACTGTGGCTTTCTTACCCAGTTTTTGGTTCAAGTCCTCCCAACTGTAAGGTTTCCGGCAGGGTACAGTTTCCTATCAGAGCAGCTTGGTAGTTCTCACATCTTCGACCAGTGAAGCCTCCAAATTGCAGCGATTCAGCGAAATAGAAGTAGGCTCTGCGAAAAAATAAATCATTGTATGGTTAAATGATGATAGGAAAGACACGGCATATTGTTGATCCAGGAGCCTTCATGAATGCACATCGGTAGTTATATTAGAGAAGTTTCAAGATATTCATTAACCCTCTGGCTTAACCCAAAGTAAGATGTGTCCACGACGCCACGGTCACGACTACAAGACAGACTAATAAATCTTATAAGATAGCAGTATTTTTTTTTGGGCGGGAAAGTAGTCAAATGACATCCCCCCGCTCTTGGGAGGAGCAGGAGATAGTGTCAGACTTTTACTGACTAAAAACCCAATCCTGTTCCTTCTTTGACATTGATCCAGGGCCCCGGGGATCTCTTTCGCATCAACCATGGCCCCAGTAGGCTTCGACCCTGCTGGGCCCCTACGGTTTTTTTATTTGTGTTGTTAAAGGATGAAATCTCCGAGAGCACGCTATTGCTTTTTTGAGGTAGCAGTCAAAAAGTTAATGTTGTCCACGGATGACGAAGCGGCAGCGTCGTGCCGTCGTGTTGTTGCCACTTCGTTGATAGTTTCAAAGTTTATGTATGTAAGCTTCACGCAGGCGTACACGAAGCACCAAGCTAATTAGCGTCTATGTAGCTACGCGTCCGTAGACAACAGGCCTTTGCAAATCGATATTAGGAAGTCTCGGCTCCGACGGTGAATTGAGAATTAACTAACAAAAATTATATTTTCCTTACAGCTATTTTTTTTTTCCGGTGGGAAAATCATTTTATTACATCCCCCGCACCCCGACACTATACGCCCTCTTGGGCGGGGCGGGAGATAGTGTCAGACTTTTACTGACTAAAAACCCACTCCTGTTCCTTCGTTGCCTTTCGTACCAGGGCCGAGTCTTCCTTTCAGAATCAGACCCTTGGACCCAGTAGGCTTCGACCCTGCTGGGCCCCTACAGTTGCTGACATCTCCTTGAGGCGCGCGTGGAACAATATGCGCCTTCGGTGAGTTGGGCTCGGTCCGGACGGTTAACGGACGGTCGGACGGCGAGCCACCCATTGCTCGCCGTCCGCAAGCTCGCGCCTACGGTGGCCGGTAAGCGGGATCGGAGTCCCGGCGGCGGTTGGTTACAGCTATTAGGTACCATTTTAGATCAACCTCAAATTGCAAAGTTTGACGATCCACCTCACGGCACTACCACAGAATAATCGACACCGGCTCAGTTGTCAAAGTAGAAAAAAGAGTTCGCGCTAAAATACCAAAACATTTGCGACCGCTTCGGTTTAATCATCGCTGCACCGCACTCACGTGTGGCCAGCGCAATAGAGTAACAATTGTTTATTCCAATCACGCCGCTTCGCTTCGCGATCGCAATCGCATTGCTCGCTTGACTCCTGGCACTGAGCGTACTTCAATGTGTCTCACAAGCGTGCATTCGAACTATGGTGAGTTGCAATACAGTTTTGACGCACAAGCGATAATGGCATATTCATTTGTCGAGTTCATGTAGTAGGTACACTTGTAGGCACTACACAAGCTGCCTATTATAGGTAGATAGATATTCTTTATTGTACACCAAAAATACAATTTACATTAGGAAATTAAAATTAATAGGGTGTCACAATGGGCGGTCTTATCGCTAAAAGCGATTTTTTACAGAAAACCTTTGGATGGATTTGACAGAGGAGAGAAAAAGAAAGGCAGGTAGTTCGTGGTGTACTATTCACATATATACAATACATAAACTAATAAATTGCATATAATACAAATATAATATATATATATATAATTATGAAAGCAAAGAAATGATGAACTTAATGACGATGTTCAAGAGGAAAGGTAGTGATCCTTAACCATATTTTCAAAACTTGTGAGTGTTTGAGCCTGCCTTACCGACACGGGCAAAGCATTCCATAGCCGCACTGCTTGAACTGCCAACGACTTGTCATAGAAATTGGTGGAATGGCTTGGCATCTCGAGCCCCAAGTTTTCCGATGACGTAAGATATCTAGTATGTGTGTCATGAAGGAACTTGAAACGTTCTTTAAGATAAGCGGGAGTTTTAGGATAGGTTTTCGGCCTCAGCCCGCTGATTGAACAAGTCAACCCACCTGTCATGATCACAGCCACCAGTGACGCAGCCCGGCATGCCGTTGCCCCCATTAGGGTAGAAATCAACATCCCCCAAAGGCTGCAGGTATCCCGCAGACTCAACGTTCGTGTGTATCACCTCTGTGTAGACTCCGTCTGTGGGTTTGAATTTGTGTTCGTTGTCTACCCACCCGGGGCCCGCGGGGTCGAGACCTGGGGAAGATATGATGTGGTTAGAAGATGATCAATTCCATTACAGGTGGTTAAACCTACTTGGTGGTTAAATTATTGTAGAACATTTTGATACAAGTGTAAAAACTGTTATTGCGACCGAAGCGGGATTCGCCCGAGCCGCAAGTGAGGGTGTTATGGAGCCGAGTGCTGCAGTTACTTTTCACGTGTGAAAAACAACGTGTTTCGACAAACGAAGATTGACATATCATCAAACTTTAACATTTAAAAATGATCTGGCCAGTTTTACTTTGCCGTATCATGAAGTTCTTTTTTTTTCACTGGTGGTTGAATTTGGTCTCCATAACACATCTACACCATACTCACTCGTAATATAACCTGGCAATCGGGCAAGGTTTCTACCAATGACTCCGGCTTGCTGGCCACCGAGGCTGAAGCCAGCGATGTGGTAGCGGGCCTGCAGGGGATCGATCTTAGCACCGTCCAACCAATTTACAAACCTGGCCACGCTTTCACCTGGAAAGTTATAACATATATAAGTATAATATAATCAGCCTTAAAGGGTCCTTGCTGCGGGGACTCTGACCTCTTCTCTAAGAGAGGGAATGCAGAGGCGGATCCAGAAATTGTTGGTCTCTGGGCTAACACTACTTGGGGGCCCACCCACCAAAATAAGCTTATATTTTTCCTAAAGTGTACCTTTTCGACAACGACCGATCACTGTAGAAATGTCGTCCTAATGGAACAAGAGATCATGAGTCACTAGAGCTAACTTGAAGTCTAAATATACTTCGTTTTGTGGTTTTCTGTAAGAGATTGCCCTGTGCGATAAGACTGCCGATTGAACACTTAGTTTTTGTAAATGTTTATCCTGTCCACATTATGAGGTGTACAATAAAGTGAATAATAAATAAATACTTTTATTACAGGTCGAACGTGAACAAAAATTTTGAGCGGTTGTAAATCATTGACCCGCCCATATTAGTAGCGATATCAATGACCATAATTAAACAGTAGTACTCTATTTGTTTTGAAACAAGTTTTGTCAAATAGATTAAGCCGTATTGTAGATTGTTTTTAATGAGAACTGGGGGCCCCTTATATCCCTGAGGCCCTGGGCTGCAGCCCATTTAGCCATTAAGTAGATCCGGCCATGAGGGAATGGGTCGTAATCCACCACGCGGGCCCAGTGCGGGTTGGCTAATGTCACATGTGTTCGAATTTTGGTTCTTAGACATGCAAACCGGCGGAACGCTCAGAATAATGCTGTGACGTGAATCAAGTCAATACAAGTGACAATAAAGACATCGGAACGGTATTGTGACTTGACTGACTTGTTGGTTTAGTGGTTAGTGGCCCTGACTGCTATGCCGGAGGTCGTGGGTTCGATTCCCACCCAGGATAAATGTTTGTGTGATGAGCACAATCATTTGTTCTGTGTCTGGGTGTAATTTATCTCTATATGTATGCATTTAGAAATATATAAGTATGTTTATCAGTTGTCTAGTACTCATAACACAAGCTCTGCTTAGCTTGGGACTAGACGGCGTTGTGTGATAGTTGTGTGAATATTATTTATTTATTGTCTGCGTGATTTGAGAAAAATAATGATGAAAAAAAACTGGGCAAGTAAGAGTTGGATGCTGTTTTTTTTTGTTGTTCGTCAACTTAGAAGTTGGATTTTTTCACAGTTTCAAGGGACCGCAGACTTGAGTATTATATGGTTTTAATTTCAACCCGATTCGTCCACGAGTTCCCAAGATAAAGGGTTTTGACAGACAGACAGATGGACAACAAAATGATCATATAAGTGTTCCGTTTTTCCTTTTGGGGTACGGCAACCTAAAAATGGTGGCCCTTACCTGACGTGACAGTATTTCTCACAGCTGCTAAGTAATTTGTACCAGACCCAGCACTCCAGTCCACGACGATCACATTCGCGTCTTCGTTAGCTAAAAAGGCTGTAAACAGAATAAAGGTTTTGTTAAAGAATCAAACAACGTCTATCAATCCGCAGGAGAACCAAGGTTACCGACATAGCCCGAAGAATCGTGGACCTTAAGTTGCAATGGGCAGGGCACATTGCTCGCAGAACCGATGGACAATGGGGCCGAAAGCTTCTGGACTGGCGACCGCGTACTGGAAGACGCAATGTTGAAAAGCCTAAAAGGTGGTGGCCACCGTAGGTGCGGGCTTGCAGATGGCGAGCAATGGGTAGCTCGCCGTCCGACCGTCCGGTAACCGTCCGGACCGAGCTCAAGTTCCACGCGCGTCTCAAAGAGGTCAGCAAACCGTAGGGGACCAGCAGGGTCGACGCCCACTGGGGCCAAGGGTCTGCTTCTGAAAGGAAGACTCTGCCTTGGTGCGAAAGGCAAAGAAGGAACAGGGGTGGGTTTTTAGTCGGTAAAAGTCTGACACTATCTCCCGCTCCGCCCAAGTGCGGGGAATGTCATAAAATGATTTTCCCACCGAAAAAAAAGTCTTCAAGTATCCAAAAACATACTTTTTCATATTTCAAGTTTATGGCTAATTCTTACGTCTCTACCATAAAACTCTGGAATGTGCTTCCCCTTGACATCATAAGAAGCTGAAAGTAAATTTTCCTTTAAGGGTAAAATTCGGAACTTCTACTTGAACTAGTCTGACACTATCTCCCGGTCCGCCGAGGGGATGTCATTAGATGATTTTCTAACCGAAAAAAAGCCTATGTCTGGTTTTGAACCCTCGGCCAGCACTGCTCGCCATCGGTTTATTTATGTCTGGCTTAAATTCTACTTACCAGGGACCATAACCGCATTGGATGCACTCAGAGCGGTGTTTCCCCAACCATGGAGTAGGATAACAGTTCTGTGTAAGGGATGATAGTTGGAGTTCCACAGGGACTGCAGGTTTCCTGGCACTATCGGTTGACTCGTTATGGGGTTGTGCCTGAAAGTCAAAGTAAATCAGGTTTTTAGTATTACTAGAAGGCTCTTAGTGATTGAAACGAACTGTGAGTACATTTGACCGTCATCGTCATTATCATTTCAGCCGAAAAACGTCCACTGTTGGACATAGGTCTCCCCTAAGTGTCACCTCAATGAACGGTCCTGCGCATCGGATTCCCGCGACTCTCACCAGACCATCGATCCACTTTGTGGGACTCCAACGCTGCATCTTTCAGTGCGCCAGAACCTTTCGGCCCCATCGATCATCTATTGGCAACTATGGTTCTCCTGATATCTTCATTCCTGACGCGATCACGCAAGGAAACTTCGAGCATAGCCCGTTCCATTGCACTTTGGGTGACTTTAAACCTTCTGATGTGTCATTCCATGTGTCATTTAGCCATGTATGCACATGGCTATTGATACAAGTGGAGAAACTTCGTTAAAGGCGAAATTCGCCCCAGCCGCATTCGAGGGTGTTATGGAGCCAAGCGCTGCAGTGACAAATTTCTGCGTCTACAACGTTTTTTAACCGACGGGGATGACTTATAGACCCCTGTAAGTACTCCATTTACAGACCGTTTAACCAATTTTGACTTTTATTACATTGGTGGCATGATAAAGCCATTTATCATGCCACCAATGTATGCAGCTGCCAAGCTGCAGTAAATAGTTGGTTTTGTAACAATATTTTTTGCTGTCAATGCCATCCTTATGCCTAGGGAGTAGAAGTAAAAATCGGTTGAGCCGATAGTAAAAAGTAAGGTTTAAATGTCTAATTTTAATGCGAATGGTGTATAGGTTGTAGCTAACAGGAAACATAGACTTCGGGAGGAATAATACGTTGATTACCTCGTAAATAAGTGGTACACATTCTGCGTGTCAGGATTGTACCGGACGGCTTCCATCAGGTCGCTGAGTGTACCCCAGAGGTCCACCAGGTGGAGCTGTCCGCTGTCATCCTGAGCGTACTCGTAACGCAGACCAGGGCTCAGCTTTCTGAGGATCGGCGACTGGGGAAGAGCTGGAAGGCGTAAAGAAATTTACGGCTTTATCATTCAGGGGTCGTTCAAGTATTTCGTAAGCAGATTTTTTTCAATATTAACTTCTCCATTTTTTTTATTGGGTGGGAAAATCATCCTAATGACATCCTCGCTCTTGGGCGGAACGGGAGATAGTGTCAGACTCTTACTGACTAAAAACCCACTCCTGTTCCTTCGTTGCCTTCGTCCTAGGGCCCCGGGTTCCGCTTTCACACTACCCGTGGAACTTCCCCCTTCCCCTCGTCAGCAAAAGTAAGCAATACTCTCACCCCCCCCCCCCTCATGCTCACGTAAACATTGGTACGTGCATTTTTCAATGTGTTAGTTAGGTTATTAATTTATGAGGAGAAGTTGTAAGTCTAGAAAAAAGGAATAAGTACCTACTTGAAATAAATTTTGACATTTTAATTCAAATGAACAGTTCTAAGTCTTTGATGACATTTGATGTAGGCTGCTTAATGCTGTGTGTCTACTTACTTTAATTCTTTTAGGCGAGCTTAACTCAAAGTTGAGTTTTCTTCCAGCAAACCATTTAGTGATAGAGAGAGATCACAATAGAGGGTAGGATCCAGATCACTTTCTTGTGTTCTTAAAAAAAAAAAATTGCACTGCTGACGTAATCAATCAATCATTCAAAGTATTTATTAGCTAGAATATGGTACATAAGGTGTTACAGTACATTTGTTTCAGCATATCCTGCCATAACATGGCGTGCAAATATAATCACAGTCAGTGTTGTCAATTACTATAACTTGCAGATTACAGATTCTATTGACATCATTATCATCTAGACCCCCATCTCCCATGTCATCAAAAATAAGCAAAGCAAAGAATGTAGTGCTTACGTAATACTTGAATGGCTCCTCACATTGTTTAGAGAACAAGGATCGAAGATAACATTAAAGGTACATATGTATAAAAGTACGCGAGGCTTCCTTTTATGACTTAGACGAACACTAAGGCCCGGCACCCATTATCGGCATCGGCAAGGAAAAGGATCCTTCGGCATCCTTACATACATGCCAAGGCATAGTTTTCAACACCGAGCTCTTGGATGTAGGAATGCCAAATGATCCTTTTAGGGATGCCGAAGGGTCCTTTTCCTTGCCGATGCCGATAATGGGCACCGGGCCATAGAATGCGTTTTTGGAAACTCAACCTTTAAAGGAGTTCAAAAGGAGAAATTTCATTTTGTATGTAAAATCACATTCCAAGTATCGATATACTTGAAAGTTGGCACAAATTAAATTAGTAACATTTTAGGCTGAGGCTACACTAGACCACGATGCCACCGGCTCGTAGGGGCCCAGCAGGGTCGAAGCCTACTGGGGCCACGGGTAGTGTGAAAGCGAAACCCGGGGCCCTGGGACGTAGGCAATAAAGGAACAGGAGTGGGTTTTTAGTCAGTAAAAGTCTGACATTATCTCCCTCTCCGCCTAAGAGCGGGTTTTGTCATAAGATGATTTTCCCACCCAATAAAAAAAAAAAACCACGGTGCCACCGGCGATACACGAGCGATTAAAACAAATAAGTAATTGAAATTCACGTGGCTACACTGTACGCCAAATATTACTAGCTATATTTGATTTTTCTAAGCTATTGGAACAACAGTACTGTAATGTTAGCCAGTGGAGGGGTAAGATCTAAATCTGATGTGGGCAAGGGGGCCATTCAAGTATTACTGAAGCACTGTTAGGGGGTGAAAGAAGAAAGAAAGAAAGAAAAATAATTTATTTGGTACAGCACAAGGCACAAAAACAATAATATAACACTAAACACTAAAAAGTAAAATAAAATAAAAATATATAAAAAACAAACAGTAGCAAAAAAAATATAGTTGCATGCCTCACGGCTGCACCAAAATAGGTCCAGTTCAGCATAAATGCCAGACATCTAGTGCCTGACGCTGGGTGGCCCCCCCACCCAGCGTCGTCGATGTTTCTTTGCTTTGCTTATTTTTAATGACATGGCGGATGGGGGATCTAGTTGGTGATTACGCCAGCAGTATATATTTTGTTTATTTTTTTAAAAGAACAATTTCGATGTTCCAACTTCCAATATCACAAGAAAGTGAGCAGACACACATCACTGAGCAGCAAACATCCAATGTCTTTGAAGATTTAGATTCATGGATTCGTGTATTAGACTGAGGACTGGTAATATGAATGAATATGTCAAAATTTTAAATGAAGTTTGTTTATTCCATAAATTAATAACGAAACCAACACATTGACAAATGCTCGTACCAATGTTTACGTAAGCATGGGGGAGGGGGGGCGAGAGCTTTGTTTATTTTTGCTGACGAGGGGGAGGGAGAGTTAATATTTGCAAAAAATCTGCTTACGTAATAATACATGAACGGCCCCAAAGTAAATTTTGCGAGACCTTCTGGTGGCTTAAGAAAACTGTTTTTTTTTTTAATATATCACAAACGAACAGTGCGAGCATGACGTAAACTTAAAACGTCCACTGTTGGGTATAGGCCTCCCCAAGTATCGCCAAAATTAACGGTCCTGTGTATACACATTGGTGAGACATCATTGGTCCACCTTGTACGAGGCCTTCCAACGCTGCTTAAGTGGGAATGGGCAATGGGCACATTGCTCGCAGAACAGATGGCAGTTGGGCCGAAAGGACCTGGTGTGACGACCGCGTACCGGAAGACACAGCGTGGATAGGTTAACTTGTTTTAATAATCATTCCTATACTAAGTAATAACAGTACCTTTGTTGTCTCACGCAAAAATAATTAAGAACCAAGAATACTCAGGCTGTAATAGAGAATGACTAGAGACAAGGCTTTTAAGTAATATAGTTTCAAGTTAGGTGCGAGGCCCCCCGGACGCGAGGCCGTAGGCGGTTGCTCACGTCGCCCACGCCTTGCGCCGCCTCTGATCATAGCATCGGCTACATCAAATTATCAGCGAAAGCGAAATTTAAGCGAATTTATTAATTACTAGCTTTTGCCCGCGACTTCGTCCGCGAGAAGTCGAAAATGGTTTTATAAGGTTTTTTGAGATACGAAAATATGAAATATTATTTATTATTTTCGTCATGTGTGATAGTCCATTGAATTGTATGGCGAGCGATATTGTATCTTAAGATAAAATATTATATTATCTTAGCCGTGTGGAGCGCCCCTTAGTGAACTCCACTGCGGGTGACGTAACCTACGACAAACTTATTATTTACGGTTGGTACAGTAATCGGGTGTAGGGATCGAACCGCAAAATTAAGTTTGTTTTTTATTGTATATACTTTTCCGGGATAAAAAGTACCCAGTGTGGTGCCCAGGATATTAAAGAATAATTATACCAAGTTACATCGTAATCGAACCGGTAGTTTTTGCGTGATGCCTGAACAAACAGACAGACCGACAAAAATTTTTTTAACCACATTTTTGAATTCGGTGTCGGTCTAGTAACACCCCCTGCCATTTATTTTTTTAATATTTTCAATTTACAGAATTTTCACTTCTACAGATTTATTATAAGTATAGATTTCTCACTTACGCGACAAGTTCAACAGTGCTACTTAATATGTCTGTGTAAAAAAGACGATTAAATTTATTAGAGGCTATGTCATTTTCCCATTGCTTAGATAAAAAAATAGGGTCTACCTTTTATAGCAGAACTTTTTACGTCATAATATTGTTTTGCATAACAACGGATAGCATAAACTTCATTTCGCAGAAAATCATTTCGCATACACTCAGTTGTCATACATTCAAAACTCATAATTTTGTTAGTCAGAATCATCTTTAGGCATAATGTTTATATCCATAATAATTAAAAAGCAGAACCATCATATCGCAGAAAATTCACAGTCAGAATCGTCTTTTGGCATACATTTTATATCGATAGTCATTAAAAGGCAGAACTGATTTTTTTCTTGGCTTGGATGCATGTAGCATGCAAACAGGCATACAACATGCAAGCAGGCATGCAACATGCAGCATGCAAGCAGGCATGCAACATGCAGCAAGCATTGTTTCTGTCACGGCTCCGGCGCTGCGGGGTTTGGGCGGCGCCACGCGAGCTTATCGTCACAGATGGTTTTAACGCTCACCACCGCAGCTTCGGCTTGCTGGCCGGCTTTGCCGGCCAGCCTCAGCCGCGGTGGCGGGCCTTCAAACCACCTGCTCCTCAGCTCGCGGGCCGCCCTACCCCTCCGCGCCTACGCGGGTTTAAATTACACTCTAGGGGTAGGGCAGACAAGACTGCGTAAAGTCGGTTTCGCAGCGATTCGTTTCTGTCACAAAATTTTGCAGCACAACGTATTGACTTTTTATGACACAAATTTAATTTAATATTGAAAATGCTACCAATACATGCTATATTTAGAACATTCTATGTCACTTTTGCAGACCATTCGATTTTAAATACATTGCACGTAGGTTATCTAACCATTCGACAGCATAAATTTACTTTATTTAAATTATCAGTTTTATTCCATATATTATAAGTTTTTGATGTTTTGAACACTAATTTTTACAAGAAGATACATCTATTTTAATTTTTGATGTTCAAATATGCACCCATACCAAATAATCGTATCTCTAAATAAATGTTATGCGAAACAAAATTCTGCCAAGATAAAAGTATGCCATTGTAAATTCGGACACGTAAATATTCTGCCAAACAAAAGTTATGCTAAATAATTTTTATGCCTTAAAAATATTCGATTAAATAAGATTATGCCATGTGAGTTATGCCAAATAAAAATCGGAGTATCAAGATTCTGCCAAATAGAAGGAACCCAAAAAAATACAAACATCTGAATTGAGAACCTCCTCCTTTTTTAGAAGTCGGTTTAAAAACTAGGCAAGTGCGAGTCAGACTCGCGCACTGGTTCCGTACAAACTTACCTAAATATGTAAATTGTAGTAGTTCCGAATTTTACGCTTGAAGGAAAATTTACTTTCCGCTTTTTTGATGTCAAGGCGAAGCACATTAAAGAGTTTTATCTATATATATAAAAGAAAGTCGTGTTAGTTACACTATTTATAACTCAAGAACTGCTCAACCGATTTTGCTGAAAATTGGTGGGGAGGTAGTTCAGAACCGACGGACGGACATAGGATACATTTTATCGAGGAGGGTAGATTAGGGTAGAGTAGAGTAGAGTAGGGTAGAGTAGGGTAGAGTAGGGTAGAGTAGGGTAGAGTAGGGTAGAGTAGGGTAGAGTTGGGTAGAGTAGGGTAGAGTTGGGTAGAGTAGGGTAGAGTAGGGTAGAGTAGGGTAGAGTTGGGTAGAGTAGGGTAGAGTTGGGTAGAGTAGGGTAGAGTAGTAGAATATAGACGGGAGCGAAGCCGCGGGCAAAAGCTAGTAGTAGATAAAGTGTAAGAATTGGCCATAAACTCAGTACGGTGAGAAGGAATAGGAAGGAGTATGTTTTTGGATGCTCGAAGGTTGAGATTATGAGAGCTGCCCAATACTTTAAAATATTGTTTCAGGTAATCAGGAGCACACGGATCTGCCTGCAGAGGGATCTGAAGGATCTCCTGTGGCGAATAGGCAGCCATTTAAGCTGAGAACGGAAGAAACAAATGTGATAATATTTACGAAGGCCAAATATAAAACGAATATACAGTTGTCGAGAAGCCGATCCAAATTGTTTAGAACATGGGACAGACAAGGTAAGGGTTCTCTTATTTCTTTTAAGGTACGGAAATCTAAAAATGAGAAATTTGATCACGTGGCCATTACATCAATGTGTTTGAGATGATTTAAATTTGAGCAGTGGTGGCCGAGTGTTAACCGCCCCGACTTATGAGTTGTAAGTCGCGGGTTCACACCCAGCCAGGCGAATTACTTTGTGTAATTTATTTCATCACCACTACTCTCAAAACGGTGAAGGAAACCGGCATGTCCTAGAAGCAAAACTTCGAAGACACGTGACATCCACCAACCTGCACTGGGCCCGCGTAGTGGATTACGACTCATTCTCTCTCCTAGAGAGGAGGCCTGAGTCCCAACAGTGGGAACGTTAAAAGGCTGCCCCCCTAGCAAAGTTACAATCGTATCGTTCGCGTCGAACGCCTCGAGTAGGCCGCGCCTCCGATTCTTTTGTTCTGATGTCATCTCAACGCTCAGTCACGTGGTCAGAACAAAGGAATCAGAGGCGTGGCCTACTCGAGCCGTTCGACGCTAATGAAACGATTGTAACTTAGCTAGAGGGGCTGATTATGCTTATGCTATGCTAAATAAATTTACCTGTTATGGCAGCTAATCCGAATAACAGAAAGCTCACGTGTTTATACATCACAGTCGAATGAAAAACAACAATGACTAAAAACAAATTAATCAGCAAGTAATATACGCTTATTTATCTTATATAATCCAATATTTTATTACAAGTTAAACCCATTTAAACTACATATCTATTTTCGAATTGTTTGCTATCAAAGTTCAATACTATTCATTATCAAATTGTTAATCCTACCTATCTATGTTATGGATCACCATTTTTGTCCAACTGCCAGAAAATGAGGTAAATGTTTTACCGACTGACCCATTTTTAGTGTACTTCAAAAGGACGAAACGGGACCCTTATAGGATCACTTTGTTGTCCGTCTGTCTGTCTGCTAAGACCCTTTATCTCGGGAACGCGTAGAACGTTCCGTTAACTTTGAAGTTTGATTTTTTCACAGCTTTAAGGGACCGCAGACCAAAGTATATGGTTTTAATTTCAACTCGATACCTCCACTCGTTCCCGAGATAAAGGGTCTAGACAGACAGACAGACAAACGAACAGACCATAAACTGCCCCCCTAGCCAAGTTACAATCGTTTCGTACGCGCCGAACGCTTCGAGTCGGCCACGCCTCCGATTTCTTTGTTCTGACCACGTGCCTGTGCGTTGAGATGACGTCGGATATGTTGTGGCCAGATCTTAGAATTGATCGTCTCATGATATGGCCAACGGATGACAGATACACCACTGCATTCTATTTTAATCTGCATCTTAGGTATATAGGGTGACTGGTAATTAGTGACCGATACTTAAACACGTGATTGTACTCATGATTACAAACAACTTTCCCAAAGAAACTTTTTTTATATTAATTAATTTAATCACAATAACAAAACAGCAGCAGCAACAGTATTTAAATATTATTTTACCGAAACATGTAGGTACATTGCTTACGTCATCGATAACGGGCGCCGCACCGCTAACAGCTGATCGGATGAAGGCGCGCGCGCGAAATACAAAGTTACAAACAGCTGTTTTGTTATTGTGATTAAACTAATTAGTTTAAAAAAAAGAAGTTTCTTTGGGAAAGTTGTTTGTAATCATGAGTACAATCACGTGTTTAAGTATCGGTCACTAATTAACAGTCACCTTATATATTCATCTCGTTTCTAAACTAAACCAAAATAAAGTTACGGCCTCCGTCCATCAGAGAAGACTGTTTTTCTTAGCCGCACCGCAAGGAAGTTGCGTACGAGGTGTATTAGACCTCGTTCCACATTGAACGTGATATAATACAAGGAAAAAGGGTAAATAAAATAGAACCATCAACACTGATAAATTTTTCTTGCCCTGGCCCTGTTTCTTAAGTTAAAGTTAATAAGTTGTTCTTTGTGCCTCTGTCTCGGGATATTCTCAGGAACCCATATGTTGATGATGTCACTATAAAGGCGTTGTGTCGGTCTCTTCACAAAGCCATAGTTTGTGAATCTTCTTCTCATTCCTTGAGACTGATTAGGCAGGATAATACATACTAATAACACTGAAACAAAAAAAAAGAAAAATATTAATAATCTTTGTTTTAGCGCCATCTGTGTCGACACATACGAACCACGTAGTAAGGTCCAAAAGTCTCCGGTCTACCCACTTTGGAGTAATCAAAGATGTCAAACTAGCTTGACATCTATAATTATAATAAATCTGTAGGGGAAAATTCTGTACATTGAAAATATCAAAAAAATAAATAGCAGGGGGTGTTACTAGACCGACACCGAACCCAAAAAGTGATTTAAAATTTTTTTGTCTGTCTGTTTGTTCAGGCATCACGCAAAAACTACCGGTTCGATTACGATGAAACTTGGTATAATTATTTTTTAATATCCTGGGCATCGCACTGAGTACTTTTTATCCCGGAAAAGTATATACAATAAAAAACAAACTTAATTTTGCGGTTCGATCCCTAGACCCGATTACTGTACCAACCGCAAATTATAAGTTTGTCGTAGGTTACGTCACCCGCAGTGGAGTTCACTAAGGGGCGCTGCACACGGCTAAGATACTATAATGTTTTATCTTAAGATACAATATCGCTCGCCATACAATTCAATGGACTATCATATATATGATGATGATGATGATATTCCACTATAAAAGAATAGGCGAAACCATTTCGTTTAGGAAGACAGTCAATTGAAGATGAACCCCGCTCAGGAAGTCCGTCCGAGGACGTTACTAAAGAAAACATTCAATTTGTCGAAGAGACAGTACAGCCCCCCTAGCTAAGTTACAATCGTTTCGTTCGCGCCGAACGCCTCAAGTAGGCCACGCCTTCGATTCCTTTGTTCTGACCTAGTGACTGAGCGTTGAGATGACGTCAGAACAAAGGAATCGGAGACGTGGCCTATTCGAGGCGTTCGGCGCGAACGATACGATTGTAACTTGGCTAGGAGGGCTGAAGGATAGGCGGCTTATGACAAAAGAATTAGCAGCTATGACGGGACTTTCGAAAATCCTACATCCGTACATCTCATGTAGCATGAGCATTCGGGCATGAATAAGGTCAGTGCGAGATAGGTCCCAAAACTTATTTTCGATGTTTTCTGAACGAACTTGTTCAATTTTTATCCCTTTGTGAAGGCTGATAGAAAAAAGTTTTGGATTCAATTGTAATAGAAGATAAAACTTTGGTTCTTTATCATGATCCTTTGTCTAAAAAGGAATCGATAAAGTGGCGTCGGCGTCGTCCCAGCTCTTCGCGGCCCAAAAAAGCCAAGGTGGCTCAGTCCCAAAAAAGATCATGGTATATTTTGAGATTCCGAAGAAATTTTACTTGCAGATTTTAAAGGACGTACAGGGAAACTGTCGCGAGGAGTGTTGCTGCTTCATGACAATGCGCCAGTCCACACATCGGGTGTTTCTATGGCTGCCAATAAAGACCTCGACACTGACACTGAGCTCGACCATCCACCCTATAGTTCCTACTTAGTCCCAGCCATTATTATTTATTTTTAAAATTGAAATCGGATTTGAGACGCGGATGAAGAAATGAAGTCCGTGATTTAGGCACATTTTAAACACATTTTTTTTTAAAGAAATTTTAATGTTAATAAAGTAATGCGAAAACAATATTGAAAAATAATAAAAGTTATTTGAGATTTATCCTTCATTTTATAGTTCAGGCCGGAGACTTTTGGACCTTACTGCGTAAAACTTAAAGATCCTGCATCGCAGTAGGTATGGTCGCGTCGTATTGGCCCACCTCAGGTGGTCTGTCGAATACCAGCTTGATGCACTGGAGTCGATTGAGAAGCGACCCAAAAAGATCATCGGCAATGATGCACTTGTCGAATCAAAACTCCAAAGTCTTGAGCATCGACGCCGAGTTGCTAGCCTGACAGTTTTCTATCGTGCACATTTCGGGGAGTGTGCGTTGGAATTACACAATTTAATTCCGCCAAATCTGTTCCATCATTGGACCTCTAGGCGTACGGCATTGCGCCACCTTTACTTGGTGGACATACCACCCAAACGTACAAAGCGTTTTGGGAATACATTCATTGTGCGTGCAGCTAAGGACTGAAATTCCCTGCCGGAGTCTGTGTTTCCTGATAGTTACAACCTAGGGGATCCAAACGCAAGCCTATCAATAATAGTTTGCGCTTGACCGCTATCTCACCTGATGGTAAGCGACGATGCGGTGACGATGGAACGCGCTTACTTAACCTAGGAGTAACCTATTCATTCTTGACTTAAAGATTCCCGGGTTATAGCCATCAGGAAAACAGATTCCTGCAAGGAATTTCACCTCTTAGCTGTATGCACAATGAATACACATTCATACACATTCATTACACAATGAATACACATTCATACACATTCATTACACAATGAATACACATTCATACACATTCATTACACAATGAATACACATTCATTGTGCGTACAGCTAAGGAGTGGCACGAAACGTTTTGGGAACACTCCCAAAACGATTCGTGCGATTAGGTGGGATGTCTACCATGTACCGGTGGCGCATTGCCGTACGCCTGGTGGCTGGTGTAATTTCAAAAAATATTCCTTGAATAGACTGATGGCCACACTTTCTGGCGTCTGATGATCAGTAAAGACTGTCAAAGATCTACAAATGAAAAAATATAACTCACAAATAAGAACCGTGGGCGTACAGCGAACCATTTTAAATTAAAATGATTGGAGAGAAACAAATTTTATCAGATTGTTGTTCACTTTAAATGTTTTAATGTGAAATTCGAACAGAATTAAAGTGTGAAATTAGTTGCCGCGTTTTACATAATAATACTGATTATTTCATAGTTCTTTATCAACGAAATTAATTTAAAATTATTTGACACTAGCTTTTGCCCTCGGCTTCGTCTGCGTACATAAAATATAGCCTATGTCACTCAGGAATAAAGCAACTTTCTATTGGTGAAAATATTTTTGCAATCGGACCAGTAGTTTCAGGGATTATCTCCTACAAACAAAAACTCGGGCAATCGCGAGTCGGACTTGCGCACTGTGAGGGTTCCGTACAAACTTACCTATGAAAACAGTTCAATTACCGAATTGAGTTACGAATATTTTTCCGAATCAAAATAACTACAAATTTACAGTTTTCAGATTTATTTCTATACTTGTGCTTTGAGACCATAAGCATAGCATAATCAGCTTTTTAATGTTCCCGCCGCTGGTACTCAGGCCTCCTCTCTAGGAGAAGGAATGGGTCGTAATCCACCACGTAAGCTTAGTGCGGGTTGGTGGATGTCACATGTCTTCAAATTTTTGGTTCTATGAGACCATGCTTCATGCCAAATTTTAGGATTCTAGGTTAACGGGAAGAACTCTATGAATTTTGATTCCCTTGAGAATCTTGAAATATGTTTTTTTTTTTGCGACATAAACGGCCTTATTTTTATTGTTTCGTTAACTTAGAAGTATGAATTTTTCACAGCTTCAAGAGATCGCAGCCTTGAGTATATGGTTTTAATTTCAAATCAATAACTCCACGAATTCCCGAGATAAAGGGTCTTGACAAACAGACAATCAATCAATTTGCCTGCTGAGGTCTTCCCATCCTATTATAATTTGGTTGTCTTCAAGGCTAAAGTGAATAGGCTATTAATAAACTAGTGCGCTTCACCATCGATGATTGCATCACTGCTTACCATCAGGTGGGACCGCTGTCAAGCACTAGTTTATATCAAATTAAAAAAAAAGACAGACAGACGGACAACAAAGTGATCCTATAAGGGTTCCGTTTTTTTCCTTTTGAGGTACGGAATCCTAAAAAAACATCAGGTGGAAATGTTAAGACTAACTAACAGATTATAAACATTTTTTAACAACAAAACTGCCGAACTCTCAGCATAATGCTATGATCACACGTATAGTGTGACGAGTCCACAGCGCTGGTTTTCAACGTGGTCCGGTGAAGGCGCGCGGCGTTGAGACACAGACTATGTGCTATTTTTTTTAGACTTTGTCCTCGTATGTATTTTTCTTGTATCGTGGGTTCGCTCACAAACTCACATACTCACTTAGACCAGAAACCACTATTTGTAGGCCACACAAAGTTTTGTTCCGTCTTTTATTTGATACTAGCTTCTGCCAGCGGCTTAAACATGTTTCTCTATACAAACTTTGAACTCCCGTTTCATCCCCTTAGGGAATGAATTTTGGAAAATCCTCTCTTAGTGCTCGCCTACGTCATAAAAGGAAACCTCGTGCAAAATTTCACGCTCCTAGTCCCAGTAGTTTCGGCTATCCGTTGATATGTCAGTCAGTTTCTCCTTTTATATATATAGATGTGCTTGACTGCGATCCCACCTGATGGTAAGCATTGATGCCATCGTTGATGGTGAGGCGCACTAGTTTATTAAGAGCCTATTCACTCTAGCCTTGAAAACGCCCAAATTATAATCGGATGGGAAGACCGCAGCAGGCAAATAGTTCCAGATCTTCGATGTACGCGGTATAAACGACGAAGCGATCCGGACCGTAGAGGTTTCAACAACGTAAGGGTGGATACTTGTGCCGAACGTCGGGTTGTCCGATGGTAGAAATGAGATGGCGGAATCAAGACATGCAATTCCCGCGCATAATGTTCAAAATGTAACTTGTAAAACACCGAAAGGATGGCTACCCTACGTCTGTGTGGCTTTGAAGATTCCGTGTACGAATCGAACCCGCGGCCCACAGCGCAGTAGTTAATCGATAGTCGAAAGTCGTTCAAAAGAGATTGTTAAAAAGGTTTACCACGGCTCTGGAACGCAAGTGCAAATGAAGGAATACAAGTGGATTTTAGTCAGTAAAAGTTTAACACTCATTTCACCCAGAGCGGATTTTTTTTTTGTTCGGAATTCATTCAATGATTTCTCTCGGTCTACGGCGACGCGGGAGGGCGTGTCAGAATGTTACTAATTAAAACCCTATGTTCCTTCTTTGCCTTCGTTCCAAGACCCCGGGGTTCTGTTTCGCACAACCATAGCCCCAGTAGGTTGCGACCCTGCTGGGCCCCTACGGTTTTGCTGACGTCTTCTTGAGGCGCGTGTGGAACAACACGCGCTGTCGATGACTCGAGCTCGTCCGGACGGTTACCGGATTGTTGAACGGAGAGCTACACATTGCTTGTCGTCCGCAAGCCCACTCCTACGGTGGATAGAAATCGCGTAAGGGAAGCCCTTTCCTTCGCGCGTGCGGCCGCCTTCTTCGCTTACATTACTGCTTCGAAGAAGGAGTTGTTTCATGATTGCCCCCTTGAAAAAGAAAAAAAATCTATTCATCATCTTCCTGCCCTTGTCCCGTTTTATTTGGGTTCGGCGCAACACGTTTTTTTCTTCCACTCTGCCCTGTCACTCGTCACGCTATCACTAACTCCCTTTTCTTTCATAGATCACTCCTCACACAATCCATCCATCTTTTTTTCATTGATAATTTATATTCCTAACACATA
Source organism: Mythimna vitellina (assembly GCA_949316375.1). Lineage (NCBI taxonomy): Eukaryota > Metazoa > Arthropoda > Insecta > Lepidoptera > Noctuidae > Mythimna > Mythimna vitellina. The sequence goes on from OX438714.1 coordinate 11,781,708, forward strand.
TAGAGAAGTCTGTACGAGATTTTTTAAGTAAAAAATATAATCATATTTTTAGTATAGATACCGGCACGAATCTTGAGCGCTGACTTCTACAGTTCTACTTGCGCACTCACGCAGAAGTGAAATATCGGGTCTCTTTAGTGGTATGAAAAGAGACGCGGGGGCGGGGAGTGCAATCCTTGTACAGTGATTGGCTCGCCGATATTGTACGATGCGCAAAGCGATCCCCGCTCTTTCGCCGAGCGCTCAAGATTCGTGCCGCTATTTGTATCATATTATAAAATAATCATACATATTTTCAGCATGTTTGATTTTTCACGCAATTCAAACTTAGGTAACAATTATGATTATAGACAATGATGCCATTAGAGTATATTTGTCGAGTGAAGTTTGTGGCCTTTTTTAATTATATCATTTATTTATTTAAACTTCATGTACAGTAGTGGTACATAGGCGGACTTAATGCAACAAGGCATTCTCTACCAGTCAACCTTTGGGTTAAAAAGTAATAAGTAATAGATGTTCGGTGTTTCCTTGCGTGATCGAATCAGGAATGAAGATATCAGCACGAGAACAAGTCAGGGACAGAAAGGTTCTGGAGTGGTGACTGCGTACTGGAAGACGCAGTGTTGGAAGGTCTCACACAAGGGGTACCGATGACCTGGTGAGGGTCGCGGGAATCCGAAGGATGCGGGACGCACAGGACTTTTTATTGTGGCGACTCTTGGCCTATTTCTGACAGTGGACATCTTTCGGCTGAAATGATGTTGATGGTGATGTATCGGGTCGCCACTCAGGGATCGCTGTAACTTGATGTTTTGCTAGTCAAAGCCACTCGTCGAATGAATTGACAACATTCGTCAATAAGCTGAAATATTGTTTTGTAACAATGATTTATGGTCCATATTTTTAGGGTTCCGTACCTCAAAAGGAAAAAAACGGAACCTTTATAGGATCACTTTGTTGTCTGTTCGTCTATCTGTCTGTCTATCAAGGCCCTTTATCTCGGGAACGCGTAGAGGTATCGTGTTGAAATTAAAACCATATACTCATGTCTGCGGTCCCTTGAAGCTGTGAAAAAATGTCGAAAAAAAACATGTATTTCAACACTCTCAAAGCAATCAAAATTCATAGGGTACTTCCTGTTGACCTAGAATCCTGAAATTTGACATGACGTAAGGTCTCATAGCACAAGTATAGGAAAAAACTCTGAAAATTGTAAATTTGTAGTTACGTCACTAAAAAAAAAACTTTTTGCGATTGGGAAAAATGTTCGTAACTCAATTTGGGAATTGAACTGTATTCATAGGTAAATTTGCACGGAACCCTCAGTGCGCGAGTCTGACTCGCACTTGCCCGGTTTTTTAGCATATACGCAAGTTAAATAAGCACTTCATTGCTCACTATTGAAACTCTAAAAGGAGGAAATGTGTTTTTTTTTAATCATATATTTTTTTTTTTTTTTATTCTGGATAGGTTCGCGCTTGACCGCCATCCCACCTGATGGTAAGCAGAGATGCAACGTTGATGGTGGTGCGCATTAGTTTATTAAGAGCCTATTCACTCTAGCTTTGAAGACACCTAAATTATTTGGTCCGTACCGTTGAAGTTTCAACAACACAAGAGTGGACCTGCGGATATCTTCATTCCTGATACGATCACGCAAGGAAACTTCGAGCATAGCCTTTTGGGTGACTTTAAGCCTTCTGATGAGGCCCATTGTGAGTGACCACGTTTCGGATCCATATATCATCACTGGCAACACGCAGAACTAATCGTATTTCCGTGAAATCAATAGCATATTTAGCTTAATTTAGTATTTAGAACCATTGTTCTAATTCACAATTGTTTTGTATATAAGGTAGTTCAAAATAAGCCTAGCCACATTCATTTTCAAGTTTTGCTGAGAAGAAGGATTTTTATTCAAAATGAAAACTCTACTCGTGTTATTTAGTGTGCTGGTGAGTTTTTTTATTATTATTTCTAGCTTCTGCCGGCGGTTTTGTTCGCGTGAAAGTAGGTTTGTCCACGCAAAGTTAGGACCCCTTTTTTATCCCCTAAGGGCTTTTTTTTCGGTGTAAAAATCATCTTATAACATCCCCCGCTCTTGGGCGGAGCGAGAGATAGTGTCAGACTTTTACTGACTTGAAAACCCACTCCTGTTCCTTCATTGCTTTTCGTACCAGGGCTGAGTCTTTCTTTCACAATGTTGGGCCCCTATGGTTGCTGACATCTCCTTGAGGTGCGCGTGGAACAGTATGCGCCATCGGACGGCAAGCTACCTATTGCTCGCCGTCCGTAAGCCCGCGTCTACGGTGGCCGGAAATCGGGATCGGAATCCCGCGCGGTGGTTGGGGCGTGAGGACCGCTACCTCACGCGATCGGCCGCCTCCTTCGCTAGCATTACTGCTTCGCACGCGGAGGCGACCGCCTGCCATTCCTCCTCACTCCGGACCATGGCCTGTACCAAGGCCTGGAATTAAAGCAGCTATTTGTGTCGGCAGAGGTATGTTTATATTGACTTCATTTGTTTTTTACAGGTACTGGTCAGCTATGTAGTGTGTCAAGAAGGTAAGATATTAGAATTGGAAGTTGTAGACTATTTTTTTAGGGTTCCGTACCAAAAGATTAAAAACGGGACCCTATTACTGTCCGTCTGTCTGTCACCAGGCTGTATCTCATGAACCGTGACAGCTAGAACTGAAATCACATTTGATGTATTTCTGTTACCTACCTCTGTAACAATAAATACTAAAAACAAAAAAGTAAAGTATATTGTATGTACGGAACTCTGAAAATAAAATCATTTAAATATTACAGGTGAAGAGAAAAACGAAATTGAGAATGAGGATTCTGTCGACACAGCTGAGAATAGCGATGAAGGTGAGGAAGAAGATGAAGAATGTAGTGATCTAGAATCAAATGAAGAATATGATGATAAACGTCACGAAGAAGAGAATCCTGATGATAGTAATAGTTCACCAGAGAATAGGAAAAAGAGAAAATAAAGAAAAATGAGAGAAAAAATTAAGAAAAATATCAAAGAAAATAATAATATTAAATCAATCAATTAGTAAAAACCATTTTTTACCACCTGTTCAATAAAACCCTTTTTAGGATCCAGAACCCTTATAGGATCACTTTGTTGTCCGTCTGTCTGTCTGTCAAGACACTTTATCTTGGAAACGTGAAGAATTATCGAGTTGAAATTAGAACCATTATACTCAAGTCTGCGGTCCCTTCAAGCTGTGAAAAAATCAAACTTGTATGTTAATGAAAAAAAAGATACAGCCGTTTATGTTGCAGAAAACGTGCATTTCGACACTCTCAAGGGCATCAAAATTCATAGGGTACTTCCTGGTGACGTAGAATCCTGAAATTTAGCATGAAGCAAGATATCGTAGCACAAGCATTGGAAAAAAACTGTAAATTTTTGTAGTTACGTCACAAAAAAAACTTTTCGGAAAAATCTTCGTAACTCAATTCGGGAATTCAACTGTTTTCATAGATACTTAAGTTTGTACGGAACCCTCAGTGCGCGAGCCCGACTCGCACTTGCCCCACATATCCCTTGTAGAAAACCAACAAAATCATCATATCCCTAGCCTCCTCCCAACTAGCTTGGAGTCAGCTTCCAGTCTCTCCGAAAGCGGCAGAAAACCCTTGTCTTATATGGAGTGACTGACCTCCACAAACCAGTTACTAGGAAACACAATAGACTAATGGTCAGACTTTCTGGCGGCCATCTATAATGATGAAGTCATTATATCAGCCTATACTTTATAGAAATACCGGCGTGATGATATTGCCATATTTACTCAGAAAACAGTTGAGTACGAAAACAGCTGTATCAATATAGAAACAGTATATTTCTATTATTGTTTTAAAAACGCTTCAAGGTTCCCACAAAATTCGACTCGAAAGAGCATTCCGATTTTTTTTTGCGTAATCAGATATTAGAAGGCAAACTTCAGCAGTCAGTGGCCTCGAGCAATCCATCCGACCATACAGTAACCGTCTGGACCGAGCTCAAGTCGTCGACAGCACGTTGTGTTCCATGGCGCCTCGAAGAGATGTCAGCAAAACCGATGCCCGCTAAGGCCACGGGGCATTTCTGAAAAGGAAACCCGTGATCCTAGACCGCATAGAACAACTGAAGGACACAGGTGTGGTATTAGTCAGTAAAAGTTTAAAACGCCTTCTCGCCACACCATATACTCCATCTGTTTAGGATATTTAATAAATGTAAACAATCTTGACATGTCTTTTATATAAAAGTTGTCTCAAAATGTGCGAACCCTCAGTGTGCGAGCCCGACTCGCTCATACCCAGTTTTTTTTTGTAATGAATAAACTGAAAACCACTGGACTTGTTTTAAAAATTATTTCACCAGTATAATGCTATTTTATCAGAGAGAGAGAGAGAGAGAGAGAGTGGTATAGGCTATATATTTTTCTAGAAACTTACTCGATAACCAAACAAAATAAAAGTCATGGTAAATAACCATGTAGCAGTCTCCGATCTTGATAGGAGTGGGTCCAATCAAGATCGGAGACTGCACTCGAAGTTTTAGATGATTTATACGTTTACCTGGGACAGACAATCCAGTTGGGTAAGTCTAACTTAGAGAAAGAGGTCAATCGTAGAATCCGACTCGGCTGGGCAGCGTTCGGGAAGCTGCGCGGTGTCCTCTCGTCCAACATACCAGTGTCTCAAGTCTATGACCTGTGCGTGTTGCCAGTGATGAAATATGGCACTGAAACATGGTCGCTTACAACGGGCCTCATCAGAAGGCTTACAGTCACCCAAAAGGCAATGGAAAGGGCTATATGCTCGGAGTTTCCTTGCGAGATCGCACAAAGAATGAAGATATCCGCAGGAGAACCAAGATCGCCAAACTAAAGTGGCAGTGGGCAGGGCACATTGCTCGTAGAACGGATGGTCGATGGGGCCGAAAGGTTCTAGAGTGACGATCGTGCACTGGAAAACGCAGCGTTGGAAGGCCTTCCACAATGTGGACCGATGACCTGGTAAGAGTAGCGGGAATGCGGTGGATGCGAGACGCATATCACACGATCGGTCGTTGTCGCGACGCTTTGGGGAGGTCTATGTCCAACAGTGGACGTCTTTCGGCTGAAAAGATGATGATGACTCGATAACCCAATCTTATTCCTACGCTTTTATGCACGCAATATACTGTTATCCGCACTAATGTGGAAAAGTGCTTGAGCTTGCTCCCGCTACAATTAATTGACCCCCAAGAGTCGCCGGGTAGCCCCCGTAGTATGTATCGTATCTAGCTGGGCGCATTCAGCTCTATAACACCCTCGCTTGCGGGTCGGACGAATTCTGCCTCAGCTGCAATGACAAACTTTCTCAACTTGTATCAAAATGTACTTATTCTACTTTCACGGTAGCAGTCGCCGGTAGAAACTATTCTTTTTATAAAACTATTAGGTAATAAAACTCGACAACCCTGTATGGTTCTAAGGAGAGATAAAATTTCGTGGGCCTCTAACTTTATCCAAAATCGCAAATAGAAATAATTTTTCGATTTTTTTTTGTTTTGTTTTATCCAGATGTATTTCGTTTATTCCCCATTAGGAGGACATTACAAAATACACTAAAACTATATATACACTAAAGGCTACTCCTAACTAAAATATGGCATCATAAAACTCCTCCGCATTGCTGTCGACTGGAAGTGTGCCTAAAAGGCTGGCGGCATTGCCACGTTTTATGGCAATGCTTAATCTCTGACCGAGGTAAAGCGAGACCTTGGGTCACGCGAAGTGTCAACTACGCGTTTAGATAAATCTTGAAAAAGTGAATGAGCACTCGGACCCCACCCACGGCATAAGAATTTCAACCCCAAACGGCTCAAAAATATAATTGCCGACGAGGTTCTATATTTCCGCCGTTTGAAGTTCTCCGCAGCGGCAGCAAATTCAAATTCGTTCAATATTAAATAAGTTAGTAACCTTTCAAATCTGGTGGAAGAGGAAACTGTCAAGTAACAGAATAAGGATGCACATAGTGAAATGTGACGTCACCGCCATTACGTTACGTGCGTGCAAGAGAGATAAGTTCTTAGTCCTATATGGTTCTAAGAAGAGACAAAATTTCGTGGGCCTCAATGTGGTAAAAACAAATGCTATGTGGACGGCGAAACAATGGGTAACTCGACATCCAATAAGGAACAGGCCCGGGTCGATGGCGCGTTGTGTTCTATGTGCGCCTCAAAAAGATGTCAGCAGATCCCGACCCCGATTTCCAGTCACCAAGAACGCTCACGGACGGCGAGCTAAGGGTAGCTCGCCGTTCGGTCATCCAGTAACCCTCCGGACCGAGCCTGAGTCGTCGATGACGCGTAGTGTTCCACGCGCGCCTCAAGAAGATGTCAGCAAACCGTAGGCCCATATCTATACTGAGCCGTAGGGGCCCAGCAGGGTCGAAGCCCTTGTACTGGGGCCATGGGATCGCTTCTGAAAGGAAACCCGGGGCCCTGGAACGCAAGGCAAAGAAGGAACGGAACGAAAGGAGTGGGTTTTAGTCAGTAAAAGTCTTACACGTCCTCACGCTCCGCCCCAGAGCAGGAGATGTCAATAGATGATTACCCACCTCAAGAAAAAGGGGTAGCAGACCTGAGTATTTCACTGGTTCCTGAGAAAAGAGGTTTTGAAAAAATGATCCTCTAAAGTTTCCGTTTTTGTCGACTGAGGTACGGAACCCTAAAAAAACTAACCAAGTACGAGTCCGACTCGCAAACAAAGGGTTCCGTACTACAATATTAAAATCGAGCAAAAAAAAAAAAACTCCGAAAAAATAACGTTCCTTTTATGGGAACCCCCTTTTAATTTTATTAGTTTTTAGCTGTAGCGGCAATAGAAATACGTGTTTACATTCTGTGTAAATTTCAACTCTTTACCTCTTACAGTTTACGAGATACAGCCCGCTGGCCGACGGACAGATAGAACGGACGGACTGCGGGGGCTTAGTAATAGGGTTCCGTTGGGCCCCTTCGCGTAGCAAACCCTAAAAAAGGTAGTAGGTACTTTCCCGGATGAGATCCTACACAGAGAGCTCTTATAATAATAATACAATAATAGTCCCATCGCCGTATCTCTACGTTGACGTCGTGGTGGGGCTTGCGCGCTCCAATAAACCCTTGGTCTGTACCGGTAGAGTTTGCTTTGCTGTAACATGCTTGGGGTGCGGGGCCAGACTAAGAGAGATACATTCCGCAGGGCAGTTTCGAAAAATGGGCATTAGCGACCCTACGGACCTGATCTCCCGGGAGAAACCTTGTTCTTCATCTGTGGCTTGCCACCTCTCTCTTGCCTTTATTGGCTGGCTTGAGTGGAGATTCGCAAGAGCAAACGTGCTCGGGAGAAGGATGTATAATCCAGCAAGGTGCTGGTAGGGATCTTGACCGTACTTCCGGGATTGTCCTGATAGCCGTGGTATACCTCTCCACTCCTCAAGCTCCTCAGGATATGTTGTCCTCTTGTTGCTACGTCACTTCGTGCTAGCGATCATTTTTGGAGGCCCATTTGTTGAGTGTGCAAGTCACCCCCTGTCTTTTTATCGATGGATATTAATAACATTGTTCAGGCAGGGGCCATAGTCTTAACATAGTTTCTGGTAACCAGTCCACTTAAGACTCCAAAAACCATAGCCCTATTGTCTTTCGCTTTTTCATATGTCGCAATAGTTTTTCACCAACCAGGGGTGGTCCTCGGGTGCACTTGACTAGCATAGCACATTCGGGGATAAACGTCGGTTGGTACCACGTTCAATTAAAAGTGTCTAAAGGGCCTCTGCGAGTTGGTTTCGGCTCCTCGTACGCCTTCAAAAGGTCCAGGACCTCAGGGTTCCGAGATATAATAACTCATAATAATATAACAATAGTAGAGTAGCCAGCCTTTCGGTATTTTACAGGATGCAGTTTGGAGAGTGTGCACGGGAATAGCTTGACTTGATTCCGCTATCACCTTTCTTCTCCTTTCTTCTCGGCCAACCCGACGTACGGTGAGTGATCTTTACGTTATTGAAACCTCTACGGTCAACTAGACGTATCACCTCGATGTTTATACCGCGTACATCGAAGGACTGGAACAATTTGCCTGCTGCGGTCTTCTGTCCGATTATTATTTAGGTGTCTTGAAGGCTAGAATGAATAGGCTCTTAATAAACTAGTGCGCCTCACTATCAACGATTACATCACTGCTTACCATCGGGTGGGATCGCAGTCAAGCACTAGTTTATATCAATAAATAAATAAATAAATTTGCCAAGTGCGAGTCGGACTCGCCCACTGAGGGTTCCGTACAAACCTATGAAAACAGTTCAATTCCCGAATTGAGTAACGAAGATTTTTGAATCAAAAAAATGTTTTTTTTTTGTGATATAACTACAAATTTACAGTTTTCAGATTTTCTCCTATACTTGTGCTATGAGATCTCGCTTTATGCCAAATTTCAGGATTCTAGGTCAACGGGAAGTACTCTATGAGTTTTGATTCCCTTGAGAGTGTCAAAATATACGTTTTTGCCATATAAAAGGCCGTATCTTTTTTTTCGTTAACTTAGAGGTGATTTCAACTCGATACTTCCACGCGTTCCTGAAATAAGTGTCTTTACAGACGGACAGACAACAATATATATCAACACTTCCCGTTGACCTAGAATCCTGAAATTTTATCATCGTTAAACAGGGTCTTATAGCACAGGTATAGGAATAAATCTAAAAACAGTTTGTTGTTAACTCAAAAATTTTTTTTTTTGCGATTCGGAAAAATCTTCGAGACTCCATCCCATTGAGAGACTCCTTTCTATGCTTACCATGAGTGCTCTACTTACGATACTTATTTATTTATTTATTTATTCGGCTCACCAACAATTGTTAACACTCAGATTTTTACAAAACTTCGCTTAAATCTATAGTCTAGTGTCACAATTTATTACAGGTAAGCACCACATATGCTAAAAAGTACAAAATGACTTATGTGTCCACTCCAAGGTAAAATTAGATGTTGTAAATGTTATATAATAAATACATTTGCTCAATTTACTATTTAACTAGTTTATATGCATACATAGAGATGGAAATAAACAAAAATCTAATAAAAAATAAACTAAAATAAAACCAAACAGCCAGTTACATTGCTTTGTGCGTCAATTTCTGGAACTTGGCAAGTGACTCAGTATGTACGTCCACCAGATCGCTGCAATCATTAACAAAAACCATTAACTTTATAATCATATTATTTCAATCCGTCGAATAGTTTATTTCAGCGCAAAATATGTAAATCTTTTACTTAAAACCATTTGACTTAAATATGACGCCATTACTGAAGAACAATCAATTCGTTAGCAAATATTTATTTCTATGTCTTTAGTTTCAAAATTAACATAATAATTATATACGTCATTCTTAACACAATAATATGATGTACAAATATTAAATACTTAATTATTTGTATGAGTCAAGAATTCGGAAGTGATTGAGCGAAGGCAAACACTGATTGGAGCCCGAACAGCAGGAGATGGTGACACGGCCGGCCAAGAAGATGACGTGACGTTTTGGACTCCTATCCTGTAGAGAGTGGCGGCCTTAGAGGGTGTTGAGCTGGGCAACCGGCCGGGGCCTCACTCTTGTAGGCAGTGCTGTGAATAGCCTTTTAAACACCAGCCCCCATAGCCAAGTTACAACCGTTTCGTTTCGTTTCTCTTTTCGTCGATCGCCTCGAGTAGGCCACGCCTCCGATTCCTTTATTTTGACGTCATCTCAACGCTCAGTTACGTGGTCAGAACAAAGGAATAGGAGGCGTGGCCGACTCGAAGCGATCAACGAAAAGAGAAGCGAAATGAAAAAAAGAGTATTTCAATAAAAATGTAAATCTGATAAATAAACTGATGAGTTAACTGTGCGTGTAGATTGGCAATTTTTCTATTAATATATGAATTAAAAGAAACATCTGAGTAAATATCTAATAAATTCTTACTGACTATGTACTTACAATATTCTGAGATTCGTAACACTAGTTTTATCACCTGTATTTTTCTGCCACTAATATTATATAGGGATAAAATTGTATGTGTGTAACCTTGTTCTTCTTCATGCTGGAATGGTTGAACGGATTTGTTTGAAATATAGCACACGGCTAGATCATGTCCTAGAATGACACATAGGATAGTACTTTTTAACCGATTTCAAAAAAAGGAGGAGGTTATCAATTCGGTTGTATGTTTTTTGTATGTGTTACCTCAGAACTTCGTTAATTTTTTTTTCTCTTAAAGGATATGCTTCCAGATTGGTCCCATTTATTCCAAAATCCAGTTCTGATGATGGAATCCTTGAGGAATCGAGGGAACTCGCCAAATATTATAGGCAACCATATAGTGATTTTGGTATTTTCATCGAGAACTTAAGCATTTACAGTCAAAAAGTAACATTTGATGAAGTGGAACTGATACTCACATAGATATCACAATGAAGATAGTTAAGCGACTATGACAATACAAATAAATAAATGGTTCTGAATAGTATAGGAGTCCTTCAACGCCTGAGTGTAATAGGTGTTTTTGTATTATATGTACATGTTAGGTTTAGTATAATAGTATTTATAGTTTTTATGTACATAGGTTATAGTATGAATAGTTTGTTCTGTATGTCTGAAAATGGTATTATAGCCTCCCGCTCCGCCCTAGATCGGGAGAAGTCAATGAATGATTGACCTTACAAAAAAATCCGTAGCATTTACTTTAATGGTCGCTCCTTTTAGGTATTGGTTGCCAAGCCGTATTTTTTTGGCAAAAATAAAACTTTTTGAAATTCTTTTCAATACATTTCCATGGCTGACAGTTGTCTACTTTTCTAGGCGAATTACATAATGAAATTATATAAAGCATGTAATTTATGAAAAATTAAACAGCGTGAACTACCTAAAAACCATTTCAAATTATAATATAAACTGTTTCAAGTCACGAACAGACCAACAGAGGAACGAAAATTATATATACTTTAGAAACAAAGCGAATTGTTATGTAAAAATAACATTTGTCATTGTAAAAATTTTGATAATACACGCCTATGTGAAGAGGTGGTATATATTGCGTATGTTGGCCTTCAAAAATGTTTAGTTTACAGTTCTCCGTTGCTACAAACATCAAAATGAAGACCGCATTTTTGTTTGGGATTTTGGTAAGAACTTTTTATATAAGATCTTATTTTATTATTGATAGGCTCCCGCTTGACCTGATGGTAAGCGATGATGTCATCCAGTGACATCTCCCGCTCTTGGGCAGGGCGTGATGGTGTATTAGACTTTTACGGAATAAAAACCTTATACTATCTCCTTGAGGCGCGCGTGAAACAATACGCATCGTCGATGACTTGGGCTTGGTCCGGACGGTTACCGGACGGTTGGACGGTGAGCTACCCATTGCTCGCTGTCTGCAAGCCCGCGCCTACGGTGGCCGGAAATTGAGATCGGGATCCCGGCGGCTGTGACGTGAGGGCCGCCCCTCGCACGTGCACGTGTGGCCTCCTTCTTTGCTATAATTACTGCTTCGTAGAAAGAGGCAAACGCCTTCCACTTCTCCTCGCTTCGGACCATGGATGTGGTCGATGATGGTGCCCGCTTGCCTAGAAGTAACCTGTTCTCTCTTGAGGTTAGGTTAGGTTAGGTTCCCTTAGGTTGTAGCTATCAGGAAACACAGATACCAAAAGGAATTTCCACTCAGCTGGACGCACAATTAATGTGTTCTGATGATGTCTGATGGTCTGATTATGGAACGGGCTTGGCGGAATTATGTTATGTAATACCGAAGCCCACTTCTCGAAATGCAACCAGTAGAAAACCGACTAGATACACTAGCAACTCGGCGTCGATGCTCAAGACTTTGGAGCTTCAAATTGACGAGTGCATCATTAGCCTTTCAATGTTCCCACTGCTGAGACTCAGGCCTCCTCTCTAGTAGAGAGAATGGGCCGTAATCCACCACACGGGCCCAGAGCAGGTTAGTGAATATCACATGTCTTCGAATTTTTGGTTCTAGGACATGCCGGTTTCCTCACGATGTTTTCCTTCACCGTTTTGAGAGCAGTGATGACGAAATAAATTACACAAAGTAATGCGCCTGGCTGGGTTTGAACCCGTAACCTAGAACTCAAACTCAAATTTGTATGGTTCTTTCTTCAAAAGACCATCTCAGACAAATCTGCACTGTTCTCATGTGATTTGACCATTACATATTAACTGTATGGACTTTAAAACAGACTTTGACCCCTGAGTTTGTTTCAGTGTTTCTTCTCAGGGTAGTCAGCTAGGAAACACCGGCCTCATCTAGTTTAAAATGACAAAAAAAAATTGACGTGTAAAAGTGTTTTTTTAAACCTACTTACAAAATAAATATCATTTATCATTTATCATTTATCTTAAATCGGGGCCGTTACCACTCGGCCACCACTGCTTTTGCATTAGACTTGAGTATATGGTTTTAATTTCAACTCGATACCTTCATGCATTCCCGAGATAAAGAGTCTTTACAGACAGACAGACTGACGGACAACAAAGTGATCCTATAAGGGATCCGTTTTTTCCTTTTGAGGTACGGAACCCTAAAAATATACATCTTTAACTGAACAAATGCATTTAAAAATGATCGAAAACAGAAACTTTTTGATTGGCGAAAAACGCCTCTTGTCATCCCGCCTCCTTTGGCACTCGGGTAGACCGGTATATATAGCTCATAGTATTTCTTTTTATCCCGAGGAAACATACCCGTTTCCTTGGGATAATTTTTTACAATCACGCGGGCGAAGTCACTGGCAGCAGCCAGTATTATAAGCCCTTCTGCATGGCATTACCAAAATTTATTTTATTCGGTATTATTCAGCTCTGGACTTCAGCCTTGCTTGATGGAAAGCGCTCTATGGATGTGGTCTACGATTGAACAGGCCTTGAATAATGCTGTTCGCTCTCTCTGACGGAATAAAGCTGGTAGAGAACACAAAACAAATTTAAAACTGTCGCCCCGGGCATCTTCTGTCGCGGCGGCTGGGGCGTGAGGATGTATATTCTCTCACTCTTGCGGCGACCTCCTTCGCACACCTCCACCATATCCTCCGAGCTGGCCACACAATAGTGACTCCCGGGCGTTTTTGCCGCTTGATTCCGGTGCAGGATCCTCCCGAACGTATCATGTCCGGTGAGGTGAGGACGCCATGACGTCTTTCCAGCCACTCCTCAAATAAGGGTTGTACAAAATTATTGTATGGGAGCCCCCTTAAATATTTATTTAATTCTGTATTTTAGTATTTGTTGTTATAGCGGCAACAGAAATACATCATCTGTGAAAATTTCAACTGTGTAACTATCATGGTTTATGAGATACAGCGTGGTAACAGATGGACAGACAGACAGATAGACAAATGGACCGACACCGGAGTCTTAGTAATAGGGTTCCGTTTTACCCTTTAGGTAGAGAACCCTAAAAATCTTAACAATTTTCTTATTTATTTTACCTGTTCACAGATCAGCAGCGCCCTCTGCATTCCACTAGAACGTGAGTATTTCAAGTGATTAGTTCTATTCTCTTCTCCCACTGCTGGACATAGGCTTCCCCTAAGTGTCGCCACAACAAACTTGTGCGTCTGTGTTCAGCCAGACTGGCAGCGCTGTGAGGGTGCGGCAAAGCGCGTTTTGTGCCTGTCCGCAGTCGAGCCATGTAACTCACGCGGTTAGCTCGAACTAGTTTGAGATGCCCGCTCGCCGCTCGCGCACTCACTGCGGCCACGCGCTATGAACGAGCTATGCCGTGAGTTTCTACTCACGCGCGTTTCTCGCGCGCGTCCAGCGTCGTGCAGCCCGCGCCACTTCCCACACTGGACACTTTAAAGAAGTTCAGCCCCCCTAGTCAAGTTACAACAGTTTTGTGTCGGATTCCGTTCTCCAATCGGTAACTCCTCGGTGTCAGCAATTGTAGAAAACGATAAGTTCGTACCCAAGTTGAAGCGCCTGAGTCGGCCGCTCGTTCTACAATGTCTTTGAACATTGTAGAAATGATAACAATTCATTTTATCATTTTGAAGGAGGTGAACTTGGCTACGAATTTTCTATTCATCTGTTCTGACCACGTGACTTAACGTTGAGATGATGTCATTCCCATACACTTGATTAGTTTTCGACTAGCGTTAACAATTGCAGATTATCAACTTGGCTAGGGGTGTAGATGTTTGAGTATGAGCCTGCACACGCGTATGTAGTCTTGCCGAATACTCTCGCATCCATTGCATTACAGCGACTCTCAACAGGTCATCTGTCCACCTTGTGGGAAACCTTCCATCGCTGCCGTTTTAATAAAAGTCTATTATCAAATACCTCCTCCCACTGTGTATGGAGCGAGAGAGAGAGAGAGCCAGACTTTGACTAAAACCAGGGCCGCGGTCATAGACGTCTATATAGGTGGATCAGACGGGTATTCCATGGCCATCTCAGAGTAGTCTAGTGGCCATCACAGAATGTTGACCTACGGATTCGAAATTCTATGATGGACACTGGACTGGCCGTAAAAAAAATTGGGGATCTTAGAAAAGGTGAGATGGTACTTCACGCTGGAACAGCTGCTCAACCTTTATCAAGCGCAAGTTCGATCATTATAGAGTACTGTTCTTATCTTTGGGATGTGTCTGTCAAATATCAGCTTGATGCTCTAGAGTCGATTGAGAGGCAAGCCAAGAGAATCATCAATGATGCACTTGTAGAGTCGATGCTCTTAGCCTTGGGCATCGCCACCGAGTTGCTAGCCTGTCGGTTTTCTATCGCTTACATTTCGGGGATATAAAAATCTGACACTATCTCCCGCTCCGCCCAAGAGCGGGATTTGTCATTAGATGATTTTCCCACCTTAAAAAAAACCTTATAGAATCACTTTGTGGTCCGTCCGTCTGTCTGTATGTTTGTCAAGACCCTGTATCTCGGGAATGCGTAGAGGTATCTAGTTGAAATTAAAACCATATTCTTAGGTCTGCAGTCCCTTGAAGCTGAGAAAAAAAATCACATCTGAGCTAGCGAAAAAAAAACAGATATGGCCGTTTATGTTGCAAAAAACGTGTATTTCGACACTCTCAAGGGAATCAAAACTCATAGGGTCAACTCCCGTTGACCTAGAATCCTAAAATTTGACTTGAAGCAAGGTCTTATACTTAAAAGTATAGGAAATAATTTGAAAATTTTAAATTTGTAGTAATGTCACAAAAAAAAACTTTTTTTGCGATTCGGAAAAATCTTCGTAAGTCGATTCGGGAATTGAACTGTTTTCATAAGTTCTCATGTGATTTGATCGTTATATATTAACTGTGTGGACTTTAAAAGAGACTTTGACCCTTGAGTTTGTTTCGGTGTTTCTTCTCAGGGTAGTCAGCTAGGAAACACCGGCCTCATCTAGTTTAAGATGACGAAAAAAAAAACACTTTTACACGTCAATTTTGACGTGTAAAAGTGTTTTTTTTTTAACTATTAACATAATGAATATCATTTATCATTTAATGCTCTTGCAAATGTGTCGAGACTGATTTTGAATACTGAGTGATCTTAAAGGAGCCTGTATTTGGTATAATTGTTTGGTTGTGTCGGAGACTGCATCTGCTGTACGCGATTATTCGAGACCTAGTTCGGATGCGAATTGTTATTATCAAAGTAGAAAGGCCTGGATGTTGAGGGATGTGACACTTAATACAGTGTGTCTGAGTGCGATAGCATCGTAAAGTATACTTGTCTCCGTGCTCTTATGTTGTTTTGACTCAAGCAAATCCTCCGGTTACCCGGAGGATGGTCGGCGGAGGATGCTCAGCGACAGAGGTGTCGACTTGTGAGCACTCTACTGTGCTACACGCGTGTGCAACCTTGAAAAATAGAGTTTCCCTACTCAGGCGTCAATCCGGGGAGGGCTCGCTGCCCGCAATCAAGTCGCGGGGGAGTTGTCTCGCGTCAGGAGGGCGCGTATGCCATGGCGCCAGGTGCTTGATGTGAGGCCAAGCTGAGGCGTCGACACGTGCGAACATCCCCTTCGCGAGGCGCCGCACACCCATCCAGGCTTTCAATGCCGAGGTCGCGCTGGATGATACATGATGAATCGTTTCCAGATCCAGCCGGTTGCACTCCAGACCGAGCCGTGCGCTCGGTAGATGATATCGGGCTGTTGTTTAAGTTCTAATCACGCGTTGAACTCTAATTGCGTGACGCTGAATTTTTGCTTTATTTCCTATGTGCCACAAATGTCGCTACGTTCTCTCGTTCTCTTAGTACTCTTTCAAAGTGGAGGCGGGCGCGGGTGCTTGCATCGAAGTGTTGTAGTGAGGTAGTATTCCATCAGGTTTAACCAGCGGAGGTAATGTGGGCCGACAGAAGTTCGCTTCGACCGACTTACCAATATGAGTAGTGCGCTTCTTCCCTTTCCCTCTCTTTCGAAAGCGAGCCTTCTTTAGTGCCTTTTTGTAGGACTTGGCAGCATCTTTGTAGGCACTCTTCTTTGAGTTTAGATCTTTAGCTTTGCGATCACGAGCGTCAACAAAGGCGAGAAACGCCGAATGCTTACGAACTTCAGCTTGAACGCAATCGGCGTTGAACCATAGGTGAGCTGAACCACCGATGGGTACGTCGCAATAAGGGATGAAACACTCCGATACAGACTTCACCAGATAGTGATCTGAAGTTCCAAGTGGTGAGGAAACTGTTACAGATGTAAATCTTTTCGGATCGGTGGTCAGCAGAAGGTCCAGACAATTGGCAGTATGACCAACTACGTCAGGAACCCTAGTCGCTTGCTTTACCAACTGGGAGAGGCCCATCGATACCGCAAAGTCTCGCGCTTCTCTTCCAGCGTGGTCGGTCCTTTGGTACGGGAAAAGCCAGTCTCGGTGGCAGGCGTTAAAATCCCCCAGAGCGACAAACTGCGCATCAGGGTGTTGATGCCGAGCCTTATCAGCGGCCTCACTGAGGTGGTGAAACAGTCGAGTCGTCTCCTGGTCACCGCTGTGCGATCGATAGACACAGCTATAGACAATTTTGTCCTCACCGGTGCCCACCAACAACCATAACGTTGAGAAACTGGGGTCTTCAAGGTGACGGAGACGCTGGCAGCAGATGTCATTACGGACGTACGCACAGACCCCGGCACGCTTCAGGAAATGGTGCTCCAATGAGTATCCCGGGTAGTCTAGATACTCCGTATCTGACGGACATCTGATCTGCGTTTCCGTCAAGAAAAGCAAGTGTGGCTTGTGAGTCTCAAGGTGGTGGTGGACCGCATCGAGATTGGAGTGCAGCCCTCGAATGTTTGCGAGGTGCACTTGGAATGAGAGGACGTGTTCCTGCTGTTCGGAGGTTTCAGTAGTGCGATCAAATTCCATGTTTTATATTTCTCTTTACTTATATAAGAGTGGACGTACCGAGCACTCATTTTGCCAGTTTCCGACGCTAAAGCAACTATTTTGTAAGAGCATTTGAGTCCGCAAATCCGCAAGAGGATAGCCTGCCTTTCAACACAGGCCATCCTCAAACTAAAAGGGTCTCCCGCCTCAGAACACTCAGAGCTCAGAGAACAGTCTACTGACCACGGACGCATAGTTTCATATACGCATATTCGTCACTATAGGCTTGGTGTACGTTTGCGTGAAGCTTACTTACTTACGTACAAAATTATGGAACTTTGTCGACGAAGCGACATCGACACGACGGCACGACCTTGCAGCTATGCCCTAAGTCTGCCCTAGAGCGTTCAAACATACTGTAAACCAGGCAGAAACGAAACCGGTTTTTAAAATCTCCTTTTATTAAATTTACGATGAGCCGTCGTAATGAAATACCAGTCAAATTCACACCACCAGTAGTTGGTACCACTTAGCCAGTGGCGTTACTATATACTCGTATCTATGTATAACTATATATCATTTGAGGCCCGTGGCAAATTCGTTGAATGGAAAAGAAAATTCGTCACGTTGTGATTTAATTTTACATTTTATAATAAGTTGGGTTACTGCTGAACTCGCGGCCTCTCCGACCGGGCGGCGACTCGGACCAGGAGCCAGTGGCATTTTGGCAGCCTTGTCACCCTAAAGTTTCGCCACTGCACTTAGCCGTCAATTCTTTTCCTTTGTAAACGTATACATGACGTTGACATCTAACATTTGACTTTGACGTCTAACTAATGTCATTGACATAAGCGTTTTGATTGGTGCCTGGATCTGACACCACAGCGCTGCCACTTGGTGAACGTCATTTTATATATATAAATATATATATTATATATATTCCACACAACCATCACCCAACGTTGTTTAAGTTCTAATCACGCGTAGAACTCTAATTGCGTGACGCAGAATTTTTGCTTTATTTCCTATGTGCCAAATGTCGCTACGTTCTCTCGTTCTCTTAGTACTCTTTCAAAGTGGAGGCGGGCGCGGGTGCTTGCATCGAAGTGTTGCAGTGAGGTAGTATTCCATCAGGTTTAACCAGCGCAGGCAATGTGCGCCGACAGAAGTTCGCTTCGACCGACTTACCAATATGAGTAATGAGCTTCTTCCCTTTCCCTCTCTTTCGAAAGCGAGCCTTCTTTAGTGCCTTTTTTTAGGACTTGGCAGCATCTTTGTAGGCACTCTTTGAATTTAGATCGTTAGCTTTGCGATCACGAGCGTCAACAAAGGCGATAAACGCCGAATGCTTACGCACTTCAGCTTGAAAACAATCGGCGTTGAACCATAGGTGAGCTGAACCACCGATGGGTACGTCGCTATAAGGGATGACACACTCCGATACAGACTTCACCAGACAGTGATCTGAAGTTCCAAGTGGTGAGGAAACTGTTACAGATGTAAATCTTTTCGGATCGGTGGTCAGCAGAAGGTCCAGACAATTGGCAGTATGACCAACTACGTCAGGCACCCTAGTCGCTTGCTTTACCAACTGGGAGAGGCCCATCGATACCGCAAAGTTTCGCGCTTCTCTTCCAGCGTGGTCGGTCCTTTGGTACGGGAAAAGCCAGTCTCGGTGGCAGGCGTTAAAATCCCCCAGAGCGACAAACTGTGCATCAGGGTGTTGATGCCGAGCCTTATCAGCGGCCTCACTGAGGTGGCGAAACAGTCGAGTCGTCTCCTGGTCACCGCTGTGCGATCGATAGACACAGCTATAGACAATTTTGTCCTCACCGGTGCCCACCAACAACCATAACGTTGAGAAACTGGGGTCTTCAAGGTGACGGAGACGCTGGCAGCAGATGTCATTACGGACGTACGCACAGACCCCGGCACGCTTCAGGAAATAGTGCTCCAATGAGTATCCCGGGTAGTCTAGATACTCCGTATCTGACGGACATCTGATCTGCGTTTCCGTCAAGAAAAGCAAGTGTGGCTTGTGAGTCTCAAGGTGGTGGTGGAGAGCATCGAGATTGGAGTGCAGCCCTCGAATGTTTGCGAGGTGCATTTGGAATGAGAGGACGTGTTTCTGCTGTTCGGAAGTTTCAGCAGTGCATTTACATTCCATGTTTTATATTTCTCTTTACTTATATAAGAGTGAACGTACCGAGCACTCATTTTGCCAGTTTCCGATGCTAAAGCAACTATTTTGTAAGAGCATTTGAGTCCGCAAATCCGCAAGAGGATAGCCTGCCTTTCAACACAGGCCATCCTCAAACTAAAAGGGTCTCCCGCCTCAGAACACTCAGAGCTCAGAGAACAGTCTACTGACCACGGACGCATAGTTTCATATACGCATATTCGTCATTATAGGCTTGGTGTACGTTTGCGTGAAGCTTACTTACTTACGTACAAAATTATGGAACTTTGTCGACGAAGCGACATCGACACGACGGCACGACCTTGCAGCTAAGCCCTAAGTCTGCCCTAGAGCGTTCAAACATACTGTAAACCAGGCAGAAACGAAACCGGTTTTTAAAATCTCCTTTTATTAAATTTACGATGAGCCGTCGTAATTGGCACCACTTAGCCAGTGGCGTTACTGTATACTCGTATCTATGTATAACTATATATCATTTGAGGCCCGTGGCAAATTTGTTGAATGGAAAAGAACATTCGTCACGTTGTGATTTAATTTTACATTTTATAATAAGTTAGGGTTACTGCTTCTGAGCTCGCGGCCTTTACGACCGGGGGGCGACTCGGACCAGGAGCCAGTGGCATTTTGGCAGCCTTGCCACCCTAAAGTTCCACCACTGCGCTTAGCTGTCAATTCTTTTCCTTTGTAAACGTAGACATGACGTTGACATCTAACATTTGACTTTGACGTCTAACTAATGTCATTAACATAAGTGTTTTGATTGGTGCCTGGATCTGACACCACAGCGCTGCCACTTGGTGAACGTCATTTTAGAACATCTTCATTGAAATCAAGCACTATTGACCCCAAATATAACAATTATAATGTGTCTTCTTTAAATAGGGAATTTACCTTTAGATTAGTTTTTATTAACCATTGAAAGTTCTTCAGCTCAAATATAAAGATAATTGGTATTTAGTACTTTTTTAGAGTGGAGGCGGGCGCAGTTGCAAGCGCGGGCGCATGTAATTCAAAATATTAAATTAATGTAGACGCCAGTTGTGTTCACAGTGCTCCCGGCGCTAGCCGCGCGTCACGAGGCGAGCGCGAATGGCGTGGGTGGCACGGATGTTTCTAATGGCTCATGCTGCCTGTATCGTTCACAGCGATATAGTGTTGGTTAGATTTTTAAACCATTTTTATTCACCCGCCGACGTCATGGATATCAAGACTCTTAGCTCACTCGTCACTGTGAACACCAAGACGCCAAGACTCCTTCCGCCCGCACCCGCCCCCTATAGTGCAGTCTGATTAACCACTAAAAATCTACCCACGCGTATATCACATAGAGTTGCATTTCATTTGAGGCCAAAGTAACTCGAACCGCCCATGACGCGGTTATCAGAACGTCGCGTCACAGCGTCGTTCAGATAAGCGCGTTGCGCGACGTCAGTCGTGTCATGAATCATAATTATTATTTTATTGACTGCAACCGCGACTCGTATACATATGCGATCTTTCAAGTTAATGATATCGGTGTCGTTGTGACCTACTTATATTTTTTTACCCGAGCGTTCACTTGTTTTTATAAACTTGCGACGGCCGCGTGACTGTCGGTTATTACCGACTCGAAGTCGAAGTCAAAGCCAGATAATACGTTGCCTAGATTCTTCCTTCAAGCTTACTCCATACAATATTTTGTCTATTTGTAAAAGCGTAACAGACAGACAGAGTTATTTTTGCATTTATTAACATCGATATGGATTGCCAAGATCATCATTCATCCGCCTTGCATTGCAATGAGTATTATTATTGACGCATGGCTAAGTCATTATGATCTTGTAACTGCTTGCACTGACTGGACAGGTCCACTCAAATCTGTATGGTTCTTTCTTTAAAAGACCATCTCAGACAAATCTGCATGGTTCTCGTGAGATTTGACCATTACAATCATATTTGTGTACTTGAGTTTGTTTCGGTGTTTCTTCTCAGGGTAGTCAGCTAG
Organism: Mythimna vitellina; assembly: GCA_949316375.1. Lineage (NCBI taxonomy): Eukaryota > Metazoa > Arthropoda > Insecta > Lepidoptera > Noctuidae > Mythimna > Mythimna vitellina. The sequence continues at coordinate 11,803,265 of OX438714.1, forward strand.
GAAACACCGGCCTCATCTCATCTCATCTTTAAAATGACGAAAAAAAAATTGACGTGTAAAAGTGTTTTTTTGTTTTAACCTATTTACAAAATGAATGTTATTTATCGTTTAATGCACTTGCAAATGTGTCGAGACTGATTTTGAATACTGAGTGATCTTAAAGGATTTGGTATAATTGGATTTCGGTATTTGGTATAATTGTTTGGTTGAAACGGAGACTGCATCTTCTGTACACGATTATTCGAGACATACTTCGGATGCGAATTGTTATTGTTAAAGTAGAAAGGCCTATACATTGAGGGGACACTTAAGACAGTGTCTGATTGCGATAGCATCGTAAAGTATCCTTGTCTCCGTACTGTGCTCTTATATTATGTTGGCTCAAGCGAAACCTCCGGTTACCCGGAGGATGGTCGGTGGAGGATGTTCAACGACAGAGGTGTCGACTTGTGAGCACTCTACTGTGCTACACGCATGTGCAACCTTGAATAATAGAGTTTTCCAACTCAGGCGTCAATCCGGGGAAGGCTCGCTGCCCGCAATCAAGTCGTGGCGGAGTCGTCTCGCGTCAGGGGGGCACGTATGCCATGGCGCCAGATGCTTGACGTGAGGCCAAGCTGCGGCGTCGGCACGCGCAAATATCCCCTTCACGAGGCGCCGCACAAACTCATCCAGGCTCTCAATCCCGAGGCCGCGCTGGATGATACATGATGAGTCGTTTCCAGATCCAGCTGGTTTCACTCCAGACCGAGCCGTGCGCTCGGTAGATGATTTCGGACTGTTGTTTAAGTTAAAATCACGCGTAGAACTCTAATTGCGTGACGCAGAATTTTTGTTTTATTTCCTATGTGCCACAAATGTCGCTACGTTCTCTCGTTCTCTTAGTACTCTTTCAAAGTGGAGGCGGGCGCGGGTGCTTGCATCGAAGTGTTGCAGTGAGGTGGTATTCCATCAGGTTAAACCAGCGGAGGCAATGTGCGCCGACAGAAGTTCGCTTCGACCGACTTACCAATATGAGTAATGCGCTTCTTCCCATTCCCTCTCTTTCGAAAGCGAGCCTTCTTTAGTGCCTTTTTGTAGGACTTGGCAGCATCTTTGTAGGCACTCTTCTTTGAGTTTAGATCGTTAGCTTTTCGATCACGAGCGTCAACAAAGGCGAGAAACGCCGAATGCTTACGCACTTCAGCTTGAACGCAATCGGCGTTGAACCATAGGTGAGCTGAACCACCGATGGGTACGTCGCTATAAGGGATGGAACACTCTGATACAGACTTCACCAGACAGTGATCTGAAGTTCCAAGTGGTGAGGAAACTGTTACAGATGTAAATCTTTTCGGATCGGTGGTCAGCAGAAGGTCCAGACAATTGGCAGTATGACCAACTACGTCAGGCACCCTAGTCGCTTGCTTTACCAACTGGGAGAGGCCCATCGATACCGCAAAGTTTCGCGCTTCTCTTCCAGCGTGGTCGGTCCTTTGGTACGGGAAAAGCCAGTCTCGGTGGCAGGCGTTAAAATCCCCCAGAGCGACAAACTGCGCATCAGGGTGTTGATGCCGAGCCTTATCAGCGGCCTCACTGAGGTGGCGAAACAGTCGAGTCGTCTCCTGGTCACCGCTGTGAGATCGGTAGACACAGCTATAGACAATTTTCTCCTCACCGGTGCCCACCAACAACCATAACGTTGAGAAACTGGAGTCTTCAAGGTGACGGAGACGCTGGCAGCAGATGTCATTACGGACGTACGCACAGACCCCGGCACGCTTCAGGAAATGGTGCTCCAATGAGTATCCCGGGTAGTCGAGATACTCCGTATCCGACGGACATCTGATCTGCGTTTCCGTCAAGAAAAGCAAGTGTGGCTTGTCAGTCTCAAGGTGGTGGTGGACCGCATCGAGATTGGAGTGCAGCCCTCGAATGTTTGCGAGGTGCACTTGGAATGAGGGGACGTGTTCCTGCTGTTCGGAGGTTTCAGCAGTGTGATTAAATTCCATGTTTTATATTTCTCCTTACTTATATAAAAGTTAGCGTACCGAGCACTCATTTTGCCAGTTTTCGACGCTAAAGCAACTATTTTGTAAGAGCATTTGAGTCCGCAAATCCGCAAGAGGATAGCCTGCCTTTCAACACAGGCCATCCTCAAACTAAAAGGGTCTCCCGCCTCAGAACACTCAGAGCTCAGAGAACAGTCTACTGACCACGGACGCATAGTTTCATATAGGCATATTCGTCATTATAGGCACGGTGTAAGTTTGCGTGAAGCTTACTTACTTACGTACAAAATTATGGAACTTTGTCGACGAAGCGACATCGACACGACGGCACGACCTTGCAGCTATGCCCTAAGTCTGCCCTAGAGCGTTCAAACATACTGTAAACCAGGCAGAAACGAAACCGGTTTTTAAAATCTCCTTGTTATTAAATTTACGATGAGCCGTCGTAATTGGCACCACTTAGCCAGTGGCGTTACTATATACTCGTATCTATGTATAACTATATATCATTTGAGGCCCGTGGCAAATTCGTTGAATGGAAAAGAAAATTCGTCACGTTGTAATTTAATTTTACATTTTATAACAAGTTAGGGTTACTGCTTCAGAGCTCGCGGCCTTTACGACCGGGGGGCGACTCGGACCAGGAGCATTTTGGCAGCCTTGCCACCATAAAGTTTCGCCACTGCACTTAGCCGTCAATTATTTTCCGTTGTAAACGTATACATGACGTTGACATCTAACATTTGACTTTGACGTCTAAGTAATGTCATTAACATAAGCGTTTTGATTGGTGCCTTGATCTGGCGCCAAAGCGCTGCCACTTGGTGAACGTCATTTTAGAACATATTCATTGAAATCAAGCACTATTGACTCCAAATATAACAATTATAATGTGTCTTCTTTAAATAGGATTAGTTTTTATTAACCATTGGAAGTTCTCCAGCTCAAATCAAATTGTGAATTGATATTTAGTACTTTTTTAGAGTGGAGGCGGGCGCGGGCGCAAGCGCGGGCGCATGTGATTCAAAATATATTTATTTAGACGCCAGTTGCGTTCACAGTGCTCCCGGCGCTAGCCGCGCGTCACGAGGCGAGCTCGAATGGCGTGGGTGGCACGGATGTTTCTAATGGCTCATGCTGCCTGTATCGTTCACAGCGATATAGTGTTGGTTAGATTTTTAAACCATTTTGATTCACCCGCCGACATGTCATGGATATCAAGACTCGTAGCTCATTCGTCACTGTGTACACCAAGACGCCAAGACTCCTCTCGCCCGCACCCGCCCCCTATAGTGCAGTCTGATTGACCACTAAAAATCTTCCCACGCTCGTTTCATATAGAGTTGCATTTCATTTGTGGCCAAAATAACTCGTACCGCCCATGCCATGACGCGGTTATCAGAACGTCGCGTCACAGCGTCGTTCAGATAAGCGCGTTGCGCGACGTCAGTCGTGTCATGAATCATAATTATTATTTTATTGACTGCAACCGCGACGCGTATACATATGCGATCTTTCAAGTTAATGGTATCGGTGTCATTGTGACCTACTTATTTTTTTTTACCCGGACGTTCACTTGTTTTTATAAAAAAGGAATTTTCGATAATAATTTAGTTTAAAGATGAAATTGAATTGATTTGATTTAGTTTCATAGAAGACTATATTCTGCTAGCGACGGCCGCGTGACTATCGGTTATTAAGGTTGAACTAGTCGCGGACTCGAACTCGCCGATGGGTGAGGTTAAAAAGTGCGATGTCTCATCCGACATTGTGTCCGGCAGCGATAATATCAAGTATGAGCACTTAGACGCTAGTCTTTATGCACGAAATATTGTTCGCACGCACACAAACAACTTTTCAAACTTAAACGACATTAGACGGTGCGGAAAATCGAGTTTTATGAAAAATCCACTGCATAAATCTTTTAAAAATAAATTGTATACAACTCTTTGGTAATAAAACTTTGTCGGTACCGACTTCGTTGTCGAGATTTTGTACGATTTTTGTTACTTTTTTACACTTAAAGTTGCGTTAAAATCATCAAAAAAACAGAAACTTTGTTGGCCCATAACTTTTTAATGGATTTTTTTTTGTTTTTCTGTTTCCGCAGAGACATAATTAATAATAAGATAAAACCATATCAAGTTATATTTTAGATGTGTAAAGTCAAACTGTGGAGTAAAAGCCCCAAAAATTTGTATGAAAAAACCTTAACGTAGCGAAGTCATTGACTTACTTTTTATTTCCATTTGACATTATATAATATTATTTTAATTTTTATTACTATGACCTTTATTAAGCTGACATTTTTAAAATTAATGTATTCTTTTTAAATTGCAACGGAGTTAAAAAAAAATTAAAAATTTGCATGCCAATGTGATGGTAAAATATGGAGGACTCTATTATAAAAAAAAAACACCTATGTACTAGCTATATCCATGTTTGCAAAACATGATTATGATTATGAAGTCGAAGTCAAAGCCAGATAATACGTTGCCTAGGTCCTTCCTTCAAGCTTACTCCATACAATATATTGTCGAAACTTCGTTCATCAGTTTATTTGTAAAAGCGTAACAGACAGAAATAGTTATTTTTGCATTTATTTATATCGTTATGGATTGCCAGGCTCATCATTCATCCGCCTTGCATTGCAATGAGCTTATTGACGCATGGCTAAGTCATTATGATCTTTTTTAGCCTCTAAAGGAAAAAACGGAACCTTTATAGGATTACTTTGTTGTCCGTCTGTCTGTTTGTCAAGACCCTTTATCTCAGGAACGCGTGGAGGTATCGAGTTGAATTAAAAACCATGTACATAGTCTGCGGTCCCTTGAAGCTCTGAAAAAATCAAACTTCTGGGTTAACGAAAAAAAAAGATACGGCCGATTATGTTGCAAAAAATGTATACTTCGACACTCTTACGGGAATCAAAATTCATAGGGCTCTTCCCAATGACGAAAAAAAAGATACTGTCGTTTATGTCGCAAAACTTTCACTAGCGCCACTTTCAAACTGACAGCGAAAATCATCATCATCTTCCTGCCCTCGTCCCATCTTATTTGGGGTCGGCGCAACACGTTTTTTTCTTCCATTCTATCCTGTCAACCGTCATACTATCACTAACTTCCTTTTCTTTCATATCACTGTTCACACAATCCATCCATCTGACAGCGAAAATATAAAATGAAAATGCGTTTCTGCATTGTGTGTGTACTGAATAACCATCTTTCTTTCTTTCTTCATAATCTGAGACCATTTTATTGTGCATTGTGCGTTATCGTGTAAATGTCTATTAACTGCTTCATCATTGTTTTAATTTAATATATTGAAATACACTTTTTTCCTCTTTTGTGACATTGTTTTTGCAAACATTTTTATTTTATTTAAACCATAGCCACCTTAAATTCCTAAGTAATTTATTATTGTGTACATCTCATTTATATATATATAGGTTTATTTTTATTTTTGTATAGCCTCTTTTTATAATATCAATGTGAGTACACTAGACCGCGGATACATCTATACATACCTAAATATAAAAATCAATGCCACTTTTCGTTGTAATTTTATAACTAATATGTTTAGGCTTTGTTCGGACTATTTAGTAGATGGTTTATGTGAAGTTTGCACAAAATCGGTCGAGCGGTTCTTTATTTATCACATTATTAGGCGGTACGGAGTTCGCCGTGTCAGCTAGTAGACTATTATTTTGATTATGCTTTTGAGTACAAAATTGACCGGTCTACACTGTCCTCTCATACCTATTAATATTGTTATATGGAAATATCAAGTAGAATCAATCAATTTTTTTTTTAAAGAGTTACCATGGAGTTTCTTGTCGGTACTTCTCCATAGGATACGACCAATTGGAAGTGTGCACTAGCTTCTGACGTTTTATAAGTGCTGTTGTAGGCCAATCTTTACTTATAATAAATCTGTAGAAGTGAAAATTCTGTACATTGAAAATATAAAAAAAAAATTGTGTTACCAGACCAACATCGAACCAAAAAAAGTAATTAAAAAAATTTTTGTCTGTCTGTTTGTTCAGGCATCACGCAAAATCTACCGGTTCGATTACGAAGAAACTTGATATACTTAATTATTCTTTAATATCCTGGGCACCACACTGGGTACTTTTTTTATCCCGGAAAAGTACATACAATAAAAAACCAACTTAATTTTGCGGTTCGATCCCTAGACCCGATTACTGTACCAACTGCAAATAATAAGTATGTAGTGGGTTACGTCACCCGCAGTGAAGGCGCTGCATATGGCTAAGATACTATAATATCGCTCGCCATACAATTCAATGGACTATCACACACTACGAAGATAATAAATAATATTTCATATTTTCGTATCTCAAAAGACCTAATAAAACCATTTTCGACTTCTCGTGGACGAAGTCGCGGGCAAAAGCTAGTGGGAAATAAAATAGTTCTGAGTTTGAATGGTCAATGCAATGCATTGCCCGCATCGACAAGGTCACGGTTTTGCGAAGCGCCTTATCTGAATGACGTCACCAGACTCGTCACCCGCTAATCAGTTAAATGAATAATATAATAATAATCATTTATTTGCTAATAATGTAGGTATACAGATAAGGTGTTATAATTGTTGATTGTCCCAATACATTTTGCCTTACGGCATGCAAAATATTCATAGTTAATAGGAAATAAGGAGATTATCTATTAAAAAATGTTAAAATTGTAAGCTCATTTAAGTTGAAGTAATCGTTCAACTTAAATGATATGTCATAAAGAAAGAAAGAAAGAAAATATGTTTATTTGGCACACCATGATTACTTAATTAACAAGTAATTTATTTACAACTAAAATTAAACTTAAAAAAAATAAAAAATAAAAATAAGGAGAAATAAAATTAACAATAAAAAAAAACATATTCATACATATTCAGATACAATGTCTTACAAATTCAAATCCAATATCATTAAAAAAATTAATTACGATGCCATAAAAAAAAAAAATAATGTCATAAAAATAATACCATGTCACACAAATAATAAAATGTCATACAAATGATAAAATGTCATCAAATAGAATACAATGTCATATAAAGTGAAATGATAAAATACTGGTAGGAACCAAGCATCATCATCTTACTGCCCTTGTCCCATCTTATTTGGGGTCGGCGCAACACGTTTTTTTCTTCCATTTTATCCTGTCAACCGTCATACTATCACTAACTTCCTTTTCTTTCATATCACTGTTTACACAATCCATCCATCTTTTCTTTGGCCTTCCTCTCCTTCTCCACCCATCCACATGTATACTCATAACTCTTTTAGTAACATGTGTTTCATCTCTTCTCTTTACATGACCATACCAAGACAAACGATTCCCCTTCAACTTTTCAGTCACTGGCGCCACTTTCAAGCTTCCTCTAATATATTCATTTCTCACTTTATCCATTCTCGTCACACCATACATCGATCTCGTAGGAACCAAGCGTTAACAATAAAAAAAATACCACGCTAGTAGCGTGGTAGGCGATTAGCTTAAGTTTATTCAGCCTTACAATGTTCCCACTGCTGGGACTTAGATCTCCTCTCTAGGAAAGGGAATGGGCGGTAATCCACCACGCGGTCCCAGTGCAGATTGATGGATGTCACATGTTTGTAGGTAATCGGAACAGAGTGTGAAGTCCCACAAACCTCCGTTGAAAAGGGAGGATCTTCCGACCAGACGGGTGTTATGTCTGGTGGGCCACTGCCCGATAGATGCTTTCCGGCTGTTCTAAATGTTCCAATCGCGCGGAGAACTTTAATTGCGCGATGCAGGATTAGTTCTTATGTGACGCCATAGATGTCGCTACACATGTCTACGAATTTTTGCTTCTAGGACATGCTGGTTTTCTCACTGTGTTTTCCTTCATCGCCACTGCTTTGAGAGCAGCAAATAAATTACACAGAGTAATGCAGTAGTACTCAGTATTTATATTATACTAGCTTCTGCCAGCGGCTTCGCCCGCGTAATTGTAAGGTTTCTCTATACAATCTTTCAACTCCCGTTTTACCCCCTTAGGGGTGGAGTTTCGTAAAATTTGCGGACCGCCCCTTGGAGGCGTGGACTAGCGGACGTCTAGACCCTATAAGGAACCTACCTGCCAAATTTTAAGTTTGTAGGTGTTATAGTTTCTGAGATTTCGTGATTAATCTGTGAGTGGTATTTCGCTTTTATATATATAGATTTTGCACACAATGGTATTGTGTGTGTAATTCATGTGCACACTGTTTCTGTGTGGGTAAATATTTTTTTATGACACTGGGACCAAACTGGAAAATTTTATTTTTGAACCCATTTAGACATCTAAGACCAACCCGAGTACAATGCTATTGCCCGCTCTAGGGTGGTGCGAGAGGGTGGGTCAGACTTTAACTGACTAAAAACACACCTATGTTCCATCTTTGCCTTGCGTTTCAGAACTCTGGGGTTTCCTTCCGGACTACCCATGGCTCCAATAGGTTTCGGCCATTCTGAAACCCTACGGTTTTTACTGACATCTCTTTGTTGCGACTCGGACTCGGTCCGGATAGTTACCGGACGGCTGGACGGCGAGCTACCCATTGCTCATCGTCTGCTAGCACGCCTACGGGGGCTGGAAATTGTGATCGGTGTCCAGGCGTGCGGCCGCCGCTTTCGTTAGCATTACGGCTTCGCAAAAGGATGCGACCGCATCCCATTCTCTCTCGCTCCGGACCATGGCCTGCACCATAGTCTGGTGTGAGAGCTCGCTGCCACCGATTGCCCCTGCGTGGACACTTTTGGGCTCTGCCCAAGCGGGGCACACATCCACCGTATGCTCCATTGTGTCCTACGGGCAATCCGAGCAATGGTGACACCCAGGCGTTTTTTCCGTATGAATCAGGTGCAGGAATCTCCCAAACCTGTGTTATGCGGAAGGTGAGACACGGTGACGCCTTTCTAGCCACACAGAGTTTGTGACATTAGGTCCCCAATTTCACAATCGTGGCGTGCCCAAAGCCTTTATGGTGGTGAATAAAAGATGGTAGTTTGATGATACCTTTTGTTTTTAGTTGGCAACGCGCTGGGCGGTGGGGAGGGTAGCAGTGGGGGGATAGCAGGAGTCGGCGGTGGTGGTACGGGGAGCAGCGGTGACGCCGCCGGCAGCATAAGCGGCGCTGGTAAGATGACTAACCTTTATAGACACGCTTGTTTGGCAATAACAGCTTCTGCACATATGGTCCCCTGGTAACTCAATAATATTGTGTAAATGTATCTATTAATTGCTCCATCTTTGTTTTGTTTTATAATTACTTTTTTTTTCTAACACGTTGCTTCTGCAATCTTTTTAGGGTTTCGTAACTCAAAAGGAAAAAAAAACGGAGCCCTCATAGGATCACTTTGTTGTTCGTCTGTCCGTCTGTCTGTCTATCTGTTAAGACCCTTTATCTCGGAAACGCGAAGAGCTATGGAGTTGAAATTACAACCATATTGTGAGTCTGCGATCCTTTGATGCTGTGAAAAAGTCAAACTTCTAAGTTAACGAAAAAAAAAAAGATACGGCCGTTTATGTCGCAAAAAACGTATATTTTGAAAAATCAAAATTCATAGGGTACGTTTCGTTGACCTAGAATCCTGAAATTTGGTATGAAGCAAGGTTTTATAGCACAACTATAGAGAAAAATCTGAAAACTGAAAATTTGTAGTTACGTTAAAAGAAACTTTTCGCGATTCGGAAAAATCTTCGTAACTTAATTCGGGAATTAAACTGTTTTCATAGGTAAGTTTGTACGGAACCCTCAATGCGCGAGTCAGACTCGCACTTACCCGGTTTTTTTTAAAGGGTAACCTTGGAGTTTCTTTGCTGGTTCTTCTCCATAGGAAACGACCAATTTAAAACCGAAACCTACTGATACAGGCATTTTTAAATGGCATATTAAAAATGCATGTATCAGTAGGTTTCGGCCATGCTGAAACCCTAAGGTTTTGTTGACATCTCTTTGCAGCGGCTCGGACGTCCAGATGGTTACCGGACGACCGGACGGCGAGCTACCCATTGCTCATTATCTGCTAGCCCACGCCTACGGGGTCTGGAAATCGGGGTCCAGGGGGCTGGGGCATGAGGAAATCCGTTCCCACACGCGTGTGGCCGACTCCTTCGCATACATTATACTTGACTCCTTCGCATAGCATATTGCTTCGCAAAAGGTTGCGACCGCATCTCATTCCCTCTCGCTCCGGACCATGGCCAGCTCCACAGCCTAGCGCGAGAGGTCGCTGCCACCAATCGCCCCCACGAGGACACGGTTGGTCTCTGCCCAAGCGAGGCACACCCCCACTGTATGCTCCACTGTGTCCTCCGGGTGATTCGCGGAATGGTGATACCCAGGCGTTTTTCCACACGAATCAGGTGCAGGGATCTCCCGAACCTGTGTCACACAGAAGGTAAAGAACACGGTAGCGCCTTTCTAGCCACTCCTCAAAGACACACACAGAGTTTGTGACATTAAGGTTACACTAGTCGATAATTTTTCCATTCAAATTTGGGGGGGGGGGGGAGAATTCAAATTCATCTAAATAATAAAATGATATGGTTTTATCTTATTATTCATTTTGTTTGTACGGAAACAGAAAAACAAAAAAAAATGCCATTAAAAAGTTATGAACCAACAAAGATTCTGTTTTTTGATGATTTTAACGCAACTTTAAGTGTACAAAGGTAACAAAAATCGTACAAAATCTTCAAAACGATGTCGGTACCGACAAAGCTTTATTACCGAAGAGTTCCATACAATTTATTTGTAATCAATTTATGCAGTGGTTTTTTCATATAACTCAATTTTCCAAAGCACTACTCTCAGATTTTACGCACCGTCCAATGTTGTTTCAGTTCGGAACGGTGTTTGTGTGCGTGCGAACAATAAGTTGTGCATATAGACTAGCGTCTAACTGCTCATACTTGATATTATCGATGACAGACACAATGTCAGATGAGACATCGCACATTTTGGCCTCACCCATCAGCGAGTTCGAGCCCGCGACTAGTTTAGCCTTAAGTCCCCGATGTCACAATCGTGGCATGCTTTTATGGTGTTTTTTTTTGTGTGGGGAAATCATCTTATGACAAATCCCGCTCTTGGGCAGGCGGGAGATAGTGTCAGACTTTTACTAATTAAAAACCCACTCATGTTCCTTCTTTGCCTTCTTCCCAGGGCTCCAGGTTTCGCTTTCATTCTACCCGTGGCCCCAGCAGGCTTTGACCCTGCTGGGCCCCTACGATTTGCTGACATCTCCTTGAGGCGCGCGTGGAACAGTACGCGCCGTCGACGACTTGGGCTCGGTCCGGACGGTTACCGGACGGCCTTTATAGTGGTGAATAAAAGATGGTAGTTTGTTGTTACCTTTTGTTTTTAGTTGGAAACGCGCTGGGCGGTGGGGAAGGTAGTAGTGGGGGGATAGCAGGAGTCGGCGGTGGTGGTGCGGGGAGCAGCGGTGACGCCGCCGGCAGCATAAGTGGCGCTGGTAAGATGCCTCACCTTGAAGGACACGCTTGTTTGGCAATTACAGCTTCTGCACATATGGTCCCCTGGTAACTCATTAATATTGTGTAAATGTATCTATTAATTGGTCCTTCTTTGTTTTGTTTTATAATTTCTTTTTTTTTTCTAACACATTGCTATTGCAATCTTTTTTATATTATTTAGACCTCAACTACCTTAAATTAGTTAGTAATTTATTTTGTTAACATTCATTTATTGGTAGTTTTTTTTTTTGCGTTTTTTTAAACATATACCCTATTTTTTATAATGTGAATGTGAGAACACTGTAGACTCCACGAATTCTTAGATTACTTCCTATTACGTCTCTCCTCCCTTTTTTATAATGATTATTTTTATTGTGCTTTTGGGTACAATATTGACTGGTCTACTCTGTCCTTACATAATATCTATTAATATTTTAATTTTGTTTTTTTTTTTTTTTTTTTCTTGTGCATAGGATAAATCAAAATCAATTAATCCAATTTATTTTTATATTTTAATTTGTAAATATTGTAAGATAAACCATTTTTAGGGTTCCGTACCTGAAAAGGGAAAAACAGAACCCTTATAGGATCACTTTGTTGTCCGTCCGTCTGTCTGTCTCTGTCTGTCAAGACCCTTTATCTCGGGAACGCGTAGAGGTATCGAGTTGAAATTAAAAGCATATACTCAGGTCTGTGGTCCCTTGAAGCTGTGAAAAAATAAAACTTCTAAGTTTATGAAAAAAAAGATACGGCCGTTTATGTCGCAAAAAACGTATATTTTGACACTCTCAAGGAAATCAAAATTCATAGAGTACTTCCCGTAAACCTAGAATCCCAAAATTTGGCATGAAGCAAGGTTTCATAGCAGAAGTATAGAGAAAAACCTGAAAACTGAAAATTTGTAATTACGTTAGTTTTTATATTACGATGAAACTTTTTTTGCGATTCGATAAAATCTTCGTAACTCAATTCGGGAATTGAATTGTTTTCATTGGTAAGTTTGTACGGAACCCTCAGTGCGTGAGTTTAGAATCCTTCGCATAGCATTATTACTTCGTAAAAGGTTGCGGCCGCATCTCATTCCCTCTCGTTCCGGACCATGGCCAGCACCTCAGCCAAGCCCGAGAGCTCGCTGCCACTAATTGCCCCCTTGAGGACAGGGTTGGCCTCACCAATCAGCGAGTTCGAGCCCGCGACTTGTTTAGCTTTAAGTCCCCAATGTTACAATCGTGGCATGCCTTTATGGTGGTGAATAAAAGATGGCAGTTTGATGATACCCTTTGTTTTTAGTTGGCAACGCGCTGGGCGGTGGGGAGGGTAGTAGTGGGGGGATAGCAGGAGTCGGCGGTGGTGGTACTGGGAGCAGCGGTGACGCCGCCGGCAGCATAAGTGGCGCTGGTAAGACTCTTTAAGGACACACTTCGCACGGTTGATCATAAAGAGACCTAAGTCAAAAACTGGTAGTTGAAAATTGAATCTTAACACATATAATTTATGGTTCAATTTTCAAACATCCTTTTTTGACTTAGGTCTTTTTATGATAAAGCGTGAGACTTGTTTGGCAATAACGGCTTCTGCACATATGGTCCCCTGGTAACTCAATAATATTGTGTAAATGTGTTTATTAATTGCTCCATCTTTGTTTTGTTTTATAATTACTTTTTTTTTCTAACACATTGCTTAAATTGCAACCTTTCACATTGCTTTTACAATCTTTTTTATATAATTTAGATCCCAACTACCTCAAATTAGTTAGTAATTTATGTTGTTAACTTCTCATTTATTTATTGTTGTAATCATTTATTTTTTCTTGCTTTTTTTATACATATAGCCTCTTTTTTATAATGCAAATATGAAAACACTGTAGACTCCGCGAATTCTTAGATTACTTTCTATTACGACTCCCTTTTTATAATGATTATTTTTAATGTGCCTTTTGGTACAATATTGACTGGTCTACACTGTCCTTACATAATATCTATTTATATTATAATATGGAAATAATGTAAGATCAAGCCTTTTTTTAAAAGGGTAACCATGGAGTTTCTTTGCTGGTCGTTTACATAGGAAACGACCAATCTAGAACCGTGTGCTAGCTTCTGACGTTTTATAAGTGTCCATGTAGGCCTGTAAAATAAAAACATTTGAATCTCGTGTCACAATATTGGTTTACGAACTCCTCCGAAACGGCTTGATCGATTTTCCTTCTGTTCGCCCATTGCGTTCCGCTGTGATATTTTTAACAATACCAGGCAGGGTCCCAACATATACACCACTAATTTTTAATTAGTACAAATACTTAAAGGGCTTATTAGAAAAGGTCTTGTTATTATTTAAGTAAAGTCTCAATAAATAATATTCATAAACAGCAAAGTTATTAGCGTTTGTTTATATCTCAAAATGTCACTCAATTTATCGAAATATTGTACAGGATGTTGATTGTGAATGAAAAACAATGGAAAATCACTGCGCGTAGTATTTTTTATTAGCAATTGTTATGAATAATTGATTAAATTATGAATTTACCAATTGTGAACAATTTTCGTGGACAATTTTGGGATTTCGTTTTTTTTTTTTACTTTTAACTACACAATTATGATCAGTAACGGTTACGGATAGAGCCCCATTTTTATTTTACTAATTAAAGAGTACCAATAAAAAACCCCGTATACTGAAGACCCCTAAAATTCTTTTTGAAAGTTGCCTTAACTCATCCTAATGACGCAATTACACTTAGCCTGTATTCGGGTGCACGAATGACGTTACTCGAATTCGGGCACCCGATGCATTAATTACATTGTTTTACTCACGTTCGGTTACTGGAACACGGCGTCGGGTAACCAAAACGAAAGTTGTTCGAATACGGGCGTACTCGACTCAGATCATTTACACTTAGCCATTTGACGGAATTCTGTAGACAATAGAATACGAGCTAACAACCAAGTGTAATTGCGCCCTAATTATAACTCAACATTTCCAGGTGGCGCTGCAAGCGGTACTCTTGGAGCTGGTGGAAACTCTCTGTCAGCAGCTGATTCTAAATCCCCTTCCGTATCTGGGCCTAACGAATCAGGGTCTGGAGGGGCATCCGCATCTATAGGAGGCTCTGGATCCGCAAGTGGAGATGGAACTGGATTAGGAACTGGATCAGGAGCCGGTTCTGGTGCCATCTCAGCATCCGCAGATGGAATTGGAAACACTTCTGGAGCAGCAGCCGGATCTGCTTCTGGTTCTAAAGATGGAGTTGGCAGCGGTTCTGGTGCAATAGGAGGGTCAACTGGTTTAGGGTCTGGTGGCTCTGAAGCGTCTTCTGCATCTACATCTGGTTCTGGGACAAATGGAGCTGGTTCTGCTGCGGCAGCTGCCACTGGGACAAATGGAAGTGACTCTGCAGCCGCAACTGGGACTGCAACTGGCTCTGAGTCAAACGGAAGTGGCTCTACAGTGACAACTGGGTCTACAGGTACCTCTGGGTCAAATGGAAGTGGTTCCGCAGCGGCAGCTACATCTACAGGTGGCTCAGGATTAGATGGAAGTGGTCCTGCAGCTGCAACTGGGACTGTAGCTGGTTTAGGATCCAGTGGAAGTGGTTCTGCAGCAACAACTGGCTCTGGGTCAAGTGGAAGTGGTACTGCAGCGGCAACTGGCTCTGGATCAACAGGCACTGGCTCGGCAGCTGTATTAACATCTGCATCTGACTCTAAAGACGGATCTGGGAATTCTTCTAGCGCAATTTCTGGATCGACTGGACCAGGGACTGGTGTAGTAGATGCAGCCAGTGGACCAGGAGTCTTGTCAGGCCCAGGTGTTTCGGCTGTTTCTGCCAACGGTGATGGAACAGGGCCTAATGGGTCTGCATCGGTAGTCAGTACAGGACTGGATGATGCTACTGGAACTGCAGCAACTAGCGTTGGATCAGTATCGACTGGTGGTGGAACCGAAAGTGAAAGTAAGTTATTTTTAGGGTTCCGTACCTCAAAAGGAAAAAACAGAACCCTTATAGGATCACTCTGTTGTCCGTCCGTCTGTCGGTCTCTCTGTCTGTTTGTCTGCTGTCAAGACCCTTTATCTCAGGAAAGCGTAGAGGTATCGAGTTGAAATTAAGACAAGGCTACCCTATTGGTGAAGTGCGATAGTTTATTATGAGCCAAAAAGTTGTAAATCTTATCTTGTCTTATAATTACAGGTGGATCCAAGGGCGACTTGGCTGGCAGTGTTGATAAATCGCTTGGAGGAAGTGTGGGCTCAAATGTTGAAAACGGTAACTCAATTATTGATAAGTAGCAGTTAGGCAGAAGCCAGCGGTTTCGCCCTCGCGAAAGTAGGTTTCTCCATACAAACTTTGGACCCCCGCTTCATTCCCTTAGGGAGTGAATTTTGGAAAATCCTCTCTTAGTGCTCACCTACGTCATAAAAGGAAACCTTGTGCAAAATTTGACGATCCTAGTCCCAGTAGTTTCGGCTGTGCGTTGATATGTCAGTCAGTCAGTTTCTCCTTTTATATATATATATATAGGTGATATATTTTTATTTTTCAAATAGGATTTTATAAAACATTTACATGGCAATTTTTTTGACAATTTATACTAGATGAGGCCGGTGTTCCTTAGCTGACTATCCTGAGAAGAAACACCGACAATCTGAGTCCATACAGCAAACATCTAATGTTCAAATCATATGAGAACCATGCGGAGTAGTATCTGAGATGGTCTTTTGAGTAAAGTACCACACAGATGTGAGTGGACCTGTCCAGTCTGTGCAAACTGTTGTGGTTGGGTGGAAATTAAGTGGACTGTATCTTATAATTGCCGTTAAACCAATATTCCAAAATACAATGGTCCCGGACAAACAATAATTATTATTTAGGTTCGAAAGGTGTTGTCCGTCGCGGCGTTGTCCGTGGAAGCGAGTGTCCGCCGTACGCCGCTGCTGCTGACGTAATGTGCACGTCGCCTGCACGTGCAGACCGCGTTATCGATCTTTTGGGTTCGATTCCCAACACAAACATTTGTCAGTATTCGTATAGCTCAACTCAGGATTACTAATGAGCTATTTTTGAACCTAGCTGCTTCTTGCAAACGAGCTAGGTGACACATAATTATCACTTTGACAAATAAACAAAAAGAAGTCCTTACCTTCCGCATGACGCAGGTCCACACCGGACACGGTCAATGCGGGAGATTCCTGCATCGGATTCGTGCGGAAGAAACGCCCGGGTGTCACCATTGTGTGGACCGCTCGGAAGACACGGTGGAGCATACGGTTGAGATGTGCCCCGCTTGGGCAGAGCACCACCGTGGCCTCGTGTGGGCGCTCGGCGGTAGCGATTTCTTACGCCGGGCCTTGGTACAGGCCTTGGTCCGGAGCGAGGAAAAGTGGCAGGCGGTGGCCTCCTTCTGCGAAGCAGTAATGCTAGCAAAGGAGGAGGTCGCACGCGCGAGGAAATGGCCCTCGCGCCCCAGCCGCTGAACTCCGATCCCAATTTTCGGCCACCGCAGGCTCGGGTTGCGGACGGCCGTGCGGTAGTGTTCCATGCGCGACTCAAGGAGATGTCTGCGTCCGTAGGGGCCCAGCAGGGTTGAAGCCTACTGGCGCCATGGGTGATGCGAAAGAGTACCCCGGGGCCCTGGAACCAAGGCAAAGAAGGAACAGGAGTGGGTTTTAGTCAGCAAAAGTCTGACACGAAGGGTGGGAGATGTCATTAGATGATTTCCCACCTTAAAAACAAAAAAGAGGTGTGGGGTTCTTTTCTCTATCGGCAGCCGTGTGAACAACATCTAGTCGTATATCATATTAAAACAGTTTCGTGATCTAGAATAGTTTGTTTATTGCTGGTTGCCCAGTCATCGTCCACAAAATAGAGGAAATGACTTGGGTGGTGAAAAATTGTGTAACCAAGATATTTCTAACTCATAACATGATTGAAAAGCGTGTCCATGGAGTTTCTTACACGTTCTACTCCATAGAGATCTACGCTTTGGAAAGTGCAACTTAGCTTCACTTTTTTTTTACTGATTGTTTTTTTGACAATTTTAAAGGGCCTGTTATTGATCTATTTGAAATAACGTTTCTGATTGGCATCCTGTATATGTCTATTTTGGAAATAATAAACTCAGATTTGCGGTTCCTTGAAACTGTGAAAAAAAAAGATTTCTGTGTTATTGAAAAAAAAAAAAACATGTGGCCGTTTATGTTGTAAAAAACGTGTATTTCGACACTCTTAAGGGAATCAAAATTCATAGGGTACTCTTCCTGTTGACCTAGAATCTTGAAATTTGGCATGAAGCAAGGTCTCATAACACAGGTATAGGAAAAATCTAAAAACTCTAAATTTGTAGTTATATCACAAAAAAAATATTTATTGCAATTCGGAAAAATCTTTGTAACTCAATTCGAACTGTTTTCATAGGTAAGTTTATACGGAACTCTCAATGCGCAAGTCCGATTCGCACTTGCCCTGTTATTTTTTAATTTTTAAAATGTTTCTTCATTCAGGCGAATCATCTGGCTTAAGTCTTGGCAAATCGATATCAGGAAGTACGGGCGCCGGCGGCGAATCTGGTAATTTAATATTTTAATTTAATTTAATTGGTTGGAAATAATAATAATAAATATATAATAGAATAGAATAGAATAGAATAGAATAGAATAGAATAGAATAGAATAGAATAGAATAGAATAGAATATCATTTATTGTCTTATAAAGGTACATTGTAACACAAGTTTATTTTATAAATTTTGCCTGAAGACTAAAACCTTTGTGAGAGCTGGAGTCTGAACTAGGCTCGAGACCTGGATGACAGACCTCCAGGCTCACACCCTTTTAAACATAATCGCATTTTGCGGCACATAAACATGAATCTTATGTTTGTAAGGTAATGAGCGGGAGAGATTTGTAAAATGACATGTTAAGTGTAAAGGAAAAGTGATATTTTTATTGAAATGTGTATGTACTTAGTGTATAATGTATGTGTGTGTGTTTATAATGAATGTGATTAAATTTACTTTATGATTTGGATGATACTTTCTGTGTCTTCATAGTCCAAATCAAGGAGCCTGTTCCTTACTGTTGGTTTTACATTTATATTTAGTTATTTCTTACGTTATGTACTTGCGTACCACTAAGGTGTGGAATTCTCTGCCGGAGTCTGCGTTACCTTAGGCTAAAGAAAAGATGGATGGATTGTGTGAACAGTGATATGAAAGAAAAGGAAGTTAGTGATAGTATGACGGTTGACAGGATAGAATGGAAGAAAAAAACGTGTTGCGCCGACACCAAATAAGATGGGACAAGGGCAGGAAGATGATGAGTCTGCGTAATCTTATAGTTACAACCTAGGAGTTTTTACCCAGAGTTTTTACGTAAAATCACTAAAAAAATAAATACAAAAAAAATTATAAAAAAAAAATTCAATACAATTAAGGAGGAAATACAACTTCGTACAACAACTGTCGAAATACAAAACAGATGTCGGGCCTGCATTCACAACAGAGGCTAACAATTTGAGCAGGATTTGTAAAAATTAAGAAATTAATGTAAAAAATGCAATTTCGTTTGTTTTTTTCTAGTAAAACCCACGAAAAGAGAGACACGAGACAGATTTTACCTTATAAGAGTGAGATAACATTTTTAATAGGTTTTTAGGGTATCATTTAAGCAAAAATATTTTTTAAACCATAATTTTGTATGTTAGTCTTTTTATTTATTTATTTTCCAACTTACAACTATCTTTACAGAGTAACCTAATGCGATAGAGTATTTTTTATTTTTTCTGCCTATTTACAAAACATACATACATATATTATTCACACCAGTTTATAACTTATTACAAATAAGGCATTTATTGTAAATTCACTCAGAGAACAACAGAATATGTCTTATGTGACTCGATTCACAATTCCAGCGAATTCACAAAGTTATAAAAAGATTTTTATGGCATATGGTACATCACTAGCAAGAGGATAAGTTAGAGAATTTTTGAGGGAGTTGGAAGATTTCGGTGGCTTTTGGTTATTTTTTTATAGCCATGTAGATAGTTGTACCATAGACAGCTTTAATTTAAGTCCAAAACTTTGCGAGTAAATTAAAAAAAAATAGATAGCTAATGTCACTAATTTTAAATTTGAAAGTACTCTAATACAATAAACATCTAAATAAAATTAAAATTCAGAGTCTATATCCTTATAATTTTTTTTTAAATTTGTATTTGAATGAATAATTTTGGGTCTTATTTTCATAGAACACTAAAAAGTCAATGAAAAAAATTCCACAGGGCATAAGAAGGTTTAGGGGTCGAAAAAATAGCAAATGACCCCTCTCATCGACCATTTCAATTTGGCACACGATGCACCAAACACCCTGTATATATAATAGCCTATTCACTCTCGCGTTAAAGACACCTAAATTATAATGGGACGGAAAGACCGCAGCAGGCAAATTGTTCCAGTCCTTCGATGTACGCGGTATATACGACGAGGCAAAACGCATAGTCCAGACCGTAGATGTGACGAAGACGGCGGAATCAAGTACTGCAATTCCCGCGTACACTCTCCAAAATGCATCTTGTAAAATACTGAAAGGCTGGCTACCCTACGCCTGTGTTCCAGGCTTTGTAGATTGAACATAACCAAACCTGCATCACCGATTAGCCTTCGCACGGAATAAAGCATATTCAACTTTTCCCTTTTTTTTCCCAGGTTTAGGTGGTGGAACTAGTGGGGCGCGCACATTAAGTACTGGGGGTGAATCAGGTAATTTTAGTTAAAAACTCACTTGCAAAAATTATTTTTATTTTAATTTCCACTTGTTACTTGTAGTAAAAAGGGAAAACCACTATAAGAGGTGCCAGATAAACTTAGAAAAAAGGGCTAAAAAGAAACAATGAACTGTTTCTCATTACTAGAAAATGTAAAGGATCACGATAGATTCCGATTGAAGACAGCTTTAACTCTTTGTAGCGACATCTATGGCGTCACATAAGAACTAATCCTGCATCGCGCAATCAAAGTTCTCCGCGCGATTAGAACATTTATTTATTTATTTATTTATAGTTAATTAAAACGGTATACCCACTTACATTAATTAACATATAAAACAGCCCGAAATCATCTATCGGGCAGTTGCCCACCAGACATAACACCTGTCTGGCCGGAGGATCCTCTCTTTTCAACGGAGGTTTGCGGCACTTTACTCTCTGTTCCGCCTACCCCTAAATTTTTCTTTATTTTTTATTCTTTATTGTACACAAAATTTATCAAAAAAAGATCAACAACAAATAGGACAGTTGATGTACATAGGCGAGCTTAACCCACAACTGGGTTTTCTTACAGCAAACCATACGATTTAGAAAGAAATTAACAAATTTTGAGGAACTTTAAATGTACAACAAAAAAACAAAAAATTAAACATAAATTAAATCTAACTTAAAATTAAAAATAAACTAAACAGATATGTATACAGCACACTATACATAAACATTATATTATACAATAGATAAATACCTATAAACATACGTATATATGGGTCATGTTGATAAAAAATGTTCCCTAATTCTTCCCATTTTTATTTTTTTTTTTTTTATTTCCATTTTTGAAATTAATAATATCAACAAATGCTGGTGGGTCTGAGGTCTAGGGATTCCTATACATTAAACATGCTACTTTTTAATTATAATACTTTTACATTATAATATTCTTAACAGGTGCAGCCGCGGCATTAGCAGGAAGCATAGCTGGCGCTGCTGCTTCAGGGGGTGCAGGTGGAGCAAGTAATTATGACCATGTTTTGTTATAACATTTAATTATTATACATGAAATAAATATATCCCCCCCTTCCTCCCAAGGGCAATGGGGATGAAAGGTTTTGGAGTGGCGACCACGTACCGGAAGACGCAGCGCAGCGTTGGAAGGCTTCCCACAAGGTGGAGCAAAGACTTGACAAATCCTGCTCTTGGGCGGGGCGGGAGATAGTGTCAGACTTTTACTGATTAAAAACCCACGGTCTATACGACGAGTCGAAACGCATAGTCCAGACCGTAGATGTGTTAACAACGTAAGAGTAGACACTTGTTGTTCATCTGCGTCGGGTTGTCCGATGGTAGAAAGGAGATGGTGGAATCAAGTACTGCAATTCCCGCACACACTCTTCAAAATGCATCCTATAAAATACCCTACGCCAGTGTTCCAGGCTTTGTAGATTGAACTTAACCAGACCTGCATCACCGATTAACCTTCGCACGGCAAAAAGCATATTCAATTTTTCCCTTTTTTTCCCAGGTTTAGGTGGTGGAACTAGTGGGGCGGGCACATTAAGTACAGGGGCTGAACCAGGTAATTTTACGTAAATAAAACTTTTTACAAAAAAAAAGATAACCGACTTCACTAAAAAAAAACACTAAAATGATCAAAATAACTTTAATTTCGGAAGTCGGTGTTTCTCGGTATTATTTGTATCTTATTTAACACCGACTTCCGAAATTAAAGTTATTTTGATCATTTTAGTGTTTTTTTTTAGTGAAGTCGGTTATCTTCTTTTTTGTAAAAAGTTTTTTATTTCACACTTTTTAGTTGGGATACACTTATAAATAGAGTGCCTATTTCTCATGACAATTCCAATTAATCCAAACACTACTAGGTTACATTGTTTTATTATGAAGTTCCTGTGTCTACCTTCCACCTTCCGGCTCCATCATCAGATCAGTTCGATAGTACCTCTTAGCCAAAGTTTATTTCATGACAATTCTAGTAAGCTTAAACACGGCTAGGTTACATTGATTAATGACGGAGTTCCAGTACCTACCTTCTGGCTCCATCATCATCATCAGATCAATTTGGTGATACCATTTTCAACGGAACTATTCAGAACCATTAATTTATTTGTATTATCATAGTCGCTTAACTATCTTCATTGAGATATCTAAGCGAGTATGAAGTTCCGCTGACCATTTCTGATCTTGTTCATCAGTTCCACTTCATCAAATGTTACTTTTTGACTGTAAATGCTTAAGTTCTCGATGAAAATACCAAAATCACTATGCATTTGCCTATAATATTTGAAGAGTTCCCTCGATTTCGCCAGGATTCCATCATCAGATCCTGACTTGGTGACTATGGGACCATTTGGGAAGTATACCCTTTCTAACAAAAGAATAATTTTTCAAATCGGTTGGCAAGCGACGAAGTTATGCGCGAACAAACATAAAAAAAAATACAAACATCCGAATTGAGAACCTCCTCCTTTTTTAGAAGTCGGTTAAAAATCACTTTCATAAAGTTTTTTTTTCACTTGTTACGTGTGGTGAAAAGCACAAATCACTATTAAATGTGCCAGATAAATTTGGAAAAAAGAACTAATAAAAAACTTGTGATAAAAAAAATAATACAACAGACTTTAAAGTAAAAATAGAAGTCGGTTGTACTTTTTTTTGTATTTTTTTTTTATTTTACCCTTTTTAGTTATGGTACAACCACTAAAAAGTACCCCTCAGCCAAACCTAAATACCTTATAGCCAGAGTGCATCTCATGACAATTCTAATAAATAATCCCAAACACGGTTAGATTACATTAATTTATTAGAGAGTTCCGGTGCTTAGGCACCGGAACCACCACTCCAGGCTTCATCATCAGGTCAGTTCGATATATTCCCCCTCTTTTTTCAGTCAGTCATCGACTTTACTTGTTACAACGGTTCTGTCTTCATCCTATGAGGAGTTCTGTTCCATATTTTTGAAGTTCATGATTAGATCATAACAATATTTCTATGGGACCAACACGGAAGCATAATCTTTCAATAAAAAAAAATTCAAAATCGTCTACAAACATAAAAAAAATACATTCAGCCGTACATAGAACCTCCTCCTTTTTGAAGTCGGTTTAAAATGTAATGGATCACGATAGATTCCGATTGACGACAGCGTCTTTATTTCCATTATTGAAATTAATAATATCAACAAACGCAGAAGGGTCAATAATCGTTATTCTAGGCGCCTACTTTATTAAAATTAAATACCCGATTCCTATCCATTAGATATGCTACTTTTTGACGCATTTATATTTAGCTTAAGTATATTATAATATTCTTAACAGGTGCAGCCGCGGCATTAGCAGGAAGCATAGCTGGCGCTGCTGCTTCAGGGGGTGCAGGTGGAGCAAGTAATTATGACCGCGTTTTGTTATAACATTTAATTATTATACATGTACGCTGTTGCACAAGTAAATCAAACTCGCCTTCGTTTTACCCGACATCGTAGTCAGGGTTGAGACTATGGAGAAGCTCAATACAATGCTCGATGGTCTCAGTTGAACTTCTGAAAGAGTGGGTCTTAATATGGACAAAACAGAAGTCATGGTAAACAACCATGTATGCGGGAACTGCATGACTTGATTCCGCCATCTCATTTCTACCATCGGACAAACCGACGAACGGCGAGTATACACCCTTACGTTGTTGAAACTTCAACGGTCCGGACTAAGCGTTTCGCTTCGTCGTTTATACCGCGTACATCGAAGGACTGGAACAATTTGCCTGCTGCTGTCTTCCCGTCCAACTATAATATAGGTGTCTTCAAGGCTAGAGTGAATAGGCTCTTAATAAACTAGTGCGCCTGACCATCAATGATTGCATCTCCGCTTACCATCAGGTGGGATCGCAGTCAAGCACTGGTTTATATCAATTAAAAAAAAAAAAATGTAGCACCCATTCCTCTCAAGATCGATGACTCTACACTCGAAGTTGTGGACGATTACGTTTACCTGCCTCTCTGTTAGCGTTTGTGGACGATGAGAAAGCGTTTGATTCGATCGAGATTTGGGCTGTACTGCAAACAATCCAACGGTCCCAAATTGATTACCGGTACATCGAAGTGCTGAAATTATTATATTATTATCCTTCTGCAGCGGGGTGTGAGGCAGGGACACGTCATTGCGCACGTGGAACAATATGCGCCGTCGACGACTCGGACGGTTCCTGGTCGGTCAGCTACCAATTGGTCGCTATCCGCAAGCTTGCGCCTACAGAGGCCGGTAATCGGGATCTGAATCCTGGCGGCTGGGACGAGAGGACCGTTGCCTCGAGCGGTCAGCCTCCTCCTTTGGTAGTATTACTGCTTCGCAGAAGGAGGCGACCGCCTACCACTCCTTTTCGCTCCGAACCATGGCCTGTACCAAGGCCCGGCGCGAGAGATCACTACCGCAGATCGCCTCCACGAGGACACGGTGGTGCTCTGCCCAGGTGAGGCACACCTCTACCGTATTCTCCACCGTGTCCTCCAGGCGGTCCACACAATGGTGGCACTCAGGCGTTTCTTCCGCACGAATCTGGTGTAGTAACCTCCCGAACTTACCATGTCCGAATAATGTTGTACATGAATCTATAATAAACATATGTTTTTTTTCAAACCTATTGACCTAGCCGTTACCGAGGAGTAGGCTTCAGAATATCACTGTTTTATGAGACTGCTCAGAAGCTAGGGCCTTAGTTTTAAATGCTTTAATTATGATTATCACTTATTTTTCTAATTGCGGTGTACAATGGTATTTTATGTTATGTTATTTTATTTTATGTTATTTTAATAAGTACAGTGACAGACTACAGACTAAGACAATTTAGACAGTTAATACAAAATACAGTACATAAATCTGAAATCCAATTATTACTGTACATAGCATTCAATGCTTAATGTGCTTCATTAGTGACAGTATGCCTTATTTTAGTTCCATGTTGTTATAAGTTCATAAAATTGATTTATTTGTTCACAGGTCTTAGTTTAGGGCGTTAAAATATTGAACTGAAGGTAATTATCTTATTCTTATCTTATTTTTAGCTTCCGTAACTATAATTGCGAAAAGGGAACTCTTATAGGATCACCTTGTTGTCCGTCTGTCAAGACCCTTTTTCTCAGAAACGGGCATAAAGCTGAAATTAAGGGGATGCAACTCGACATACATTTTCACTGTTTTTCATACAACCGCTCTTACGCGATTATGACGTTATTACACATTTTTCATTAGATATTTTGGAAACACAGTATCTTATGGATATCATCTAGGCTTCTATTGAAATCAATTTATAAATTTGTGTAAAACTAATCCAGTAAAGACCTCAAATCTGCTATCTTGTATGAATTTTGACACTTCATAATTTACTCAAAAATTATAAAAGTCTAAAAAGTATAACAATATAAGCCTTGCAAATTTAATCAAGATTCTAAATAACGACAATTTTTTCAGAAAAAAATTAAGCCTTTAAAAAAACACGTATTTCCTGAAACTTGTAAAATATTCGAGTAAATCACGGAATTACCAAATGCTAACAGAGTTTTCAGACGTTATCTCTCTTTTTTCGCGTTGCCTCTTCGTCAAACATCGCGTTGGATTGCGTTAGATGAAGTAACAAGCATTTAAACCATGCTCGATGTTGACGATAGGCGAGTGGAAAAGGACTTTCTTAATATTAAATGCTCCACGCAATCTAAAGGGAGCACAAACACTCACTGTTCAGTGTTCAGTCAATGTTTATGCTTCCTGTAGGCACATATTTCCTATTATTAGTTTTTTTATTGTCCAAATGTAAATTGTATTTTTGGTGTACAATAAAGAATATCTATCTATCTATATTTTGACGCTCGCTAGGAAAACAAAACCTATGTATACTACTACTTTCCGTTGACCTAGAATCCTGAAATTTGGCTTGAAGCAAGGTCTCATAGCACAAGTATAGGAAAAAGTTTTGTAGTAACATCAAAAAACAAATCTTGGAGACTCAATTCAGAAGTTGAACTATTTACATAGGTAAGTTTTTTACGAAATCCTTGCCGTGCGAGTCTGATTCGCATTTAGCCGGTTGTTTTTTTTTTTACGGGAAATCATTTAATGACTTTTCCCGCTTTCATATACAGGGTTATTTGTAAAACACCGGCAACCTCTCAGCACTATGTTGAGAACATCATAAACAACAATTTTTATTCTATAACTTTTCAAAATTTATCATATATTGGTTCCTCAGATTTTCATACAAAAATAAGAATATTTAAATAGAACGTTCTAAATGTTACGAAGTCTATGCGAAGCAAGCGATAGTACAATAGCGGAGGGGAGCGGGGAGTGCTCGGGGGGCGGAGGTCGGTACAGCAAAATACAGAGTTGAAATGTGTTAGATAGAACAATAAAATCTTGAAGGTTTGTTTTTGTTAAATGTATTATGTTTTGTAAAAAGTCATGGAACAAAAGTTGTTGTCTATGATGTTAGTAATATAGTCCTGCAAGGTTGTTGGTGTTTTAAAAATAACCCTGTATAAAATTACCTTTAAGTATGTATCTACAATTCTTCATTGTTAATTCCATAACATATTGTTCCAGATGTCTGACTTGGACCTGTACCATGACGTTTAAAGTAAGATTGTTTCATTATTATTTCCAGTGTGGGTAAGAGATGGCGCTAGACAACCTGTATAGCTCTGTCTCTTACCCACACTGAAATGAGAATGAAACAATCTTACTTTGAACGTCATGGTGACCCCGAAGTGGCTGGAAGTGAATATAAATATTAGAATAATCTAGTTACTAAGTAATGAAATATTGTAACAATAATGACATTATTTATTGTATTACCATTTATAAATTAAAAACCTAGTATTGGGTTAAAAAATATTATAACAATTGGGTTTTTGACTCAATTTTTTTTATTGTTTGTATTAAAAAGTAACTATCCAAACCATCTAACATATATCTACCATCAGACAACCCAACGTACGGCGAGTATCCGTTACCCTAATACCCTTATGTTGTTAAAACCTCTACGGTCCGGGCAAAGCGTTTCGCTTCTTCGTTAAACCGCGTACATTGAAGGAATGGAACAATTTGCCTACTGCGGTCTTCCAGCCCGATTATAATTTAGGTGTCTTCAAGGCTAGAGTGAATAGGCTCTTAATAAACTAGTGCGCCTCACCATCAACGATTGCATTACTGCTTACTATTAGGTAGGATCGTAGTCAAGCACTGGTTTATATTTAAAAAAAAATCAAATAAAAAGCAATTTGCGAATTCGTTCCATATTAATTAAGTTACCATTCAAATCTAGTGGAAGAGGAAACTGTCAAATAACAGTATAAAGATGTGTTTACTGAAATGTGACGTCAACTACCATAACGTTACGTGTGCTCAGAAGAGATAGGGAGACCTGCCCCCCTAGCCAAGTTACGATAGTTTTGTTTGCGCTGATTCCTTTGTTCTGACGTCATCTCAACGCTCAGTCACGTGGTCAGAACAAAGGAATCGGAGGCGTGGCCTACTGGAGGCGTTCGACGTAAACGAAGCGATCGTAACTTGGCTAGGGGGGCTGGTCTGCACTCCTCCTCAAATCAATATTTCGGCGCTAATTGCTGCTTCATTTAATAACCAATTTTGATGCTGTTTTCAGAAATAGATTTCTGTATAGAGTTATTTGTTGTTTAGTATAAAATATTGCAAAAAAAATAGGCACAGGCAAATAAAGAAAACCGGGATCACAAGGCAAACATAAGAGTGGGTTTTAGTCAATAAAAGTCTGACACGCTCTCTCGATCCATCCAGAGTGGGAAGTCATTTGATGATTTCTTACATAAAACGAGTTAATTGCATATTAATAAGACTTTTTTATGTAGATGTATCGGCGAACTATTGTTGGAATGCCGTTATAAATAAACAAAAAAAAAAACAAAAAAAAAAACGGTAAGCTTCAGGATAACGATTTTATTGAAACAGGAGTCATTTAAGAATATTTTTTTTTAACAATATCTTTCTTTGGCTAGCATTCCTCCATCTTATCCTCTTGAGAACGGAGGAGCAGCATTTGTTTCCAGATAGTAGATACCGGATTGTCTGGAAAGAGAAGTAGACAATAAATTATAATGCTTAACCCCTCATTTGGAATCCCAATGTAGTTGGTGACGACTTAACGCAAACGCGATTGCGACGCTAAGCGACGCAAATGAAGCAACCAATTCACACTTCGGTTATTCATAGTCACGTGGGTGACCAACCGTACGTGGGTGCGGTGCGACGACGAGCAAAGCGAAGCGGACGTAAATAGTTGGTAGATATTTAACAAAGATTTACGGCCAAATTCTAAGTATTTATTAAATACAGTTTATCGCACAGTTTGGAGGTAACTTTAGATTTTTATTTCTGTCGAGAAAATTTTACGAAATCGTGTTTTCGCCTACCATAGTACTTTGGTTTAGTCCTCAACTTTACCATATATATATTGCAAAGTGAATGTCTCAGTATTATTTATATTAAATATACATTTACGCAATGTGTAGTATCATGGACTCTTACAGCTATATTTCCGTAAGCTACCAAACTTGACACCATACAGACACCAGAGTCGCTGCACCACACTGATACTGACCTTAAGTGCACGCGGCCGAGCTGGTCGCGCCGCCAAATTGGTTGCGCAACCACATGGACACCAGCCCCCCTAGCCAAGTTACGATCGTTTCGTTTGCGTCGAACGCCACGAGTAGGCCACGCCTCCAATTCCAATGTTCTGACCACGTTGAGATGACGTCAGAACAAAGGAATCGGAGGCGTGGCCTACTCGAAGCGTTCGTCACAAACGAAACGATCGTAACTTGGCTAGGGTGGCTGGTGAGTAACTCTCTATAGAGCTGTATACATTTTGTTGGTAGCGGCGAAAATGAGATGTAGCCCTTAAGTGTTCACTCTTACCCAGTCTTAGGCACCAGTCCTCCCATACGTAGGTTGCCCCATAGCTGACAGTTTCCGGTCATCGCTGTGACGTAGGAGAGGCAGCGCTGCCCTCTGAAGCCACCACTGATCAGGGATTCAGCCATGTAGAAGAAAGACCTGGAAAAAAGAACAATGGTGAAAAAAAAACATAGCATAGCATAGTCGGCCTTATAATGTTCCCACTGTTGGATGGTGTGGACTCAGGCCTCCTCTCTAGGAGAGGGTATGGGCCGTAATCCAGCACGCGGGCCCAGTGCGAGTTGGTGGATGTCACATGTCTTCGAATTTTTAGTTCTAGGACATGCCGGTTTCCTCACGATGTTTTCCTTCACCGTTTTGAGAGCAGTGGTGATGAAATAAATTACACAAAGTAATGCGCCGTCTGGGCCGTTACCACTCGGCCACCACTGCTCTTGAAAAAAAAAAAACGATTGCAAAAAATCAATGATGCTCTCTTCGAGTCGAGGCTTCAAAGTCTTGAGTATCGACACCGAGTTTTTTCTTTAAATTGTTATATAAATTAGTCCTTGCCTGCGATTCAAATACGAAACAATACTCATTTTAAGAAGTCTGATGCAAAAAGTTGAAGTTATTTTAGTTCAATCAGAGATTAATAGAGAGAATAATGATAACAAAAATAAATTAAATATTAGACATAATTTACCAATACGTAGACATCATATATAAAATTCTCGTGTCGCGGTGTTTGTGGTTAAACTCCTCCGAAACAGCTTCCCTGATTCTCATGAAATTTTGTGTGCATATTGGGTAGGTCTGAGAATCGGACAACATCTATTTTTTATCCCCCTAAATGTTAAGGGCAATCCAACCCTAATTTTTTTTTCAATTTTAGATTAAAAAAAATTATATACATAGCAAAACAACGTTTGCCGGGTCAGCTAGTAACAATATAAAAACATGCATAAATAATTTCATTTAAATATACATAGTACATAATTTAAAAATAACGATGACAAAATAAATTAAAATATGTAACATGATTCACCACACAATAATATACATATACATCTATTAACCTTTTAAACATCTAATTACCTATAATAATAATTAATTAATTCCATGAATTGTTACTTAGTCTTCGTCTTCTCTCCTACATTTGCTGTGCCCGACAGGGTCCATATTGATCTTGACTATATTTATACCACCTATATGTACTAAGGAATGCAATAAAGTATTGAGTATTGAGTATGTGTGCCAACTAAAATATTTTTCTTTCTTTTTCTTTCTTTCTTTTTCTTTCTTTCTTTTTCTTTCTTTCTTTTTCTTTCTTTCTTTTTCTTTCTTAGATATTGAGTATTGATTTGACGGTTTCAATTGAAATAGTCCAATATCTGCAAGTCCCTGTTCTTAGTCGTATTACTTAAAAACTAAATATTTAATGTTGCATTAATAACATTTTGGTAACCCGACTGGCCTGTTGGTCTAGTAGTTAGTGGTCCTGACTGCTATGCCGGAGGTTGTGGGTTCGATTCCCATCCAGGACAAATTTTTGTGTGATGAGCACGATCATTCGATCTGTATCTGGGCGTCATTTGTCTATAATATGTATGTATTTAGAAATATATAAGTATGTTTATCAGTTGTCTAGTACTCAGAACACAAGCTCTGCTTAGCTTGAGACTACACGGTGTTGTGTGATAGTTGTGGAATATCAAAAGAAAGAAAGAAAGAAAGAAGGAAAGAAAGAAACGATGTTTATGGTTTTGTTTCTTCGTTTTTATTAGACACTGACTTCCAAAATTAAACTAGTTTTTCAATCTTTTAGTTTTAATTTTGAGATCAGTAGTATTTTTTGAGTTCCGTACCCAAAGAGTAAAAACCCTATTACTAAGACTAAAGTGTTCGTCTGTCTATCACCAGGCTGTATCTCATGAACCGTGATAGCTAGACAGTTAAAATTTTCACAGATGATGTATATCTGTTGCAGCTATAACAACAAATACTAAAAACAATATAATCCCATTCAACAATAGAACCCTTCCTGCGCGAGTACAACTCGCACTTGGGCGGTTTTATACTTCTGTACTCCTTACCTAGAATGATCACAGTCATTAGAACTACAACCAGGCATGTTAAGTCCCCCATTGGGATAAAAATCAGCATCACCCAGGGTTGCCATGTACCCCAAGAACCCAGCGTTGGTGTGGATGACTTCCGTGTACCCTCCATCTGAGGACTTGAACTTGTCATCGTTTTGGCCGGTCCAGCCAGGCAGAGCTGGGTCAAGAGCTGGAATAGAAGAGGAATAACAAAGTAAAAAAAGTTGACACATAAGGTTTGCCCTGTGAAAAAGATATCAGATCTCATGTAGAGCCAAGCTTCTGAATCTACACGGCCTAACTCTACCGACCCTAACTTCACAAATTCTACATATCAGTAAAATTGTATGGCTTGGCTGTTTCGCGATCGTCGTGGAGGTGATGCGAATATTTAGTTTCTGAAGTAAGTAACGAAACAGCCAATTTTAGATATCAATAAAAACTAAAGTATTACAGCTATTCAATTGAGACTTTTTATATTTAATCAGTCTATTATTGACATCATATTCTGAGAATATGAACTATCTGGTACATCGGAAACCAACTCTATGAGGGTTCAAAAAAATGGCGAAACACTTCGAGAAAAGGTAGGTAGTGCCCTTGCGCTTTGCTCGTCTTGGCGGGGGCACTACTGTGCCCCCAGATCACAAACAATAAAACTATAATTTTACACGTAACATCGGCGTCGTGTTCCGGTGCGTGGTGTCGTGTAACCGTCCTCGGAACCATACACGACAGCTTTCGGCCAAAAGTCCTCTCTCAAAAAGGATGGTGACTTTGCGACCTTGGTCTCCTGCGGATATGTTCATTCCTGATACGATCATGCAAGTAAACTCCGAGCGTAGCTCTTTCAAATGCTCGAGCACAGGCGCAGGGTAGCCAGCCTATCGGTATTTTACAGGTTACATTTTGGAGAGTGTGCGCGGGAACTGCATGACTTGATTCCGCCATCTCCTTTCTACCATCGGACAACCCGACGAACGGCGAGTATCCACCCTTACGTTGTTGAAACTTCAACGGTGCGGACTAAGCGTTTCGCTTCGTCGTTTATACCGCGTACATCGAAGGACTGGAACAATTTGCCTGCTGCGGTCTTCCCGTCCAACTATAATTTAGGTGTCTTCAAGGCTAGAGTGAATAGGCTCTTAATAAACTAGTGCGCCTAATCACCATCAGGTGGGATCGCAGTCAAGCACTGGTTTATATCAATGAAAAAGAAATGCTCTTTAGGTGATTTTAAGTCTTTAGATGAGGCACATTGTAAGCTAAATAAAGCTAAATACTAACCAGTGATGTAAGCCACGTTTCCTTCAACATTCCGACCAGCTATGCCGACCTGGTGACCGCCGAGGCTGTGCCCCACCAGGTGGTACATGGTGGGAACTGCGCCAGTGGCAGCGTTCAGCCAGTTTATGAATCTGGCTACACTCTCACCTGGAAAAAGAAAATAGTTCATTATGATACTAGTGGACCAACTTAGTCATTGCGACCGAGACGGCATTCACCCGAGACGTAGGCGATGGTGTTACGGAGTCGAGAGCTGCAGGCAAATGTCCACATGTATCAAACGTTTTTCAATACACTTGCGTAGACTAGATTATTATAAGGAGATGTTATACATAAGGAGAATCACATAACTTTTTTTTTGGTGGGAAAATCATCCAATGACAGCCCGCGCTCTTGGGCGGAGCGAGAGGGTGTATCAGACTTTCACTGATTAAAAACCCACTCCTCCACTCCCCAGTTTATAACATATACAAAAGTAGAACCGAGACTAAAAACTTAAGTAATTCAAGAAAGAAAGAAAAAAAAGCTTACCAGAAGGTCGGGTGTTAGCCAAAGCAGTGAAGTAGTTGATGGTTCCAGCACCAGCGCTCCAGTCTACCACGATCACGTTCACGTCTTCAGCAGACAGGAACGCTGAAGATAAGAACAGCATTGTATTAAAAGCATTGGCGTCAACTATTTGTAAATTCTTAATAAGTTTGTGCTGGTAAGAATAAAATAGAACAGAAGAGAGTAGAGGTAGAGTAGATTAGAGTAGATTAGAGTAGATTAGAGTAGATTAGAGTAGATTAGAGTAGATTAGAGTAGATTAGAGTAGATTAGAGTAGATTAGAGTAGATTAGAGTAGATTAGAGTAGATTAGAGTAGATTAGAGTAGATTAGAGTAGATTCGAGTAGATTCGAGTAGATTCGAGTAGATTAGAGTAGATTAGAGTAGATTCGAGTAGATTAGAGTAGATTAGATTAGAGTAGATTAGAGTAGATTAGAGTAGATTAGAATAGATTAGAGTAGATTAGAGTAGATTAGAGTAGATCAGAGTAGATCAGAGTAGATTTTAGTAGAGTAGAGTAGAATAATCTTTATTCGGAACGGACACAGCACAATGGTTATAATACATAAAGTAAAAGAGAACAAAAGTACAGAATGCGACGATCGTGCCCGCACTGGGCGGGTGACTACCTCAGTATTTGCTGGGCGTCAGACATCCAGCGGTGGTTTTCAGTTGTGTAGTGTAGTGACGCACGGACGAGGGTAAATAAAATATACTGTTAACTAAATATTGATGTTTGTGTACTATCAAGTAAGTAACTTCTTTATAAATTAATAATTACAATATATTATAAAATATGTGCCACAGTGGTAAAACAATAAACCAACGAGATGTAAACAGAACAAGAAATGGTCTTCAGTGATCTGATGGGGGTCTGAAACGAGAGGGAAAGGGAAGCGGCTGCCTCCATTTGCGAAGCATTAATTAATGTTTGCAAAGGTGGTAGCCAAAACCGTGAGGGAGAGCATATCCTCTCGCCCCAGCCGCCACTGTAGGAGAAGCCCAGGCGTCAAGAGTCGCACGATCTTTATTTATTTATTTACTAGCGATCCGCCCCGGCTTCGCACGGGTGCAATGCTGATACTACCGCAACCGCTATGTCCCTGCATTTTAAATCTGTAATATCTATGTGTGGTGTGACGAGAATGGATAAAGTGAGAAATGAATATATTAGAGGAAGTTTGAAAGTAGCGCCAGTGACCGAAGAGTTGAAGGGGAATCGTTTGTCTTGGTATGGTCATGTAAAGAGGAGAGATGAAACACATGTTACTAAAAGATTTATGAGTATTCATGTGGATGGGTGGAGAGGGAGAGGGAGGCCAAAGAAAAGATTGATGGATTGTGTGAACAGTGATATGAAAGAAAAGGAAGTTAATGATAGTATGACGGTTGACAGGATAGAATGGAAGAAAAAAACGTGTTGCGCCGACCCCAAATAAGATGGGACATGGGCAGGAAGATGATGAATATCTATGAAAATATTCATTTAAATTACTTGCTGTAAAAGGCCATATTGATCTATATTAAATGCACAATGTATTTTAGGTACTTAATTTGATAAGAATTAATGATGTATTGCTTGAAGTTCGCTTCGTAAATAAACCATTATTTCTCGTAAAAAGTAAAGGATCAAAAATGGTTATTGTGGGATATGCCTAGGAGATAGACATATACCATCGCTGACTTTTTTGTACAGATTTTTAAGGTGTACATTACTGTAGTACATTATTTTGATCTATCTCGTAGGGTTCAGCCAGCGTTTGCAATGTAAGCGTAAAAAAAGATGTGTTTATTTGCGACATCACATTAGAAACCTCTAAAATTATCAGTGTTTCTCTACTATATTATGCATGTATGTATAATCCTTATTCCTATCTCTCCTTTCGTAGGTCTGCTGGAAGAAATTTCTTTTAGAAATAAGTAGTATGTCCCATTTTTTTAATAATGTATCTTCTTTTGTATTTATGTGTGTACATAAATTATAAAATAAATAAATAAAAACCTTCCTCTTGAATCACTGTTTTCATTAAAAAAAAACCGCATCCAAAATCCGTTGCGTAGTTTTAAAGATAATTTAAAGATAATAGTTTTTAAACTAAATAGGGACAGACAGCGGGAAGCGACTTTGTTTTATACTCTGCAGTGATGTGTGTGTACTATGTTGTGTGTGTGTGTATACCTTTTGTTGTATGAAGTTAATCTTCATACAACAAAAGGTACAAAGGCGGACTTAATGCCTTAGGCATTCTCTACCAGTCAACTTAGGATAGTAGAGAGACAAAATGGCGGGTGCATAAAAAAAAAAAAAATATTAAGACAACAGGTATTATAAAATTAAATGTAAAGCTAAAACTAAACATACATACATACATATAATTATATATATATACACTGTAAAGGAGTTTTGAGATGAATCAGCTATTTCTGTAGAAATTAATTCTGCAATTAGAATATATATTTGTACAACAGTCCAAAATCAATTATCAGGCAGGTTGAGACCTAGTACAACTCCCGTCTGGTCGGAGGATCCTCTCCTTTCAACGGAGGTTTGCTGGACTTTACAACCTGTTTCTCACACCTCTAAAATTTGTTCATCATCACCATCATAATTTCAGTCAAAATATGTCCAATGTTGGACATAGGCCTCCCCCAAGCATCGCGATCTCGTGCGTCTTGTAACCACAGAATTCCCGCGACCCTCACTAGGTTCTCAGTCTACCTTTTGGGAGGCCTTCCTACGCTACACCTTCCGGTACGCGGTCGCCACTCCAGAATCTTTCTTCCTCATCGACCATCTGTTCTACGAGCAATGTCCCGCCCACTGCCACTCAAGTTTGGTGATTCTTTGGGTAAATAAGGTTAAAGGGAACTTACCAGGAACTAGGACAGTGTTGAAGTCAGCAGTAACGGAGTCCAACCAGCCGTGGACGAGGATAATGGTCCTTCTGTTGGGGTTGTAGTTGGTGATGCCGAGTAGACCATCGCTGCCGATCAGGAGCGGCTGACTCACTGTGGGGTTCTGTCTGAAGAGTGGAGAGGAATTTGATTAGAGAATTGAGTGTCTGAAGGATTGTCCGAAAGGGTTACCATGGCTCTAGAACGCAAAGGAGTACTGAAATATAGTGGTGGAGTACCCCGCTTGGGCAGAGCACTACCGGGTCATCGTGGAGGCGATCGGCGGTGGCGACTTTTCGCACTGAGCTTTGGTTCAGGTGATGGTATGGAGTCACAGGGAAAGGGATGCGGCCGCCTCCTTCTGCAAAGCAGTAAGGCTAGCAAACCAGTTGGCATAAAACCGAGAGTGAATCCACATCCTTGAAATGGGAACATACACCCGGGATATAAGTTCCCTATGTACTATTCCAGGACATGGTCTACCTGTGAGCCAAAGGGGAATGAAACTTTTGCCATAAATAGCTGGTATGTATTTTTTTATTTTCGCCACTAGTGAAAACTAGGCCATATCTTAAAGGACTGTATGAAAAATCAACAGCAAAAAGAATTATGTCTACCAACCGTAACCGAAGTTAGAGACTATTTAGGAGATCGCTATTTTTTTTTTATCATACGTTATTTTTCTTAAATAAAAATACTGCGTCTGATATTTTAAGTTTCCTATTGTTACATATACTACACGGTTTCTCTAATGGGTTATTCTACACCCCTGCTTCCGCATTTATCGCTGGGTGTGGTAGGGTCTAGTGGTTCAAGGAACTCGAGTCCTCAAGTCGTCTTAATTATAATATAAGAAAAATAGGTCCCGCCCGTCAAAAAGTACTAGCAATGCTATAGGTATCTCCGTTCGGTTACGGTTTAAAGACCTGGTTCTTTTTGCAGTTGATTCCTCGTATTGTCCCCTAAAAAAAGTAAATCATGCCAATATTTTGCATTGGCTTTTTTTCACATCCGTTCAGGCTTTCAAGAATGAAGAAGAAGGAAAGATATACATACACCTACACATGAAATCTTTCCTCTTTATAATATTAGTGTGTTTACCTTGTAAACAGATGATACACATTCTGCCTATCAGGGTTGTATCTGGCTGCTTCAGCGACATCACTGACAGTGCCCCAAAGGTCCACAAGGTGCAACCCATCGGGGCCTTGCACGTACTGGTAGCGGAGACCATCGTCCAGTTTCCTGATCACAGGATCATAGGGGAGAGCTGAAAGATATTAATAAGTTTATCGTTCCATGATCGCAGTCAAGCACTAGTTTATATCAATTAAAAAAAAGAGAATGTCTGGAAGGGCTGTGGAGAATCCTTTACTTAGCTGTAGGACAGTCATCATCATCATCATCATTTCAGCCGAAAGACGTCCACTGCTGAACATAGGCCTCCCCCAAGTGTCGCCACAATGAACGGTCCAGTGACTCCATCCTCACCAATCCATCGGACTCCCGCAACCGTTACCAAGTCATCGGTCCACCTTGTAGAAGGCCTTCCAACGCTACGTCTTCCGGTACGTGGCCATCCGTTCTGCGAGCAATGTGCCCTGCCCATGCTTCTTGAGTTTAGCGATTCTTCGTGCTATGTCGGTGATCTTGGTTCACCTGCGGATGTCCTCATTCTTGATTCGATCACGCAAGGAAACTCCGAGCATAGCCCTTTCCATTGCCCTTTGGGTGACTTTAAGTCTTCTGATGATGCCCATTGTAAGCGACCACGTTTCAGAGCCATATGTCATCACTGGTAACACGCACTGGCCATATCCTTTCGTCTTGAAACATTGTGGTATGTTGGACGAGAAGATATCACGCAGCTTCCCGAACGCTGCCCAACCGAGTCGGATTCGTCTGAATTATCTCTTTCTCGAAGTTAGACCTTTCCAACTGGACCGTCTGTCCCAGGTAAACGTAGTCATCCACAACTTCGAGTGTAGAGTCCCCGATCTTGATAGGAGTGGGTGCTACATGGCTGTTTACCATGACTTTAGTTTTGTCTATGTTCATTTTAAGTCCCTCTCTTTCGGAAGCTCTACTGAGGTCACCAAGTATTGTACTGAGCTCCTCCGTAGTCGCAGCAATGACTACTATGTCGTCGGCAAACCGAAGGTGTGATGTACTCGCCACTGACATTAATGCCTAGCCCTCTTCATTCCAGAGCCTTGAAGGCATCCTCCTTTGCTGCCGTGAACAGTTTCGGGGAAATAACGTCTCCCTGCCTCACGCCCCGCTGCAAGAGGATAGGTTTCGAGGTCTGGTCCTGAAGTCGGATTGACATTGTGGCGTTTTTGTATAATCACTTCAGCACTTCGATGTACCGATAGTCAATCTGGCACCGTTGGAGAGACTGCAGTACAGCCCAAGTCTCAATCGAATCAAAGGCTTTCTCGTAGACCACAAACGCTAGGTCTTGTCTTACAGGCCCATCTCGCTTCTGAGCCATGTCTACAAGATGTTTTCAAGAGTCATCACGAATCGTAGGACAGTATGGTAAGAAAAAAGTCGCTTACCTGAAACTACAGCCAATCCGAGTACTACCAACGCTACCACTTTGGCCATGATTACCGATGGAATGTGAAATCAATTTTAATGTTATTAGTGTTGACTAATTATCGACAGCTGTGTGATACATTTATCTTAAGATATGAATTTATTAATTAAGTATTTAGTTTAATAATATTTCCTAACGACTAGACTAGGAAAAATTCGCTGGTCTTGGTGTCTGAAATATTTTGCTGTGTTTGTACCTGCTTAGACAGTAGTTAATTTTATTAATGTAATTTAATAATCTATTACTTATAATAAATCTGTAGAAGTGAAAATTCTGTACATTGAAAATATCAAAAAATAAACGGCAGTTCGTGTTACTAGACCGACACCGAACCCAAAAATGTGATTGAAAAAAATTTTGTCTGTCTGTCTGTTTGTTCAGGCATCACGCAAAAACTACCGGTTCGATTACGATGAAACTTGGTATAATTATTCTTTAATATCCTGGACACCACACTGGGTATTTTTTATCCCGGAAAAGTATATACAATAGAAACAAACTTAATTTTGCGGTTCGATACTATCTAGACCCAATTATTGTACCAACCGCAAATAATAAGTTTGTCGTAGGTTACGTCACCCGCAGTGGAGTTCACTAAGGGGCGCTGCACACGGCTAAGATACTACAATATTTTATCTTAAGATACAATATCGCACGCCATACAATTCAATAAACTATCACACACGACGAAGATAATAAATAATATTTCATATTTTCGTATCTCAAAAAACCTAATAAAACCATTTTCGACTTCTACGCGGACGAAGTCGCGGGCAAAAGCTAGTTTATCAATAATTTTGTTAATGTAATTCAATAAACTGAAACTCTTGGGCCGTGGGGTCCGAGTGCTCATACGCTTTTCAAAGAATTATCCAAACGCTTAGTTGACACTTCGCGTGACCCAAGGGCTGGCTTTTACCTCGGTCAGAGATTAAGCATTGCCATACAACGTGGCAATGCCGTCAGTCTTTTGGGCGCACTTCCAGTCGACAGCGATGCGGAGGAGTTTTATGACGCCATATTTTAGCTAGTAGTTTTTGCTTTTAGTGTGTAGTTTAGTTTTCATTAGTTAAGTGTTTTTATTGAATTATACAAATAAACTTTAAAAAAAAGGTAAAAAAAATATTTACCTATTTATATAATTTAATTTATTTACCTATGGGGCCATTCAAGTATTACGTAAGCACTACAGGAGGGTGGGGGGTCTTTACTTCGCTTATTTTTGATGACATGGGGGATGGGGGGATCTAGATGGTGATTACGTCAACAGTGCAAATTTTTTATTCAGTTTTTTTATGAGAACAATGTTGATATTTTAAAACTCACAAGAAAGTCAGCAGACACACATCATTAAGCAGCAGCATACATCTAATGTTTTTTTTTTTTTTTTTTTTAATTGATATAAACCAGTGCTTGACTGCGATCCCACCTGATGGTAAGCGGAGATGCAATCATTGATGGTCAGGCGCACTAGTTTATTAAGAGCCTATTCACTCTATGTCATTGAAGACTTAGTGTATGGACTGAGAACTGTTAATTTGAATTAATAATGACAAAATTTTAAATTAACTCTGTTTTTTTCCTTTATTTCATGTATGTATTCTAGACTTACAACTACTGCTCACTAATAACTAAAATAACAAATTGACAAATGCACGTACTAATGTTTACGTAAGCATGGGGGGGGGGGGGTGAGAGTATTGCTTGCTTTTGCTGACTAGGGGGAGGGGGAAGTTAATTTTGAAAAAAATCTGCTTACGTAATACTTGAACGGGATGATGTAAAATAATGTTTTAATTCGATAATTGAAATAAACGATAAATATATTAATAATTTGTTCACACTTGTTTTTTTCTTGAAGTGGAAAATAATCTAATCTATTTGTTGATTTGGTTAAGTACAATCGACAAAGCCTCGAGCACAGGCGCAGGGTAGCCAGCCTATCGGTATTTTACAGGTTACATTTTGGAGAGTGTGCGCGGGAACTGCATGACTTGATTCCGCCATCTCATTTCTACAATCGGACAACCTGATTGATGTACGGCAAGTATACACCCTTACGTTGTTGAAACCTTCACGGTCCGGACTAAGCGTTTCACCTCGTCGTTTATACTGCGTACATCGAAGGACTGGAACAATTGGCCTGCTGCGGTCTTCCCATCCGATTATAATTTGGGTGTCCTCAAGGATCGTGAAGTGAGAGGGTGTGTCAGACTTTTACTGACTGAAATCATACCTGTGCCCTTTGTGTTTTAGGACTCCCGGTTTCCCTATCAGAAGTCAACTCATAGCCCCAGTAGGTTTCGCCCCTGCTGGCCCCTTACGGTTCTGCTGACATCTTCTTGAGGCGCGCGTGGAACACTATTATGCGCTTTAGGTCGGAGCCTAGAGCACGATATCTCATTAGATTATTTCCCAACTCAAAAAAAAAATAGCAGCATTATAAATCTAATAGGGTTAATTCAGACCGACAGTTATATTTAGTTTATATAGTTTTTAGGGTTCCGTACCTCAAAAGGAAAAAACAGAACCCTTAGAGGATCACTTTGTTGTCTGTCCGTTTGTCAAGATCCTTTATCTCGGGAATGCTTGAAGGCATCGAGTTAAAAATAAAACCATATACTCAGGTCTGTGGTACCTTGAAGCTGTGAAAAAATCAAACTTCTGAGTTAACGAAAAACAAAGATACGGCCGTTTTCGTCACAAAAAACGTATATTTCGACACTCTCGAGTGAATCAAAATTCATAGGGTGCTTCCCGTTGACCTAGAACCCTGAAATTTGGCATGAAGCAAGGTCTCATAGCACAAGTACAGGAAAAAATCTGAAAACTGTAAATTTATAGGTCATTCTTGCAATTCGAAAAAATCTTCATAACTCAATTCGGGAATTTTGAACAGAAAAACAGATAAAAACAAAAGTTTGTACAGAACCCTCAGTTCGCGAGTCCGACTTGCACTTACCCGGCTTTTTTATCTAAAGTGAAACCACTGATTGCAACTCACTATCAACTTAAACTCCTACTACAAGTGATAATAATTATTGTAAGATTATGACACTCTTCCAATCAGTTACCTTGTAGCAGGTGCCTTATCTACACTTTTGTTACTACGGTCTAAAGTCGAGGTGTCGTCAAGAGAATATTATGGCACATTCAAAGACATTAAATATAATTATACTACCAATAGACGGGACATAGCGAGCAAAATCGTAATCCGATACTTATTACCTGGTGGTCATAAGTCGGTCAGTCTAGTTTGACACCCCTACACGTCAAGTCGTGTTTGTATCCGCTCTATGCACTAAAAGAAAATCATTTTCTGAGAAAATATCGATACCGACCTGCGCATTACGCTATTGCAAATCTTGTTATGGTAAAATGACTGGACCTAACTTCGGTTTATTTTTGTAAATATTTTTGGTATTTACGAAGTAATTATTTACAATTCAATAATTTTTATAAATAGTTCCAAAACATTTGCTGATTTTTTGATAACGCCATCTATTGCTGAAAAGCTTAACCTTACCTTTATCACACACTGGGGCTCTACCACGAGCTCATAACGTGATCCATTTTACGACCTAAACCGAACTGTAAAAGGGATGGAGCTATATAGGGTGTATAGCTCCATCACTCTTTCGCTCGTATGGCTGCCATTTTAACTTGTATCATGGTAAGGCCCCTGGCCACCTACCGAGCGATAGTTAAATCATTATAAATTTTGACAAATTCGCGTGTTTGCTATTCAAAGCCAGATGGCGTCACTGAGGCATAGGATGACAGTTTTTTAAGACATTTTTCTGATAGCTGCTCTATTGCATCTCTTTAAACCTCTTTGGGCACATTCAAATAAGATAAGACATTTAAGGCATTTTGTAGCGATGCTGTCGCGCGTTCCCATCGATACAGTCGCGATGCTGTAGCGCGTTGGCATCTTTTCTTAAGCGCTTGCAAATGCGACTA
Organism: Mythimna vitellina; assembly: GCA_949316375.1. Classification (NCBI taxonomy): domain Eukaryota; kingdom Metazoa; phylum Arthropoda; class Insecta; order Lepidoptera; family Noctuidae; genus Mythimna; species Mythimna vitellina. The sequence goes on from OX438714.1 coordinate 11,845,849, forward strand.
ACGCGCGTTACTAGCGATGCTGTCGCGCGACAGCATCTCTACAAAAAGTCGCCGTGGGCGAGAGGCCAAAGCCTGGGCTAGTCGGTGGTCAGTGAAGGACAGTTTTTTTTTCAAGGTGGGAAATTATCCAATAGCTTCTCCCGCCCTTGGGCGGGGCGAGAGGACATGTCAGACATTTGCTGCCACCCACTCGTTTGTAACTTCTTTGACTTTTACTTAACCCTCATGGGCTCAGCCTACGGAAGAGAAGTTAATTTTTTTTGATCAGACAGTAAAAAAGAATGGTTTAAAAAAATATCGACCCTTTTAAGGTGGAAAATCATTCAATGACTTCTCCCGCTCTTGTGTCAGATTTACACTGACTAAAACGACACCTGTGTTCTTCAGTTGCCCATTACATTCTAAGGCTACGAGTTTCCTTTTCAGCAAATCTCCGTGCACTAGCGAGCATCTAAAAACTAAAATTCTCTGACCAGACGCAAGTCGTGTCTGATCTGCTTTTAATGTCTTTTAGGCTGTATGTGGCGCCATAGATCTGCGTGAGAATACAGTAAAGTACTTGGGTAAATAAAACAATTTTTATTTTAGTTCTTTATTTATTTTTAACCTTGAGAGAACGGTGGATAGGCGTTCGTAGTCAAGAAGTAGAGGCCAGAGGAACTGAAAAGAAAAAAATATTTTTTTTTTTCTGCAGGTTTTAAAGTTACCTTACACGAAGGTAATAACGGTGTCTATAATTAATTTTGCAAATATAGCCACCGTTATCACCGTCGTGTTAGGTTACTTTAAAGCCTGCGTTGCCTATGTTATTACATACTTTTTTTTTTTTCTAAGTTTCCTCTGTATTTGACAATACTGGGAGCCGAGCTGAAGAGCAGTGATGTACCAGTGGTAACGGCCCCGACTTACGAGTTGCAGGTCACGGGTTCGAACCCAGCCAGGCGTATTACTTTGTGTAATTTATTTCATCACCACTGCTCTCAAAACGGTGAAGGAAAAACATTGTCCAGAATCCAAGGTAGGTTTCCAAGCCGCTAAAACACAAGTGTATCTATTTACCGCTAAGAGGAGCCCCTTCACCTTGGCTCCTGTTTTTCAGAATGTATCCCTAGAGTGCACCGACCGCCTTCAGCTCTTCGGAGTTGAAATTTCCTCAGACCTCAATTTTGGGTGGTTCATTTAGTTCAAAGCCAAGGTAGCTGCTAGGGAACTAGGCGTTCTTTCAAAGGTCCGACGCCACTTCACACCGAGACAGCTTCTAATGTTATACAAAGCACAGGTCCGATCGTGTGTGGAGTACTGCAGTCACATATGGGCTGGTGCTGCAAAATGCCATCTAGTAGCTTTGGACTCAGTGGAAAGGCATGCGAAGATCTTAATTGGGGATCCAGATTTGGTTAAGTCCAATCTACAAAGCCTCGAGCACAGGCGCAGGGTAGCCAGCCTATCGGTATTTTACAGGTTGAATTTTGGAGAGTGTGCGCGGGAATTGCATGACTTGATTCCGCCATCTCCTTTCTACCATCGGACAACGACGTACGGCGAGTATCCAGACTACGCATTTCGCTTCGTCGTTTATACCGCGTACATCGAAGGACTGGACATTTTGCCTGCTGCAGTCTTCCCGTCCAACTATAATTTATGTGTCTTCAAGGCTAGAGTGAATAGGCTCTTAATAATCTAGTGCGCCTCACCATCAACGATTGCATCGCTGCTTACCATCAGTTGGGATCGCAGTCAAGCACTGGTTTATATGAATATAAAAAAACCGACATGTTCTAGAACCAAAACATTCGAAGACATGTGACATTCACCAACCCGCACTGGGTCCGCGTAGTGGATTACAGCCTATTACAACCCCTCTCCTAGACTGAAGGCCTGAGTCCCAGCAGTAGGAACATTATAAGGTTGATTATACTAGCTGATGAAGATTCCAGTTCTCCTTACCCAGGTTTAGCTGTAAGCCCACCCATCTTCAGGGTGTCTGATGAGGTACAGTTTCCAATGAGAGCTGCTGCTAAGGTGTCACAGCGGGTGCCGGTGAAGCCTCCCGTGGTTAAAGATTCCGCCATGTAGAATATGCATCTGGAAATGTAAGTAACGATAAATTAATTGATGAAGAAGTAGATGGTAAAGTTAGAAAGAAAAAACTGGGCAAGTACGAGTCGGACTCGCGCACTGAGGGTTCCGTACAAACTTACCTATGTAAATAGTTGAATTTCCAAATGGAGTCTCTAAGATTTTTCCGAATCGCAAAATTAGTTTTTTTTTTTGTGACGTACATTACTATTTTTAGATTTTTTTCTATACCTGTGCTGTGAGACCTTACTTTATGACAAATTTCAGGATTCTGGGTTGTGAGTGTTGAAATATACTTTTATTGCGACATAAACGGCCGTATCAATTTTTTTCGTTAACTTAGAAGTTAGATTTTTTCACAGCTTCAATGGACCGCAGACTTAAATATATGGTTTTAATTTCAACTCGATACTTCCACGCGTTTCTGAGTTAAAGGGTCTTGACAGACATACAGATGGACGGACAACAAAGTGATCCTATAAGGGTTAAGTTTTTTCCTTTTGAGGTACAGAACCCTAAAAAGAAAAACGTTATTCTGTTTAAGAATCTGTGAAAATTTCAACTGTCTAGCTATCAAGGTTCGTGAGATACAGCCTGGCAGACAGACGGACAGAGAAGTCTTAGTGATAGGGTCTCGTTTGTACCCATTGCTTACGGAACCCTAAAAAATATGTTCTAGGGAGGAGATTTCACCTCAGAAAGGCTTCCTGCCCCTCTGACGTCATTTTAACGCTCAGTCACGTGGTCAGGACAAAGGAATAGGAGGCGTGGCCGACTCGAGGCGATCGACGAAATGAGATTCGAAACGAAACGGTTGTAACCTGGCTAGGGGAGCTGGTCCGACATATTTAATAAACAAATAAATCTACTCACCTGTGATGGCTACAATTCCAATCAGGACAGCCTGGCATGTCTCTTCCCCCATTTGGATAGAAGTCGACATCACCCACGGGGCTAAGGAGCCCCGAAAAACCTGCAGACATTATTATTATTTAGTTTAAGGGTCTTGTCTAGAAGACAAACGTTTCCGTGTCCTCTACGCCAAGCCTTTATTAGAAGACAATGTCTAATTTTATTGCATTGTAATAAGAATACATTAAAAAGAGTTTTTTTATGTTGTTTTGGGCGTACTTTTACTTGCCTAAAACGGCCTTTTTAACCGACTTTAAAACCGATTTCGGCATGTATTTTTTTTTTTTAATTTATGTTCACCGATTTCTTGGTCAAATGTGGACCAATTTTGATTTTTATTTTATTTTAATATGAATAATTTTTTTTTTATTAATAACTGATATTTAGATTTAAAACAGCAAATTTACTTTAAAATAATAGTACCATTTGTTACTCCTTGTAACATCAGCTATAAGCCAACGGAAGTCTTGTCATAATTGGTCCAGCTGCTTCAGAGATTAGCGGGTACAACCAGACAGATAGACAAAAATTATAAAAAATCATTGTCATAGGTGTCGAATAGAGGTCGCTATTTCCATCATGATGATGAATAAAAATGGGGCAAACCCACGTACTGGAAGACGCAGCGTTGGCGCGGCCTCCCACAAGGTGGACCGATGACCTGGTGAGGGTCGCGGGAATCTAATGGATGCGAGACGCACAGGGCCAGTCATTATAGCAACCCTTTTTGACTGGCCTGTTGGTCTAGTCATCTAGTAGTTAGTGTTTCTGACTGCTTTGCCGGAGGTCGTGGGTACAATGGGAATACTATGTCCTTTGTGGGAACAAAGAACGAGTGTTTGTGTGATGAGCACAATCATTTGTTCTGTGTCTGGGTGTAATTTATCTATATTATGTATGTATTTAGAAATATATAGGTATGTTTATCAGTTGTCTAGTACCCACATAACACAAGCTCTGCTTAGCTTGGGACTAGACGGCGTTGTGCGATAGTTGTAAAATATTATTATTATAAAAACTTAGGAGAGCCCTATGTCCAACAGTGGACGTCTGTCGGCTGAAATGATGATGATGACGATGATGGTGACGATGATGGTTATAATGATGATGATGAAAGCCACTTCATCTACGAACCTGCATCAGTATGTATCACTTCTGTATAGACTCCGTCTGTTGCTTTGAAAGATGAGGGGTTGGTGATCCAGCCGGGCAGTGCAGGGTCGAGAGCTGAGGAGAGAAGATCACATCAAAATATGTTCATATTTTTTTAAGTGAATGAAAACATCCAATGACTTCTCGCGCTCTAGGACGGAGCTGGCGGGCGTGTCGGACTTTTACTGACTAAAAGCTACTCCTATGTTCCTTCTTTGCCTTGCGTTCCAGGACACCGGGTTTTCCTTTAAGAAGCGAACCCATGGCCGCTTCGACCCTGCTGAGTTTACGGTTTTGCTGACATTTTATTGAGGTGCGCGTGGAAAACTATGCGTTGTCGACGACTCAGGCTTGGTCCGGACGGTTACTGCATGGCCGGACTGCGAGCTACCCATTGCTCGCTGTCCGCAAGCCGACGACTGTCACTAATCGGGGTCGGGATTCCGGCGGCTGGGGCATGAGGAAAGCCGTTCCCTCGAGGACGCGGTGGTGCTCTACCCAGGCGGGGCAAAATATGTTCATATAGAGAACAATTGGGAATTATAATCAATACAACCCTTTCAGATTGACTCTTGACACTTCAACGGTCCGGAATAAGCGTCACGCCTCGTCGTTTATACCGCGTACATCGAAGGACTGAAACAATTTGCTTGCTGCGGTCTTCCCGTCCGATTCCGGCCGTGTCTTGTTTTGCGTTAACTTAGAAGTTTGATTTTTTCACACTTTCAAGGGTCTACAGAGCTGATTATATGGTTTTAATTTCAGTTCGATACCTCCACGCGTTCCTGAGATAAAGGGTCTTGAAAGACAGACGGACGGAAAACAAAGTGTTTCGTTTTTTCCTTTTGAGGTACGGGGACCTTGAAAAAGACTATCTTACCTGAGATATATGCTAGACCACCTCCAAGGTGTCTGCCGAAGATGCCAGCCTGATGCGCACCAAGACTGTGTCCGATGACGTGGTATCTGTCCAACTTGGCGCCGCTGACTGAGTTCAGCCAGGTGATGAATCTGGCTACGTGTTCCGCTGCAAACAAAAAATTACATCATTAGGAAAAAGTATGAGGTTTTTTTTTAATTGACATAAACCAGTGCTTGACTGCGATCCCATCTGATGGTAAGCAGTGATGCAAGCATTGATGGTGAGGCGCACCAGTTTATTAAGAGCCTATTCACTGTACCCTTAAAGACACCTAAATTATAGTTGGACGGGAAGACCGCAGCAGGCAAATTGTTCCAGTCCTTCGATGTACGCGGCATAAACGACGAAGCGAAACGCTTAGTCCGGACCGTTGAAGTTTCAACGACGTTAGGGTGGATACTCGCTGTACGTCGTTGTCTTATGGTAGAAAGGAGATGGCGGAATCAAGTCATGCAATTCCCGAGACAAAACCAGGCTTAGGCCCTTGCCGAAGATCATGGGTTTGCAGTCGGCGAGCCATGAACAGTTTGCCGTCCGGCCATCCGTTAGTTTTATTCAGTAAAAGTCTGATACTCCCTCTTACTCCATCTAGAGCGAGAGAAGTAATTTAATGAAGTTAAAAAAAGAGGGAGGATAGCTCGCCGTCCAGCCATCTGGCCATGCCCAGGTCACCTCAATGAAAAGCTTAAACCTAAAGTCAGCAAAATTGTAGGAGCCAGTTAGGGCCGACGCCAGCCGCAGATTATTGGAAGAAGTTACTGCAGCCCACCTAATAAAGGGCAACTGAAGGAATACTGTGCAAGAGAAGTATTAGAAAAGTCTAATACTTCTGCAGGAACACTGGGTTATAGGATTATAGTAAGTAAAAGTACTTACTATAACCCAGTGTCCTGCAGTTACGACCCGGGCTTGGTTCTTATCAAACGGTCCAACGGCGACCTACTCATTGCTCGCCGGCCGCCAGCCCATGCCTAACGGTGGCTGGCTTGTCTCAGTCTTACTGTTTTGGCTGCATCCCATTCCCTGTCTCTTCATACTTGGCCTGAACCAGTGCCAGACACGGCGGTGCTCCAATCAAGTGGAGCAGACCACCACCGTATGCTGGAGCATACCATGTCCTCTGGGCGATTCAACAATGCTGACACACGGGTATTTTTTGTCGTCGAACCCGACACGTGAAAACCATCTAGGAACTAATAATAAGTAGACACACAAACACAGCAGCCAAACTTATAGGACGTAGTTTGGCCTTTTTTTCCATCATCATCATCATCTTCCTGCCCTTATCCCGTGTTATTTGGGGTCGGCGCAACACGTTTTTTTCTTCCACTCTGCCCTGTCACTCGTCGTGCTATCACTAACTTCCTTTTCTTTCATATCACTTTTTTTCCATTAGGGGTAAAAAAAGAACTGACCTGATCTGATGGAGTTGTTGAGTGCTACCATGTAGCTAGTTCCAGCTCCAATACTCCAGTCCACCAATATGACGTTCACATCTTCGGCAGTTAAGTACGCTGGAACAATATTACTTATTAGTACTGTTTAGAAGTGGAATGGATAAAGTGAGAAGTGAGTATATTAGAGGGAGTTTGAAAGTGGCGCCAGTGACTGAAAAGTTGAAAGGGAATCGTTTGTCTTGGTATGGTCATGTAAAGAGGAGAGATGAAACGCATGTTACTAAAAGAGTTATGAGTTTACATGTGGATGGATGGAGAGGAAGAGGGAAGTCAAAGAAAAGATGGATGGATTGTGTGAAGAGTGATATGAAAGAAAAGGGATAGAGTGGAAGAAAAAAACAGGCAAGTGCGAGTTGGATTCGCGCGCTGAGGGTTCTGTAGAAACTTACCTATGAAAGCAGTTCAATTCCCGAATTTAGTTACGAAGATTTTACTAAATCACAATAAAAGTTTTTTTTTTGGTAATGTAACTACAAATTTACAGTTTTCAGATTTTTTCTATACTTGTGCTAGAAGAATTTGCTTTATGCCAAATTTTAAGATTCTAAGTCAACGGAAAATACCCTATGAATTTTGATTCCCTTGAAAGTCTCGAAATATACGTTATTTTGCGACATAAACGGTCGTATCTTTTTTTTCGTTAACTTAGAAGTTTGATTTTTTCATAGCTTCAAGGAACCGCAAACCTAAATATATGGTTTTAATTTCAACTCTAAAGTCTGTCTGTCTGTCTATCAAGACCCTTTATCTCAGGAATGCGTTAAGATATCGAGTTGAAATTAAAAACATTCCTTTGCGTACAGCTAAGGAGTGGAATTCCTTGCCGGGATCTGTGTTTCCTGATAGCTACAACCCGGGAATCTTGAAGTCAAGAGTGAATAGGTTACTTCTAGGTAAGCGCGTTCCATCGTCGACCGCATCGTCGCTTTCCATCAGGTGAGATAGCGGTCAAGCGCGAACCTTTCAAGAATAAAAAAAAACCATATTACTCTAGTCTGCGGTCCCTTGAAGCTGTGAAAAAATCAAATTTCTAAGTAAACGAAATAAAAAGATACAGCCGTTTATGTCTCTAAAAATGTGTATTTCAACACTCTCGAGAAAATAAAAATTCATAGGGTAGGTACTTCCCGTTGACCCAGGATCCTGAAATTATGCATAAAGCAAGGTCTTATAGCACAGGTATAGAAATAAATCTGAAAACTGTAAATTTGTTGTTAAGCCACAAAAAAAAAATGTGATTCGGAAAAATCTTTGAGACTCCATTCAGGAATTGAACTGTTTACATAGGTAAGTTTGTACGGAATAAAGGCGTGAGTCCGACTCGCAAATACCCAGTTTTTTTTTTTAATATATGACCTCTTTTTTATAATGGAATGTAAGAACACTGTAGACTCAACGAATTCTTAGATTACTTCCTATAACGACTCACTTTATATTATGATTATTTTTGTTGTACTTTTGTATACAATATTGACCGGTCTACACTGTTCTTACATAATATCTACTAATACTATAATGTGGAAATATTGTAACAACATTTTTTTTTTTAAACAGTAACCATGGTGTTTCTTGCCGGTTCTTCTCCATAGGAAACGACCAATTTGGAACTAGCTTCTGACGTTTTATAAGTGCCCATGTTGGCTTATGTGAAATAAAAACATTTGAATTTTGTTTTTTTTTTCTTTATAGTGATACCTTGGGGAAGCCTATGTCCAACAGTGGACACATAAGTGGACAACAGTGGTATTTCGGCTATTTCAGTCGATGATGATGAAAGTTAAAAATGATTTAATTTAGCGAATATGCAAAAAAAACTGCATACATTTTCCCCATCTCGCAGCTCGGGCAGGAATCGGTCGTACCGAGCTTCGTCATCATAATTATTATCTTTCTGCCCTAATGCTGTGTTACTTGGAATGCGCGCAACACGTTTTGTTCTTCTAATCTGTTTTGTCACCCGTCACGCTATCAATAACTTCCTTTTCTTCCACCCGCTTGCCAAGCGTAGCGATTATTGCAACCCCCCTCCCCCACCGCCCTGAGGACACGGTAGAGGAGTGCCCCGCTTGGGCAGAGCAATGCCGTGTCCTCGTGGGGGCAATCGGCGGTGGCGATCTCTCGCGCCGGACCTTGGTTCAGGCCATGGTCCGGAGCGAGAAGGAGTGGCAGGCGGTCGCCTCCTTTTGCGAAGCAGTAATGCTAGCAAAGGAGGCGGCCGATCGCGTGAGGTAACGGTCCTTACGCTCCAACCGCCGCCGGAATTCCGATCCCGATTTCCGGCCACCGTAGGCGCGAGTTTGCGGACGGCGAGCAATGGGTGGCTCGCCGTCCGACCGTCTGGTAACAGTCCGGACCGAGCCCAAGTCGTCGACGGCGCGTAATGTTCCACGCGCGCCTCAAGGAGATGTCAGCAAATTGTAGGGGCCCAGCAGGGTCGAAGCCTATGATGACGATGATTTTCCCAACCAATAAAAAAAAAATTAAAAATAACCCCACTCCCAAATGTAAAACACAACCAAGAAATGGTCCCTTGTGCCCAGCAATCCTTACTCTGGTGTCTAACGGTCATGGTTTTCCAAAAAATCGCTTGTGTTTTCCCTATCTCGTAGCTCGGGTAGGAAACGGCCTTACTGGGCTTCGTCAATAATCCTGAAATGGTGGTCAACTAACCATGAATTAGGTAGACATTGAAGTCTGAAACTGGCGTGTTCCTCCACCCGTGGACTAGGAATACAGTCTTCTTGCTGGCATCGAAGTTGGATGCCTTGAGATAACTGTTACCGCCTAATGGAATTGGCTGACTAGTTGCGGGGTTTGACCTAGTGAAGGAAAATAAACATGGGTTTAAATCTGTTAATTTAGCAAAAGAACATATATATGTCGGAGAAGTTAATAGTACGGAATCTTGAGAACGAATGAACGAGCTAAGTGAAAAGTGACACATGTCACTTTGACAGAATCCGCGCTGACGTTTGCACAAATTGAACAAATAAAAGTGCCGACCGCAGAGGTGCGGGGCTCTCTCCTCTTTAATAGCCATGCAAACAACATCGAGTCTCGGAGACTGTTTCACGGCTCGTTACGTGAAGTGAATACCTAAAGCTTAGGATCGGCATCCTTGCGCCGACATATATATATATCGATAATCATTGAAGCTCTGTTCAGTGACTCTGTTTTGTGGGCGATGACTGGGTATCTAGCAATAAACAAACTATTCCAGATCACACACAACAGAACAACACATACACAACACAACACACACACACACAACACACACTCATTACACAACTGATTTATTATGATGCAAGTTTTAAGTATTCTCTTCACACAATGAGGCCTGAGACTTGACGTTGTTCGTACGGTTGCCGACAGAGAAAAGAGCCCCGGACCTCTGCTATCGACACTTTTATCTGCTCGGTTTGTGCAAACGTCATATTATACATATATATATATATATATTAATTGATATAAACTATTGCTTGACTGTGATCCTACCTGATGTAATCGTTGAAAGTGAGGCGCACTAGTTTATTAAGAGCCTTGAACACACCTACATTATAATGGACGAGAAGACCGCAGCAGGCAAATTGTTCCAGGCCTTCAATGTGCGAGGTATTAACGCCGAGGCGAAACGCTTAGTCTGCACCGTAGAGGTGTTAACAATGTAAGGGTGGACACTCGCCGTACTTACGTCTGGTTGTGAGATGATAGTAAAGTGATGGCGTAACCAAGTTTTACCTGGTAAATAAATGGTATCCATTATTAACATCAGGATTGTATCTGGCTGCAGCGAGCAGGTCGCTGGTCTTCAGCCACAGGTCTACCAGCTCGAGTCCAGAGGGGCTGCTCATGTACTGGTAGCGAGGACCTGAAGGGTCCAACTTCGAGATCACATGCTCAGTTGGGATGGCTGAAAGCAGAATAATATTGCCTTAGAAATTACTATGAAACTGATCGATAGATAGAAAGATAGATAGACAGATAGATAGACAGATAGATAGACAGATAGATAGACAGATAGATAGACAGATAGATAGACAGATAGATAGACAGATAGATAGACAGATAGATAGACAGATAGATAGACAGATAGATAGACAGATAGATAGATAGACAGATAGATAGACAGATAGATAGATAGATGTATGTTCACCGATTTCTCGTTTAATTGTGGACCGATTTTGAAAATATTATTATGATCTGATGATGAAATTTGAAGTTATGGAACAGAACTCCTCATAGGATCACAGCAAAACCGTCGTAACAAGTAAAATTGCTTTGTTTATACGTGTAGTCGATGACTGACTGAAAGAAGAGAGGGAATATATCGAACTGATCTGATGATGAAGCCTGAAGTTAGGCACCGAAACTTTGTAATAAATTAATGTAATCTAACCGTGTTTGGGATTATTGGGATTGTCATGAGATGCACTCTGGCTATAATGTATTTAAGTTTGGCAGAGGGTACTTTTTAGTGGTAGTACCATAACTAAAAAGTGTAAAATAAATAGCTTTTTACAAAAAAAAAAAAAAATTCAACGGTCTTCAAAGCACTTTTCCGTGTTTTTTTTTACTTTGAAGTCGGTTGTATTTTTTTTTTTTGTAAAAAGTTTTTTATATAATACTAGTGTAGATTTATGTACAACATTATTAACATATGATTTTTTCGTATGAATAATAATTTTGCCAAAAAAAAAAAATTTACAACTGGATGCTTTTTCGCTTTTTTTCCCTACTTCTTTTAAACGATATTGATCTTTAGAAATATATTTACACGAAAAAAAAGTGGCTGGTTAAGTGTTCTTCAGAATGTATATAGCATATGTAAATCAATCAATATTTCGCAAATAAAATGGATTTGAAGGTTAGTTAGTGGGGCTCAATGCGGGCGCAGGCGGCATGCGGTACGAGTATATTGTACGCATTTAACTCCGCCACGTGACTGAGCGTTGAGATGACGTCAGAACAAAGGAATCGGAGGCGTGGCCTACTCGAGGCGTTCGACGCAAACGAAACGGTCGTAACTGGGCTAGGGTGGCAGATGCTCAAAGGTCTTACGACTTGGGGATGCAACTCGACGTATATTTTTACTTTTTTTCATACAACCGCTCTTACGCAATCATGACGTCGTTAGATATTAAAAGGTAACTCAGTATCTTGTGGATATTATCTAGGCTTCTATAGAAATCAATTTATAAATTTGTGTAAATCTAATCCAGTAAAGACTTCTGAAAATCTGCTATTTTGCATGAACTTTGACACTTCATAATTTACTCAAAAATTAAAAAAGTCAAAAAGTATAACAATAGAACTATAGCCTTGCAAATTTAATCAAGATTCTGAACGACGACATTTTTTTCAAAAACTTTTAGGGTTTCAAAAAATAACACGTATTTTCTGGATCAAGTTTTATAAAATATTCGAGTAAATCACGAAATTACCGAACGCTAACAGAGTTTTCAGGCGTTATCTCTCCTTTTTCGTCAAACATCGCGTTGGATTGCGTTAGATGAAGTAACAAGCTTTTAAACCATGCTCGATGTTGACGACAGGCGAGTGAAAAAGGAGCCTCCGATCATACCTGATGTCACAGCCAAGATCACAGCAATTACTCCAAACTGTAGACCTGCCATTTTGCCAAAAAAATAAGTAATAATGAACAATAATTATTATTACTAAGATAATTTAATTTTAATCGTTGCAGTATTATGTAATCTGGTAAAAACAATCCAAAGATTGGAGCTACAGAATGATAGTGTTTTATTTTTATTTTTTTAAATTGCTATATAGTGCTTGACTTAGACCCTACCTGATGGTAAGCAGTGATGCAATTGTAGAGGCGTACTAGTTTATTAAGAGCATATTCACTCTAGTCTTGAAGACACCTTTTTTTTTGGATGGAAAAAAATATGTAATGACATTCCTCGCTCTTGGGCGTTCTTTGCCATTTTTTCATAGCCCCGGGGATCTCTTTCGCATCACCCATGGCCCCAGTAGGTTTCGACCTTGCTGGGCCACTACGGTTGCTGACATCTCCTTGAGGTGCGCGTGGAACAGTACGCGCCGTCGACGACTTGGGCTCGGTCCGGACAGTTACCGGACGATCCGACGGCGAGCCACCATTGTTCACCGTCCACAAGCCCACGCCTACGGTGGCCGGAAATCGAGATCGGAATCCCGGCGGCGATTGGGGCGTGAGGACCTTTGCCTAACGCTATCGGCCGCCTCCTTTACTAGCATTACTGCTTCGCAGAAGGTTGCGACCGCCTGCCACTTCTCCTCGCTCCGGACCATGACCTGATCCCTGCTGAAAACACCTAAATTATAATCGTGCGGACTGTAGAAATGTTAACAACGTAAGGGTAATTTATTTTCAATACTCGAAAATCTGCTCTTATCTCTAACACTTTACGCACGTCATTTACTGCTTTTCGTACTAGTGCGGTAAGGTGCGCGAGCTCACCTACGCCACAATTTATTTTATTTGTCGAATCAGGTGCTAAGCGACCCCAAAAAGTCACGAGTCAACCCCGTATACTTAAATCTTAAGTGTATTGAAAAATGTCGTTTGAGGCACGTGTTGTCACTGCAGCATTCAGATCCATAACTCAAGAATTCCACCTCGGTTGCAATAATAAATTATCTCCACTTGTATCAAAGTGTACTTTTCCTATCGGCCCTAAATAGCTTTCAAGGTTCTGAAGACGTAGAGTTGGAAGGCCTCCTACAAGGTGGACCGATGACCTGGTAAGTGTTGCGGGAATCCGATGGATGCGACACGCACAGGACCTTTCATTGTAGCGACACTTGGGGGAGGCCTATGTCCGACAGTGAACGTTTTACGACTATTTCAGTCGATGCTGTGATGTCAATGATGATGATCTTTTTAGGGTTTCGTACCTCAAAAAGAAAAACACAGAACGCTTATAGGATCGCTTTGTTGTCCGTGTGTCTGTCTGTCAACACCCTTTATCTCGGGAACGCGTGGAGATAACGAGTTGAAATTAAAAATATTTACTGATCTAGTCTGCGGTCCCTTGAAGCTGTGAAAAAGTTGAACTTCAAAGTTAACAAAAAAAAAAAAACGGGCGTTTATGTCGCAAAAAACGTATATTTCGATACTCCCAAAAAAATCAAAATTTATAGGGTACTTCCCGTTGATCTAGAATTTTGAAATTTGTCATGAAGCAAGGTCTTATAGCACAAGTATAGGAAAAAAACCGAAAATTTGTAGCTACGTCACAACTACAAATTTTCGACCACCTTATGTCATCACTGGCAACACGCATTGGTCATAGACTTTCGTCTTGAGACACTAGTTATATTGGACGAGAAGATACCGCAGCTTCCCGAACGCTGCCCAGCCGAGTCGGATTCGACGGTTGATCTCTTTCTCGAAGTTAGATTAACCCCACTAATAGTTTTAGCAGTAACTGTAGTTTTTTTTAATTGATCTACACCAGTTCTTGACTGCGATCGCACCTGGGCCTCAAGTCTGCTATTACAATTGATTTCATAATTTTTGATATTGACAAGTTTGGTAATCTACTAATATAATGGCGTCATTATGACTTTCCAATGATCAATCACTGACACTCCATTGAAAGAAATGACACAGAATGGTAATCTCGTACGTAATGTAAAATAAATATATGACGTATGCGGTAATCTGCTAAAATTTTGACAGTTCCTTTGATCAGTGAGAGTGATCTACCATTAAAACGTCTCTGTGCAGTCATTGCTTTTAATTCGTTAAAAGACAGTTCGTGCCACAATTCCATTATGAGACCACTGATCGATCAATGATCGGCCATTATGAATTAACAGATTACGAACTTTTAACAAAATGACAATGGAATCGTGTTGTAATGAAGAATTTATAAAAATAGCAGACTTGGGCCCCTATAAGATTGACTGACTGGTAAGCAGTGATGCAATCGTTGATGGTGAGGTGCACTAGTTTATTAAGAGCGGAACGTTTAGTAAAGCGTATAGTAACAGCGAGTATCCACCCTAACGTTGTTGAAACTTCAAAGGTCCGGTCTAAGCGTTTCGCTTCGTCGTTTATACCGCGTACATCGAAGGACTGGAACAATTTGCCTGCTGCGGTCTTCCCGTCCAACTATAATTTAGGTGTCTTCAAGGCTAGAGTGAATAGGCTCTTAATAAACTAGTGCGCCTGACCATCAATGATTGCATCTCCGCTTACCATCAGGTGGGATCGCAGTCAAGCACTGGTTTATACCAAAAAAAAAAAAAATCCGGATCTTAGAAGTTTCAACCACGTGGGTGGAGTTTCGGCTGTTTGTTAATATGATAGTCAATCAGTTTCTCCTTTTATTTATATAGATTGTACACGAGGTCACGGACCACAAATTTCTGTTACAGCCTGTACATTTAAAACGAATTGCCAAGTATCTTTACGACAATGTAATCAATCAATTGATAAAGCCACGGGGAAACCACGCGACGCCGATGACGTAACATTTAGTTTTACTTTTACACAAGCCAACGCCTACAATACTATCTCACCAAAAACATTTCATGTAAAATGTTGCCAAGACGACCACATAAGGTTTGCCCTGTGAAAAAGATATCAGATCTCATGTAGAGCCAAGCTTCTGAATCTACGCGGCCTACCTCTACCGACCCTAACTTCACAAATTCTATGAGTACCTAGTCTAATTCTATCAGTAAAAAGCCGTGTCGCTACACAGCGAAGCCATACATTTTTACTGATATCTGTCATGGAGGTGATGCGTAAGTAAGTTTCTGAAGTAAGTAACGAAACAGCCAAGCCATAAATTTTTATTGATATGTAGAATTTGTGAAGTTAGGGTCGCGAAATTTCAGCTTTCTGACACTTCAGGAAGTAACCAAACATTTTGATGATCATCAGTGTGTCAGTGTATCAGTGAGTGTGTCAGTGACGAAATCGGTATACTTTAGATATCTATAAAATCTAAAGTATTAGAACTAATCAATTGAGACTTTGTATGTTTAATTAGTCTATTATTGACATCATATTCTGAGAATATGAACTATCTGGTACATCGGAAACCAACTCTACGAGGGTTCAAAATAACGACGAAACACTTCGAGAAAAGGAAGGTAGTGCCCTTGCGCTTCGCTTCGTCTTGGCGGGGGCACTACCGTGCCCCCAGATACCGAAGATATCCCGGACATCAGCCTATACGAGATTAGGATGACTCTGAAGCACCTGAAAAACAACAAGACCTCGGGTGAGGACGGAATCCTTAAGGCCCTTCAGAAGCTATTTGATTCTGTCAAATTCGAGGGAAAAACGCTACAAGCATGTAGCAGAGGCACATGTTGGTACTCTTCTTTAAGAAGGGCGATAATGCCATGCTTAAGAATTACAGGCCCATCTCGCTTCTGAGCCATGTCTACAAGATGTTTTCAAGAGTCATCACGAACCATCTCGCGCGCAGGTTCGACAACTTCCAGCCTCCCGTACCATCAGATTCCAGCCTTCAGCACCGTGGATCATACACATACGCAGCGGCAGGTTATAAAGAAGTATTGAATAACTAACAAATAAATAACAAATAATTGTGAGTAACACAGAAAAGCGGGAGCAGTGGTGGTCGAGTGGTAACGGCCCCGACTTACAAGTTGTTGGTCACGGGTTCAAACCCAGCCAGGCGCATTACATTGTGTAATTTTTTTCATCACCACTGCTCTCAAAACGGTGAAGGAAAACATCGTGAGGAAACTGGCATGTTCCACAACCAAAAATTCGAAGACATATGACATCAGTCAACCTGCACTGGGCCCGCGTGGTGGATTACGGCACATTCCCTCTCCTAGAGAGGAGGCCTGAGTCCCAACAGTGGGAACATTATAAGGCCGACTAAGCTAACACAGAATAAACAAATAAATATATAACACAGTGGGCAACATAAACAGTAAGTAAAAATTTAAAACTATAACAACTATAAATGCTAATAAAATGACGCTGACAGGGATATATACTGTATTTTAAAATATATCTCAAAAGTTTAGTTTTTTTTTTTTTATAAACAGCGACAATGAATAATAAACTAAGGCTTTGCTATTAGTAAACAAATTAATGCATTAATTTGAACATTAACATAAAAAAGTGACAGAAATCACTACTGTATAAACGAGCGAACCTATTTTGTAACAAAAAATCGCGAGATGTTTCTTTCCGTTCGGATGTGCACGACAGGTTTTTCCTCTTCTTTACGCGCAAGTATAAGACCATCTTTAGTGCAGGTTTTTTTTTTCGCTTGGGAATATCTTCTAATGATATCCCCCGCTCATGGGCGGAGCGGGGGATAGTGTCAGACTTTTACTGACTAAAAACCCTGTCCTGTTCCCTTTTTGCAATTTTTCCAGGGCCCCGGGGATCTCTTTCGCATCAGCCATGGCCCCAGTAGGCTTCGACCCTGCTGCGCCCCTACGGTTGTTGACATCTCCTTGAGGCACGCGTGGAACAGTACTCGCCTTCGACAACTTGAGCCCGGTTACCGCACGATCGGACGGCGAGCCACCCATTGCTCGCCGTCCGCAAGCCCGCGCCTGCGGTGGCCGGAAATCGGGATCGGAATCCCGACGGCGATTGGGGCGTAAGGACTGTTGCCTCACGCGATCGGCCGCCTCCTTTGCTAGCATTACTGCTTAGCAGAAGGAGGCGACCGCCTGCCACTCCTCCTCGCTCCGGACCATGGCCTGACCAAGGCCCGGCGCGAGAGATCGCTGTCGCCGATCGCCCCCGCGAGGACACGGTGGTGCTCAGCCCAGGCGGGGCACACCTCTACCGTATGCTGCAGCGTGTCCTCCGGGATCTTAAGTGCAGGTGTATTTCCATTCCAGGCGACTTGCAGCCTGACGGGTATTGTAGAATAATTGCCGGTTAGTTTTAGTTAGGCGCTCGTTAAGATAGATGCGGTGTGGTGCTCCCGGCACTGATAGCAGCTGTATGAGGTTGTGGCGGACATGCACGGCACTCAGTAAATTACCACGAACCGCGCGTTTTGCTAGTCAGACAACAATAATTCGAGGTCGGACTGTTACACGTTTAGCAAAAACAATATCTTGTTAATAAACTGAGCTGGGTTATCCTCACTTGACTCCACAAAACCCGAAAGCTGAACATCATTCATAAGTGATTCCTGCTCACGTTCATTCAGCTGCTGCTGGAGTTCCTCGATGGTTTCCTCCAATTGAACCAAACGAGGGGATCCCGAATTGTCGATGTTCTCTTCAAGTTCCTTAACATGTTCCTCCAGGGTGTCCAGGCGATTACAGCACTTAGTAATCTTATCATCCAGGCCCGAGAATTCGTCACGAAATTGGCGCAATTCACCTCCCGTCTCGCAATTTACCTCGCTGCGAAGGCAACGTATTTCCACTGCTAGGCTAGTTACTTCAGTATCAGATGTCTTATCGCTTACTGTCACCGGATTATCAGCGAGGGTAACCGCTGCTTGAATAGGGGATGAGCTGAGCTCATCTGTTCCCTTGTCAGGAGTTTGGGAGTTGTCTGCCCGTGGCACTTTTATCTTACATCCAGGGCACATCCTCTTTGCCGAGGATGATACTGTTGGATCAAGATTGACGCAGACCCGGTGATAAAATACTGGACATTTTATTTATTTATTTATTTAACCTTCGTGTACAGTAGTGGTAAATAGGCGGACTTAATGCAACAAGGCATTCTCTACCAGTCAACCTTTGGGTTAAAAAGACAACACTGTGGTAGGCTTGCACAATAAACAAATAACAGATAATTCAAAAAGAAAAAATAAAATAAAAATAAATTATTTATAATAATAAAATACATATATATGCTAAAATTATAAACTAATAAATACTATGAAAAATATCAAATTATTAAGAGAACTTAATAATAATTCTGACGAAGACCAAACTAAAGTTGAGAGGACTTCAAGTAGTAGTTCCGAATTTTACGCTTAAAGGAAAACTTACTTTCAGCTTTTTTATGCATTTCATGCCATCATTTATTGCCAAAAATTTGCCGCAAGCACTTCAGCATTGTAGGTTATCGAAAAAAACAGAGCAAACCAAAAAAACACAAAAACAATTCGACGCCTGGCGCAGATAATATCTGAAAGCGACCTCTTTTGGCGCGTAGTGATACGAAGTACCGTATCGTCGCATCCTGCGGCTGCGCAGGCGCAGGATAGTTCACGTTCGAGAAGTGGTACTTTTGCTTGCCAATAGATGGCGCTATTCGCAAACCGACGAAATAACTTGACAAATAAATATTCAAGGTTAAAAAACACCAAAACACTTAATGGATTGATTGATTTCACTGTGGTTTAAATGTGATAGAAATTGTGTGTTGGAATTTGTGTGATTAAACTTATAATGGGTACAACCATGAGAGCTTCTGTGGCAGCCAGCGTATGTTTGGCTTTGCAGCCAGGCTTGCAGAGTGAGTTTGAAATTATGTTTGTTTAATGAGTGCAAGGAAAGAATTCGGTGTAATTTATTGTAAAGATGAGGACCAAGGAAAATAAAGAATCTATGACTAAAATAAGTTTTAAGAGGAATAGCTCTAGCTACTAGATGGTTAGGGCGATTTGTTAGATAATGGTGGGGTTAAGTCTTGGTTTGAAACAGCATACCTTAAGGACGGCTCTCTGTGCGCGTTCTATCTGAATATAGTGAGATTTCGCTGCACCACCACACTAAATATTGATTGATTTACATATGCTATGTATATTCTAAAGAATATATAACCATTTTTTTGTGTAAACATAATTCTAAAGATCATAATCATTTGAAAGGAGTAAGAAAAACCAGCGAAAAAATATCATGCTTGTAATTTTTCTTTCTTTGGCAGAAGTATTAGCCATACGAAAAAATCATATATGTTGATTATGTTGTATATGAATCTGTAATAAATAAATATATATATACATGAATATAAATAGATTTTCTAAAAATTATGTTTTTAATCATAAAAAACACAATACAAAAGAATTATCATTTTATAATTGAGCGAAATGTCAAACGTCAATAAACAACCCGCCCCTGATCGTTCCCGGTGCAAAAGTGCCCATAACACTGACCGCATTACCTCGCTGAATAGCGATGGCCATCCTTTGCACCAAGAGCGACCTGGGGGTTGCCTTCCCGAGCCTACGGCCCAAATCCCCCACTAAACACTTTACCTCCGTACTCCAACTGCCCAGAGTCTCCATAATAACAGGCACAAAATGGTAAAGCTGATCCAAGGAAGTGTACTTCAGCCTTTTTTTTAGAACAGGCGTCTTCAGTGGTGGCAGAGGCGTCCCAGATCAGGCACTTCCCGTTTTTCCATGGCAATAGAGTCAGCCCATCCGGCCTCTTACCATCAGAACTGCTAAGACCTGGAAGCTCAAACACGCAGGGGATGTTCGTCTGGTTATGCTGACTATGTCGTTCAGGGCGTGGTGACGCGGGAACTTCCCTGTGCAGCGCCGACAGCTCAGTGCGTGATGGCCATCGGCCTCCACCAAAGAAGCGCAGGTACATATATGAGGTTCGCACACCTTACAGCCTAGGCGGAGAGCCACCGCCACACGCAAAGAGTCATCGTCGAGTAGAGTGCCCAAATGAGGCGAAGGAATTGCTTGTGACCACCAATATATATAACCCAGCCGTTACCAAGGAGTAGGCTTTAGAAATTCACTATTATTTTTTTTTTTTTTTTTTAAATTGATATAAACCAGTGCTTGACTGCGATCCCACCTGATGGTAAGCGGAGATGCAATAATTGATGGTCAGGCGCACTAGTTTATTAAGAGCCTATTCACTCTAGCCTTGAAGACACCTAAATTATAGTTGGACGGGAAGACCGCAGCAGGCAAATTGTTCCAGTCCTCCGATGTACGCGGTATAAACGACGGAGCGAAACGCTTAGTCCGGATCGTTGAAGTTTCAACAACGTAAAGGTGAATACTCGCCGTTCGTCGGGATGTCAGATGGTAGAAAGGAGATGGCGGAATCAAGTCATGCAATTCCCGCGCACACTCTCCAAAATGTAACCTGTAAAATACCGATAGGCTGGCTACCCTGCGCCTGTGCTCGAGGCTTTGTAGATTGGACTTAACCAAATCTGGATCTCCAATTAGCCTCTTCCACTCAGCTTTTTCTTTTCACTCGCTTTTTTATGGCACGAAATGGGAGCAAGATTCAATCAGACAGCCAAAAACGCGGCAAACGTTTTGATTACATTAGCTTACAAACAACTTGCACTTTTCGCACGTGCACAACAGGTTTTATATACTGCAATATGTATGTATGTCTATACTTACCTACGTCATAACAAGTAGGGATGTTAAGGATATGAAATATCGAGTTGCTGACGATTCGGATACAATATATTCGGAAACTGTGTCCGAATTGACACTTTTTTGACCTATTATTGTGTTTTAATTTTCTTTTTTTGATATTATTTTTTATTTTTAGTATTTTTTTTTTTAATCTTTCATTCTGACATTATTTTTGACATAATCTTAATTGTTATTATTTTTTGACATTGTTTTCATTATTGTTATGTTAATGTTTTTTTAAAAATGTTATTTTGTATTATCGCTATTAAATTAATTTGTGCCTATAATTTATATGTGTGGTGTAAACTGTAAGTGTAAACTGGTAATAAATAAATTAAAACAATATATTTTGATTTATTGAAGCTGTTTAGTACAGTCAGATAAAACAAGTCTAAAAAAAACTTTTTACAAAAAAAAAAAACCGACCAGCACGGTTTTTTTTTAAAAAAAAACACGTTCATTGTGCATGGCATTCGAAATTAGAAGTCAACGTAAAGTAACAGTATTTGTGGCCAGTGTTGTTGAGTTTTTTAAACAGTGGAAAGGTAAGTAACTAAGTCATCACTAACGGACGAAGCGTTTCGCTTCGTCGTTTATGCCGCGTACATCGAAGGACTGGAACAACTTGCCTGCTGAGGTCTTCCCGTCCAACTATAATATAGGTGTCTTCAAGGCTAGAGTGAATAAGCTCTTAATAAACTAGTGCGCCTGACCATCAATGATTGCATCTCCGCTTACCATCAGGTGGGATCGCAATCAAGTGCTTGACTGCGATCCCACCTGATGGTAAGCGGTAATTTTATTTTTTTAATTGATATAAACCAGTGCTGGTTTATATCAATTAAAAAAATAAAATAAACAACAATTTTAAACTGCTACATTGTGTGTGTGTTATAGATTTTAGTCAAGATTTCGTCAGCTGTAGTCAAAAATTTCACGCGACTAGTCGGCATTTTGACGTGTTGTGTGTGAAAATTACACTACAGACGGCAAAATATCTTTAGAAACATGATTATGATACTTTTCTACGATTGTACAAGACATTTTACTAGTGAAATTCGTATATTTATACGTAAAATACTTATCGAAAGAAAAAAAATTGGTCAATTTTTTTTTTATATTGGCGCGTAAATCGGTGCCGTTGGCAGGTCATGACCTCAAAACCGCTATGTTTTTGTCTTGTGTGTCACAGTAAAGTGAAACGGTCAGAAATACAATTGTTTGTATGTTCGTGTGTTGGTTGATGGGATAGTTTTTGGTAGTATGTGTTTTTTTTATAGATTCGCGCTTGACCGCTATCTCAACTGATGAAAAGCGACGATGCGGTCGACGATGGAGCGCGCTTACCTAGAAGTAACCTATTCACTCTTGACTTAAAGATTCCCGGATTGTAGCCATCAGGAAACACAGATATTTTTTTTAATGTGTATTTGTGTGATGGTGGACAATAATAATAATAGTTCATTTTTTCACTCTACACAAAGTATACACAAAAGTTTCATAAAATTGACAATAATTAATGCGACATAAAAAAACCTTTGTGAGAATCTGGAGCCCATACTAGGATACCCTGTGTGACGGATCACTTGGCTCTCATCCCAAAATGCCGAGGCTTAATTATTACACGACAGCCACGGCTGCTGGCAGAGCCGCGCGCTCGAACCAATGTGTTACGGAGCGGAGGCGCCGCTGACGCGGGCGCTCCGCGCTTTCAACCTCATATCTAGTGACACAGACATATTCTGTTGTTCTCTGAGTGCATTTACAATAAATGCCTTATTTGTAATAAGTTATAAACTGGTGTGAATAATATATGTATGTATGTTTTGTAAATAGGCAGAAAAAAACAAAAAATACTCTATCGCATTAGGTTACCCTGTAAAGATAGTAGTAAGTTGGAGAAAAAAAAAATACAGTACCAAACAAATGACAAAAAAAAAAACAAAAAAAGTTTTGAACCTTGTTAACAATTCAGCGAGAATACAGACAAAAATGATTAATTATAATAATTTTATCTTTACATATAGAAATAAAAGTGAAGTGTAGATATTAGGTGTCATGAAAAGTGCTTACAGTGTGATGGTGTGAGTGTGAGTGAGTGCGTGTAGGGTGTATACATACGTCTTACGAAGTTGCGAGGGAACAATGAGTAACTGCTCAGTGGCATCGTAATTTAACTTTTGTAACCAGGCTGACAGTTTTTTTTTTTTTGCAAAGTTTTTTTGGTAGGGCATAAATTGTTAAGATCTCGTTAATTTTATTATATAAATAGTTTCCGAGAAAACCAAAATGTCGACGGGCAAAAGTTGTAAGAAACCGAACTGTGGAACAGACTGCATGTTTACGTCGCTTACTTTCAATTAGGGTAGGATTATAAGTAAGTAGAGAGTGAGTGAAGAGTTGACGTACAGTTAACAGTACGCTCGAAAAGTTCTTTGGTAGGAAATAAGAAAGGGCAGAAAATTACTTAAAGTCAAAAGTCAAAGCATTTTATTTCAAATAAACCATTTACAGGCACTTTTGAAATGTCAAGAAGTCAGTGAGTCAGAAAAAATGATGCTAATTGCACATTCCAAAGCTAGATCTCTATGGAGAAGAATGTGCAAGAAACTCCATGGACACTCTTTTCAATCATGTTTTGTAATTACAAATATATCTGTTACATTTTTCTTGTGGCTATCATGTGAGAACAATGTAAATAAAGTAAAAACTAAATATAGATATTAAAATAGCAACTGGCAGCTTAGAGATGACCAGTCTCAACTGACAGCGCCCGTTCACGGACATGACGCTAATATTAGCACCACTTAGCTCAACCATTTTGAAGGGAACCGAATGATCCAACACACGCGCCACCATCAGTGAGACATTTGAGTGAGCATGACAAACTCTCAACAACTTACTTTTAATACATCTCTTTGCGTTCGTTCGATTCGAAGCATAATCATTTTGGTTTCGCCAACCCATACAGTGATACAGTAAGAGATTAGCGACTAGCACAGCGCAAAATATACCGGTTTCAATATCCCTGAGTCCGCAACATAACGGAGGTTTTTAAATATAAAGATCAGTTTTCTAATTCTATTGGCAAGAGAATCTATGTGCGGGTGGAAACTCAAAGTATTGTCGAGTATGACGCCCAGGTACTTTATAGATTATGTGTGTTGTAGATTGGGACATGAGCAAGGAGAACATTGGGTCTGCAAGCACAAGGATGAGTGGGCAATTATTTTGAGGGTATTTAGGGAATAATTTGATTTTTTTATACAAAAAGAAATATATTTCGTCTTGTCAACATTGAGAGCAAGTTTATTAGTAGCCAACCAAGATAGAACCAGGTTTAGTCCAGTTTGTGCATAACTGTAAATCTCAGGCTATGTGTCAGCCTCAAATAACAGAGCTGTGTCATCAGCGAATGTTATGATCTGATCTTACCGTTGGGCATATTTAGCTCAACGAGGTCATTTATAAAAGTCAGGAATAAAGGGGGACCGAGAATACTGCCCTGTGGGACGCCGTGGACGACCGGAAGATCAGAACTAGTCCACATATCTATTTTAACCCTATGGAATCGGTTAGTTGCTCATTTCTTATAACAAAGCTCTCTAATTTGCTCACCAACAGTGGGACGAAGACCGTGTCAAAGGCTTTGGCGAGGTCAATAAAGATTACTATTACCTTTTTGTTAACATCTAGTTTTTCAGAAACAAACTTGGTTAGATCATGAACAGCGTCGCTGGTTGACATACCAGATCGGAAGCCGTACTGTGAAGCTGATAGCAGTGCGTTTCCTTCGAGGTAGCCAACCAGGCGCTCCTTCATGATCCGCTCCAGTATGTTAGACAAAGCTGGTAGGATGGAAATGTGCCTATAATTGTTGACACAGGCTCCGTCTCCACTTTTGAAGATTGGGCGAATCTCTGCTCTCTTCCATGTATCAGGAAATTTGCCGGACTCAATGGCAAGGTTACAGATAAAAACGATTGGAGAAATAAGGACCTGTTTATATCGTTTCATAAAGTTGGAAGAGATATTGTCATAGCCAACAGCGCAATCAGATCTCAGACTTAAAATTATATTTTCAACCTCTTCTAAATCGGTGGGTAGAAAAACCATCGAGTTCGAGTATTGTTTATGCGAATATGTTGAAGTGGTGCTTCCAGAACTCCAGCGATCAGCGATGTTTTTGCCGATATTCACAAAAAAAGTCATTAATGAAATTTTTAGTTCATAGATTGTTGGTTTGTTGGCTTGCTATACGCTTTGGTGCATACTGTAAGTATAGCAAGCAATGGATAAATAAATGAATGGAGGAAATTGGATCCAGGGTGTTGATTAATGACTTTTATTTTACCTATGGAGCAGTGGTGGCCGAGTGGTAACGGCCCCGACTTACAAGTTGTAGGTCGCGGGTTCAAACCCAGCCAGGCGCATTACTTTGTGTAATTAATTTCATCACCACTGCTCTCAAAACGGTGATGGAAAACATCGTGAGGAACCGGCAAGTCTTAGAACCAAAAATTCGAAGACATTTGACATCCACCAACACGCACTGGGCCCGCGTGGTGGATTACGGCCCATTCCCTCTCCTAGTGAGGAGGCCTGAGTCCCAACAGTGGGAACATTATAAGGCCGACTATGCTATGCTATGTGTTGATTAGTTGAGAGACCTCGTTTTTAGTGTTTTTTGTGTGAGTACTTTTAGTGTGTTCCATAATTTTTTGTTATCAGTTTTAGCCGCAATCTGAAGTTCATTTTGTCGTGTTCTGTTTTAATTTTTTTTTAACAAGTCGTTACAGAAATTTCGATATCTTTTATAGGATGTGACTGTAACTTGATCGTTAGGATTCCGTTTGGCTTTTTGGTATAACTTGTCCCGTGTTCTCATACAGCGCAATAGTCCAGGTGTCATCCAAGGCTTTGAGATTCTCTTTCGGTTTGAAGTTTTAATAATTTGAGTAATAGAGATACTATAATTCTATTAACCTTTAGAAGTACCTTTAGAAGACGTTTACGGCAGTTTTTGATCGATGCGCAGCGAAAGTTAAACCTAACCAATTTGAATGTTTCATTGATTTAAATCTTCGGTCATAATATTAATTAATTAATATGTTTCACTATAATAAAAAAAAACAGTTTATACATAGCTACAATATGTAGGTGGTTAGGATTTCTAGTGTACCGTTTATCTCTTATGTCTGCCTCCTTGCGCCCGCTGCGGTGGATTGTAGACGTGTCTTCCATATCACCTGCGTTACCATGTATTTTTATATATTTATATTTATTTTTATGTATTTTTGCAAGGACTGTGCGATCGATTTTACGAATAGTTTGATGAACCTGTTTTATTCTTAGTATGCGCTTTTTCCGGGTGCATAACATATATTTATCACTAAACAATTTTTATTATTTACTACACTCTAATTTATACTATACATATAATAATATACATGTATTTATTAACATCACATCAAAAAAGCTGATTAGCATCCGTGGACTCATAGCAAGGTTCAGTTGAAAACCAGCGTCAGGCAACTGCTACATAGTGGCCTGGCATTATGCTGAACTGGACCTATTTGGCGCAGCCGTGAGACACACAATGTAAATGTACTTTTTTAAGTTTTAGTATTTAAGTTTCTATATTGTAATATCATTGTGTGTACCTGTGTGCCAAATAAACGTGTTTTCTTTCTTTCTTTCTTTCTTTCATTAATTGTATCAAATGGATGGGTGGGTTGTGCGTTTTTGTTTGTGTTTTGGGTTTTATGTTTCTAACTGCATGTGTTATGCATACCATACTTAATATAATAAGACTCTAATTTGAGCGGCATGACTCACCGAGTTCTTGTCACCGATTTTTAAACATACCTTTTTTTTTGGGTTGACGCTGTGACGTCACAACATGGCAGTCGATCATATTCTTGTTTGGAACGCATTATATTCATGAGTTTAATGATTATAATTCCGCAAATAAAAAAATGTTACAGGCGTAATTTTTTTTTATTTTATTTTTTTTTATTAGGGAAAACAAACAATTGTACATTTTTTCTTACGTCTAAGTTAACAATTTAGTAGGTAAACGTACAATCAACAACGTTTCCCCTTATTACTAGTATAGTTTTACATTTATAGGTACAGTATGGATGAAAGGTGGGGCTAAATCTTAACATTAATAATTTTGTATAATGTTAAGATATTATGTTATGTTAAGATAATTGGTTCTGAGTGAAATAACCAATTCTTAACCTAGTCTTATCTTAATGAACGTAGAACTTGACCTCCTAATTTTCTTTGCGTCGTCTTCCGCAATGAAGGTCGTGACCTTCATCACTTTCATTTTTATGATGTTCTAGAATCTATTCCTGTTTCTGGAGGTGTGAAAGGCCTTGTGTACCGTGGAGTCAATACCGGTGTGGATCTGGTCGAACCAACGTATTGGTCTTTCCATCTACTTTATCGGTCACGATGAGCCTCTCAAGGTCACCACCGTCTTATTTCTAGTCTACGTTATCATTATTTTGATGAGCTCAACATAACAAAACCTGATGTGTCTTGATGTCATCTTGAGTCTGGCTTTTTAAATTTAATCAATTACTCTATTTTTTTATTCATGAATTGTTTGCTTTATCCGAACTAACCAAAACTTTTATATCGATTTTGGTTGCGAATATATTTTTATCGGATATATATCCGATACTTTCAATTAAGTTGCGGAGCGGCACATCCCTGTCTACTCGATAAGAATAGCTGTGCAGTGTTCGATCTCACTCCCTCACATGCGTCCACGTTGCAAGTGCGCGCGCTTTTTAGTGTACCTAATATCAAATGCATTGTAAATATTGGCAACTGCATTGGACTTATGTTAATTTTTAGTGATCATTCAGCCTATATACTGCTAGCAGATTACCTCTCAAGCTTCACCTGGTAAGCCCAAATCATATTCAGAGGATTTATCAATTAAAAGCTTTGTTCCACCATCACCTTTTTTGACCCCAACATCTCATTTATTGATAATTGCAATTTTTTTTTTAATATAAAGTCTCTTTTTTTATAATGTGAATGTGAGAACACTGTAGACTCCGCGAATTCTTAGGTTACTTCCTATTACGACTCACTTTTTACCGGACTGCAAGAAGGGTTATGTTTTTCGCGCGTATTTTGTATGTACGTATGTAATATTCTTTATTACCTCATATCTTCCAAACCACTGAACAGATTTACACACTTAAGATATCGTTAGATTCGTCGTGATAACCCAAGTGTTCTTAGATAGGTGACGTTAAAAAAAAACCAACAAAACGACTGTGAGATGCGATAATTTAAGGTAAAAAAAATAAATTACTTTTTGGTTACTGGGATATGGGTATCAAAGTAAAGGGCTTTTCATGAATATTTCAAAATGGTACATCATGTCCATACTAAAAATAAATACAACAGGAAATATGTTATTTATTATCTACTAACAGTTATTCGCGATTTCGTTACTACCGACTTTTATATCCCCCTGGGAATTAAGTCCCGTTACCGCGGGAAAATCAAGCGGCGTATAACTGCTTGCATCTTGGTAGTTTTGGACAGGATCCCCAGTAAACGTGTTTTGCGTTCCAGTCACCGCCGCATATAAACCAAGTCCCACAAAGTAGTCAAAGTCAACGCGTTTATTGCGAACTAAGTGTTTACAATGTTGTTATAATATCATGTCAGTACTTTTGACTTAGCAGCCTTACAAGCATTGCAATTTTAATGTATTCTAATTATTTATTATTATTTAATCATTTTATTATGAATTTATTTGAGTAATTACAGTTATGTTAAAAAAAACAAAACATTTATGATGTCAAATATTATCAATTCAATTGAGAAATTAGTTAAAAAGTTATGTCAAAAAATTAAATGTCAATAATAACGAATTTCATACACTTGTAATGTCAATAATAACGAATTTCATACACTTGTAATGTCAATAATAACAGTTTAATTGAGAAATTAGAGCTATGTCAAAAATTTACATGTCAATAATAATTAATTTGATACAATTACTATAAATTTAATACAATTATTAAAAATCGTTATTTTGAGCTAGACTCTAAATATTCTTTTACTGAGTATAGTTTTAGCCTTTTTTGAAATAATGTTACTGATTTTTCAGTTTTATATATGTTTGGCAATTTATTATATATTTTTATTGCCTTAAAATATGGGCTTTCCCTTAACATTTTGATTCTTGAGAATGGAGTGCATAATTTCTTTTTATGTCGAGTGTATACGTTGTGCGTATCTTCCACTTTAGTGAATTTGTCGATGTATGTCTATGATTTCGAAAGGAAGGATGCGCCCATCTGAACATTTCTTAGAAACCTTTATACTACAAGCAAAACTAGCGACATCTGTGATAACTCATACGAACTACGTGACTGCCGCACTGCATAAGTGTTCGACGTAACCTTGTTCGAGCGTATGCGTTTTTTTGGCATATTAGGAGTCAGTATAATTAAATCAATTGCATGCCGTTTTATGTAGGTACATAACGATTTCCTTTTTGCGATTATATTTTACAGGTCACTATGAAAATATAAAAAAAAACAAATTTAATGAGTCTCAATCAGCTTTATTTGAAATTTGCTTTGGTAAAGGATTTGGGCTTGTCGTGTGCTATTTACAAGTATTCTTGATTGGTGTACGCGTAATAAGGCATTGTTGTCGATTGTGATAACTATCTAGGTACGTAATAACAGTCACACACTTACATTCGACGTTCGCGAAACACGTTACCGTCTCGGTTGCACGACAAAAATTGAAATTGCGTCAACATTGTCATTTTCGTTAGCTGTTTTTTTTTCTTTGTAAGTAAGTATGTACAGAGTTTATTTTTTTTTTACCATTATCATTATTTTGGTGGTCTGAATAATTTCTAAAGTTTGTCCATCTATTTTAATGGGACCATATAGGTAAGCTATTTTTAATCCACTTGCAACCGCGATAACCGAAATTCACGCGGAAGTAGTCGCGGGCGTAAGCTAGTAATTTAACGGTCATCTCAGTTAGCGTGAAGAAAATAAAACTACATTTCAAAATAATTTAAGAATAAATTTTCAGTTACAATTAGGTAGGTACCGTTTCTAAGCTCTTTTTTAAATCTTTTTTATTTACCCTTATTGAATATAAAACACATTAGTTACCTAAATTCAAAATTACAAGCACTAAGTTCAACAATGAAATAAATAAAAATTACGTCCGCACAAGTTTACTTCATGCACTTCGCGCGATCAGTAGCGTCCACACAATGGCCGCCATTGTGGAATTCGGTAGTAAATTATTTATCGTAATAAAATGTGTTTATTTAATAAAACAAAATAATGTAAGGTTAGTTACCGATGATACGATATCCCATGTTCCTTTTTAACCTTTGTATCATAATGTTTGCAGCCTTTTACCACACAAATAGGCATTTTTATGACAAGCAAATATTCGGTCACTCCTGCACACGGACGACTGTCAACTGAGCCGCGTTGGCCCTAAACTGTAATTTTAGGGCCAGCGCGCTAGTGCCATTTAGCCGCGCGTTTAGTTAGCCTGGTCCTTACGCTAGTAATATATATATATGTCAATGATGTATGTATATTGAAGGCAGAGTTAACATCTGATATTTTATAAAGTAGAGTTTGCAGCTCTCGGTATTGTTTATTTGGGCTAGAATTCTTATACATTTTTTTGCATTATGAATAATTCATCTACGTTAACACTATTTCCCCATAGACGCCATATCGCAGCCATGAGTATGCATATGCGTAGTAAGCTGCCATAGCAGTTTCTGCATTAGTGGTTTGTTTAATTTGAAAAAGAGCGTAAGAGAATCTGGAGAGTTTTGTCTTTATATAATCTATGTGTGTCAATATTTATGCCAAGTAGGCTAAATGTATTAACTTCTTCTTTTTGCGTGTTTCTGAATGTTGTTTTTAGATAGAGAAGTGGTTTTTTATATGATCTAAACTGTATTATATTAGTTTTACTACTATTTCCAAGTTGTGGTTCTGGAGCCAAGTATCTACAGTTTCGAGAGTATATTGTATTCGTAGACTAGAGTTGTTTACATTTTTACACTTTATTAATATTGAAATTTCGTCTGCAAATAAAACTGGTAAAGTGTTCTCTTTATCTAATGTTTTTGGAAGATCATTAATCTCAATCTCAAATCTTTATTGCAATCCATAATGTACATGTCAGGTGATAAAACTAAAAAAAGTGAAACAATTATGGACCCTGTCGGGCATAGCAACAATATAAATTGTAGGAGAGGAAGAGCGCTAATATAAGTTACTATTTAATTTTCTGTATATTTTTTGTATTGTTTAATTGATTTCAACTATTAAAAATTACTTATTATTCCTTCTTAACAAACTCAAAAAAACATATACTATTGTTTTATATTTAAACCTAAATAAGATATTTTGTAAACACAGTATCTTGTGGATTATCTAGGCTTCTATTGAAATCAATTTATAAATTTACAAGTATAAAATATATTCTTTATTTATTACATTTTAACATATAAATAGCGCAACATTTGTCTAAAACGTCACACGTCAATATACAACCCGCCCCTGATCGTTCCCGGTGCAAAAGTGCCCATAATACTGGCCGCATTACCTCGCTGGATAGCGATGGCCATCCTTTGCACCAAGAACGACCCGGACCGGGAGTCACCCGTTGCCTCCCCGAGCCTACGGCCTAAATCCCCTAAACCTAAATTAATTTTTAATAATTATATTCGTATGTTTGAGTATCTCAGATAAAAAAAAAAATACAAATTGTTCTCCATAATAATTTTTTTTTTTTTAGTAGTAATACTTATATTGTAATTTATTATATGTTAAACATTATTTTTACAATAATAATAATAAAAAATAATATAGATAATATAGATTAAAAATAGTGGGCATCTTAACACACTTCCTTGTGGGCTTGAGCAAGTGATTTGTGTCTCTTGTGATCGAATAGTTTTGATCTCATTTTTATTATGGTCGTAACTTTCGATTTGTACTATTGTGTAAATATGATTTGAACCACGAATAAGCTGGTCCTCGTACGCCGCAACCATATAGTTTACTTAGTAAGATGTCATTTTGGAGGTTGGCGGAACAGAAAGTAAAGTCCCACAAACCTCCGTTGAAAAGGGAGGATCCTCCGACCAGACGGGTGTTATGTCTGGTGGGCAGTTGCCCGGTAGATGATTTCAGGCTGTTCTATATGTTCTAATCGCGCGGAGAACTTTGATTGCGCGATTAAGGATTAGTTCTTATGTGACGCCATAGATGTCGCTACATCATAAAGAACTTTATCGTATGCTTTTGTCATGTCAAGTTGTAACTTGTAACACAAAGTCATCGCCGAACTTCGACAATCTAACTGAAAGCGACGCATCACCCTGCACCACGACAACGCAAGCTCACACAGCGTTCATCAAACGATTGAGTATTTGAAGCAGGAAAAAGTAGAAATTCTTAACTATCCTCCATACAGTCGTGACCTAAGCCCTAAAGATTTCTTTAAATTTCCTAAAATTAAGAAAAGTCTTCGTGGTCAAAGGTTCCAGTCCGGTGAAGAAGCAGACGACGCTTTCAAGTCAGCCATTTTAAACACTGGTTTTAGCGAATGGAAAAGTGTATAAAGCTACGTGATGAATACTTTGAAAAACAATAAAAAAGTACTGTTACGAACGTGAGTAATTAAATGCCGTTTTACTAGCAGAGAACCTTATTCACTACAAACAATAACATATTTGTCCAATCAACGAATAACCAAGTCACTATGTACACTAGAGTTCCGTTAAGTATCGCTCGTCGTTGACTCACTTCCGGTCGGGAGCTCGTATTTATATCAAAGTCAAAGTCACTGCCTTTTGACTGGCCTGTTGGTCTAGTGGTTAGTGGCCCTGACTGCTAAGCCGGAGGTCGTGGGTTCGATCCCCACCCAGGACAAATGTTTGTGTGAGCACGATTATTTGTTCTGTGTCTGAGTGTAATTTATCTATATATGTATGTATTTAGAAATATATAAGTATGTTTATCAGTTG
This sequence comes from Mythimna vitellina, assembly GCA_949316375.1. Classification (NCBI taxonomy): domain Eukaryota; kingdom Metazoa; phylum Arthropoda; class Insecta; order Lepidoptera; family Noctuidae; genus Mythimna; species Mythimna vitellina. The sequence continues at coordinate 11,878,774 of OX438714.1, forward strand.
TCTAGTACTCATAACACAAGCTCTGCTTAGCTTGGGACTTGGGACGGCGTTGTGTGATAGTTGTGGAATATTATATTATATGTATTATATTTATTTGCATTAAATGCGGTACAAGAGATGGTAACTTATATTTTATTAGCGCATATTTTGCCATGAGTTGGCATGCCTATATTAAAATATGTTACGTGGTGCTCATGGTAAGCAAAACTCTACAAAATTCGAACTCGAATCGCGAGTTAATACATTATTTTTATTATAAACATGCACCTTCCTCCTTTCATGCGAATTTCGACTCTATTGATAATTTCGGAAGGTACGAATTCCCTTATCTACTTACGTACCTACCTACTACACCTTATTTAATAATAATAATGGTAGGTACGTTATGTCGAACTTTTCTAGAACGTGCCAGGCTTGGCTACGTACTTCCATTCTAGAAGGTTCGTACAGCAATGCGTTTTATTTTATCCTACTCTTAATTTCATTGAAGATATGGCGTGTTCAAGTTTCACGGTGTAACAGTACTATAAGGTTCTAGTTGTGTTTTTTTCTTCAAACGACAAAATCTCAAAAGGCATCGCGCCGGGCCTTGGTGCAGGCCATGGTCCGGAGCGAGGAGGAGTGGCAGGCGGTCGCCTGTTTCTGCAAAGCAGTAATGCTAGCAAAGGAGGCGGCCGATCGCGTGAGGCAAAGGTCCTCGCGCCCTAATCGCTGCCGGGATTCCGATCCCGATTTCCGGCCACCGTAGGCGCGGGCTTGTGGACGGCGAGCAATGACTGGCTCGCCGTCCGATCGTCCGGTAAGCGTCCGGACCGGGCCCAAGTCGTCGACGGCGCGTACTGTTCCACGCGCGCCTCAAGGAGATGTCAGCAACCGTAGGGGCCCAGCAGGGGGCCTACTGGGGCCATGGATGATGCGAAAGAGATCCCCGAGGCCCTGGAGAAAATGGCAAAGAAGGAACAGGAGTGGGTTTTTGTCAGTAAAAGTCTGACACTATCTAGCGTCCGCCCAAGAGCGGGATTTGTCATAAGATGATTATCAAAGCCAATAAAAAAAAAACCTCGTACGTTTACCTATATTTTATTTATTTATTTATTATATACTTTATTATTATACACATTATAATGTGGACAGGATAAACATATACAAATACAATGTCGGTCGATCAGCAGCGCTCTTATCGTACAGGGCAGTCTTTTACAGACAACTTATATATTTAGAAATAACCTTAAATCCATTTAGTTTTTAATATGTGTCTATTTATCTTTTTACAAAGAGATTTAAAGAGATACAATAGAGCGGCTATCAGAAAAAATTTCATCCTATGCCTCAGTAACGCCATCTGGCTTTGAATAGCAAAAATGCGAACTAAATTTGTCAAAATTTATAATTATTTAACTATCGCTCGGTAGGTGGCCAGGGGCCTTACCATGATAATGTTAAAATGTCAGTCGTTCGAGCGAAAATGAGTGATGGAGCTATACACCCTATATAGCTCCATCCCTTTTACAATTCGGTTTAGGTCGTAAAATGGATCATGTTATGAGCTCGTGGTAGAGCCTTTGTGTGTGATAAAGGTAAGGTTAAGCTTTTCAGCAACAGATGGCGTTATCACAAAATTAGAAAACTTTCTAAAACTATTTATAATAATTATTGAATTCTAATTAATTACTGCGTAAATACCAAAAATATTTACAAAAATAAACCGAAGTTAGGTACAGTCATTTTACCATAACAAGATTTGCAATAGCGTTATGCACAGTTTGGCATATTTTCTCAGAAAAAGATTTTCTTTTAGTGCATAGAGCGGATACAAACACGACTTGACGTGGAAGGGTGTCATACTAGACTGAGCGACTTATGACCACTAGGTAATAAGTATCGGATTACGATTTTGTTCGCTATGTCCCGTCTATTGGTAGTATATATTTAATGTATTTGTCTTTTTATGAATGTCGCTATTGCATCAACAAGAGTTTTTGTTTGATCGTCGTGGGAACCTTCATATACTAAATGCATTTCTTTGAGATGATCCATCGGCGATCACAGAATGTTCGTTGATTAACTTTGCCACCAAAGACAACATATTATTCGTTGAAACCATCTTTACTTGCTTCGGCCTCTCCTGATTTTATAATAGACCACTTGATAGGTTTTCCATTCTTAAATTCTTATACCGAATGTTGTGACTAATAGTAATTTTACAATATTTATTTACGCATTGACATTACTCCATATTGTGACATTTATAACTTATGTTTATATTGATTTATTTATTTATTTAAACTTCATGTACAGTAGTGGTACATAGGCGGACTTAATGCAACAAGGCATTCTCTACCAGTCAACCTTTTTACCATTTATCATCATTAGGTACTTACGTTAATTTTGACATACCTATCTGCAAATAATTCGAGTTTACCTCTTCCATGATTAATGTGTTTTTTTCTCTATACATGCAACCATATTTGTACACCCTAGGCATAACATAGTGACCTATGAACCTTTTTTTTAAGATCTGTTTTCACTATCTATGTTAAACAAATAATAAATGATCAATTGAAAATCAACAAATTTTATAAAAATGCATAAAGTCTACTTTAATCAAAACATGAACATTTCGATAAAATTTCTCGCCAACAGTAAAATTACGATTAGGTTCATATACTCTACTAATCGATAACTATTTTAAACAATGATCCTACGAAATATAATCGCAACTTCTGAATCAGTCCATGGTCCGGAGCGAGGAGGAGTGGCAGGCGGTCGCCTCCTTCTGCGAAGCAGTAATGCTAGCAAAGGAGGCGGCCGATCGCGTGACGCAACGATCCTCACGCCCTAACCGCCGCCGAGATTCCGATCTCGATTTCCGATAATGGGTGGCTCGCCGTTCGATCGTCCGGTGAGCGTCCGGACCGGGCCCAAGTCGTCGACGGCGCGTACTGTCCCACGCGCGCCTCAAGGAGATCAGTCAGCAACTGTAGGGGCCCAGCAGGGTCGAAGCCTACTGGGGCCACGGGTAGTGTGAAACCGAATTCAACCTGGGATGAAGGCAAAGAAGGAACAGGAGTGGGTTTTTAGTCAGTAAAAGTCTGACACTATTTCTCGCTCCGCCCAAGAGCGCGATTTGTCATTAGATGATTTTCCCACCAAAAAAAAAACAATAATAATAATAATTCAATCAAAAGATACTTCTCCAAAATTCCAAACATAATTTGTATTTTACAATCGTTCAAAATGTATAGGTACTCGTAGAGATACTTATACATTTCTATACTTCATTGTAATAACTACTACTTTATCTTCTTTCACAAAAACTAATTTACAAATTTATTTGTTGTAACGGATATAAATCTGGATGCAATCCTTCCATGTCCACGTTGGTTAATCTTTAGGTATCTAATCGTAATCGTAATACGTAAGTTATTGGAAAAAAACCTTTTTGCAAAATAAAACGGACTTCACTAAAAAAAAACACTAAAAGGATCAAAATAACTTTAATTTTGGAAGTCGTTGTTTCTCGGTATTGTTTGCTTCTTATTTAACATCAACTTCTGAAATTAAATTTATTTAGATTTGAAATGATAACCTCGTTTTTTTGGAAGTCGGTTAAAAATAAAATACAAGTTTTTACTCACAGTTTTTCGACGAGCTGACTCCTCGCAGCTGCTGCTAAATCTCGACCACGAACATATGTTTTATACGTTGTAGGTACCTATTGAATTGATAATGAGTTATTTTTAACCGACTTCTGTTTCCTCATTACTGTGTGTGGATGGTTTATGCCATTTCTGATATCAACTTACACAATCAAACGGGGTAAATAGGAACGCAGAGGTAAATAGTAACGCAGGGGTGAATAGGAACGCAGAGGTAAATAGTAACGCAGGGGTGAATAGGAACGCAGAGGTAAATAGTAACGCAGGGGTGAATAGGAACGCAGGGGTGAATAGGAACGCAGGGGTGAATAGGAACGCAGGGGTGAATAGGAACGCAGGGGTGAATAGAAATGCAGGGGTGAATAGGAGCACAGGGGTGAATGGGAATGCAGGGGTAAATAGGAACGCAGGGGTGAATGGGAATGCAGGAGTAAATAGGAACGCAGGGGTGAATGGTAATGCAGGGGTAAATAGGAACGCTGAGGTAAATAGGAACGCAGGGGTGAATGGGAATGCAGAGGTAAATAGGAACTCACCCCTGCGTTCCTATTTACCCCGTTTGACTACTTTAACTGTATAGTGAAACGACTTGGTTCATGAACAAGACTTTATTAATACAAATCACAATGACTGTCTTACACAAAGGTTAGTTTAAAACTGAAGGAATAACATCTTAATATTTGATTGAAGCACTGGGTCTTGCTACAGTTCCCATGCTTAAGTTTTTTGTCGGGTCTCGGGGTACCGCAACCCGAGGACTTGAACTACCATGCCGATCCCAACGCCGTCGCCGTCTGTCGATCACCCTTAGCCTCGCCGGCACAGCGATCGCCAACATACATATAGGATGTAATAAATTTTTATTACAGAATAGCTGTTCGTTAGTCCGCTAAAACTCGTGGACGGCTGGACCGATTTGGCTAATTTTAGTCTTGAAATAATCGTGATAGTTCAGGAAAGATTTCAAAGGTGAGAAAAAATAGAAAAAAAAATCCAAATACAACGCCATATCTAATTAAAATGTCATTATAAAATGAATTATTCTGTTTTCATAACAAGTTAAGCTCAATACTAAATTTACCTATAGTTTTTTTTTAAGGTGGGAAAATCATCTTAGACAAATCTCGCTCTTAGGCGGAGCGGGAGATAGTGTCATACTTTTACTGACTAAAAACCCACTCCTGTTCCTTCTTTACTTTTGTCCCAGGGCCCCGGGTTTCACTTTCACACTATTAGTGGCCCCAGTAGGCTTCGACCCTACTGGGCTCCTACAGTTGCTGACACCTCCTTGTGGCGCGCGTGGACGAATACCCATTGCTCGTCGTCCGCAAACCTGCGCCTGCGGTGGCCGGAAATCGGGATCGGAATCCCGGCGGCGGTTGGGGCGTGAGGCCCGTTGTGTTACACGATCGGCCGCCTTCTTTGCTAGCATTACTGCTTCGCAGAAGGAGGCGACCGCCTGCCATTCTCCTCGCTCCGGACCATGGCCATCATCATGACCATGAACATCACTAACCCCTATAAGAAAATGACGAGAGTTTTTATACGTATGTATGTATGTTCCAGGTCATCGGTCCAACTCACCGGACTCCAGATACCTGCCTGAACTCTAGTCTCATCGCCCATCCGATCTGCGAGTAATCGGAACCTAACTACTACTGAAGTAAGCTCCAGCAATGACGCCGATCGCGACCTACTTGTTCTTCGATTTGGAGACAACGGATCTCATACGGGGAAATGATGTCCCAGCGATTACTGAATTGAGCATGTTAGCGGTCAAGAGGAGTCACTTTCTCACGACTAGAGCTGACGAGGAATTGCGAGTGCAATATAAGTTCCGGATGTGCTTCAATCCTCAAAAGACCTTGTGCGAAAAAAGTGTTCAGCTAAGTGGACTCAACAACCAGCTCCTCAAGGAGGAGGCAGAGCTCAACGCTGAAGCATTCGACGCCATTAGCTCCTTTATCAATTGCCTCCAGAAGCCGTTGTGTCTAATCGCTCATAATGGTCTCGCTTTTCATTTTCCAATACTGAAATACCACCTCCAAAAAATTGAAAAGAAGCTTAATATATCCTCTGAAGTGATGTGTACAGACAGCCTTTACGCATTCTATGATTTGCTAAAAGAAGAAATTCATACAGGCGGTGAAGAGGGAACTTTTGATGAGTGTATGAAAAAGAAAACATTTAAGTACTTGATTAGGGAACGATTCTATTCGCCACGATATGCTCCAGATGATTCATACCAGCTTAAACATATTTATGCAAGAGAATGCCCTGAGGATGATCTGGAGGGGAATAGAGCTGAGAATCAATGTACAATGATGTTGAAGATAGCCCAGAAAAGACCAGAGAGGTTTAGTAGATGGGTCGCCGGAAACCATTGTTACTTTAATCAAATACCCGATTTGAGCACCAATAAAGGCCTCTAAAGCATAATGATAATAGTAGATGCGCGACTAACACTTGTGCGGCTAAACTGTGCAGCGACCCGCCATAGTTCGAATGTAGGCTTGTGCGACACACTGAAGCTTGACATTACTCTAGTGCGGCATGAAGAATTAACATATTTTAGAGCCACCCCGACACGGACAGGTTAGCTTAGAAGGCTAAGGCGGAAGCGAAACGGAGCGGAGCTCCCGCCTTAGCCTATGTGTTTCTTTTATAACTGCCCAGAAATAGAAGCCATCTTGGCAGGTAGGGTGGTGTCAAACTAGTGTAATACAGCACCAACGTACTGTCGAATTAAAGTACACACAGATGTAGTAGTTTTTTTTTTTTTTTTTTAATTGATATAAACCAGTGCTTGACTGCGATCCCACCTGATGGTAAGCGGAGATGCAATCATTGATGGTCAGGCGCACTAGTTTATTAAGAGCCTATTCACTCTAGCCTTGAAGACACCTATATTATAGTTGGACGGGAACACAGCAGCAGGCAAATTGTTCCAGTCCTTCGATGTACGCGGTATAAACGACGAAGCGAAACGCTTAGTCCGGACCGTTGAAGTTTCAACAACGTAAGGGTGGATACTCGCCGTTCGTCGGTTAGTTATACAATTGTCGCTCTATATACCGTTGTATGTAACTACTATCGCAGTCATTTGTCACACCAGCGTGATGCGCGAGTGCTTCAATGTGTCGCACAAGCGTGCATTCGAACTATGGCGAGTCGCAACTCGCATTACAGTTTTGTCGCATAAGCGTAAATCCCTACAATCAGAGATCATTGGAAAAAGGCATATGGTACAAAGACTGATTACTTTGGCACACAGAATAAAAAGTGGACACATTCCATCAAACAAATTTGTCTTTTTAATAGGAAAGACTTCATCCCCTAAATGTGATACCTGTGGGTAATACATGGTGTTTAATAGTTATTGATGGAATGTGTTCTATTTCACGCTGAGAGAGAGGAATAATTCGACACATTGAGTTAGGATAAAACGCACCAAGCGTACAGCAATGCACCACCGGTACATGGTGGACATCCCACCTATACGCACATAACGTTTTGGGAACACATTCATTGTGCGTACAGCTAAGGAGTGGAATTCCTTGTCGGAATCTGTTTCCTGATGGCTACAACCCGGGAATCTTTAAGTCAAGAGTGAATAAGTTACTTCTAGGTAAGCGCGCTCCATTGTCGACCGCATCGTCGCTTTCCATCAGGTGAGATAGCGGTCAAACGCGAACCTATCAAGATTAAAAAAAAAAATGCAGGTTGGAATTATGAATAACATTCTTTCAAATCCTAATAGTGAAGGAGATTTTCTTTTGTTCCGACTTTTATCATGAGGATTCAATTTAATTGGATAATTCGGACTGATATTTAGGGTGATTGGTAATTAGTGACCGATACTTAAACACGTGATTGTACTCATTATTACAAACAACTTTCCTAAAGAAACTTTTTTTTTTAACTAATTGGTTAGATCACAATAACAAAACAGCTGTTTGAAACTTTGAATTTCGCGCGAGCGCCATAACTCTGTCAGCTGTTAGCGGCGCGGCGCCCGTTATTGATGACGTAAGCAATGTACCTACGTGTTTCGGTAAAATAATATCCAAAGACTGTTGCTGCTGTTGTTTTGTTATTGTGATTAAATTAATTAGTATAAAAAAAGTTTCTTTGAGAAAGTTATTGGTAATCATGAGTACAATCACGTGTTTAAGTATCGGTCACTAATTACCAGTCGCCCTATATAATTTCAAGTATAAAAGTCCAAAAAATTAAAGAATAAAAAAAAGCTAAAGTAATCGCACATCCATTTGTCGAGTTCACGTAGTACACCCCAAAAAATATTACCTATATTGTGATTGACTAGTTTCTGCTAGTGGCTTCACCTGTTTCTACATACAAACTTTGAAACCCCGTTTTACCCCCAGTGAATTTTGGAAAATCCCTTCTTCTTTTTAGGGTTCCATACCGCAAAAGGAAAAAGCAGAACCCTTATAGGATTACTTTGTTGTTCGTCCGTCTTTTTGTCTGTCTGTCTATCAAGACCCCTTTATATCAGGAACGCGTAGAGGTATTGAGTTGAAATTAAAACCATATACTCAAGTCTGCGGTCCCTTGAAGCTGTGAAAAAAACAAATTTCTAAATTATCAAACAAAAAGATACGGCCGTTTATGTCGCAAAAAACTTGTATTTATTTGGTTTTTTCCATTTTTTTCTCACCGTTTAAACCTTCTCTGGACTATCTCGAATATTTCAACACCAAAATAAGCCAAATCGGTCGGTTTTTGAGTTTTAGCGAGACAAACGAACAGCTATTCATTTTTATACATATAAAGAGAAACTGACTGACTGTCACATCATCGTACGGCTTAAACTACTGGGACTAGGGGTGTGAAATCTTGCATAAGGTTATTTTTTATGACGTAGGCGTGTACTAGGAGAGGATTTCCAAAATTTCTCCCCCTAAAGGTATGAAACTGTGATTCAAAAGTTTGTATGGAGAAACTTACTTACACGTGGGCGAAGCCGCTGGCAGAAGCTATTGTTTGACATAAATATTTACTTTGCTAGGTATGTATTTCATTTTTGACATAAATTTTTACTTTGTTATGTATGTATTTTATTTTTAACATAAATATTTACTTTAATAAGAATGTATTTCATTTTTGACATAAATATGTACTTTGTTAAGCATGTATTTCATTTTCGACATTAATATTTACTTTGTTAAACATGTATTTCATTTTTGACATTAATATTTACTTTAAGAATTGACAATTGTAATTATTTATTTTTCTTGCTACATAGGTATTTACATTTAAAATTACTATCTATAAATCTCATCGCTGCCACTGTAGCGAAGTCGTCAACAGCGTGGATTACCACGGTCTGTCATGCAGCCGAAGTGCGGATCGCATAGCACGACACGCGAATATCAACGACATCATCAGACGCGCTCTTCTCTCCGTCGGCGTTCCAGCTGTATTGGAACCCCATGGCCTGACACGCGACGATGGCAAGAGATCGGACGGCATGTTGTTATTCCCATGGAAGATGGGGAGGCCTTTAGTATGGGACGCTATATGTGTCGATACTCTTGCGCCTTCTCATCTTCCTAGCTCGTCGTGTTGTGCTGGTGCTGCCGCTGCGGAGACCCTCAAGCGGCGAAAATATAATAACCTTGTTGGAAGTTATATTTTCGAACCGTTTGGGGTTGAAACTCGCGGTTCGTGGGGTCCGAGTGCTCACAAGTTGTATAAAGATCTGTCAAAATGTCTAGTTGACACTTCGCGTGATGCAACGGCTGGCTTTTACCTCGGACAGAGGATAAGCATTGCCATACAACGTGGCAATGCCGCCAGTTTTTTGTGCACATTACCAGTCGACAGCGATGTGGAAGAGTTTTTTGACGCCATATTTTAGTTACCTAGTTGTAATTAGTGTAGGGTTTTTATTATTAATTTTTTGGTAATTAAGAATTATATTTTTATAAACTTGATTTTACATTTTCTTTTATTTAATTGTAATTTAATGTATGTCTGGCAGTTTGAGTATTTTCTGCGGCCTACTCAAATGTCCTTTCTTTGGTATTGTTCGTCAAGTCATTGAGCTCCTCAACAATCCTGAGTTGAGTTATACGAATAATGACCAATGCATTTGCACTGACTGGACAGGTCCACTCAAATCTGTGTGGTTCTTTCCTCAAAAGACCATCTCCGACACCAATCTGCTTGGTTTTTATGTGGTTTGACTTGTACGTGTTTGCTCTATGAACTTTAAATAAGACTTTGACCCCTGAGTTTGTTTCGGTGTTTCTTCTCAGGACAGTCTAGGAAACACTGGTCTTATCTAGTTTATATTGATAAAAATATTGACATTTATATTTTTTTAAACCTATTTGTAAAATAAATATAATTTATTATTAATGTTTGTTTATTTTAGCGAATATCCGGGAGATAGGTAAAATATAATATTCCACAACTATCAAACTACGCCATCTAGTCCCAAACTAAGCAGAGCTTTTTTTGGGACTAGATGGCGTTGATTGTACTATGAGTACTAGTCAACTGATAATCATACTTATATATTTCTAAATACATACATATTATAGATGAATTACACTCAGGCACAGAGCAAATGATTGTGCTCGTCACACAAACATTTATCTTGGGTGGGAATCAAACGCACGACCTCCGACAGCAGTCAGGGCCATTAAACACTAGCCCAACCGGCCAGTCGAATGATCAGTCAAACGTCAGCCAAACTGTAAAGGTCCAGGGCCTCAAGTCTGCTATTACAATAGTGTCAGAATAGTCTATCATTGACTTCATAATTGTTGATTTTGACCAAGTTTGGTAACCTACTAATATAATGGCGTCATTATGACTTTCCAATGATCAACCACTGACACTCCATTGATAGAAATGGCATAGAATGGTAATCTCGTACATAATGATAAATGAATATTTGACGTATGCGGATAATTGCCAAAATTTTGACAGTTCCTTTGATCAGTGACCTACCATTAGAACGATATTGTGCAGTCATTGCTGTTAATTTATTTCGAGACAGCTCGATATTGTCATTCTACCACAAGATCATAGACCGATCAATGATCGACCATTATGAATTATCTGATTACGAACTTTTAGCAAAATGACAATGGGATCGTGTTGGAATGACGAATTTATAAAAATAGCAGACTTAGGCCCCAGCAAGGCCGATGCCTACTAAGGCCATGGCGTATTATAAGGTTAAAGACTATGTCGAAGACACGCTTGTTTGGCAATGATTACTTCTACACATGTGGGCCCGTGGCAACTCATTAATATTGTGTCTATTAACTGCTCCATCTTTGTTTTAATATACACATATTTTTTTTAACACATTGCTTTTGCAATATTTTTTGAATTATTTAGACTTCATCTACCTTAAATTCATTACTAATTTATTTTGTTGACATCTCATTTATTGATTGTTGTAATTATTCATATTTTTCTTGCTTTTTTATATAGCCTCTTTTTTATAATGTGAATGTGAGAACACTGTAGACTCCACGAATTTTTGATTACTTCCTATTACGAATCACTTTTTTTTAATATGATTATTTCTACATATAGTGGTGCTTTTGAGTACAATATTGACTGGTATACATTCAGTCAAAAAAGTATCGGGAATGGATGATTTGTTTATGGTTCCAAATTCAAATTTTTGTTTTTTTGTAGTTGTTAGATTGGCACAACTGTTTTCCATTTTGGCGCGGAGTTTGAGTTGCATCTGTTATTTACATTAAATACAGTGCTGGTTTTAGTAATATCATATATAGTGTGTATTGCGAATTTCATAATGGACAAAAATATCGAACAAAGAGTTTGTCTTAAATTTTGCATCGCCAATGGAATTTCGTGTTCGGAGTCACTGAAAATGTTACAGAAGGCTTACGGTGAATCGACTTTATCAAAAACTCGTGCTTATGAGTGGTTCAAAGCGTTCAAAAGCGGTCGAGATGTGATGGAAGATTTGCCTCGCTCTGGTAGGCCGTCAACGTCTGCAACTGAAGTTAACATCGCAAAAGTGAAGAAAATAGTGACTGAAAATCCCCATTCAACTCTGAGAGAGATAGCCGCCGAACTTTCTGTATCTCACGAGTCGATCCGTACCATTTTAACTAATCATTTGGGTATGAAACATGTTGCTGCTCGGCTAGTCCCAAAAGATCTGAATTTTCTCCAAAAACTCAATCGCATGAAAGTCGCTGAGGACATGCTAGAACGAGTCAGTTCGGACCCAACATTCATGAAACGCATTGTTACTGGTGACGAGACGTGGGTTTACGAGTTTGACATGCAAACTAGTCAACAAGCTTCGGAGTGGCGCCTTCCAACTGAACCGAAACCGAAAAAACCACGCCAAAGTCGATCAAAGTCAAAGTCATGTTGACTGTTTTCTTTGACTATCGCGGTGTTGTGCACTCTGAATTCTTACCGGAAGTTCTAACGGTAAATAAAGAATATTATTTGAGCGTTATGCGGCGTTTAAGAGAGCGAATTCGACGAAAAAGGCCAGATTTGTGGAAAGAAAATTCTTGGATTTTGCACCACGACAATGCGCCTTCGCACAAGGCTATCATTGTGAACGAATTTTTGACCAAACACTCAACAAATACCATCCAGCAACCACCATATTCACCAGATATGGCTCCTGCTGACTTTTTTCTTTTTCCTAAACTCAAATTACCACTTCGTGGCACCCGTTTTCAATTGATAGAAGACATAAAGGAGAATTCGCGGCGAGAACTGAACTCAATTCCGGAAGCAGCGTTTAAAAAATGTTTTGATGAATGGATTATTCGTTGGCGCAAGTGTATCGTTTCTAAAGGAGCATACTTTGAAGGTGATAAAATAAATTTGGATGAATAACAGACATTTTGTGTATTATTGATCTTTTCCCGGTACTTTCTTGACAGAGTAGTACACTGTTCTTACATAATATCTATTAATACTGTAATATGGAAATATTGTAAGAACAACTATTTTTTTAAACAGTAACCATGGAGTTTCTTGCCGGTTCTTCTCCATAGGAAACGACCAATTTGGAACCGTGCACTAGCTTCTGACGTTTTTTAAGTGCCCATGTAGGCCTATCTATACTAATATTATAAAGAGGTAAACTTTGTTTGTTTGTTTGTAATGAATAGGCTCAAAAACTACTGGACCGATTTTAAAAATTTTTTCACCATTCGAAAGCTACATTATCCACGAGTAACATAGACTATATTTTATTTTGGGTTCCGTAAGATATTTTAGTTTTTCGGACACAAAGTGTAAAAAGTCAACCAGAAAAGTTACTTATTTTGCGTATGCTGCCTAAACTATAAAAGATAGAACCATAAAATGTTCTAATTAATTGTAGATCTTATAAATATCTACCAAAGTGTGTTAGGAGAAACCTGCTTACACGCGGGCGAAGCCGCTGGCAGAAGCTAGTGTGAAATAAAAAACTTTTGATTTTGTGAAAATAAGTTACGTCAGACGGCTCTGGGATCTTAGTATAGTTGAAAAATAATACTCAAAAATCGTTGTAAAATGTTTTTATTTATTATGGCTTTGTATAAAAGATCCTAAATATATCTTATTGCTACATATAAAGCTATTATGGCAATCTATTTAATACATCATACTCTTTATCATTATAAATACAACATTAGTTTTATTATATGAAAAACCCGAAACACGTGTCTAGTATTTTTATGTAAAAAATCTATGTACAAAATTTCATAAATGGATCATGAAAAATCACAAAGTTATAAAAAAAAAAAAATATTTCGGAAACCAGTCCATATTGATTACGAAATTTGTACATCAAAATATTAAATTTAAATTTAATATTTTGATGTCCTAATTGTCCGCACAAATACATGGTCATCGGGCCATCCGGGCGACTGAAGGGTTGTTTTGCTCCCGCATCCATACATAGATAGTATGGATGAGTTGGCCTTATAATGTTCCCACTGTTGGGACTCAGGCCTCCTCTCTAGGTGGATGTCATATGTCTTCGAATTTTTGGTTCTAGTACATGCCGGTTTCTTCTCGATGTTTTCCTTCACCTTGATGAAATAAATTACACAAAGTAATGCGCTTGGCTGGGTTTGAACCCGCGACCTACCACTCGTAAGTCAGAGCCGTTACCACTCAGCCACCACTGCTCTACAGCTGTGCGCTGGCGCCTAATGCTCACTATAACCTGCCGTGACCTGTGTTATAACTTATGACCTTCTTAAAATATAATTGGAAAAAATTATAACATGGTGTAAAAATAATTGGAATCGATTCAGTTACTGGTTCAGAACAAAATATATTCAGGTTTCGCATATACTAAAACAATGTTGTATACTACACTCCGTTAGGAAACCTGAGATACATTTCCGCACTAGTTTCATACATTTCTACTTCCAAGAGCGGTTGCTTTTACGTGATTATGACGTTATTACACATCTTTAGATATCTTGGCCGATCGCGTGAGACAGCGGTCCTCACGCCCCAACCGCCGCCAGGACTCCGATCCGATACCGGCCACCGTAGGCGCTGGCTTGCGGACGGCGAGCAATGGGTGGCTCGCCGTCCGACCACGTAGCCATCTGGACCGAGCCCAAGTCGTCGACGGCGCGTATTGTTCCACGCGCGCCTCAAGGAGATGTCAGCAACTGTAGGGCCCCAGCAGGGTCGAAGCCTACTGGGGCCAAGGGTCTGATTCTGAAAGTAAGACTCGGCCCCGGTACGAAAGGCAACGAAGGAACAGGAGTGGGTTTTTAGTCAGTAAAAGTCTGACACTATCTCCCGCCCCGCCCAAGAGCGGGGGATGTCATAAGATAATTTTCCAACCGGAAAAAAATACACATCTTTCTCTAGATATTTTGGAAACACAGATGTCTTGAGGATATCCAGCTGCTGCGCGGTATCTTCTTGTCCAATATACCACAGTGTCTCAAGACGAAAGTCTATAACCAGTGCCTGTTGCCAGTGATGACATATGGTTCCGAAACGTGTTCGCTCACAATGGGCCTCATCAGAAGGCTCAAAGTCACTCAAAGGGCAATGGGAAGGGCTATGCTCGGAGTTTCCTTGCGTGATCGAATCAGAAATGAGGATATCCGCAGGAGAACCAAGGTCACCGACATAGCACGAAGAATCGCCAAACTTAAGTGGCAATAGGCAGGGCACATTGCTCGCAGAATGGATGGCCGTTGGGGCCGAAAGGTTCTGGAATGGCGACCACGTACCGGAAGACGCAGCGTTGGAAGATGACCTGGTGAAGGTTGCGGGAATCCGATGGATGCAAGACGCACAGGGCCGTTCTTGTGGCGACATTTGGGGGAAGCCTATGTCCAGCAGTGAACGTCTATTGGCTGAAATGATGATGATGATGATAATCTAGCTGTTAAGACCTTGGTCGAAGCTCCTGGTTTCATAGCCACTGGCTGACACGACTGTCGGCTCAATGATCCCCTGCATCACGCCCATCCCTCTCCTCGGGTGGAGGTTTTAGACAATATTCTGAGTGATCCCTAAAGGCTGTATGTGGACTATGTTTAAGTTGCCGCCAATGTTCTGTTGGAAGTACTGCATACGGTTCGCCAGTTCGATTCCTGGGTAGGGCTCTTCTTTCTTCACTGGTTGGACAGCGCGCGGCGGCTGTGAACAAAATATATTTAGGTTTTTTAATATGAACAAAATGGATAACTTGAGAGTCCTGACTTTCGGTACCTCGGGTCACTCATCCAAGGGGATGGTGAAGTAGACCGGGACGTAACACATCGGATCAACGCAGGATGGATGAAATGGCGACAGGTCACGGGAACAACTTGTGACCCACGGATGCCCCTCAAGTTGAAGGGTAAAATCTAAAAGTCCGTGATAAGGCCTGTCATACTGTATGGATCAGAATGTTGGGCTGTGAAAAAGACGGATGAAAAAAGATTGCATGTAGTGGAGATGAGAATGTTGAGATGGATGTGTGGTGTGACGAGAATGGATAAAGTGAGAAATGAATATATTAGGGGAAGTTTGAAAGTGGCGCCAGTGACTGAAAAGTTGAAAGGGAATCGTTTGTCTTGGTATGGTCATGTAAAGAGGAGAGATGAAACGCATGTTACTAAAAGAGTTATGAGTATACATGTGGATGAATGGAGAGGGAGAGGGAGACCAAAGAAAAGATGGATGGATTGTGTGAAGAGTGATATGAAAGAAAAGGAAGTTAGTGATAGCATGACGAGTGACAGGGCAGAGTGGAAGAAAAAAACGTGTTGCGCCGACCCCAAATAATACGGGATAAGGGCAGGAAGATGATGATGATGATGATGGATAACTTGAGAGTCCATGGGTAATGCGAAAGAGATCCCCGGGGCCCTGGAAAAAATGGCAGAGAAGGAACAGGAGTGAGATTTTTGTCAGTAAAAGTCTGACAGTATCCCCCGCTCCGCCCAAGAGCGGGGATGTCATTAGATGATTTTCCCACCCAAAAAAAAAGTGTCCAATATAATTAAAAAAAAAAAAATGGGTCAGGTGTGAGTTGGTCTCGCACAAGAAGGATTCCATATAGTAAACAGAAAAAACTGGACAAATGCGAGTCGGACTCGCGCACTGAGGGTCCCGTACAAACTTACGAGAAGATTGACTTGATACATTTTCTGCCAAATACTACAAAAACAAAAAACTAGAGCAGTGGCGGCGAGTGGTGGCGGGACCGACTTGTGAGTTGTGGGTCGCGGGTTCAAGCCAGCCGGCGCATTACCTTGTGGAATTTCTGCAATACATCACTACTGCTCTCAAAACGGTGAAGGAAAACATCGTGAGGAAACCGGCATGTCCTAGAACCAAAAATCCAAACACATGTGACATCCCCTGCACCCGCACTGGGCCCGCGTGGTGGATTACGGCCCATTCCCTCTCCTAGAGAGGAGGCCTGAGTCCCAACAGTGGGAACATTATAAGGCCGACTATGCTATGCTATTGTGGGAGACTGGTGCCTAAGCTAGACGTAAGGCCTGTATTTCAGGACACCAGGACTCCCTCTCATTCGGAGATAGTAACATTTTTATACATTATGTACTCTCACATTATTAAATGCGGTAGGTTACTCATAACAGAGTTTGCAAGGTTTTGTCCCCCCCCCCCCCGAGCTTGGATGCCCAAAAGCGTTTAGGCGCTGACTTTGGGGCCCCGGTGCTTGGGGGGCCCCAGCCCCTAGCTTTTCAGCATCTACGCCAGTACCCTTAGCTTAGTTTTCTTGTTATTAACATCTTCAAATGCTTGTGGATGCTCCTCGACTCGCCGAGCATGGGGCCCCCACTAGCGCACCCCTCAGCAGCTACGCCAGCGTCCTTACCTTAGTCTTCTTGTTGTTGTCATGCATCATCTTCATGTGCTTGTAGATGCTCGTCTGCCACATGAAGGTGGCGGGACACAGCTTGCACTTGTAGATCCGGGGCCCCCACTAGCGCACCCCTCAGCAGCTACGCCAGCGTCCTTACCTTAGTCTTCTTGTTGTTATCATGCATCATCTTCATGTGCTTGTAGATGCTCGTCTGCCACATGAAGGTGGCGGGACACAGCTTGCACTTGTAGATCCGGGGCCCCCACTAGCGCACCCCTCAGCAGCTACGCCAGCGTCCTTACCTTAGTCTTCTTGTTGTTATCATGCATCATCTTCATGTGCTTGTAGATGCTCGTCTGCCACATGAAGGTGGCGGGACACAGCTTGCACTTGTAGATCTTGCTGCTCGAGCGCTTCGTGTGCATCGCCCACACGTGGCCCTTCAAGCGTTTCACTGTCTGTAAGGAAGAATGATACACCACTATTAGTACAATAAAATATGGGGCATTTTTTTTTAGGTGGGAAAATCATGAAATGACAAATCCCGCCCTTGGACAAAGCGCGAGATAGTGTCAAACTTTTACTGACTAAAAACCCACTCCTGTTCCTTCAATGCCTTCATCCCGGGGTCCCGGGCTTCGCTTTCACACTACCCTTGGCCCCAGTAGGCTTCGACCCTGCTGGGCCCCTACAGTTGCTGACATCTCCTTGAGGCGCGCGTGGAGCAGTACGCGCCGTCGACGACTTGGGCTCGGTCCGGACGGTTACCGGACGGTCGGACGGCGAGCCACCCATTGCTCGCCGTCTGCAAGCCCGCGCCTACGGTGGCCGGACGCCGGGATCGGAATCCCGGCGGCGGTTAGGGCTGTATCCGTACCCGTTACTGATCATATTTGTGTAGTCAAAAGTAGAAAAAACTGGGCAAGTGCGAGTCGGACTCGCGCCCTGAGGGTTCCGTACAAACTTACCTATTATGTAAATATTACGAAATTTTTTAAAAACCACAGAAAAATATTTTTTTGTGTTGTAACTAAACTAGTATCTAATATCAAAATAGTATCTAGATTTTTTCCTATACTTATGCTATGATACCTTGCTTCATGCCTAATTTCAGGATTCTAGGTCAACGGGAAGTACCCTATGAATTTTGATTCCCTTAAGAGTGTTGAAATAGACGTTTTTTACGACATATTTATGCCGTATCTTTTTTTTTTTCGTTAATTTAGAAGTTTGATTTTTTCACAGCTTCAAGGAACCGCAGACCTGAGTATATGATTTTAATTTCAACTCGATACCTTCACGCGTTCTCGAGATAAAGGATCTTGACCGAGTGACAGACAGACAGACGGACGGACAAAAAGTGATCCTATAAGGGTTCCGATTTTTCCTTTTGAGGTACGGAACCCTAAAAAAACGAAATCCCAAAATTGACCTAGATATAATTTGTCATAATTGGTAAATTCATAATTGAATCAATTATTTATAACAATTGCTACTGGAAAATACTCATTCATTTACAATCAACAGCCTGTACAATATTACCCATAAATTGAGTGACATTTTGGGATATAAACAAACGCTAATAACTTTGCTGTTTATGAATATTATTTATTGAGACTTTACTTGAATAATAACAAGACCTTTTCTAAAAAGCCATTTAAGTATTTGTACTAATTAAAAATTAGTGGTGTTATAATATTAGGAGTTGCTGACAATTTGCACACAATGTCCGAATTGGCACATTTTTTTCACTGACGATTCGTTCATTGGTGCGGCCTCGCCAGGGGGCCACAAGGTGGACCGACGACCTGGTGAGGGTCGCGGGGATCCGATGACCTCCCACAAGGTGGTCCGACGACCTGGTGAGGGTCGCGGGAATCCGATGACCTCCCACAAGGTGGACCGACGACCTGGTGAGGGTCGCGGGGATCCGATGACCTCCCACAAGGTGGTCCGACGACCTGGTGAGGGTCGCGGGAATCCGATGACCTCCCACAAGGTGGACCGACGACCTGGTGAGGGTCGCGGGGATCCGATGACCTCCCACAAGGTGGTCCGACGACCTGGTGAGGGTCGCGGGAATCCGATGACCTCCCACAAGGTGGACCGACGACCTGGTGAGGATCGCGGGGATCCGATGACCTCCCACAAGGTGGTCCGACGACCTGGTGAGGGTCGTGGGGTTCCGATGACCTCCCACAAGGTGGACCGACGACCTGGTGAGGGTCGCGGGGATCCGATGACCTCCTACAAGGTGGACCGACGACCTGGTGAGGGTCGCGGGGATCCGATGACCTCCCACAAGGTGGACCGACGACCTGGTGAGGGTCGCGGGAATCCGATGACCTCCCACAAGGTGGACCGACGACCTGGTGAGGGTCGCGGGGATCCGATGACCTCCCACAAGGTGGTCCGACGACCTGGTGAGGGTCGCGGGAATCCGATGACCTCCCACAAGGTGGACCGACGACCTGGTGAGGGTCGCGGGGATCCGATGACCTCCCACAAGGTGGTCCGACGACCTGGTGAGGGTCGTGGGGTTCCGATGACCTCCCACAAGGTGGACCGACGACCTGGTGAGGGTCGCGGGGATCCGATGACCTCCTACAAGGTGGACCGACGACCTGGTGAGGGTCGCGGGGATCCGATGACCTCCCACAAGGTGGACCGACGACCTGGTGAGGGTCGCGGGGATCCGATGACCTCCTACAAGGTGGACCGACGACCTGGTGAGGGTCGCGGGGATCCGATGACCTCCCACAAGGTGGACCGACGACCTGGTGAGGGTCGCGGGGATCCGATGACCTCCTACAAGGTGGACCGACGACCTGGTGAGGGTCGCGGGAATCCGATGACCTCCCACAAGGTGGACCGACGACCTGGTGAGGGTCGCGGGGATCCGATGACCTCCCACAAGGTGGTCCGACGACCTGGTGAGGGTCGCGGGAATCCGATGACCTCCCACAAGGTGGACCGACGACCTGGTGAGGGTCGCGGGGATCCGATGACCTCCCACAAGGTGGTCCGACGACCTGGTGAGGGTCGTGGGGTTCCGATGACCTCCCACAAGGTGGACCGACGACCTGGTGAGGGTCGCGGGGATCCGATGACCTCCTACAAGGTGGACCGACGACCTGGTGAGGGTCGCGGGGATCCGATGACCTCCCACAAGGTGGACCGACGACCTGGTGAGGGTCGCGGGGATCCGATGACCTCCTACAAGGTGGACCGACGACCTGGTGAGGGTCGCGGGGATCCGATGACCTCCCACAAGGTGGACCGACGACCTGGTGAGGGTCGCGGGGATCCGATGACCTCCTACAAGGTGGACCGACGACCTGGTGAGGGTCGCGGGGATCCGATGACCTCCTACAAGGTGGACCGACGACCTGGTGAGGGTCGCGGGGATCCGATGACCTCCTACAAGGTGGACCGACGACCTGGTGAGGGTCATGGGGAACCGATCTCTATAAATCTTACCCTGTATGATTTTCCACATATTTCACAAAGGTGTTCGCCCTCGGCTTCTTTCTTCTTCCCCTCATGTATATTATTGACGTGAGCCACCAATATCTTAGCCGTTTTGAATGCCTGAAATAAAAAAAAATATATAATGTAAAAAAGAAAATACATTTTTTTTTTATATTAACCAGTGCTTGACTGCGATCCCACCTGATGGTAAGCGGAGATACAATCATTGATGGTCAGGCGCACTAGTTTATTAAGAGCCCATTCACTCTAGCCTTGAAGACATCTATATTATAGTTGGACGGGAAGACCGCAGCAGGCAAATTGTTCCAGTCCTTCGATGTATGCGGTATAAACGAAAATACTTTATTTATGTAATATCAAGAAAATCCAGCATCAAGCATCAAAGTTCTTCGCACTCTTAGAACATATACAACAGATTAAAATCAAACTATCGGGTGGTTGCCCAGACCAGACACAAAACCCGTCTGGTCGGAGGATCTTCTCTTTATATTTCTGAAAATCACCAAATAACTCCACCCGCTCTGTGTTTAGCGAGAGGGAGTGTCAGACTTTTCCAGACTAAAGCCCACCCGTGTTCCCTCAGTCGCCCTTTGCGTGCTGTTAAGCTTGTTTAGGGTTGTGGTGTCTGGTCTGTTGTATATGTACACTAAGTGTACTGCAAGGGGATGCAACTCGACATACATTTTCATTGTTTTTCATACAACCGCTCTTACGCGATTATGACGTTATTACACATTTGTCATTAGATATTTTGGGAACACAGTATCTTGTAGATATCTAGGCTTCTATTGAAATTAATTTATAAATTTGTGTAAAACTAATCCAGTCTGAAAATCTGCTATTTTGCAAAAACTTTGAGTCTTCAAAATTTACTCAAGAATTATAAAAAAGTATAACAATAGAACCCTTGCGAATATAATCAAGCTTCAGAATGACGAAAATTTTTTTTCAAAAACTTTTAAGGGTTTAAAAAAAAACACATTTCCTGGAACTTGTCAAATATTCTTTTTCTTTTTTAATTGATATAAACCAGTGCTTGACTGCGATCCCACCTGATGGTAAGCGGAGATGCAATCATTGATGGTCAGGCGCACTAGTTTATTAAGAGCCTATTCACTCTAGCCTTGAAGACACCTAAATTATAGTAGGACGGGAAGACCGCAGCAGGCAAGTTGTTCCAGTCCTTTGCTGTACGCGGTATAAACGACGAAGCGAAACGCTTAGTCCGGACCATTGAAGTTTCAACAACGTAAGGGTGGATACTCGCCGTTCGTCGGTTTGTCCGATGGTAGAAAGGAGATGGCGGAATCAAGTCATGCAGTTCCCGCGCACACTCTCCAAAATGTAACCTGTAAAATACCGATAGGCTGGCTACTCTGCGCCTGTGCTCGAGGCTTTGTAGATTGGACTTAACCAAATCTGGATCCCCAATTAGTCTCTTCGCACGCCTTTCCACTGAGTCCAAAGCTGCTAGAGATTCGAGTAAATCACGGAATTACCGAATGCTAACAGAGTTTTCAGGCGTTATCTCTCTTTTTTCGCGTTGCCTCTTCATCAAACATCGCGTTGGATTGCGTTAGATGAAGTAACAAGCTTTTAAACCATGCTCGATGTTGACGACAGGCGAGTGGATAAGGACCCTCATAATACGTACCTTAAAACAGAAACTACATTGGTACTTAATTCTCTTCAAGTGATCCCAGTCTATGTGGTCCGTCAGGCACCATTTTGTGGCAAATTTCTTACCGCAGTAGTTACATTCGTGCCTGTAACAAAATGTGTCGATGTATGGAGTGCGTGCAGTAGTTTTTTAGGGTTCACCTCAAAAGGAAAAAACGGAACCCTTATAGAATCACTTTGTTGTCCGTCCGTCTGTATGTCTCTCTGTCTGTCAAGATCTCGAGAACGCGTGAAGGTATCGAGTTGAAATTAAAACCATATACACAGGTCTATAGTCCCTTAAAGCTGTGAAAAGAAAATTAAACTTCTAAGTTAACGAAAAAAAAAGATACGGCCGTTTATGTCGCAAAAATCGTAAATATGACATTCAAGAAATCGAAATTCATAGGGTACTTCCCGTTAAAACGGAATTCTGAAATTTGACATGAAACAAGGTCTTATAGCAAAAGTATAGGAAAAAAACTGAAAATATGAAGATATATAAAAAAAAAAAAAATTGTATTCGGAAAAATCTTCTAAACTCAATAGATAGATAGATAGATATTCTTTATTGTACACCAAAAATACAATTTACATTAAGAAATTAACATTAATAGGGTTTCACAATGGGTCTTATCGCTAAAAGCTATTTTTTACAGACAACCTTGGGATGGATTTGACAGAGAAGGAGAAAAAAAGATACGTAGGTAGTTCGTGGTTTACTATTTACATATATACAATACATAAACTAATAAATTGCATATAATACAAATAATATAATATATATATCAAAACAATCAATCACAATCTCAATTCGGGAATCGAACTATTAACATAAATTAGTTTGTACGGAACTCAATGGGAACATTATAAGCCCGACTATACAAGATCCCGTAAATCACAAGACTTGAAGCCACTCACTGGTAGGTATCCTGCGAGACGTGCTTCTTGCTGAGCCTCATGTGGTTATTGTAGCAGTCCCGGCTGGCGAAGGTCTTGCTGCAGGCGCGGCACTCGTGCAGGCTGCCCAGCTCGCGCTCGCGGTGGTTGCGCGAGTGGCGCGCCAGGTTGCGCTTCCATTGGAACAGTTTGCCGCAGATTGGGCAGGGGTAAGTTAAGCCATCGTGGATAACGCTGACGAGAAAAAAAGAAGGCTTAAAGTCACAATAAGGGCAATGGAAAGGGCTTTGCTCGGACTTTCCTAGCGAGATCACATCAGGAATGAAGATATCCGCAGGAGAACCAAGGTCACCGACTTATCAGCAAGCAGGACACATTGCTCGTAGATAGAGTGGTGGAAGACCTAGTGTTAGAAGGCCTCCCACAAGGTGGACCGATGACTAAGTGTGGGTCGCGAGAATCCGATGGATACTAGATACACAGGACCGTTCATTCTGGCGACACTTGGGGGAGGCCTAAGTCCAACAGTGGACTTATTTCGGCTGAAATGATGTTGATGGAGCTAGTGTATGTTTATAAAGGGGATGTCAGGACTCGGGTTCTTGGTAGTGTTTTTCAAGTCTTCAATACCCACCGCCACCACACTGCATGTTTCATGTTTTTTTGTATTTTTATTTAACTAACACTAACTTTAAGCAATATTAATTTTACTATCAAAGTGGACCAGCATAATGTTGTCTTTTTAAATAAAAATTATTATTATATTATTAACACTCAAACTGACAGACACATTTATTTATTTATTTAATTTAATAAAATCATATTTATATATATACAAAATTATATACAAAAACACTTAACTAATTAAAACTATATATATATACATTAAAGGCTACTCCTAACTAAAATATGGCGTCATAAAACTCCTCCGCATCGCTGTCGACTGGAAGTGAGCCCAAAAGGCTGGCGGCATTGCCACGCTGTATGGCAATGCTTAATCTCTGACCAAGGTAAAAGCCAGCCCTTGGGTCACGCGAAGTGTCTACTAAGCGTTTGGATAGTTCTTTAAAAAGGGTATGAGCACTTAGTATTTAACAATTTATGTACACATAATAATTGGTATGGTCATGTGAAGAGGAGGGATGAAACGCATGTTACTAAAAGAGTTATGAGTTTACATGTGGATGGATGGAGAGGAAGAGGGAGACCAAAGAAAAGATGGATGGATTGTGTGAACAGTGATATGAAAGAAAAGGAAGTTAGTGATAGCGTGACGAGTGACAGGACAGAGTGGAAGAAAAAAACGTGTTGCGCCGACTCCAAATAATACGGGATAAGGGCAGGAAGATGATGATGATGATGTACACATAATAATAAAGAAAAGAAGAAGGAAACAGAAGAATAGTACAAAGGTGATGCTTATTTCTAAAGAAATCTCTTCCAGCATACCTGCGAAAGGAAATTTGGAGAAAATAGAGATGTAGACACTGTGTGTAGAAGCAAAGGAAAATTGGTACACACAAAATACACAGTAAATAATGAAATAATATAACATATATTAAATTATATCCAGGATAAAAATGCTTGGCTCAATGCTGGTCCAGCTCCACTACCACCGGGGTGTACAAATTGATTAGTATGGAAATTATTTTTTAATGTATAGAAGCATTTTTTTCCACAGTTTGTAAATGTGAGTACCATGGAGCTTTTTATAGTTTTTATGTTGCTACTGGACTTGTTTGACATAAATGAGCATGGCAGTTGAGAGTTTGTCATGCTCACTCAAATGTCTCACTGATGGTGGCGCGGGTGTTGGATCATTCGGTTCCCTTCAAAATGGTTGAGCTGAGTGGTGCTAATATTAGCGTCATGTCCGTGAACGGGCGCTGTCAGTTGAGGCTGGTCATCTCTTAGCTGCCAGTTGCTATATTAATATCTATATTTAGTTTTTATTTTTATTTACATTGTTCTCACATGATAGCGACAAGAAACATGTAACAGAGATATTTGTAATTACAAAACATGATTGAAAAGAGTGTCCATGGAGTTTCTTGCACATTCTTCTCCATAGACATCTACGCTTTGGAATGCAATTAGCATCTTTTATTTTTATTTTTCTGACTCACTGACTTCTTGACATTTCAAAAGTGCCTGTAAATGGTTTATTTGGAATAAATGCTATTTTGATTTTGATTAAAAAGTATACTCACACGTGTGCTCTATAACTCTTCTTGGAGTGGAACACTTTGTCGCATCCCTTGCAGGGAATATACAGTTTCTCTTTCGGCTTGTCATCTTTATTCTGAGGCAAGATTCTGTCAACAATATAAAGAATTAATTTGTAATGGCGACAGGAGAAGAACTTATTGTTACGAGAAAGTAAAGAAACCAGCCCCCCTAGCTAAGTTACAATCGTATCGTTCGCGCCGAATGCCTCGAATAGGCCACGCCTCCGATTCCTTTGTTCTGACGTCATCTCAACACTCAGTCACGTGGCCCTAAACTGAACTGACAAATGGGCCAAAATTATCACGAATTGGTACCCAAGGTACACAATGAGTGGTCAGAACAAAGGAATCGGAGGCGTGGCTTACTTGAGGTGTTTGGCGCGAACGAAACGATTGTAACTTGGCTAGGGGGGCAGAGGTCCTAAACTGAACTGACAGATGGTCCAAAATGATCACGAATTGGTACACTATACACATGAAAACGCGAAAGGGCAGGCCGTTCAAACGAAGTGATGACATGATTGCCACAGCTGGAACTACTTGGGACAGACTGGCAAGGGATAGAGTCCAAATTGTCGACGGCGCGTACTGTCCCACGCACGGCTCAAGGAGATTTCAACAAAACCGTAGCGGCCCAGCAGGGTCGGAGCCTACTGGGGCCATGGGATCGCTTCTGAATAGAAATCCTGGAACGTAAGGCAAAGAAGGAACATAGAAGTGTGTTTTAATCAGTAAAAGTCTCACACGCCGTTTCACTTCGCTATAGAGCGCGAGGAGTGGGTGATTTCCAACTAGACTCGAGTGCACGGGGCATGCCATCCGTTGGCAGAGACGCACGTGCTGACCTTAGCTGCTGGTGACGTAACGAGCCAAGGTGTTTACCCCCTGTGCTATTACGTCTAAAAGGATGGGATGCAACTGTCACCACTCGTGTACTCGACAAGTATTACAACACTTTAATAAAACCAAAAAAAAAAACATACAGTGAAGGCAGAAAGATCAAAGATGTATAATTATGTCGAAAGATTTTTTTTTAATTCTTGATAGGTTGGCGCTTGACCGCTATCTCACCTGTTGGAAACCGACGATGCGGTCGACGATGGAACGCGCTTACCTAGAAGTAACCTATTCACTCTTGACTTAAAGATTCCCGGGTTGTAGCTATCAGGAAACACAGATTCTGGCAAAGATTATGAAAAGTTGAGTCCTTAGTACCGGAGTGGGGTGACACGTTGTGACGTTGTAGATCGTTTGGAGGGAAGACATTTACGAACGGCAATCCTGCAGTGCGGACGTTCCTAACGAACTTTTTTGGTTCTCTCGGATTGAGCAGTGGTGGCCGAGTGGTAACGGCCCCGACTTACGAGTTGTAGGTTGCGGGTTCAAACCCAGCCAGGCGCATTACTTTGTGTAATCTATTTCATCACCACTACTCTCAAAACGGTGAAGGAAAACATCGTGAGGAAACCGGCATGTCCTAGAACCAAAAATTCGAAGACATGTGACATCCCCTGCACCCGCACTGGGCCCGCGTGGTGGATTATGGCCTATTCCCTCTCCTAGAGAGGAGGCCTGAGTCCCAGCAGTGGGAACATTATAAGGCCGACTATGCTATGCTATGCCATGAACCCTTTAAGCTAATTTCTCGCTGTTGCCTGTATATACTTACTTCAAGTGGTACTTAAGCGTCATTTTGTTGGCGAACACTTTGCCGCAACAGTCGCATTGTGGCCTCTCCTGACGGCAGACGCCGCGGTGGTAGGTTAGCTTCGACTTTGTACTGGAACAAGAGAGATATGATATTCTCGTCATAGCACAGATCCGTTTCAACCTTTAGGTGAGTGTGAGGGCTGCTGCGCTGCAGGTCGCGGGTTCAATTCCCACACGGAACAAATATATGTATGGCCTACAGAAAGGTATTTTTATTTATTTATTTACTAGCGACCCGTGCAATGCTGATATCACCGTAACCGCTATGTCCCTGCATTTTAAATTTGTAATAACTTCGAAAATATTCATTTAAATTATAAGCTTTAAAGGGCCATATTGATCTATATTAAATGCACAATGTATTTAAAGTACTTAATCGGATAAGGATTAATGTTGTATTGCTTAAAATCGCTTCGTAAATAAGCTATTATTTCTCGTAAAAAGTAAAGGATAAAAAATTACTATTGTGGGTTATCCCTAAGAGATAGACATATACCAACGCAGATTTTTTTGTAGACCTTGTCAAGGTGTACAATATTGTAGTACATTATTTTGATCTATCTCTTAGGGTTCAGCCAGCGTTTGCAATGTAAGCATAAAAAAATGTGTTTATATGCGACATCAAATTAGAAACCTCTAAAATTATCAGTGATTCTCTACTTTATTATGCATTTATTATACATATAAACCTTCCCTTGGAATCACTCTATCTATTAAAAAAAAAACGCATTAAAATCTTCTGCGTAGTTTTAAAGATTTAAGCGTACATAGGGACAGACAGACAGCGAAAGCGACTTTGTTTTATATAGTGATTTATCTTTATTCCAAAAGGTAAGTAATTTATAAGATAAGTCCCACAAAACCGTTGCAATGGTTTGACTGTGGGGTCGGTGAGTCTCTAGACATACTTAAATGTACTTTGTATGGTGTTTTCGTGTATGTCAGTATGTATGTTTGTAAGCGCAGCCACGATTCAGGAGTAATACATAGTATGGGGCAACGTTTGTATAAGAAAACTGGGCAAGTACGAGTCGGACTCGCGCGCTGAGGGTTCTGTACAAACTTGAATAGAGTCTCGAAGTTACAAAAAAATTACTCATCATCATCTTCCTGCCCTTATCCCGTGTTATTTGGGGTCGGCGCAACACGTTTTTTTCTTCCACTCTGCCCTGTTACTCGTCATGCTATCACTAACTTCCTTTTCTTTCATATCACTCTTCACACAATCCATCCATCTTTTCTTTGGTCTCCCTCTTCCTCTCCATCCATCCACATGTAAACTCATAACTCTTTTAGTAACATGCGTTTCATCCCTCCTCTTCACATGACCATACCAAGACAAACGATTCCCTTTCAACTTTTCAGTCACTGGCGCCACTTTCAAACTTCCCCTAATATATTCATTTCTCACTTTATCCATTCTCGTCACACCACACATCCATCTTAACATTCTCATCTCCGCTACATGCAATCTTTTTTCATCCGTCCATCTTTTTTCACAGCCCAACATTCTGATCCATACAGTATGACAGGCCTTATCACGGACTTGTAGATTTTACCCTTCAACTTGAGGGGCATCCGTGGGTCACAAGTTGTTCCCGTGACCTGTCTCCATTTCATCCATCCTGCGTTGATCCGATGTGTTACGTCCCGTACGTACAAAAAAATTACTATTTTCAGATTTATTCCTATGTCTGTGCTATAAGACCTTGCTTCATGACAATTTCAGGATCCTGTGTCAACGGGAAGTGCCCTATGAATTTTTTTGCGACATAATCGACCGTATTTTTTTTTTCGTTAACTGAGAAGTTTGATTTTTTTCACAGCTTCAAGGGCTCGCAGACTTGAGTATATGGTTTTAATTTCAACTCGATACTTCCACGCGTTCGCGACATAAAAGGTCTCGACAGACAGACAGACAGACGGACGGACAACAAAGTGATCCTATAAGGGTTCCGTTATTTCCTTTTGAGGTACGGAACCCTACAAAACTTACCTAAAGCTGGTCTTACAAGTGCTACACATACGCAGCCTCACTCGGCGCGTGGGAACCGACGTGTTTCAACATACGTCTCTTAAGCGTCGTGTTGAAACCACACCCACAACACCGATAGGCTTGTAGGTACAATATATACTCATAACTCTTTTAACCATACTATTTTTCTTGGTATAGTCATTCGATTCCCTTTCAACTTTTCAATGGCGGCACTTCCAAACTTAATTTAACATACTAATTTCTTACTTTATCCACACTTATCACACCACCATTAAGAGCAGTGGTGGACGAGTGATAACGGCCCCGACTTACGAGTTGTAGCTTGCGGGTTCAAACCCAGCCAGGCGCATTACTTTGTGTAATTTATTTCATCATCACTGCTCTTAAAAACGGTGAAGGAAAACATCGTGAGGAAACCGGCATGTCCTAGAACCAAAAATTCCAAGACATGTGACATCCACCAACTTGCACTGGGCCCGCGTGGTGGATTACAGTCCATTCCCTCTCCTAGAGAGGAGGCCTGAGTCCCAACAGTGGGAACATTATAAGGCCGCCTATGCTATCACACCACACATCGTGCATATAGATTATTATCTAGTCACATAATTATTTACTTACCTAAAGCTGGTATTACAAGTGCTACACACATGCGCATCTCCACTCGGCGCGTGGGAACCGACGTGTTTCAACATGCGTCTCTTGAGCGTAGTGTTGAAACCACACTCTCTGCATCTGTACGCTTGCAAATGTAGTGCTTTGTGAGCGGAAACGTTGTCTTTAGTGAGGAAGTAGGCTTGGCATATTGAGCATTGATGGCAGTCTTCACTTTTCTATAATAAAAAAATGAGTATGAAAGGAAAATACGCAAAATGGTGTTGAGCTGGGCCTCAAGTCTACTATTACAATATTGTCAGAATGGTCTATCATTGACATCATAATTGTTGATTTTGACCAAAATTAGTAATCTACTAATATAATGGCGTCATTATGACTTTCCAATGGTCAACCACTGACGCTCCATTGAAAGAAATGGCATAGAATGGTAATCTCGTCCATAATGACAAATGAATATTAGACGTATGCGGATAATTGCCAATATTTTGACAGTTTCTTTGATCAGTGACCTACCATTAGAACGTCGTTGTACAGTCATAGCTTTTTTTTTGTTTCGAGACAGCTTGATATTGTCATTCTACCACAAGATCATTGACCGATATTCAGTGATCGACCATTATGAATTATCAGATTACGAACTTTTAGCAAAATGACAATGGGATCGTGTTGGAATGACGAATTTATAAAAATAACAGATTTGGGCTCCTGGTCTGTTTCCTGATCAATGTTTTATTTTTATTTGTACAAATAGTTTACATTTAAAAAATACTTGATGACTTACTTATTATATAAGGTGTTAAAAAATTAACTTTAAGAATTTCGAGGGGACATTGTACTCCTCATTATGAACAACTTTTACTATGGGACCAAACCTGAAATAGCTAAAAAAAAAATCACCTGCTCCATACATTTTGACGAGTTATGCGAACAGAAATGTAGGGAATAGCTGTTTTTTTTTTCTTCCAACGTTAACAGTTCAATTCCTGTATGAAGTTTCGAAGATTTCTCCGAATCGCATTTTTTTTTTATGTTACGTAATAATAGATTTACTTTTTCAGATTTATTCCTATATCTGTCTTATAAGACCTTGTTTTATGCCGAATTTCAGGATTCTAGGTCAACTGGAAGTAGCCTATGAATTTTGATTGCCTTGAGAGTGTTGAAGTATACTTTTCTTGCGACATAAATGACCGTATCTTTTTTTTTTTTCGTTAACTTTGAAGTTTGATTTTTGACAGCATTAAGGGACCACAGATTTGAGTATATGGTTTTAATTTCAACTCGATATCTCCACGCGTTCTCGAGATAAAGGGTCTTGACAGACAGCCGGAGGAACAACAAAGTGATCCTATAAGGTTTCCGTTTTTTTTCCTATTTTGAGGTATGGAACCTTAATTAATAAATAAGTACCTATTGGAATAGTAGAATAGAATAGAATAGTATTTATACGATGCAGGCAATACAATAGGCAACAACATAAAAAAAGTACAGATTTACAATATAGTTGCGCTGAGCGTGCCCGAACCGAAAGGGTCGCCGACTCAACAATTGCTGGGCGTCAGACACCCAGCGCTACCGTAGGCGCGGGCTTGCAGACGGCGAGCAATGGGTGGCTCGCCGTCCGACCGTCCGGTAACCGTCCGGACCGAGCCCAAGTTGTCGACGGCGCGTACTGTTCCACGCGCGCCTTAAGAAGATGTCAGCAAATCGTAGGGGCCCAGCAGGGTCGAAGCCTACTGGGGCCACGGGTAGTGTGAAAGCGGAACCCGGGGCCCTGGGACGAAGGCAACGAAGGAACAGGAGTGGGTTTTTAGTCAGTAAGGGTCTGACACTATCTCCCGTTCCGCCCAAGAGCGGGGGATGTCATAAGATGATTTTCCCACCCAAAAAAAAAAAAGAAAAAGAAGACACCCAGCGCTGATTTTCAGCTTATGAAGACACTTACCGGTTGATGTTTCCCATTCAGATGGTCATGCATCAGTTTCTCTGTATTGAAGGCGATAATGCAATCATCACACCTAAGAAATAGGAAAAAAAAGGTTAAATGACATTTAAAAAACACATTATATGCGAAACCTGAATATAGTTTATTCAAAATCAGTAACTGAATCGCATTACACCATGTTATATTTTTTCTCAAAAATATTTAAAAAAGGTCACAAGTTGGACACTACCGACACCAAGTAGTAATTGCAGGTCACAGCAGGTCATAGCGAGCATTAGGCGCCAGCGCACAGCTGTATACGGGAGCAAAACAATCCCCCAGTCGCCCGGATGGCCCGGTGACCATGTATTTGTGCGGACAACCGGGTAACATAATAAGCTTATAACTTTGTGATTTTTCATGATACAATTATAAAGTTTTGTACATAGATTCTTTACATAAAAAAATACTAGAAACGTGTTTCGGGTTTCGATAAAACTAATTTTGTATATTCTAGAATATAAATAACTAGCGTTTATCAGTGGCTTCGTCCACGTGCAAGTTTAGAGGTACGCGGAAAGGACCGCCGACCAGACGGGTGCTATGTCTGGTCCCAGCAACTGATTGAGAACCAGATAGTTTATTCAGACTGTTGTTTCAGAAAGTTCGTAATAGTCTGACACTCCCTCACGAGAGATACTACTGGGGCCACGGGTAGTGTGAAAGCGAAACCCGGGGCCCTGAGACGAAGGCAACGAAGGAACAGGAGTGGGTTTTTAGTCAGTAAAAGTCTGACACTATCTCCCGTTCCGCCCAAGAGCGGGGATGTCATAAAATGATTTTCCCACCCAATAAAAAAAAAACGAGAGATATTTAATGATATCCTAGAATGAAGGCTGGCCTATTGGTCTAGTGGTTAGTAACTCTGACTGCTATGCAGGAGGTCGTGGGCTCGATTCCCACCCAGGACAAATGTTTGTGTGACGAGCACTATCATTTGTTCTGTGTCTGGGTGTAATTTGTCTATAATATGTTTGTATTTAAAATATGTATATATAAGTATGTTTATCAGTTGTCTAGTACTGGTAACATAAGCTCCGCTTAGCTTGGGACTAGACGGCGTTGTGTGATAGTTGTGGAATATTATTATTATTATTACAATAAAGGGTGTAGATGACGTTGTACGAAAGTTTTGAAATATTATAATATACTACGACCAATTTGGAACCGTGCACTAGCTTCTGACGTTTTATAAGTGTCCATGTAGGCCTATGTGAAATTAAAAACTTTTGGCTTTGACTTTGATACTAGCTTTTGCCCGCGGCTTCACCTGCGTTCATAAAATAAAGCCTGTCTCTCAAGAATAAAACAGTTTTCTAACGGCAAAAAATATTTTGCAATCGGTCCAGCACTTTTAGAGATACCTCCTACAAACAAAAAACAAACTTCACCTCTTTAAAATAATTCTAGATTACCTGTACTTCAGCTTCTGGAACTCCTTACTGTTCAGATCCTCGATCCTGATCCCCCACATTTCCTCTTTACTCATAGTATACAATTCTACCAATTCTTCTGGAAGGTTCTTTAGCTTTCTGCTCTTCTTGTCGGGGTTTTTTTCCTTCTTTGTCTTCTGGCGTTTTGGGGAGTCTACCTGGAAGAGAAGAGAACTAACGTTACGCTTAACTCGTTAACCACTTGGGCTGGTCCGACGAGCGTTTTCATGTCCTATCCGCCAGGGTCGTCTGTTAGCGACTGTGTACTCCATCTCGTTTAGCTCTTCAATCCCCATAGGTGACAGAAGAGCTGACGAGATGCGAGTATTTGGTCGTGGATGTGCGACCCTGGCGGAATAAACACGAGAGTGTTTGTCGGATATTTTCGACTTAGGCGGTTGAAAGGTTAAGAAATACTGGCGTTACGTCATTTTAGGGTTCCGTACCTACCTCAAAAGGAAAACACGGAACCGTTATAGGATCAATTTGTTGTCCGTCCGTCTGTCTGTCTGTCTGTCTGTCAAGACCCTTTATCTTTCTCTATCTATTTTTCTTTAATCTTTAGTGGAGGTATCGAGTCGCAAAAACCGTATATTTCGACACTCTCAAGGGATTCGAAATACCGGACGGTCGTAAGGCGAGCTACCCGTTGCTCGCCGTCCGCAAGCCCGCACCTACGGTGGCCGGAAATCGGGATCGGAATCCCGGCGGCTGGGGCGCGAGGATCATTGCCTCGCGGGTGAACGTGCGGCCTCCTCCTTTGCTAGCATTACTGCTTCGCAGATGGAGGCGACCGCCTGCCACTCCTCCTCGCTCTGGACCATAGCTTTTACGCGCGGCCCGGTGCGAGAGATCGCCGCCGCCTCACGGCACACCTCCACCGTATGCTGGATACAACTTACACGGTGGACGTGTAAGTTGTATCCCCTTAAAGGAGTATCATCAGTCTACTCTTGGAGAAGTACACATTACCTTGTTTACTTAACTCGTTCTTCCTCCTATATCGCATGGCCGTATTAGTTTATTATTTACTAGCTTTTGCCCGCGACTTCGTCAGCGTAGAAGTCGAAAATGGTTTTATTAGGATTTTTGAGATACGAAAATATGAAATATTATTTATTATCTTTGTCGTGTGTGATAGTCCATTGAATTGTATGGCGAGCGATATTGTATCTTAAGATATAATACTCTTATAGTATCTTAGCCGTGTGCAGCGCCCCTTAGTGAATTCCACTGCGGGTGATGTAACCTACGACAAACTTATTATTTGCGGTTGGTACAGTATTCGGGTCTACGGATCGAACCACAAAATTTAGTTTGTTTTTTTATTGTGTATATTTTTCCGGAATAAAAAGTACTTAGAATAATTATACCAAGTTTCATCTTAATCGGACCGGTAGTTTTTGCGTGATGCCTGAACAAACAGACGAACAGACAGAC
This sequence comes from Mythimna vitellina, assembly GCA_949316375.1. NCBI lineage: Eukaryota > Metazoa > Arthropoda > Insecta > Lepidoptera > Noctuidae > Mythimna > Mythimna vitellina. The sequence goes on from OX438714.1 coordinate 11,913,223, forward strand.
AGACAAAAATTTTTTTAATCACATTTTTGGGTTCGGTGTCGGTCTAGTAACACTCCCTGCTATTTTTTTTTCATATTTTCAATGTACAGAATTTTCACTTCTACAGATTTATTATAAGTATAGATTTTATAAGATTGTAATATTGTGTATTTTATCTATGGGGCCTTAGTTGTCTGACAATAAAGAAATAATTATAATAAACATCATCATGATTTCAGCCGAAAGACGTCCACTGGTGAACAAAGGCCATCCCTTGGTGTCCTCACAACGATTATGGATGGTGATTATTCTATGAATATATATATATATATTAGATACCTACTTGTTCCTCGGTTATTTTTTTAAACTATATAATACGATATGACTGATTTTCTTTTAAAGATTCAAGATTCAAAGCATTTTATTTCAAATAAACCATTTGCAGGCACTTTTGAAATGTCAAGAAGTCAGTCAGTCAGAAAAAAGATGCTAATTGCATATTCCGTAGATCTCTATGGAGAAGAATGTGCAAGAAACTCCACGGACACTCTTTTCAATCATGTTTTGTAATTACAAATATCTCTGTTACATGTTTCTTGTCGCTATCATGTGAGAACAATGTAAATAAAAATAAAAACTAAATATAGATATTAAAATAGCAACTGGCAGCTAAGAGATGACCAGCCTCAACTGACAGCGCCCGTTCACGGACATGACGCTAATATTAGCACCACTCAGCTCAACCATTTTGAAGGGAACCGAATGACCCAACACCCGCGCCACCACCAGTGAGATATTTGAGTGAGCATGACAAACTCTCAACTACACATCCATACATAACTAAGGTAAATAATGGACATCCCACCTATACGCATAAAATATTTTGGGAATACATTCATTGCGCGTATAGCTAAGAAGTGGAATTCCCTGCCGGAGTCTGTGTGTATTGATAGCTATAACCTGGGGGTATTTAAGCCAAGTTGAATACTTCTAGGCAAGCGTGCTTCATCGTCAGCCACATCGTTGCTTACCATCAGGTGAGACAGTGAGGAAACGCGAGCCTAAAGCCGGGTACAGACTGCTAAAACGTAACATGCAATGTCACACGCAATGAAAGAATTTGCCGTCCTCATTGTCGCAATGTAACAGAATTCCCATAGTGTGAACGCTTTCCGCGCGCAAACAGTGCACACTACGCGCGCGAACAGAGCATTTCAACTATGTTGTAAGTCACAGTCAGGGATCAAAAATGCAGTTGCACTCTACAAATGAACCAAGCATGTACAGTCAGGAGTCAAAAGTACAGTTCCACCTTACCTATGCTAAAATGTCCAAAATTTCTTTGTTGTAGAAGTTTAATAGTCCACAACTAGTTTATTCAATATTTAAGATTCTATGCTACCAATTAAATCAGTCATGAACCATTGACCCTCTTCTACAAAGAAATTTTAGACATTTTAGCATTGGTAGGGTGGACCTGCACTTTTGACCCCTGACTGTACATGCTTGGTTCGCGCGCTGTGTTCACACTTATATGAAATGCTCCTTTCATGTTACCTTGCATGTTAGGATACAGCAGTCTGCACCCGGCTTTACAATAATAAATAAAAATTTAAAGGTCAATTAAAACTTTTTGTAATACAAAGTATTTTAATTTGAACAAAAACATTACAGTCACTCATAAAGACAATTATTTGATATCTAAAAATATTTTTGAACAGTCAAAAAATATGTGTATTTAACAAAAAGTAACTTTCTCCAAAATCGCAAATAGAAAGAATTTTTCAAATCCGAAATTTTGGAAGTAAGAAATCTTTCAAAACTGGTGGAAGGGGAAACTGTTAATTTACAGAAAAAGGATGCACAAATAAAAATTTGACGTCACCACCGTTAGATTACGCGCGTACAAAAGAGAAAGCAAAATCTTCCCACCACGCCCCCCATACTTCTTTGTAAAAATATTTGAAAAGCCAATTGCTGTGACATTTTATAACCAATTTTGACACGGTTTTCAGAAAAACAGATTTATTTTTATTATTATTTGTTGTTTAGTACTGATACAGTTGTGGGCCCTAATAATACTGCCGTCGTAATTAAAAACGGCACAACTGACGTTTTTTTTTACGAAATTGAGTTAAACACATATTTAAAAAAAAATGGAAAAAGAATGTTAGTTGTGCCCTTTTTAATTACGACGGCAGGTATAAAAATTTGGTCGAATTCGCCTTATATCAAGTTCGAAATCTATATCATTCTCTCCCACCTACAATAACTTCCCTATTAAAAGGAAAAATACCTGTATTTTTAAACCCATCTTGGATAGAAACTTCATCTAAACATTTGAGCAAACCTTCGGACACCAAATTTGGAATAATGTATATAGACTTTTTTATTTCTGGTTTTACTGACACTAAGCTTTGATACATAGACGATATAGTTTTTTTTAATTCTATCACCACAGAGTGCAGAGGTTCTATATTTTGGGACATATAGCAAGGTATTGCTAGCAAAATAATATCATTTTCTTTACAGAAATCTAAACAATCGATGCTCAAATGAAAGGTTTGATTCTCAAGTAGCAAAAGTAACTTAGGTCCAACAGGATTTTTTAAATGTTTCGTAAAATGTTTTAGGAAAACCAAGAAATTGTGATCTTCCGTCCAATCAGGTAAATTTTTTAAATCAATGCCGTCTCTCAAAAAATTTATAAACGTTGTTTTATTTGGTATTTCTGTGTTATTTTCTGTTTTGATTTCAACGTCTGTCTTCAATTCTTCATTATTCTCTGGTGGCATAAAAAATAATGGAGGTAATGCATTGCCTTTAGCGTTCGCTGCATATGCGACCTTTACTTGAGACATGTGCAATGAAATCACATTTTCTGTGGTTATCAGAGTAACTTTATCTCTAATATCTTCAATGTTGACGCCGATTTCGTCAATACAATGAATATTTTCGGCAGAAAAATTGTATTGGCTCAAAGTTTTCCATAACCGGTCGTAGAAAACTCTGACTTTCTCTTTAGCAGTTGTTCTAGCAACTTTATCATCTAAACCCTTATTCCTGTACATAAAGTTCTTGTACCAATCTATACCAGCCATTTTGTTTTCTAGCCAAGGTTTTGGTGTTTTCATTCCGAGTTTCTCACTAAATTCTTTGGCGTACTTTCTAACTAATTTCACACACAGACTGGGATATATATCTGCATATCTTTTGAGGTATATCGTTAGGAGATTCTCTTGTTCCGTAGTAAAGAAACTGTTCCTCGCATATCCCATTCTGACAGGATAATTATTTTCTAGACGTTTCTTTTTGTATTTTTGAAGTGTGACATGTGTTAAGCCGAACATTTTTGCGGCTTTTCGAAGAGATACGCCCTGTATAATTTGTTCAAATGCTGCCTCAAATTGTGATATATCATAGACGCCTCTGTTCGTCTTTCTCGGCTTTTTGTTGGCTGGCATCTAAAACATACATATGGTACATTTTAGTTGAATTGCTTTAGAATCAGTATTTTTGGGTTGAGAAGTCGGTTGCGCGTGTTGGATCATTCGGTTCCCTTCAAAATGATTGAGTTGAGTGGTGTTGGTATACGCGTCATGTTCGTGAACGGTTGAGACTGGTCATCTCTTAGCTGCCTGTGGTTTATTTTAATTTCTATATTTAGAATTTGTTTTTTTTTTTTGCTTTATTTACGTTGTACCTACCCACGTAGCGACAAGAAAAATGTATCCGAAATATATATTGTATACATAACATGATTGAAAAAAGTGTCCATATAATATCTTGCACATTCTTCTCCATAGGGATTTACGTTTTGGAACGTGCAATTAGCATTTTTTTTTTTGTGACAATTCAAAAGTGCATGTTAATAGTTTATTTGAAATAAATGCCTTGATTATTGATTCTTGGTCCGGAATAAGCGTTTCGCCTCATACCGCGTACATCGAAGGACTGAAACAATTTGCCTGGTGCGGTCTTCCCGTCCGATTATAATTTAGGTGTCTTTAAGGCTAGAGTGAATAGGCTCTTAATAAACTAGTGCGCCTCTCGGTTGTATTACTGTTTACCGCATCGTTTAGGTGGGATCGCAGTCAAGCACTAGTTTATAAAAAAACCGATTCGTCATTAAAACGATTTGATTTTGATTCATTTTTAATTAGTTTTTTTTTACAATATGATTGTGAAAATACTGTAGATTCTTGATTGCTGATATTTTTAACCGACTTCAAAAAGAAGGAGGTTCTATGTTCGGCTGAATGTACTTTTTCACCGATTTCTCGGTCAATTGTGGACCGATTTAGAAAATTGTTTTTTTTATTGAAAGGTTAAACTTTCGAGTTAGTCCCAAATATATTTTGTTATGATCTGATGATGAACTTCGAAGATATGGAACGGAACTCCTCATAGGATCACAGCAGAACAGTCGTAACAAGTAAAATTGATTTTTTTTTATGTATACCCGATGACTTTAATTTTGACTGAAGGGTACTTTTTAGTTGTGGTACCGCAACTAAAAAGTGTAAAATAAATAACTTTTTTACAAAAAAAATATACAATCGACTTCAATGTAAAAAAATCACTAAAAAGTGCAAAAAAAACTATTAGTTAAAATTATAGAAACACCGACTTCCGAAAAAAAAAAGTTATTTTACACTTTTTAGTGTTTTTTTTTTTACATTGAAAGTCGATTGTTTTTTTTTTGTAATTTTTTTATTCATTAAGATCCACTTTTTTTATTGCACTTATTTAGTACTATGTAGACTGACTTATAATGTTCTATCATACTTATTAACATTCTATAAATACGTGTTATGGAAATATTTTAAAAATCATTCAAATTTTTAAAAGAGTGAGGGAGCTTCTTGCCGGTTCTTCTCCATAGGAAACGAAAAATTGGAACCGTGCACTATCTTCTGACGTTTTAAAAGTGCCCATTTAGATAAAATATTTTTAATTGAAGTATGATTTATCCTAATCAAGCATTTTCGAGCAAAAATTAGGCACGGAAATTGTGTGTTTATTTTGCGTCAACATTTCAGTAGCTTAATTTTTAGGGTTCGTACCTCAAAAGGAAAAAAAATCACTTTGGTGTCCGTCTGTCAAGACCCTTTATTTCGGGAACGCGTGGAGGTATCAAGTTGAAATTAAAACCATATACTCAAATACCGCAGATTTGAGTAGCCTTGAAGCTATGAAAAATTAAACTTCTTAGTTAACGAAAAAAAAAAAGATATAGCGGTTTTTGTTGCAAAAAACGTGTATTTCGACACACTGAAGAAAATCAAAATTTATAGGGTACTTCTGTTGACTCAGAATCCTGAAATTTGGCATGAAGTAAGGTCTTATATCACACATATAGGAATAAATCTGAAAATATTGAAGTCGTTAAGTCACAATTCGGAAAAATCTTCGGGACTCCATTCGGGAATCCAACTATTTACACAGATAAGTTTGTACGGAACCCTCTGTGCGCAAGGCCGATTCGCACTTGCCCAGTATTTTTGACATTTATTAAATAATATAAAGGGTCATCGGAGGTAGAAAGTCGCGTGATAGCAATATCTACAAAAAAGTTATTTTTACGTTGATAAAGTAGTTGTTGTGAGTTTTGGTGGCCCAGTGGCAAAGGCCCCGACTTACAAGTGGTAAGTCGCGGGTTCAAAGTCAGGCAGGCGCATTACTTTGTGTAAATTTATTTCAATACCACTACTCTCAAAACGTTGAAGGAAAACATCGTGAAGAAACCGGCATGTTCTAGAAATAAAAATTCGAAGACATGTGACATCCACCAACACGCACTGGGCCCGCGTGGTGGATTACGGCCTATTCCCTCTCCTAGAGAGGAGGCCTGAGTCCCAACAGTGGGAACATTGTAAGGCTGATTAATACTGATAATGCTATGCTTATGCTATGTTCGTGGAACAGATGGTCGATAGGGCTGGAAGGAAGACGCGGCGTTGGAAGGCCTCCCATAAGGTGGACTGATGACCTGGTTTTTTTTAAGGTGGGAAAACATCAAATGACTTATAATCAGGGACCATTTTGGTTACCCATTGAAAGGGTTTTTGATAGGGTTTTGACAAAGTGTTGTTTTAAAACCCATTTCATATTGGTTACACTTATTTACGAAAACCCTCATCAATGGATAACCTCTTCCAAACCCTTTCGATTTGTTTACCTGTATATTCAAAAACCCATTCTTGGTGGTTTCTACTTTTTAACGGTAACACATTTTGAACGGGTTACCCCTTGAACGGCTGTAACAGAGTTACCCATTCGGACTACAAATATTGTAATTTTATCTCTCGTGCCTTACTTTAAAGTACTAAACTGCATGCATTCGGCAGGTACGCGTCAAGTCGCAACACGCAATCTAGGACCTAGCGACTCCACAGTCCATACACATTCGATTATTTTATGGTTATTATTGCAGTGATTTTAAAGTTAAATGTTTCTTTTTTCTGGAATAGTCGGGATTGTTTCATGTATAATCTTGTCTTTTTTACGGAATCATAAATGTCATTCGATCGTCTCACTCATCATTTAGTGCCCGAAGGGAAGATCAAAATCTATTTTTCCACTCCAACGTAATTTAAAATGATTTTATTTAAAACCCTTTGATAACCCCGACAAACCCTTTCAAAGGGTTATTTGCTTCAATTGGAACCGGTAACATCTTGAACTAGTTAACTTATTGATAGGGTTACCCTAACGTTAGTGTTATGAAAGGGCTAACACTACGAAGAGGTAACATTTTCCATTACTGTAGGCATACAATCTGTAACCCTTTTGAAAGAATTAACTTATATTCGGGGTTGTACGGTCCCTGCTTATAATATATATATAATATTTATATGTTTATATCTTGTCTTTTATATATAATAGTTATATTATATCTATGTATAGTCTAGTATATAATTTTAATTTAATATTTACTTAAGAAAAGAGAAGCGACAAGAAATATGTAACCAATTTATGTAACTCATAATATGATTTAAAAGAGTGTCCATGGAGTTTCTTGCACGTTCTTCCTTACAGAGATCTACGCTTTGGAACGTGCAATTTAGCTTCACTTGTTCTTTTTTTTGACTGACTAACATTTTGACAATTCAAAAGTGCCTGTAATTGGTCTCTTTGAAATAAACGTTTCTGATTCCTGAGTACACCGCAGACATCCCTCTTTTTCTATTTCAAGTTCTTACAGTCCATCCTAAGGTTGTCTGGTAGATATCGCTGTCAGCGATAGGACCGCCTTTGTACCCATAAATTTAAGTTAGTGTAAAAGTTTTGTTACTATTTTGGTGTACAATAAAGTTTATTCTATGACTTCTCCTGCTCTGCGGAGCGAGAGGGCGTGTCAGACTTTTACTGAATAAAAGCACACGTATGGTAATTCGTTGCTTTGCGTTCCAGGACCCCAGGGTTTCCGTTTCGGAAGTCACCCCATGGTTCCAGCAGGCTTCGCTTAAGGCCCCTACAGTTTGCTGACATCTCTAAGCACGTGTGATACACTATGCGCCATCGACGACCGGACAGGCGGACCGATGACCAGCGAGGCTCGCGGGAATCCGATGGACGCGAGACGCACAGGATTAGTCGTTATGACGACGCTTGGGGGAGTCCTATGTCAACGTAGGACTCCTCCAAACATAAAACAAGCCACTTGTGGCCGGCGGTGCGTATGGGTTAAAAAAAGTGGCACCTTTTTTTAACCTATACGCGCAGTATCATAATGGACTCTGACGAAGAAGGTTTAAATGCGCGAGTGGCGTGTGACGGCGTTTAGTGGGCAGTGCGGGCCACAAGAAGCGAGCAGCGGCGATTTGAAGCGTGTTGCGGTGACCAGCGTCAACCGTGTGCGGCGAATCCATATAAGATGTATGAAACCTACAGGAAAATATCCCGGGGGCGACGTTTTGTGGTTGGGGTCGGTGGCCCGCGTGCAGCGACCCTAACAGTGGACGTCTTTCGACTGATATGATGATGAGGTAATAAATAAACTACTCACTCTATCTCTGTCCCTATCTCTCTTCAGCTCGCTTTTTCTCTTCTTCTTGACTTTTTCAGTTTCTTTCTCTTTCAGCTTCGAAAGTTGTACGTCTTCATCTGATGTGACATCGTTATCAACTGCCGGTATATCCTGGAAGTACTGGTCGTCGAATGTTTCCTCTTTAACGGCCACCTCTGTGGAGAATTAGAACTTAAGTTGAAATTAAACAAAAAAAAACCTATAAAAACAGACATAGATACTATACGATTCAAATAAAAATAGGATCGACTTAGCGCCATGTTGTGACGTCATAGTTTTCAAATCGAATTGGTAGGGCGAGCAACGATTCATTTATAAGATGATTTAAGGGAGAGGGGGGGTCGACCATGTCTTATTTTTAAGAGGGAGGGGGTCGACCATGTCTTATTTTTAAAAGGGAGGGGGTCGACTATGTCTTATTTTTAAGGGGGAGGGAGTCGACCATGTCTTATTTTTAAGGGGGAGGGGGTCGACCATGTCTTATTTTTAAGGGGGATGGGGTCGACCATGTCTTAATTTTAAGGGGGAGGGGTCTACCATGTCTTATTTTTAAGGGGGAGGGGTTCGACCATGTCTTATTTTTAAGGGGGTGGGGGGTCAAACATGTCTTATTTTTAAGGGGGAGGGGGTCGACCATGTCTTATTTTTAAGGGGGAGGAAGTCGACCATGTCTTATTTTTAAGGGGGATGGGGTCGACCATGTCTTATTTTTAAGGGGGAGGGAGTCGACCATGTCTTATTTTTAAGGGGGAGGGGGTCGACCATGTTTAATTTTTTCTTACAAGGTTTGGGAGTCTTGATAGTTCTTACTGTTCATTTTTGAAGAAGTGCAAGCACACGCGAGAGTGCCGATGTGCGCTCGAATGCGTATAGATAAACTATTTCCATGGTAACGTCACCGCTCCTCCCCGCTTGTGAACTAGACTTGTTTGAGTAAACGATACACTTGTAAAAGGTTTTTTGGTTTAATGGATGTAAACCAGTGTTTGACTGTGCTAAACAGTCTTGTCGTAAACAAGTCTGCGTCGTCGTAGACAAGTCTGTCTAAGACAGTCTTGTCTAAAGTGTGCGCAGGCCCTTAAACTGGGGGAGAGGGTCGACCTATTCTTAATTTTTAGGGTCCCGTACCTCAAAAAGAAAAAACGGAACCTTTTTAGGAAAAAAGATATGCTTGCCCGTCGCAAAAAAAACGTACTCCCAAGGGAATAAAAATTCATAGGGTAGGTACTTCCCATTCATTTCTAGTATTAGGAAAAAATCTGAAAACTGTAAATTTGTAGTTAAGACACAAAAAAAAAACGATTCGGTAAAATCTTCGTAACTCAATTCGGGAATTGAACTGTTTTCATAGGTAAGTCAGTGCGCGAGTTTTTTTCTTATTTTGGGTGTGGGGAGAGGGGTCCAAAAATGAGTAAAAATCGTCTTACGTAATAAATAAATGGCCCCTAAAGTTAATGCAGGTGATGAATATAATAAGCAACCCACCAAATGAATACTTATCGTCGACCTCCTCCTCAGCCTTCACCTCTGCGTCCTTCTCATCCTCTACAACATCAGCCTCTGGTGTACATTCATAACATTCCACATCAGTCCTTTCTATGTTGACAGTCGCGTGAGGGTTGAAATCGTTTGGAGAGTCCAGGAATGTGTGCTGGAAAGATTTGATTTCGATTCTTTACTTTCATCATCATTTGAAACGAAAAACGTCTACGTTGGACATAGGCCTCTCCCAAGAGTCGCCACTATGAACGGTCCTGTGCGTCTCGCATCCATCACCAGGTCATCGGTCCACCTTACAGGAAGCCTTCCAACGCTGCGTCTTCCGGTGTGCGGCCATCATCATCATTTAAGCCGAAAGACGTCCAGTGTTGGACACAAGCCTCCCCTAAGTGTCGCCATAATGATCGGTCCTGTGCGTCTCACATCCATCGGATTCCTGTGACTCTCAACAGGTTATCGGTCCTCCTTGTGGGACACCGGTGCGCAGACGCCAATCTAGAACCTTTCGGCCCCACCGACCATCCGTTCTACAACCAATGTGCCCTAGCTGTCTACTGCCACTTAAGTTTGGCGATTTATTTATTATTTATTTATTTATACTTCCTGCACATAAAGGTTAAGAGGCGGACTTAATGCTTTAGGCATTTTCTACCAGTCAACTTTTGGGTGATGCAGAGAAGAATAGTGGTAGGTGCAATAAAAGAGAGAGAAGGAAAAAAAAGGCAATATAAAAAAGATATACAAATGAATCATAGATACAATACAATATAGGTAAATATAATATATACATAATTTAATGAACTATACAGATATTGGTCCAAAACGACAAACAGAGAAACATTAACGTTGTGATGATACTACTGCCAACTTCTTACGAATATGCTCGCGAACCTCAATCTTGAATCTTCGGGCGATTCTTCGGGCTATGTCGATAACTTTGGTACTTCTGCGGATATCTTCATTCCTGATGCGATCACGCAAGGAAATTCCGAGCATAGCCCTTTCTATTGCCCTTCACTTTCTTTCAAATGGTATGGATCAGAATGTTGGACTATAAAAAAGAAGGAATTGAGACGGAAAAAAGATTGAATGTAGTGGAGATGAGAATATTGAGATGGATGTGTGATGTGACGAGAATAGATAAAGTGAGATGTAAGTTCGAAAGTGGCTCCAGTGAATGAAAAGTAGAAAAGGAATTGTTTGGCTTGGTATCTTTTTTCCGCTAAACGGAGCCAATTCCATCCGGCTCCATATTTTCAGGGTGTGACCGTGCCGATAACCGACCACCTTGAGTTTCTTGGGGTAACACTGTCGTCTACTCTCAATTTCGGTTCTTACATTGAGGCAAAAGCTCAACTGACTGCCAAAAATTAAGGATCTTAGTAAAGGTGAGACGGTACTTCACGCCGGAACAGCTTTTCAACCTCTATCGTGAATGGAGTACTGTTCTCATGTTTGAGATGGGTCTACCAAATTAAATACAAGCTTGATGCGCTGCAGTCGATTTAGAAGCGAGCCAAGAAGATGGTGCACTTGTGGTAATGATGCACTTGTCGAGTCAAAACTCTTGAGCATCGCCGCCGAGTTGCTAGCCTGTCGGTTTTCTATAGTTTACATTTCGCAGAGTGTGCTTTGGAATTAAACAATTTAATTCCGCCCAGTCCGTTCCATCATCGGACCAGTAGACGTACGGCGTTGCGCCACCGGTTCATGGTGGAAATCCCATTCATACGTACAAAACGTTTTGGGAATACATTCATTGAGCGTACAGCTAAGGAGTGGAATCCTCTGTCGAAGTCTGCGGTTCCTGATAGTTACAACCTGGGGATCTTTAAGTCAAAAGTGAATAGGCTTTTGATAAACTAGTACTATTCACCATCAACGATTGCATCACTGCTTACTATCAGGTGGGATCACAGTCAAGCAAGTTATGTATATCAGTATATCATAAAAAAGCAGGCAAATACATAGGTATGTATTTAGCCTCGAGTTCCTCAACATACTTGACATGTTAACTGGCCTGTTGGTCTAGTGATTAGTGGCCCTGATTGCTATGCCGGAGGTCGTGGGTTCGATTCCCACCCAAGACAAATGTTTGTGTGATGAGCACGATCATTTGTTCTGTGTCTGGGTGTAATTTATCTATATTATGTATGTATTTAGAAATATATAAGTATGTTTATCAGTTGTCTAGTACTAATAACACAAGCTCTGCTTAGCTTGAGACTAGACGGCGTTGTGTGATAGTTGTGTGAATATTATTATTATTATACCTCTCTAGAATATTGGATAAGGAAGTCGTATGACTTCAGCATTTGCTCCTTGAAGCTGATAGCAGATTTGACGCGGCCCAGGCATTCCCAGCACACCTGGACTTCTAAGCCATCTGGAACCTGGAACAACACACGTTTATTAATATCCTATTTAGGTACCTCAGTGAAGTGCAAATGCTGAAATGGATTGTGGTGTGACGAAAATGGATAAAGTGAGAAATGAGTATTAGAGTAGAGGAAGTTTGAAATTAGCCAGTGACTGAAATGTTGAAAGGGAATCGTTTGTCTTGGTATGGTCATGTGAAGAGGAGGGATGAAACGCATGTTACTAAAAGAGTTATGAGTATACATGTAGATAGATAGAGAAGCAGAGGAAGGTCAAAGAAAAGATGGATGGATCGTGTGAGGAGTGATATGAAAGAAAAGGGAGTTAGTTTTAGCGTGACGGGTGACAGGACAGAATAGAAGACAGAAACATGTTGCGTCAACCACAAGTAATATGAGACAAGGCATGAAGAAGAGTCAGCAAAAACGGAACCTTCATAGGGTTACTTTGTTGTCCGTCAGTCAAAATCCCTTTTCTCAGGAACGCGTGGAGGTATAAAAGTGACATTAATATTAAATACTCAGGTAGAATCTGATTCGCCTGGGCAGCGATCGGAAAGTTGTGCGGTATCTTCTCGTCCAAAATACTCCAGTGTCTTTGACCAGTATGTGTTGCCAGTGACGACATAATATGGTTCCGAAACGTGGTCTCTCACAATGGGCCTCATCAAAACGCTTAAAGTCACCCAAAGTGCAACGGAAAAGGCTATGCTCGTAGTTTTCTTGTGTGATCGCATAAGAAATGAATATATCCGCAGGAGAACCAAGGGACGTAGCCTGAAGAATCGCCAAACTTAAGTGGCTATGGGTAGGGCATATTGCTGCCAGAACAGATGGTCGATGGGGCCGAAAGGTTCTGGAGTGGCGACCACGCAGCGTTGGAAGGCCTCCCACAAAGTGGACTGATGACCTGGCGAAGGTTGCGGGAATCCGATGGATGCGAAACGCAAAAGATCGGTTGTTATGGCAACGCTTGGGGGAGGCCGATGTCCAACTGTGGACGTCTTTTGGCTGAAATGATGATGATGATGATGATTCAAGGCTAGAGTGAATAGGCTCTTAATAAACTAGTGCACCTCACCTTCACGGATTGCATCACTGATCTAACCTAACCTAACACACAAGATCGCTTCATTCGCTCGCCATCGCGTCCTAATGGTCACTATTCTAACCAGCCCCCCCCCAGCCAAGTTACAACCGTTTCGTTTCGATTCTCTTTTGTCAATTTTCTCGAGCCGGCCACGCCTCCTATTCCTTTGACCACGTGACTGAGCGTTGAGATGACGTTAGAACAAAGGAGTCGGAGGCGAGGCCGACTCAAGGCGATCGACGAAAGAACATCGAAACGAAAAGGTTGTAACTTAGCTAGGGGGCAGAGCTAATCCAGCCGCGAGGCTTCGCAGCCACATGATATTATAGTTTTTTTTTTAGGTGGGAATATCATCTAATGACAAATCCCGCTCTTGGGCGGAGCGGGAGATAGTGTCAGATTTTTACTGACTAAAAAACCACTCCTGTTCCTTCGTTGCCTTCTTCCCAGGGCCTCGGGTTTCGCTTTCACACTACCCATGGCCCCAGTAGGCCTCGACCCTACTGGGCCCCTACGGTTTGCTGACATCTCCTTGAGGCGCGCGTGGAACAATACGCGCCGTCGACGACTTGGGCTCGGTCCGGACGGCTACCCGACGGTCGGACGGCGGGCTACCCATTGCTCGCCATCCGCAAGCCCGCGCCTACGGTGGATTATATTACAGTAACGTTTTTTAATACTAACAGTGTGTTAACGATACAGTTGCGACAAATATATATTTTAAATGATATACGTAATGATTTTCGATGAAATAATCTTTATAACGCTGAATAATAATGACTAAATAATGCTCCATCGTCAACCGCATCATCGCTTTCCATCAGTTGAGATAGCGGTCAAGCGCGAAAATATCAAGAAATTTATTTTTAATAAAATAAAAATAAATAATCCAATAATTTTATACAAAATAAGTTTTAGATTAGATATGTAAAGTAAGTAAAGAAATTATATCAACAGTCGGTATATCTCACGCTAGAAAGAAAAACGCTAATAAAGTAAATAACGCAAAAATGTTCACAAAAAAAAATTAAGCGTCAACAATGGCCGATCCAAGGATTTCTGTTCTGTGTTTACATGATTTCCAAAACGAAATATGAATTAAACTACTTAATCATATGATTCCTAATTACCTTTATATCGAGATTAAGCAAATGTAATTAAGAAAAAACCGTAAAAACATTACTTACGTCGATATTCCCGAGCAAACGAAAACATTCTTTTACGCTAGCATGGTAAAACATACGACGATTATAGTTCAAACAGCCAACACATATCCCGTTAACGTTATAACCTTCTATATTTATGTTAATTTCTTTCATTTTTAATGCACTTTATTACTTTAAATTACAAAATATTTTTAGGAACAAAAGAAACTTCATCCCTTTCCTTCGGCCATTTTGGCTGCTCGGTGCCTGCTTTAGTTTCAGTTCCGTTATTCCAAACAAACACTAAAACAAATGAATTTTGTAACTGAATAAAAAACCCCGCGAGCAAAACAATAAAAAAGTTACAGTTAAAGTAAAATTTTGTTATTCTACAAATTTCAGTCTGGCTAATATCTGGTTAACAAATTACTCTTATAACGACAACTTAAAATTAAATCACAAAAAAATGCGTGGAAAGGAACGTAATCGTAATGTGTTTCAGATCAAAATTAAGTAGGTTCACAATATATTTAGCATGAAAAGAACGACCGTTCTACTATCTCTTTTGCTCTCATCGTGTTTGAGCAATAGTATTTCACTTTAACGCTAAAGATCTAAATATTACAATATCTAAATCTATACACATTAAAAAACTCATAACGTCAACAATTAATTTGTTGTCAATTTTGTGTTGATTTTGATTTTCTTCTCACAAGTTGTTTAAAAAACATTGTATATCTGCACACAAGAAAACAAAATGTTTCGTTCTCCCAAAGACGTATCTTTCGAAAGAAAAGAGACAGTAAAAAACAATACAACGGCTGATTACGTTTGTGACTTATGTGGGGAAGGTCCTTGGTCTACTGAGCTAGATGTGGATATACATCGAAAAGATGCACACATAATGGATTTATTACGAGCATTGAAAAATACCGACATTCCTATGTGTTCTGTAAGTAATGAATTTCATATTATTTAGGTGTAGAACAGTTGTATTTGAGCGTAAACTTAACCATGATAAGAATGCCGCCAAAGCGTCTAGTCCCTGTGGTCCCTGAGCTGAGCTCGAGGGTTTTCCCGACGCGCTGATAAAACTTCATTGGGTTTTTCCACTTTAAAATTTCGCAGCAGTTAATACACTCGCACTTTATTAGATGGGCTTAGGCATAAGAATATTGAGCCTTACAATGTTACTACTACTGAGACTCAAAGGAGGTTGTAAGTAAGTTGTCTCGTAAGTACTAGCAGTCTGAGAGATTGACGAATGTTTGAATTTATGTTAGACAGAAAAGAAGAATGTGTCTGTCACAATTTGGTGTATTTCCTCTATAAAAAATATTTTGGTTTTTAGTTAAAATTAAAACGAAATTAAATACTTTATCACTCTTAATACATGGTTATTATTCCAGTACCCTTAATGCCATGTACTCACAGAGACTCAGGCCTTCTCTCTAGGAGAGGGAATGAGCTGTAATCCACCATGTGGAACCCAGTATGGGCTGGGTGTCACATGTCTTCATAATTCTATTTCTAAGTAATTTTGTCCTCACATATGATGCATTCCAAATAAGAATAGGATCAATTGCCATGTTGTGATGTCACATCATACTGGCAAATAGCAAGAAATTGAGTAGGGTCAGCAAAACAAGTAATTTTTAAATTTTAATTTATTTACAAATCGTGAATGAAAAATGTTTAATAAGAATCCATATCTTCAATTTTGCTTATCTCTGCATCACTGTGTGAAGTGTCTGAGTAGTGGCGAATGGAAAAAAGGTGAATTGTTTCTAACAATGAAAATAAGAAAGAAAATATTTTTTTAAAAACTAATTTTGACTGAAAACAACATATTTAGCTAAACCCCTTTAGCATAGCATAGCATAGTCGGCCTTATAATGTTCCCACTGTTGGGACTCAGGCCTCCTCTCTAGGAGAGGGAATGGGCCGTAATCCACCACGCGGGCCCAGTGCGGGTGCAGGGGATGTCACATGTCTTCGAATTTTTTTGGTTCTAGGACATGCCGGTTTCCTCACGATGTTTTCCTTCACCGTTTTGAGAGCAGTGGTGATGAAATAAATTACACAAAGTAATGCGCCTAGCTGTGTTTGAACCCGCAACCTACAACTCGTAAGTCGGGGCTGTTACCACACGGCCACCACTGCTCTTAAACCCCTTTATTGATATGCAAATAAGTTTTCTTTGCAAACCATACTTTTCACTTAACATTTGACAAATTGAGGTTATTGACTTTCCTATTCTGTGTGTAATGCATAGTACCTATTAATACTGAAATATTGTATGATCAACCATTTTTTAGAAAGAGTAACCATGGAGTTTCTTGCCAATTCTTCTCCATAGGAAACACAGGTGGTACAAACTTTGCCGATTCAGCTAGAATACTATACTTTTAATGATATGAACCCGCTTATGTCTTTATATAATAGAATAGAAATACTTTTATTTGAGACAGACTCGGCACAATGGTTACAAACAAAAAGTAAAATAGAGCAAAGTACAGAATATGGTACCACCTCAGCATTCGCTGGGCATCACACACCCAGCGGTGGTTTACAGTTGGCACTCTGCAAGTGTGATATTGTATGTATGGTGGGCTAGTGACCGGAACTTCATATATAAAGCTCATATTTTTGTAAAAATGGCTGGAACAATGTGTCATTTGATCCACTTCAGCTCCTCAAGGAAGGCCCACAGTGCCTTGATATGATTGACCATTTCGTGGAAGGTACTTGGGTTTTCAAAATACTTTGCCCTGCATCTAGCATCCACTCTGCAGCTTAGAAGCAGATGGGCTGCTATCTCGTCCTCCATGCAGGCTCTGCCAAAAGCTCTTAAAATAATTTTTATATTTATTAATAATAAATAATGTTCCACAACTTTCATACAACGCTATCTAGTCCCAAACTATGCAGAGCTTATGTTCTGAGTACTAGACAACTGATAAACATACTTACATATTTCTAAATACATATATATTATAGATAAATTATATTCAAACACAGAACAAATTATCCTGCTCATTTTATCTTGTTGTGGGGCTGGCCCTGTGCCAGAGCACTTTGACCCTTCTGGAGCTTTTGTGCTATTCCCCTCCTGTCTACTCAACCCCTAGCCCTCCGTGCACCTTCTTCATAAGTCCCAGTATGGCCTTAATGGGGCTGAGCCTGTAGTCCTCTGGTCTTGGATATGGTTGGCCCAGATACTCTAGTATTTTGGAGCCTTGTGCTGCACAGTCGCACAGCATGTGTAGCATATTCTCCTCTCCATCTCCACAGATCCTGCAAGTCGGGTCGCTTGCTAGTCCCATGTTTTGGAGCTGTTTGTTGGTGGCATAGTGCCCCATGAAGACTCCTGTAATTGTTCGGAGCTGTGATCTGCTCCATAGTTTTTAGGTCCAGGCCTTATCTACGTCATTGAGAAATAGCTTTGCATGCATCCTGCTCATCACTAAAACATTTGTTTTGGGTGGGAATCAAAGCCACAACCTCTGGCATAGCAGTCAAGGCCATAAACCAGTAGAGCAACAGGCCAGGATATTCTATTTATTTTAACCAACTCCGTTTCATTTCAGATATGCTTAAGAGTTCAACCAGGTAAACAGCAACTTGTAGAGCACATACTCGTGAACCACTTCCACTGTCCTCCAAATGCAAACATGATTAACCGAGAGATTTATATCTGTGACTATTGTCACCGACTCTTCTTCAACAAACAGCTCCTGATAACACATATATATCACTGGCATACCAAAAAAACACAAGAAAATGCACTGGTCAGATATAACTGTCCCAGGTGTTGGAAGATGATCCGAGCAAAGTCTGCGTGGTTCCATCTACTATACCACGGTTGTTTCAACGTTGGAACATGTCCGATTTGCCTCAAAATGTTTGAAAATCATAAAGAAATGCTCGAACATGTGAAAACACATCCGAGTACATTCCGATGCAGTATTTGTAACTTCCAGACTACTAAGGAGTGTTACTTGAACAACCATTTAGCTAAGCATAGGAAGGTAATCGAATTTCACCCTGACGATGATGTGTCAAGGTTTTTTTTGCCAAATCAAATGGTGTCATCGCTGAATAATCGGATGATACATATATTTAAAGGGATTCCATTGGCTAAGGAAGTGAAGATTTGTATAATGTGTAGGGCTTTAGCCTTTTCTGAAGAGGAAATGAAGCAACATATATTTGGCGCTCACGTGCCGGAGGAAAAATTGAAGAGTAAAACGCATCAGTGTAAATGTGGTGAAGAATTTTTCAATAGCGTATTGTTGAAGCATCATATTTTTAAAATGAAAGGGAATCATGGAGTTTGGGGTGAGTTGAATTTTAATAATTAATAAGTTTCTTTCGTTGTTAACACCTCTACAGCACACAATAGATAGGTACAGAAGTCAATCCACATACAAAGCGCGTTCGAGCAACGCACACATAGACATCGCTCACGGACACGACATGTCATGTCATGTCCGTGAACGGGCGCTGTCAGTTGAGACTGGTCATCTCTTAGCTGCCAGTTGCTATTTTAATATATTTATTTAGTTTTTATTTTCACTATATTTACATTTTTCTCACATGATAGCGACAAGAAACATGTAACAGAGATATTTGTAATTAGAAAACATGATTGAAAAGAGTGTCCATAGAGTTTCTTGCACATTTTTCTCCATAGAGATCTACGCACACATTCCAAAGAATGTGCAATTAGCATATTTTTTTCTGACTGACTGACTTGAAACTCAAAAGTGCCTGTAAATGGTTTATTTGAAATAAAATGCTTTTGATTTTGATTTTTGTAAAAAGATATCTCGGCTCAATTCAGCTCAATGCGAGCTCGAGTGCTATCCGTTTGAGACACGCGTCTGGGAACTTATTTGTGGAAAAATGGACGAACAAAACAAACCTTATTCTAACTGTACAGTGGTAATGAATTGACGTTTTTTAGACTACCAGTTGTTTCAGAGAGGTAAGTAGATATTTGATTGTATTTTGATGGTTTGTTTTAACGTAACACAAAACAGGCCTCGCGCCGAGAAAGAAGAGAAGATGATTTCGTGTCCATGTACTTAATGTATGTACAATGCAGATTAGGTAGGCATTTATCACTCGTCTCGTCTCGCACTCGGACAGTTCGGCGCCACGCGCTGACCCTAGCGCGATCGCCGAGCGTAGGTATGAAAAGTGAAGTACACTTATAAATGAGATTGACTTCTGTACCTAGCTATTTTGTCTTTTATACCGCGTACATCGAAGGACTGAAACCATTTGCCTGCTACGGTCTTCCCGTCTGATTATAATTTACATATCTTCAAGGCTAGGTGAATAGGCTATTAATCTTAAAAAAACTGCTTACTACGAAGTAGGATTGCAGTCAAGCACTAGTTTATATCAATTAAAAAAGGTTTTCTATTTTATAAATAAAGAGATTTTTTTTTTTTATTCCGCGTCTATCACACAACGCCGTCTTTTCCCAAGCTAAGCAGAGCTTGTGTTATGAGTGCTAGACAACTGATAAACATACTTATATATTTCTAAATAAATACATATTATAGATAAATTACACCCAGACACAGAACAAATGATCGTGCTCATCCCACAAACATTTGTCCTGGGTGGGAATCGAACCCACGACCTCTAGCATAGCAGTCAGGGCCACTAACCACTAGACCAACAGGCCAGTCATTTTTTTTATTGACTCATTTTGTTATTAACTGGCTCGCGCTTGGCCAGAATTTATCTGGTGGTAAGCGATGTTGTGGTCAATGATGGAGCTTCCTTGTCTAGAAGTAACCCATTCAGCTGAAATTATGTTGGAACTAAATTAATATTTCGTCTTTCCAGATGGTGCATCACCTGCGCCTAACACGGAAGCAAATCCGAGTGAAGATAATATTGTAAATGTATATCAAATATATGGGATAAGTGAGTATATTGTTTTTCTTCTTATAGCTGTGGTGGCTAAGGCTTGCCGGACGGTGAGCTGCCCATTGCTCGCCGTCCGGCCGTCCGGTAACCGTCCTGACCAAGCCCGAGTCAACGGTCAGTTTTCCACGTGCGCGTCAAGAGTCCACCAGAGTTGAAGCCTACTTTATCCATGCGTTGTGTGAAAGGGAACCCCGGGACACCTGGAAAGAAGGTCCATAGAAGTGGTTCAGTAAAAGTCTGACACGCCATCTCGCCCCGCCCAAAGCGGTTAAAAGTCAACGGTTGAATTTCCACCTAAAAAAACGCGCAAACCCAGCCAGGCGCATTACATTGTGTAATTTATTCTATCACTACTGCTTTCAAAACGGTGACGGAAACGGTGTCCTAGAACCAAAAATTCGAAGACATGTGACATCCACCTATTCACACTGGGCCCGCGTGCTGGATTACGGCCCTTTCCCTCTCCCAAACACTAGAACACTGTAGACTCCGCGAATTCTTAGATGACTTCCTATTACGACTCACTTTTTATTATGATTATTTTTATTGTACTTTTGGGTACAATATTGACTGGTCTACACTGTCCTTACATAATATCTACTAATACTGTAATATGGAAATATTGTAAGAATAACCATTTTTTCTAAAAGAGTATCTTATCTGGCTGTGGGGCTGGCCCTGGGCCAGAGCACTTCGACCCTTCTGGATCTTTTGTGCTACGTCCCTCCTGTCTTCTCAACCCCAAGCCCCTTCCTTCTTCATGAGTCCCAGTATGGCCTTGATGGGGCTGAGCCTGTAGTCCTCTGGTCTTGGGAATGGTTGGCCCAGATACTCTAGTCTTTTGGAGCCTAGTGCTGCACAGTCGCACAGTAAGTGTAGCATGGTCTCCTCTGCATCTCCACAGATCCTACAAGTCGGGTCGCTTGCTAGTCCCATGTTGTGGAGCTGTTTGTTGGTGGCATAGTGCCCCGTCAAGACTCCTGTATTTGTTCGGAGCTGTGATCTGCTGTTCCTCCATAGTTTTACGACCTATTTGGACCCATGCACTAGCTTCTGACGTTTTATAAGTACTCATGTAGTCATATGTGAAGTAAAAACATTTGAATTTTTACAGAGGAAGCCAAAGCCTCAGCAGTGGGAACTGTATAATGCTGATTAAGCTCATGCTAATATCTCTTGAAGTTAAAAGTCTCCAAAATCTTGAGCATCGACACCGAGTTGCTTTTTTTCTACAGGTTGCATTTCGGGGAGTGTGCGTCGGAATTCATCATCATATCAGTCGAAAGACGTCCACTTTTGGACATAGGCCGCCCCCAAGCGTCGCCACAATAAACGATCCCGTGCGTCTCGCATCCATTGGATTCCCGCAACCCTTACCAGGTCATCGGTCCACCTTGTAGGAGGCCTTCCAACGCTGCGTCTTCCGGTACGCGGTCGCCACTTCAGAAGCTTTCGGCCCCAACGGCCATCTGTTCTGCGAGCAATGTGCCCTGTTCACTGCCATTTAAGTTTGGTGATTCTTCGTGCTATGTCGGCAACCTTGGTTCTGCTGCGAGCATAGCCCTTTCCATTGCCTTTGGGTGACTTTAAGCTTTCTTATGAGGCCCGTTGTGAGTGACCACGTTTCGGAGCCATGTGTCATCACTGGCAACTCGCACTAGTCTTAGACTTTCGTCTTGAGACGCTAGGGTATGTATGCATAACTTAATTCCGTCTGCGCCTGTTTCATCATCGGACCACTAGAAGTATGGCGATATGCCACCGGTGGCATTCGCCCGAGTCGTAGGTGAGGGTGTTATGGAGCCGATTGCTACAGTGACAAAGTTCCACGTGTATCAAATGACGTTTATCAATATATTTACGTAAACATAAAAGGGGGTTGACGCGCCACTCGTGGGGGTCGCGCCGTGCCCAATCTGATAAGATTATTCAAATTATGGCGGGCGCACACTTTTTCGCACTAGTGAGAAAAACAGCAAATTTTTATGATTAAGTGTTTGAAAATAATATATTATTATTATCTTTTCAGGTGATCCACTAACGGTAGGTATGAATGAAATAATAATTACCGGTCTACAGAACCATGTGTCTGCAGAGGAGAGCGAAAACCAGCGCCTGATGAAGTATGATGCAATGGAGACATAGTGCAGGATATTGACTATTATTTATTACTATTGATTCTAGAAGCATGAGGATGTTATATGTATTTCTTTTTTTTTATTATTGACAGGCTCTCGTTTAACGAAAGCGAGGAATATTGTCGACGATGGAGCACGCTTACCTAGAAGTAACCTATTCACATTTGACTTAAGGGCGTCGAACTCGACATACATTTTCACTATTTTTCATACAACCGCTCTTACGCGATTATGACGTTATTACATATTTTTCGTTAGATATTAAGGAAACACAGTATCTTGTGGATATTATCCAGGCTTCTATTGAAATCAATTTATAAATTTGTGTAAAACTAATCCAGTAAAGACATCTGAAAATCTGCTATTTTGCATGAACAAAAAAGTATAACAAGATTCTGAATGACGATATATTTTTTCAAAAACTCAATGATTTAAAAAAAAAACACGTATTTCCTGGAACAAGTTTTGTAAAATATTCGAGTAAATCACGGAATTACCGAATGCTAACAGAGTTTTTAGGGGTTATCTCTCTTTTTTCGCGTTGCGTCTTCGTCAAACATCGCGTTGGATTGCGTTAGATGAAGTAACAAGCTTTCAAACCATGCTCGATGTTGACGATAGGCGAGTGGAAAAGGACCTTCTTAAATATCTCTAGGTTGTAGCTATCAAGAAACTCAGACTTCAGACCGGGAATTCCAATAAAATACTTGTAGGCAAGCGTGCTCCATCGTCGAACACATCGTCGCTTACCATCAGGTGATATAGTGGTCAAGCGTGAGTTTATTAATGATAATTTAAAAAAAAAACCGTTGGCACCCGGAACACGGCTTTTACTTTCTTGACGAGACGGTCTAAAAATAAATTTAATTATACATTAACTACAAATTATACACATTTTATTTTATTATTATTAAAAATGTTAATATTTTATTTTAATTTGTGCATAATAACTGAAATTATATTTTTGTTTTTTATTAGTTAATGGTTTATGATTTGTAATTGTAATGACATAATATATAGTCTAACGATAATAATTTATATTTTCCCTTTAATACATACATATTAATTTAATTTAATTGATGATTTAACATTTAATAATAGTGATTTATAAATTGATCAAAAACATGTTTAAGTGTCATAACAATAATATAAATAATTTTAAATGTTTGCATGCCGAATGGTAAAATGTGGCTGAGCTGTAATATAATCTTAAGAACTATGTATTACCCATATTTGCAAAATAAAATTCTATTCTATTCTATTCTATTCTATTAGGTTTACGCCCTATTTCTTTTTTATTAAATACCACAACAACGAAAAATTCCACCACTGGGGTCCAAAATCTTGTACTAGATTCATGACAATTACACTTTTTCGTGTCGATGTCTGTGCCACGATGTCTTCTCCTCACAATTCTACGCTAGGCGGTCCTGGGTTGGGCTTCCTTGAGGTCTCTCTCGATGTTAGACCAGGTTAATGGTGGGCGGCCTCTCCCTCTCTTTTGTTCGGGTAAAAGGGCTGTTTTTACCACATGGTTTTCGCTACACCTCTCATTACATATCCATACCATCTTAGGCGGTGCTCTGTAATTTTTTCCGTAATGGGCGCAACTCCAAACCTGCCCCAAAGGTACTCGTTGTGCACTCTGTCTGTGACACGGTGTATACGGTAATTTCTTTTTCGAACGAGATTGTAGATAGAAATTAAAAACGTCGACTTGTATATATGTTGTAGTAAATAGGCATATATAAATAATAACGATATGGATATACTCAGCCAGGCGCATTACTTTATGTAATTTATTTCATCACCACTGCTCTCAAAACGGTGAAAGAAAACATCGTGAGGAAACCATGTCTTAGAACCAAAAATTCGAAGACATGTGACATCCCCTGCACCCGCACTGGGCCCGCGTGGTGGATTACGGCCCATTCCCTCTCCTAGAGAGGAGGCCTGAGTCCCAGCAGTGGGAACATTATAAGGCCGACTATGCTAACTATATGGAACAGCGATGTGGAGGAGTATTTTGACGTACTTTGTGTTTTTGTATTATATATATGTACATAGTTAGGTTTTAGTATAGTTTAGTTAATATTTAAGTTTTTATGTAAAAGATTGGTACATTTATAAATTAACTATAACTGTAAAAATAAATAACGATAAGTACCATATATATTGATATTTCGATAATTTTTGTTACAATTTTAGCTGTAATGGTACAAAATAACGAATATTGAAAATGAAAAGCAATATTATTTAAAAAAATGCCTTGGACCAAAAGCCCGTTGTTCAAATAAAAAAAAAATACGTCATCAGGCTTATCCAATAGTGTAGATAATATATATCGTTTTTTTTTTTAAGAGAAGTGTCTTTAGGAGCGTCCATTTCGAGGTACAATTTTTTTTTTGTCGAAATTGAGGATAGATTTGTAAATATCTCGCGGTGAAACTGTTGGCACAACTATTTAGGCTCTTTATTATTATTTTTTGAGTAATTCAGTGCGGTGTATTTTAAGATATAATGAAAACTAAGTGCCTTTTTGGTGTTTTTTTAAGGACTCTCCTCTTATTATAATTATAAAAATATACTTTTAGACATTTCATAATCTGTAGAGAATACTACGCAGCCTTATTATATAATAATTAGTTGATACCATAGATTTAAATCGTGTGAGAAAAAACTATAAAACATTTGCTCATTCGCGTTTACCTAATCCTGCAACCTAATCATGCAAAATGCAAATAACTTAGAAAATTTGAATTTTGCAGGTTACCCGTGAGCATTTACTTTAAGAGGATGCAACTCAAAATACATTTTTACTTTTTCATACAACCGCTCTTACGCGATTATGACGTTATTACACATTTTTCATTAGATATTTTGAAAACACAGTATCTTGTGGATATTATCTAGGCTTCTGTTGAAATCAATTTATAAATTTGTGTAAAACTAATCCAGTCCAGAGCTCTGAAAATCTGCTATTTGCATGAACTTTGACTGTTCATAATTTTCTAAAAAATTTAAAAAGTCAAAAAAGTATAACAAGATTCTGAATGACGACAATTTTTTTAAAAAACTCAATGATTAAAAAAAAAACACGTATTTCCTGGAACAAGTTTAGTAAAATATTCGAGTAAATCACGGAATTACCGAATGCTAACAGAGTTATCAGGCAATGTCTCTCTTTTTTTGCGTTGCCTCTTCATCAAACATCGCGTTGGATTGCGTTAGATGAAGTAACAAGCATTTAAACCATGCTCGATGTTGACGATAGGCGAGTGGAAAAGGACCCTCTTAACAGTATCCGTAGATACATTCAGCATGATAACAAGTTAATATTTACATTAAATATTTTCAGATCGCAGCTTCCATTATATTTATAAACGACTGTAATTAATTAATTCCTATCAATTTCTATCCCATTCTTATAAATTTTAGTAATAATATTTTTCTGCAATATTTAATGTAATTATATTATAAAACTCTAGACTAATATTATAATGCAAACAATTTCTTGTTTGTTTGTTTATTTAAAAGCGGTAATTTTAGGAAGTACTGGTTCGAATTGAAAAAACCTTTTAGTGTTAGATTCAACAACGCCTTTAGGATGTTATTACGGCCTCCACACAGAGGGATTCGCAGCCATTTTATGCAAGAATTTGGCCTCCTTATTAAGCAGGATTCGTGCGAGTGGTACTGGCATTCTGGCGGTTGTTGCAGATAAAGGCCAATCCAAACTATTGCCATGATTTACTTTTTTCTTTATATATCAAAAGGCCAATACCAGGAATCAATAGCAAAAAGAACCAGGTCTCTAAACCGTTACCGAACGAAGATACGTATAGAAACATTGCTAGTACTTTTTTTTTGTCAGGCGTTAGCTGTTTTTCTTATAATAAAATTAAGACGACTTGAGGATTTGAGTTCTTTTTAACACTAAACGCTTTCTACCACACCCGGCGTTATATGCGAGCGAGAGTCGCAGAATAACTCATTAGAGAAATCGTGTAATATGAGAAACTTAGAATATCAAACAAGGAGTTTTTTTATTTAAGAAAAATAACGCCAGATAAAAAGCAATAGCGATCTACGAAATAGTCTTTAACTTCGTTTGGTTACGGTTGGTAGGCATAATTCTTTTTGCTATTGATTTATCACACAGTCCTTTAAGATATGGCCTGCTGGCATGTTTCTTTTTTCTTTTTACCAAAATTGAAACTTTGGTGAAAAGAAAAAAAAAACATACACTGGTAGTTGTGTAACATATTATAATATATATGTATATATTAATAGTTATGTATTGTGTTTTATACTTAAAGAGACTGATCAGTTTGTTAGCAGTACACCGCTGACTACCCCCTGTATCATTTTAAGTTCTTACGGTCGCCGTCCGACCGTCCGATAACTGTCCGGACCGAGCCCAAGTCGTCGATGGGGCGTAGTGTATCACGCGCGCCTCAAGGAGGTGTCAGCAACCATAGGGGCCCAACAGGCTCGAAGCCTACTGGGGCCATGGGTGATCCGAAAAAGAACCCTGGGGCCCTCAAACGAGGGCAAAAGAGGAACAGGAGTGGGTTTTGACACGCCCTCCCGCCCCGCCGAAGAGCAGGAAATGTCATTGGATGATTTCCCACTTTATAAAAAAAAAAACACTAAAATGAATAATTTTAAAATTCGAACCAGTAGTTTCTGAAATTACCGCGTTCAACTAAACAAAGTTTTGTAATATTAATATAGATTAATTATATAATTTTAAATTAAGTGATACCTATTTATGTATATAGTAGTACCTCATTTTGTGTAGCCAATATTTAATTGATTCATCGGCTTATTCCGTTTCTTGTTCCCAAAACAGGGGGCTGTTTATGGTGGATACTCGGAAACGCGTGTCCATATTCCGATTATCCACCCTGAGTGGGCTCTCCGCTCTCTCCGGACCGAGCCCAAGTCGTCGACGGCGCGTACTGTTCCACGCGCGCCTCAGGGAGATGTCAGCAAATCGTAGGGGCCCAGCAGGGTCGAAGCCTACTGGGGCCACGGGTAGTGTGAAAGCGAAACCCGAGGTCCTGGGACGAAGGCAGCGAAGGAACAGGAGTGGGTTTTTAGTCAGTAAAAGTCTGACACTATCTCCCGCTCCGCCCAAGAGCGTGTTTTGTCATAAGATGATTTTTACCACCCAATAAAAAAAAAAACCCTGAGTGGGCTGGATAATCGGAATTCACTTCCGATTTGGTCCGACTTTTTACCCCTAGTAGGTACAGTTGATATTTCATTAAAATTAAATAAAAACTTGCATCCTATATTTCTAAACATCACATTATTAAACAAACAAAAAGTGCAACCCGCACTCTAATGTCACAATTCCAGCGTTTGTGAAGTTAGTGTATAAAGTGTATAGTAATATGTATAAAGAAATATGTACTGTAACTGTTTACAAAAGTTGTTTAAAACGAAAAAATAGAAATCTAATTATTTTCAACACTTGGCCTTTGCCAGATTTTGCTCAATGAACCCCTTAATATCAAGTTCATTGAGCAAAATAGACTGTGATTTAGATACATATTTCATTCGTGTAAAGGTTAGGCCCAGAAAAGGGTTTTTTTTTCTTTACTTCATTAGACGTAATAGCGAAGAATTGTCATGCCAAGTTTGCGCGGCTGACTGCATACAGGCGGGGGAGAAAATCGGAAGAAAGATGTGTATAAACAGACACGCATTTTCGACTGTCTACATTAGGGTGACTGTTTTAGGGAAGATAAACGGAATAAGGCAACTTACCACGCTTGTAAATAATGTATTTTGTTTAATTTAATAAGTTTAAGCAATATAATGTAATATACGCCATTTTTATAGCATAACTGTGTTTTATTCTTAACCAACTTCAAAAATAACATTCATTCCCTGTCGCCCCCGCGGTGATTGCCATCGGAGGCAAATGAGAATAAAAATTACCAGTTACCACCGGCGGTAACCGGGAAGTCACTGTCCCCTCTTCAGTTTCGCTGTACATTGCTTTCTCCATCGTAGTGAATAAAAGGATGAGGCAACTTATTCTTACTCTTATATTACTTATATTTTGATTTTGATATGAATAAACTTGTTAAAATTCGCATTCACCGCCGACGGCGATTGTGAATTTTTATTCCCATTTGCCTCCGATGGCAATCCCCGCGGGGGCGATTGGGAATGAATGAAAAATAAGGAGGTTTTATGTTCGGCTGTGTATTTTTTTTATGTATGTTTACCGATTTCTCGGTCAATTGTGGACCGATTTAGAAAATTATTTTTTTGATTGAAAGTTTATACTCCCAAGTTGGTCCCATAGAAATTTTGTTATGAACTGATGATGAACTTTGAAGATATGAAACAGAATTCCTCACACAGCAGAAATGACGCAAAAAAATTGTTTTGTTTTTACGTGTAGTCGACTAAAGGGAGAAAGGGAGGGGATATATCGAACAGATCTGAAAATAATATATCCTAGCCGTGGCTTGACTTAATGGAATTGTCATGCAATGTTTTCATTATTATATTCTATAGGTACCTTTCTATAAAACTTGCACACTAAGTTTGACTGAGGGGTCATTTTTAGTTGTGGTACCGCAACTAATAAGTGTAATATAAAAAACTTCTTAGAAAAAAATACAACCGACTTCCATATAAAAAAAATGATAATTAAAAAATGCAAAAAAAACTTTAAATTTCAAAGTCGGTGTTAACGAAAAGACATCTATTATAGAAACTTTCGGTTGTACCTTTTTTAACTGACTTCAAAATAAGGAGGAGGTTATGAATTCGGTTGTTTTTTTTATCATTTTTTTTAAATCTGTCGTTTGTAGACCGATTTGCATTTTTTTTCCTCTAAAAGGATATGTTTCCAGACTAGTCCCATTTTTTCAAAATTCAGTTCTGATGATGGGATCCATGAGGAATCGAGGGAACTCCTCAAATATTATAGGCAACCATATACTGATTTTGGTATTTTCATCGAGAACTTAAGCATTTACAGTCAAAAAGTAACATTTGATGAAGTGGAACTAATGAAGACTAGAAATGATCTACGGAACTTCAGTGATTACAAATTTTACCGATAGAAAGTTGCTTTATTCCTGAGTGTCAAAGGGTATATTTTATGTATGCGGGCGAAGCCGCGAGTAAAAGCTAGTCAATAATAAAAATAAAACAAAATTAAAAAAGTTACATTATTTAATACGTATCGGCCTAGTAGGCTACAGTCTGTCGTGTCTTCATTCCTCGTGTCATCCGAATAAAGATCCTGAAAGATAATATGAAACATTTTAAAGAATATTGCAGTGTTGTCTTTTTTAACCCAAAGGTTGACTGGTAGAGAATGCCTTGTTGCATTAAGTCCGCTTATGTACCATTACTGTACATGAAATTTAAATAAATATATATTTCTTTCTGCCATTGTTCTTTGGAAGAAGAAATAGTACATTTTGATAGAAGTGGAGAAAGATTTTCATTACGACAGGTGGAATTCGCCCGAGCCGCAGGCGAGGGTTTTGTATAACCGAGTGCTGCAGTGACAAATTTCCACGTGCATCAAACGACGTTTTTCAATACACTTGCGAAATAAATTAACGCGTGTTGATCGGCGACTCATGGACTCATGGCTTAGCACCCAAATAGAATCGATTCTGTCGCGGCGAGCTCGCACACTTTTTCGCTCTAGTGCGAAAAGTAGTCACTTGCGCGCTTTTAGGCACGAGCGGCTTTTCGAGTACGTGTATTGAAACACATTTCAGTATTTGTGCCTTGCACAGGACAAATAAACAGCAAAACGCAAAAAAAAAACTTAAGGTAATTTAAATGCTGCGGATTACCCTTGCGCTGTCATCATCGTCATCATCATTTCAGCCAAAAGACGTCCACTGCTAGACATAAGCTTCCCCCAATTGTCGCCAAAGGACTGGAACAATTTACCTGCTGCGGTGTTTCCGTCCGATTATAATTTAGGTGTCTTCAAGGCTAGAGTGAATAGGCTCTTAGTAAACTAGTGCACCTGACCATCAATGATTTCATTACCGCTTACCATCAGGAGGGACCGCAGTCGAGTACTAGTTTCATCATCATTTCAGCCGCAAGACGTCCACTGTACCACTGTTGTCACTGTTGGACATAAGCCTCCCCCAAGCGTTGCCACAACGACCGATCCTATGCGTCTCGCATCCACCGCATTTAAAATTTCAGGATTCTAGGTCAGCAGGAAGCCTATGAATTTTGATTTCCTTGAATGTGTCGAAGTTTTTTGCGACATAAACGGCCGCATCTTTTTTTTTCGTTAACTTAGAAGTTTGATTTTTTCACTGCATCATGGGGCCGCAAACTTGACTGTATGTTTTAATTTCAACTCGATACCTCCACGTGTTTCCAAGATAAAGAGTCTTGACAGATAGACGGATAACAAAGTGATCCTATACGGGTTTCGTTTTTCCTTTAGAAGTACGGAACCTTCATAAAATGAGCTGGAAGACTAGGTTACCTGCTAAGTTGGTAGCTGTTCCAGCCAAATCCTTTCCAGCACCTGTAATAGCAATTGAAAATCATTGGTTGGCAACATGGTGGAACAATCCAACTCGCCTGCGATTCCGAAGTGATGCGATGCACACTTACATAATCAGCTTTATAATGTTCCCACTGCTGGGACTCAGGCTTCCTATCTAGGAGAGGGAAAAGGCCGTAATCCACCACGCGGATCCAGTGCGGGTTGGTAGACGTCACATGATTTCGAAATTTTTGTTCAAGGACATGCCGGTTTCCTCACGATGTTTTCCTTCACCGTTTTGAGAGCAGTGGTTATGAAATAAATTACACAAAGTAATGCACCTGTATGGCGATCCGATGCGGTTTACGCGAATTTAATGCAATACAGCTCTTTCCTACGAGTCGGTGCTTCAGTTGCAATTTATTTAAAACATGCCAAGTGCAAGAGTTCGCGCGAAAATTTCAAACCAACTGATTGCGTCCACTTCGCTTCGCTCATCGCCACACCGCACCCACGTGTGGTCGGTAACGTAGGCCAACACAATAGAATATCAATTGTTTATTCCATTCGCGCCGTTTTGCTTCGCATTTATAATATCAGTAAGGATGTGAGATTACCTGTGATTATGTGTGATGCTTGCCCAGCGGCATCTGTAAACAACCTCAAATTATAATATTTTTCTAGTTTCGTATTGATACGTTTAATCACATCATCATCATCATTTCAATCGAAATACGTCCACTGTTGGACATAGGCCTCATCGCCATAACAACCGGTCCTAAGCGTCTCGCATCCGTAAGATTCTCGCGACCCTCACTAGGTCATCAGTCTACCTTGTGGGAGTGGTACTACCTCGTGGTCACCACTCCAGAACCTTTCGTTTTCACCGATCATCTGTTCTGCGAGCAATGTGCCCTGCCCACTGCCATTTAAGTTTGGTGATTCTTCGCGCTATGTCGGTAACCTTGGTTCTCCTGCGGATATCTTCATTTCTGATGTAATCACGCAAGAAAACTCCGAGCATAGCCCTTT
Organism: Mythimna vitellina; assembly: GCA_949316375.1. Taxonomy (NCBI): domain Eukaryota; kingdom Metazoa; phylum Arthropoda; class Insecta; order Lepidoptera; family Noctuidae; genus Mythimna; species Mythimna vitellina. The sequence goes on from OX438714.1 coordinate 11,944,972, forward strand.
CCTTCATCCTTTGGGTGACTTTAAGCTTTCTGATGAGGCCCATTATAAGCGGACACGTTTCGGAGCCATGAGACCGTTAAATTACATGTTAGAAGTAACTGTCTTTGACAATTACTACAGGTAGTCAAACGCCAGAAAATATATTATAGTATAGATAGCCAGAAAGTCTGACCATCAGTTTATCCAAGGAGTATCGTGTTTCCCAGTAACTGGGTTGTGGGGGTCTGATAGGCAGGCGCTCCATGTATAACACAGGTATTCAGCTGCATCCGGATAGCCTGGAAGCCGATCCCAAGCTGGTTGGGAAAAGGTTAGGGAGAAGAAGATGACTATTAGGGCTATATTTCACCGGGACACCATGGCGGCGTGACCAGTCGTCACTACCAACAAAATGTATACAGCTCTATAGAGAGCTACTTACCTGCCTCCCTAGCCAAGTTACAATCGTTTCGTTCGCGCCGAACGCCTCGAGTAGGCCACGTAGGCGCCTCCGATTCTTTTGTTTTGACCACGTGACTGAACAAAGAAATCGGAGGCGTGGCCTACTTGAGGCGTTCGGTGCGAACGATACGATTGTAACTTGGCTATTAGGGCTGGTGTCCGTTTGGTTGCGCAAACAATTTGGGGGTTCGACCAACTCGGACGCGTGCACTTAAGGTTAATTTTGATACTGTCTCAGTGTAGTGTAGCGATTGTGGTGTCTAGTTTGGTAGCAAAAGGACACTATGGCTGCGCAGCTTGTCACGCCGCCATGGTGTCCTGGTGAAATATAGCCCTTAAGGTACCTGCGATCTTAGTCTCTGCACCAGTTAATTTTTGAGCCGCACCAGCTGTAAGTACAAAATATATTAATAGCGTTGCATTAACTCTCTTGAGCTCGTAGTTGTACAAGTGTCTCTGTTTAATATATACATAAAAGCGAAATACCACTCACAGATTAATCAAAAATCTCAGAAACTATAACACCTACAAACTTAAAATTTGGCAGGTAGGTTTCTTATAGGGTGTAGACATCCGCTAAAAACGAATATTACAAAACTCCACTTCTAAGGGGGTAAAACGGGGGTTGAAAGTTTGTATGAAAGCCCTATGTTTTTGAAGTACAGTAGACTTGAAATTTAAAATGTATGTTCTCTAGATGGTGTGGAGGTGTACTAAATATATACATATCAAAGCTCAGCCGAAACTACAGAGCCTAGCATCGTGAAATTCTACTCAAGGTTTTCTTTTATGACATAAGCAAGCACTAAGAGATGATTTTCCAAAATTCACCCGCTATGGGGGACATTGCTCGCAGAACGGATGGCCGTTGGGGCCGAAAGGTTCTGGAGTGGCGCGTACCGGAAGACGCAGTGTTGGAAGGTCCCCTACAAGGTGGACCGATGACCTGGTGAAGGTTGCGGGAATCCGATGGATGCGAGACGCGCAGGACCGTTCTTTGTGGCGACATTTGGGGGAGGCCTATGTCCAGCAGTGGACGTCTATCGGCTGAAATGATGATGATGATGGGGGATAAAACGGAGGTCCAAAGTTTGTATAGAGAAACCGACTTTCACACGGGAGGAGCCGCTGTTAGAAGCTATTATCCTTAATAAACCTGATGCTACGCTATACAATCCCCGTTGTAACCAAAAAACAAAGGTCCCTTGAGCTCACAGTTATTCAGGTTTTATCATCATCACCATCATCATTTCAGCTGATATACGTCCGTCTGTTGGACGTAGACCTCCTTCAAGTGTCGCCACAATGAACGGTCTTGTGCGTCTCGCATCCATCGGATTCTCGCAACCATGTTTTGAGCACAGGCGTAGGGTAGCCAGCCTTTCAGTGTTTTACAGAATGTATTTTGGAGAGTGTGCACGGGAATTGCACATGACTTGATTCCACCATCACATTTCTACCATCGGACAACCCGACGAATGTCGAGTGTCTATCCTTACGTTGTTGAAACCTCTACCGTCCAGACCAAGCGTTTAGCCTCGTCGCTTATACCGCGAACATTGAGGGACTGGAACAACTTGCCTGCTGCGGTCTTCCCGTCCGTTTATAATTTAGGTGTCTTCAAGGCTAGAGTGAATAGGCTCTTAATAAACTATTGCGCTTCACCATCAACGATTGCATCACTACTTACCATTAGGTGGGATCGCAGTCAAGCATGAGTTTATAACCTTTACCAGGTCATCGGTCCACCTTGTAGGAGGATTTCCTACGCTGCGTCTTCCGGTACGCGGTGTATACAGAATATATAAACTTGAATAACTTGGAGCTCAAGGAACTATAGATTTTTTATCATTTATAGAAACTTTTCATTCACACACAGTTTCTCAAATCATCATCATCATCATTTCAGCCGATTGACGTCCACTGCTGGACATAGCATAGCATAGCATATAGCATAGTCAGCCTTATAATGTTCCCACTGTTGGGACTCAGGCCTCCTCTCTAGGAAAGGGAATGGGCCGTAATCCACCACGCGGGCCCAGTGCGGGTTGGTGAATGTCACATGTCTTCGAATTTTTGGTTCTAGGACATGCCGGTTTCCTCACGATGTTTTCCTTCACCGTTTTGAGAGCAGTGGTGATGAAATAAATTACACAAAGTAATGCGCCTGGCTGGGTTTGAACCCGCGACCTACAACTCGTAAGTCAGGGCCGTTACCTCTCGGCCACCACTGCTCTACACTGCTCTACTACGCTGGACATAGGCCTCCCCCAAATGTCGCCACAAAGAACGGTCCTGTGCGTCTCGCATCCATCGGATTCCCGCAACCTTCACCAGGTCATCGGTCCACCTTGTGGGAGGCCTTCCAACGCTGCGTCTTACGGTACGTGGTCGCCATTCCAGAACCTTTCGTCCCCATCGACCATCTGTTCTGCGAGCAATGTGCCCTGCCCACTGCCACTTATGTTTGGCGATTCTTCGTGCTATGTCGGCAACAACATAGCACAGTTTCATAGTTTCCCAGTAGAAAATGATAATTATGGTTAGCATTTATAATTATTAACCCCCGGCGGAAAAGAGGTTATAAGTTTGACGTGTCTGTGTGTCTGTCCGTGGCACTGTAGCTTCCAAACGAATGGACCGATTTTGATGCAGATTTTTTTGTTTGAAAGCTGACTTAATCGAGATGGTTCTTAGCTACAATTTATGAACATCTGTCCTGGCGTCAAATATTTTAAAGATGAGCGTCACTGAGTCAGGGGACCGCTAAGTAAGGAACCTAGGTAAGCTATAGATTGATATACAATAAAACTAAGTTCATACGTATATTTGAAACTATTAGGTATTTTCTATTCGTTAAAGCTAACTTAACTTCTGCACATTGCGGTCCCCCGACTCAGTGACGCTCATCTTTAAAATATTTATAGATTCTTTTAATGAAGTTAAAAGAGTAATTTGTTAACTTATTTTTTAATTTCTTTTTGAGTCAGGGTTTTTTTTAAATTTTAAATAATTTTTTTTTAATGAAATCAAGTTTTCAACGAAAATCATTTTTTTCACAGCAAGCTTTTGTACTCGCTATAATTAATACTCATCAAAACCATTCCAAAAAGCTCAAACACAAAAAGTTTATCTGAGATCCTATGGCCACCTTTCGATTCCACCATCAGATGAGCTCTATATCATAATAATTTTGCATTGTCATTTGATTTACACATCGACGCTTGAAAGGTAAAAATTACCAAGCGACATCGGGTAAACTTTAGAGGAGAATGATTTAAAGTTGATTTTACATTACATTTTACAACCTATTTTTGCCTGGATGCGACGCACAACTTGGATTTATATATTGTATGTGTTTTTCTTATATTATTGTTTATATGTACACGATAGGTTAGTCTCTGTCGGCCCCGGCCACGTGCAATAGACAATAGACATAGACAACCACAGACTAAACTATAGACATCGGACAAATGTGTTTTGTCTAGTGTCTATGGTGCAGCACAGTTATGCCTGGTTTATACATGGTCCGACAGATTGATGTATTTTATTGTGTGTCTATTTGGGCAAAATAAACATGTTTCTTTCTTTTTCTTTCTTCTTTTTTATTTTTTTAGAAAACAACAGTTAAAAATGATGAAATAATCAGATTTAGATATTATTAACATCATGGTTAGAGTATCTAAATCCGATTATTATTTAAACTTTTTTTTTCTTAAAATTTTACCTTTAAATCGCTCTCCTGTACAGTTTACTCAATGTCGCTTAGTAATTTTCCCTTTCAAGCGTCGACATGCATGCCAGCTGAATCGGTAACTGAGAAGTGAATCAAATTTAATTTGTAAGATTTGATTACAGATAAACATCGGGACAGGTGAAACTAAATGAGAGCTTGCGCGCTTGTAATAAGACATTTTGCGACGGCCAAGAATATATTTACCTGCGATGTTGGTCGCTTGTCCAATCATATCTACACCAGAACCTGAAAAAATGGTTTTTGTTAAAATCCATAAATAGCATTAGTAATGGGTGTGTTATATAATTCGGAAAAGTGTAACCTCGAATTCGGAAGTTCAGAACTTTCAGAATTGGAACCAAAACTCCGTTACATCTATACTCTGCATTAATGTTGCTCTGAAGTTATTTCCCTCTCCATGAAATAAATCAAGCTACTAAAACACTAACAATATTTTTTTCAAAGCTTTTTGGCACACATACAGTCATTGCCCCCCTTTTCTGTCAAATACATCCAAAGTTGTCTTTAGCGATAAGATCGCCCATTGTTAGGGTGTTTTTAATATTGTGCGGTTTTGTTCACGCCTTTGGAATTGTCCCGCACTCGTAACCCCCGCAAATGTCCATTTTATACAAGTATTTATTGTAATGCGTGGAATACGTAACTCCGAGCATAGCCCTTTCCATTACCCTTTAGGTAACTTTGAGCCTTCTGATGAGGCCCACTGTGAGCGAACATGTTTCGGAACCATATGTCAGCACTGGCAACACGCACTGGTCATAGACTTTCGTCTTGAGACACTGAGGTATATTGTATGAGAAGATACCGCGCAGCATGATCGAATCAGAAATGAAGATATCCGCAGGAGAACCAAAGTTGCCGACATAGCACGAAGAATCGCCAAACTTAAGTGGCAGTGGGCAGGGCACATTGCTCGCAGAACGGATGGCCGTTGGGGCTGAAAAGTTCTGGAGTGGCGACCGTGTACCGGAAGACGCAGTGTTGGAAGGCCCCCTACAAGATGGACCGATGACCTGGTGAAGGTTGGCGGAATCCGATGGATGCGAGACGCACAGGACCGTACTTTGTGGCGACATTTTGGGGAGGCCTATGTCCAGCAGTGGACGTGTATCGGCTGAAATGATGATGATGATGTGGAATACGCACGCGGTACGCGTTTTTTAGCATTTTGAAATTTTCTGCATGTGGCGCAAACCCACATGCGTGATGAAACCTGCACGATATTAAAAACACCCTTACACTTTAATAATTATGATATCCTATAAACTGGTTAGACACTTTTTTAACCACTTTTTTTTTTGTTAAAAATTGAAAAATTACCTGATTGAGCACCAGATGACACTGTTTTCGATACATCACTAACTTCAGATGCCTTTTGCGATGTCAAAGCAGTTACGGCGTCAGACCCAGGAACCTTAGATGCTAAGTCTCCAGGAGAAGGTGCCCCAGATAAAGATGGTAGGCCTTCTAATCCTGGCAAAGCAGATAATGATGGCAATCCGCCTGTTCCAGGCATTGCTGGTTGACTACCAGATTCAAGCGATGTTGGTAATCCAGGTACAGACAGTAAACTTCCTGATCCAGGTACAGCTGGTAAACTACCTGATCCAGGGGATCCTGACAATCCAGGTACTGTCGGTGGACTTCCCGATCCAGGTATTGTAGGTAAACTGCCAGTGGGAAGTGAAGCAGCATCACCTGGCAATCCAGCTTCTGTAGGATTGGGAGATGCAGGTGGTGCAGGGTTTGACAAACTACCTATTAATGATAAGGAAGATGCAGCAGGATTGGTAGGACCAGATGATGGTAAAATATTGTCATTAGTTGAAGGCAGAGATAGTCCGCCAGGCAAAGTTCCTCCACTAGCTGATGGTGGAGTTATTCCACCTGGTAAAGTTACTCCACTAGCTAGTGCTGGAGTAACCACACCTTGTAAAGTTACTCCACTACCTGATGGTGGAGTTACTCCACCTGGTAAAGTTACTCCACTAGCTGATGGTGGAGTTACTCCACCTGGTAAAGTTACTCCACTAGCTGATGGTGGAGTTACTCCACCTGGTAAAGTTACTCCACTAGCTGATGGTGGAGTTACTCCTCCAGGTAAAGTTACTCCACTAGCTGATGGTGGAGTTACTTCACCCGGTAAAGTTACAGCACTAGCTGATGTTGGAGTTGCTCCACCTGGTAAAGTTACTCCACCAGCTGATACTGGAGTTACTCCACTAGCTGATGGTGGAGTTACTCCACCTGGTAAAGTTACTCCACTAGCTGATGGTGGAGTTACTCCTCCAGGTAAAGTTACTCCACCTGGTAAAGTTACTCCACTAGCTGTTGGTGGAGTTACTCCACCAGGCAAAGTTACTCCACTAGCTGATGGTAGAGTTACTCCACCTGGTAAAGTTACTCCACCTGGTAAAGTTACTCCACTAGCTGTTGGTGGAGTTACTCCACCAGGCAAAGTTACTCCACTAGCTGATGGTAGAGTTACTCCACCTGGTAAAGTTTCTCCACTAGCTGTTGGTGGAGTTACTCTACCTGGTAAAGTTACTCCACTAGCTGATGGTGGAGTTACTCCGCCTGGCAAAGTTACTCCACTAGCTGATGGTAGAGTTACTCCACCCGGTAAAGTTACCGCACTAGCTGATGGTGGAGTTCCTCCACCAGGCAAAGTTACTTCACTAGCTGATGGTGAAGTTACTCCACCTGGTAAAGTTACTCCACTAGCTGATGGTGGAGTTACTCCACCTGGTAAAGTTACTCCACTAGCTGATGGTGGAGTTACTTCACCCGGTAAAGTTACAGCACTAGCTGATGGTGGAGTTGCTCCACCTGGTAAAGTTACTCCACCAGCTGATACTGGAGTTACTCCACTAGCTGATGGTGGAGTTACCCCACCTGGCAAAGTTACTCCACTAGCTGATGGTGGAGTTACCCCACCTGGCAAAGTTACTCCACTAGCTGGTGGTGGAGTTATTCCACCAGATAAAGATACTCCACTAGCTAGTGCTGGAGTAACCACACCTTGTAAAGTTGCTTCGCTAGCTGATGGTGGAGTTACACCACCCGGTAAAGTTACTCCACTGGCTGATGGTGGAGTTACCCCACCTGGTAAAGTTACTCCACTAGCTGATGGTAAATTTAGCCCAGGAGGAGTAGTCACAGATAAAGACGGCGTAGTCACACTTCCTGAAGCAGTAGGTGCACCTAACCCTGCAGTTGATAACCCGATAGTAGGTATCCCAAGTCCTGCTAGAGTCACACTAGGAATTGTCAAACCTGCCATTGCTGACACACCTTTAGCTGTCGACGCATCATGAGAAGGCGTTGTACCAAAAATCAAGGGTGGCGTCATTCCTAAACCTGGCAATGTTGGTATCGAACCCGAACCAGGGATTTTTGAGTCATCAGCAAGAGCCGGGGCGTTTATGGACGGGGTTTTTGTGTCTTTGTGGGCACCAACAACTGATGAGGTTTTTAAAGATGATTTTTTCGAAGCCTTTTTAGATGGTGTATGTGCTCCTCCTGAGGAAGGCTTGGCAGTAGGATTTAAGCCAGGAAATATATTCGGTAATTCAAATAAGCCATGAGTACTGGAATCAGTTTTAGGAGGATTCAGTATATTATTAGCTGCGACAGCTAGGCCCCTAGCTGGAGCTACCACGGCGTCAAATATTTCTACAGGATTAGGAAAGACAGGAACTGGTTTCTTGGTCACGTGTTTCTTTGCAGCATGGTGTACTGATTTTTTGGCATGATGTGCCGTGGGTTTTTTGGCATGAGCAGGTTTTGGAAATAGGCTCATTTCTTGATTATTTACTAGTACTTCTGTGAACAAAATAATTTAATCGGTTATTTTAATAACCAATGTGAATTAATTTTTTAGGTGTTGGTTTTTGTGCTGTTTCAAACACAGGAAATATTTGAAGCAACAAAAAACCAATATATAGCTAGATATGCATTCTACGAAAAAACACTTAAGTCAATATTATCGTTCCTCGCGTATTAGTAGTTAATTGGGTAGTTGAGTAAATTATTTATATAGACTCATAAACACATAACCTCTCTTGCGTTGCACAGTCGGGTATGTTTGCTCTCAAACTCGTGAATTGGTTGGTTCTTACGTCAACGTTAGTCACGCAAATGTCACAATATGGCGGCAACCAGATGCCATATTGCGAAAAATAAGGTCAACGAACTATGTCAAATGGGGTATCGTGGAATAGGTATTTGAAAATCATTATTAAGTTTCTTTGATCATTTTTCATTTATACTTACCACTTTGGATCTAATAATTTAAATGTTGTTAGCAATCTTTGTAATTATAATAGTTTATGATATCATGTGGAGTATCAAAAAGATTTCAAAAATAAAAAAATAGTATAGAGTTTCAAACAAGCCACTTTTCAAGCAATATGATACAGGTTTTGGCATCAAATCAACCAACTTCATCAGACGGATTGGAAAGCATTTTTCTTGCAGTCGAGTGTTTTGATTTTTTTTTTATTCATTGTATTTCTATCTAAAAAACAAAAACAAAAAGAATTTTTCAAATCCGTTCGATTTTTCAAATCAAGGCAAACTAGGGGAAACTGTCAAGTAATAGAAGAAGGATGCACAAACTACAATGTGACGTCATCGCCATTAGGTTACGCGTGTGGAAAAGAGATAGTGAGATGCTCCCACCACGCGCCTACTCTACATCATAGCAATATTTAAAGTGCTAAATGCTGCTTCATTTTACAATCAATTTTGAAGTAAGTTTAAGAAGATATTTGGTATTATTTGTTGTTTAGTGTTAGTTACTTTTTACCCAACTACGGCAATACCAAAGGTGGGTTATGATTTTGACAGGCTATGTATGTGAGTATGTTCATCTGTTGCTTTATAGCTCCTAATCTGCTTATCGGAACTCGACATATGAGGTATCGTTAGAACTGTCTTAATTGTCCGCTGAATATAGGCTACGTGACGTGTCATAAAACTCGATATGGCGCCCTCTAGCGGACAAAAAGTAATGTGTTAAAAAATAAAAATGGAGATAAACACCCTGTGGTTGGTATCATTTGAAAGGGCTTCCCTTGTATATTTCCAAAGTATTTTCAAATTTAAAGTGACGCCCTCTTGCCGACCAAAAGTATATTTGTTAAAAAAAAAATGTTAAGATAAATACATAATACACTGTTGCTTGTTATTAGCCTTAATTTGACAATTTAGCTTTTACAAATAAATAGTATAAATGCACAGTGATTTAAAACCAAAATTGTTTAAATTAAAAGTAAACAAGATTTTCAGGATACTGAAATAAACAAGGTAACTGGAAAAACAAGAACAGAACAAAAAGAAAAGCTGTAGTCACATCATAATAATATAGGTACCAACCGAAACACTTTAATTTCGTGTGACTACGGCTTCTTTTTTCTGTTCTTGTTTTTCCAGGGGCCCAAGTCTGCTATTTTTATAAATTCGTCATTCCAACACGATCCCATTGTCATTTTGCTAAAAATTCGTAATCTGATAAATCATAATGGTCGATCATTGGTCGGTCAATGATCTTGTGATATAATGACAATATCGAGCAGTCTCGAAACAAATTAAAAGCAATGACTGCACAATGACGTTCTAATCGTAGGTTACTGATCAAAGGCACTGTCAAAACTTTGACAGCTATCCGCTTATATCAAATATTCATTTGTCATTATGTATGAGATTACCATTCTATGTCATTTCTTTCAATGAAGTGTCAGTGGTTGACCATTGGAAAGTAATAATGACGCCATTATATTAGTAGATTACCAAACTTGGTCAAAATCAACAATTATGAAATCAATTATAGACCATTCTGACACTATTGTAATAGCAGACTTGAGGCCCAGTTACCTTGTTTACTTCAGCACCCTGAAAATCTTGTTTCAACATCGCTTTTTTTTTTGTCGTAGTCGGGTTTTAGTTTTTTTTACTTTTTTTATATACATATAATATAAAGCTGAGGCAATACACAACTCAAGTAAAGAAACCACCTTAGACAAACATTTACACAAATTGACACTGTATTGTATTATTCGATTTGGCTACTTACTGACGTCAAAGAAATCCGCCTGACACACGCACAACTGAAACAGAAAATAAATTTTCTATGAAAAACATTTTTTCAATACATTTACTCGAAAACTCGCTCTTATAAATAAATAAAAATAAAAAATAAAAAGCATTTATTTCAGGCAACTAATAGCACCCATATAACAATCACAAAACAGAACACACACACATTAGAAAATACATTTACACTATCGGACATAGTTAGTAACATGTCTGCTACAGCAATGTCCAATATAAGGGCAATCAATTCTGCCAGCAATCATCGCCAGAACTGTATTGGAGCTGCCCCGCACCCTGCGCACCAAGGACGCGCACCACTTGCACATAGTGGTGTGAAAACAGTCGGTGCGCGCTTCCGCAAACATGCCCGATGCACTACAGAAGCGGGGCAGCCCCAACACCGCCCTGAACGCGTTGTTGTATTGGATACGGAGGGCACTGTAAACCGCTTGTGTGTAGGAAACCCATAGGCTGCACGCGTACAATGAAGTGCAAAAAGCTTTAAAAAGTGTGATTTTGACCTCATTTGAACACCGTGCAAACCTACGGGCTATCATATTTGCTCTTTTAGACAGTGCCCTTCGCTCCCTTTCGATGTCGACATGGTCCCTCAGGTCAGCTGTTACCCAATGCCCTAAATATTTAAATTGGTGCACCCGTTCCAAAGATACACCATTCAGGCGAATGGGTGGTACATGTTGAGGGCATTTGGAGCCAGCCTGAAAGACCATGTATTGACTCTTAACACCATTGTACAAGAGGCCGTGACGGCATGCGTACTCCTCACACACTTTTAGCAACCTCCGTATGCCACAGACCGACGCACTCAGTAGCACCATGTCGTCCGCATAACTCAAGTTGTTCACACAGACTCCATCAACGTAGCAGCCAACATGGTGACCACTAAGAGCGACAATGAGTGCATCCATGTACAGATTAAACAGGGTGGGTGAGGTTAACCCACCCTGCCTCACTCCACATTCAAGCCTGTACGGCTCCGACAACAGCTTATCCCTAGCGCTGTTAGGCACGCAATTGACTGTTTTCTACACTAATGCGAAAAAATGCACGAGCTCGCTACAATTGGTGATGTTATTTGTGCTTCCTGAAGACTTACTTCGCAGTACAAGTTATTCAATGAAGCGATCGTCTTTTGTACCACGTACATCGAAGCATAGCAAAGCAAAGTCGGCCTAATAATGTTCCCACTGTTGGGACTCAGGCCTCCTCTCTAGGAGAGGGAATGGGCCGTAATCCACTACGCGGGCCCAGTACGGGTTGATGGACGTCACATGTCTTCGAATTTTTGGTTCTAGGACATGCCGGTTTCCTCACGATGTTTTCCTTCACCGTTTTGAGAGCAGTTGTGATGAAATAAATTACACATAATAATGCGCCTATTTGAAATCGACCTACATACAGCTCGTAAGTCGGGGCCGTTACCACTCGGCCACCACTGCTCCTACATGCTCGTACATCGAAGGACTGGAACAATTTTTTATTTTGCTGCGGTCTTCCCGTACAATTGTAATTTAGGTGTCTTAAGGAAAGAAAGAAAGAAAAATAGTTTATTTGGTACATCACAAGGCACAAAAATAATATTAGATAACACTAAACACTAAAAAAAAATAATCAAAAATATATAAAAAAACAGTAGCAAAAAGATATAGTTGCGTGCCTCACGGCTGCACCAAAATAGGTCCAGTTCAGCATAAATGCCAGGCAACTAGTGCCTGATGCTGGTTTTCAACTGAACCTGTAAGGCTAGAGTGAGTTCACTGCTTACCATCAGGTGGGATCGCAGTCAAGCACTAATTTATATGTATCATTGAAAAAGAACTCTTGGATATGGATAAAGTGAGAAATGAATATATTAGGGGAAGTTTGAAAGTGGCGCCAGTGACTGAAAAGTTGAAAGGGAATCGTTTATCTTGGTATGGTCATGTGAAGAGGAGGGATGAAACGCATGTTACTAAAAGAGTTATGAGTTTACATGTGGATGGATGGAGAGGGAGAGGGAGACCAAAGAAAAGATGGATGGATTGTGTGAAGAGTGATATGAAAGAAAAGGAAGTTAGTGATAGCATGACGAGTGACAGGGCAGAGTGGAAGAAAAAAACGTGTTGCGCCGACCACAAATAACACGGGATAAGGGCAGGAAGATGATGATGATTGAAAAAGAACTCTTAAAGACTTACCAAACATAATATAATAAACAGCCTCGCCATGATCGACACTATTCGGCTAATAACTATATGTTAATTTACCGAAATTAGTTCTCAACATATCTTTTATACACCACGTGCGCAAACATCGTCGATTTATTGTTTAAACATTAAACTGGTTGAATTGATACAGGTGTATTTAACAAAAATAGAATACATTTTCAATGGTGTCCGGTTGGGCCAGGAGAAATGCGATTATTTAGGCGTAGGGTAGGTAGCCTTTTGGTATTTTACGGAATGCAGTTTTAAATGCGAGCAGGAATTATATGGCTTGATTCAAATCCATCATCTTTCTACCATCAGACAAACCGATGTACGGCGAGTGTCCATCCTTACGTTGTGGACACCTCGTCATTTATACTGCGCCCTGATCCTTAGCAAACTGGCGGACGACGAGCTTACCATTTCTCATCATATGACTGTGTAATTCTTTTTTTTAATGATATATACTGACTTGAGTGCGATCCCACCTGATGGTAAGCAGAGATGCAGTCGTTGATGATGAAGCGCTTTAGTTCCTAATCACTCTAGCCTTAGCATAGCATAGTCGGCCTTATAATGTTCCCATTGTTGGGACTCAGGCCTCTTCCCTAGGAGAGGGAATGGGCCGTAATCCACCACGCGGGCCCATTGCAGGATGATGGATGTCACATGTCTTCGAGTTTTTGGTTTCTAGTTTTAGGACATGCCGGTTTCCTCACGATGTTTTCCTTCACCGTTTTGAGAGCAGTGGTGATGAAATAAATTACACAAAGTAATGCGCCTGGATTACGCCTTTCCACTGAGTCTAAAGCGGCTAGATGGCATTTTGCAGCACTAGCCTATATGTGACTGTCGTTATAGTACACACAATCTCCACACCTCAGTATGTCGCTTAACTTTAATGAGCAACTCTTGTGTCTGCTCACATAGCCTCTCTGCTGACCTCTTCTTGATTTGGCACGTCCTAAACGTTCTTGAAAGTCGCTGCCTACGTTTACAATCGCTGCCTACGTTTACAATCGCTGCTTTTATAGCCTCAAATAAAATAACGTCATTTTAATGAATTTCATGAAAACTTGATGTACTACAATTTGCTTGATGTCGATGTGAGCCGAATAATATAATTCTACATTATGAAAACGTCATTAGAGAATACTTCAAAATATACTTTTGTTAGGGCTAAGTAAATATACAAGAGCATGTAGAATGGTACTTCCTGATTTGATTAGCATTGTTTTAGGAACACATTCATTGTGCGTATAGCTAAGGAGTGGAAATCCTTGCCGGAATCTGTGTTTCCTGATGGCTACAACCCGGGAATCTTTAAGTCTAGAGTGAATAGGTTACTTCTAGGTAAGCGCGTTCTATCGTCGACCGCATCGTCGCTTTCCATCAGGTGAGATAGCGGTCAAGCGCGAACCTATCAAGAATAAAAAAAGCATCATTATTATCATAATCATTTCAGTCAAAAGACGTCCACTGCTGGACATATGGTCCACTAACAAACATGGCACATCGGAACCACGATTATTTGCACCTTTAATAATATTTTAGTTATAGTATATTTTTTTTTTTTTAGGCACTGAACTGTATGAATATCCTTATTACTGTTGGCTTAATGTACCTTTTTTGTAAACGTTATTTGCAATAAATTTATTATTATTTATTTATTTATTTTTTTTACATATTCATTACATTTTTAAATATTTCTTTAAAAAACATATAAATAAAAAAAACATTTAAAAATATAAAAAATAGTTGTCCGCCGGTGTTGGGAACAGGGTCCAAGCTACCGGTGGTTAGGGCTCCAGAGACAGGAACCTCCTCACAATGCGGGCCGTATCTAGGAGTACTGCCTTCTGTATCAGGCCCTTGATCCAACCGTGTAACGACAGCTTCGACAGATGGTCGTCGAAGCTTTTGGCTATAAGGCCATTCGCGGTCACGACAATCGGCACAATGATAGCCGAGTCCACATTCCACATGTCGACAACCTCGTGTGCTAAGTCGAGATATTTGATTTGTTTCTCTTTCTCAGCTTTCACGAGATTCTCGTCATGTGGAATGGTGACGTCGACTATCATTGCGCGGCGCGCTAATCGGTCTATCACCACCATATCCGGCTTATTGGCTACAATAGTCCGGTCAGTAATGATAGACCGATCCCAGTACAACGTGACATGGTCATTTTCGAGAACTGGGTCGGGCACATACCTGTAGTATGGTACCTCCGAATCCACAAGGTTGTATTTCAAAGCAAGTTGCTGGTGAATAATCCTGGCTACTTGATTATGTCTGTGCAAGTATTCGCCGTTAGCCAAACGGGAACAACCAGAGATAATATGTCTGATGGACTCACCAGGACGATGGCATGCCCGACACACGTCAACCGTCCCGTCCCTCATAATATGTCTCCGGTAGTTGTTCGTTAAGATAACTTCGTCCATAATTGCACAGACAAAACCTTCAGTTTCTCCGAAGAGGTCGCTGAAACGTAACCAGGCCACGGATGCCGAGAAATCTACATCAGGCTCATGAAGAGCCCGATAAAAGCGCCCGTGGAGCTCCTTGCCTTTCCATACTTCCTTGCGGTCATCAGTAGTAAGTACCACAGGTTTGCGCCAGTTCTCTTTAGCCATGGATAACGGGGTGAGTCCCTTGTCCATTGCGACCACATCGCGGTGTATACCCACGTCGGTTTTGAGAAAGAATTCTCTGAGGCTGCACACCTCGCGGTTGTGTAGAGTCTTTGCATTCAAAAAACCTCGACCTCCACACTTCCGCGGGATGTACAGTCTCATCACCGACGATCGTGGGTGATGCATCCGATTTGCGGTCAGCAATGTACGGACCCGTCTATCCAGAGCTTCTAGCTCGGTCTGAGTCCATTTGAGTATGCCGAAAGAGTACATTAAAACCGGCATGACCCAACCGTTGAAGGCGCGCACCTTATTTCCACCTGACAGAAGGCTGTTTAGAACCTTCTTCAGGCGGCCAAAGAAACGCTCCTTCAACGTTTGCTTCATGTCAGCAACGTTAATGCCTAACGCTTCCGACATACCCAAATACTTATAGGTTTCGGTCAAGGAGAGGGATCTAAGGTATATTGAATCTGAGAGTTGAATCCCCTCAGATTCCATAATCTTCCCTCGCTTTACATGCATGACTGCACATTTATCCACACCAAATTCCATCCTGATGGCACTACTGAAAGTTTCAGTTACCTTCAGTAGTTCCATCAGTTGCATTATTTATTTTATTATTATATTATATCAATCCTCCCGAAGTGTCAGCGCCACAATGAATGGTCCTGTGCGTCTCGCATCCATCGGATTTCCGTCACCCTCACCCGGTCGTCGGCCAACCTTGTAAGAGACCTACCAACGAACGCTGCGTCTTGTACTACAAGACAAGACGCAGCGTTGCGGTCGCCACTTAAGAAACTTTCGTTCCCATTGACCATCAGTTCTGCGAGAAATGAGCTCTGCCTATTACCACTTCAGGTGGGATCGCAGTCAAGCACTGGTTTATAACAATTAAAAAAAAAAAAAAAAAAGTTTAGGGATTCTTTGTCAAACTTAGTATATAAAAGACTTCAACGACGCGACGGGTGTTCCCTCTCCTAGAGAGAGGAGGCCTGAGTCCCAGCATCATCATCATCTTCCTACCCTTGTCCCATCTTATTTGGGGTCGGCGCCACAGGTTTTTTCTTCCATTCTATCCTGTCACTCGTCATACTATCACTAACTTCCTTTTCTTTCATATCACTGTTCACACAATCCATCCATCTTTTCTTTTGCCTCCCTCTCCCTCTCCACCCATCCACATGTATACTCATAACTCTTTTAGTAACATGCGTCTCATCTCTCCTCTTTACATGACCATACCAAGACAAACGATTCCCCTTCAACTTTTCAGTCACTGGCGCCACTTTCAAACTTCCTCTAATATATTCATTTCTCACTTTATCCATTCTCGTCACACCGCACATCCATCTCAACATTCTCATCTCCACTACATGCAATCTTTTTTCATCCGTCTTTTTCACAGCCCAACATTCTGATCCATACAGTATGACAGGTCTTATCACGGACTTGTAGATTTTACCCTTCAACTTGGGGGCATCGTGGGTCACAAATTGTTCCAGTGACCTGTCGCCATTTCATCCATCCTGTATTGATCCGATGTGATACGTCTCGGTCTACCTCGCCATCTCCTTGGATAAGCGACCAGTGGAAACATTAAAAGGCTGATTATGCTTATGTAACATACACGGACCACTCTTGCAGTCAGAGTCAACAGCTTGAAGATGAAAGTCATAACTGCTCAACAAGTCAAAATTTGACCGGCCTGTTGATCTAGTGGTCAGTGACCCTGACTGCTATGCCGGAGGTCGTGGGTTCGATTCCCACCCAGAATGAATGTTTGTGTGATAAGCACAATCATTTGTGGCTCATACATAATGGACCCTGATGGACTATAGTGGACCATGATGGTACATAATGGCCCAGAATGGACCTTGCTTGGCCATAGTGATTCACGATGGAACATGATGGCCCACAAAGGACTTTGAAGGGCCATTGTGGATCATGATGGAAAATGATAGCCCACAATGGACCTTGATGCGCCATAGTGGACCACGATG
This sequence comes from Mythimna vitellina, assembly GCA_949316375.1. Lineage (NCBI taxonomy): Eukaryota > Metazoa > Arthropoda > Insecta > Lepidoptera > Noctuidae > Mythimna > Mythimna vitellina. The sequence goes on from OX438714.1 coordinate 11,962,118, forward strand.
GAATGTGAAAGCCCACAATAGATCGTGATAGCCCATTGTGTAAATAAGTGGAGGATGGAAGGATAAACTTATTTTTTAAATAAAAATGCCAAGAAATCCTTAAATATCTTTATTTTATCGTCATGATGTATCGTCAAACACTTGAGCAGCTACAAATGCGTGTGGGATGACAGCGTACAGAGCGGGCGTGTCAGGGGCGCCGCACGATCGACCGTATGAAGTAATCGCGACCACTCGCCACAGGCAGCCATCTTGGATCTGCGCCGGACCTCCGGAATCACCCTGTGGGAAATAAATACGCTTAGTAACCAACTTCTTCCTTGCATATTATTTTTTAGGGTTCCTTACTGTAAAAGGAAAAAACGGAACCTTATAGGATCACTTCGTTGTCTGACTGCCTGTTTGTCTGTCTGTCTGTCAAGACCCTTAATCTCGGGAACGCGTAGAGGTATCGATTTGAAATTAAAACCATATACTCAGTCAAACATCTGAGTTTACGAAAAAAAAAAATACTGAAACTTGGCATGAAGCAAGGTCTCATAGCATAAGTATAGGAAAAAATCTGAAAATTGTAAATTTGTTGTTACGTCACAAAAATACTTTTTTTGCGATTTGAAAAAATCTTCGTAACTCAATTCGGGAATTAATAATACATTAATTAATTTTCTCGCCACAAAATTACAAAATACAGAGCAATAAATAGCAAATACATAGTATACTTTTATTATTCAATATTGTGGGAGACTGGTGCCTAAGCTAGGCTCAAAGTCTGTATTTCAGGACACCAGGATCTCCGACATTTACATTTGCTTATAAACTTACTAGAGATAATGTACTCGTACACTGATCACATAAATTACAATATTAGGGTAGCAAGAATAGTTTGCATTCATTCAAAAACTCACTAGGATCAGTTGTCGAGTCAGTGATTTTAAATTGTAATATGTTTTGTGTGTTATTTGCATGGGAAGTGTGTGATGTAGTGAGGTCGAGGTGTGTTTGTGTGAGTGGTATGTATTTGGTTGTGCGTTTATGAAGATAGTTTAGTGAATTGAAATGTTTTCTTATGTAAGTTTGTACGGAACCCTCAGTGCGCGAGTCCAACTCGCACATGCCCAGTTTTTTTTATTGATGACCAGCTTCCGCCGTGGCATTAGTACAAATACTTAAAGGGCTTATTAGAAATGGTTTTATTATTATTCAAGTAAAGTCTCAATAAACAATATTTATAAACAGCAAAGTTATTAGCGTTTGTTTATATCCCAAGATGACAGGCAATACTAGGCAGGCATTTTTGGTATTGTATTGTATTGTATATTGTTGATTATGAATGAATGAATGACGATCAAAATAGAAAAAAACACTGCGCGTAATATTTTCTAGTAAAAATAGTTATTCAATTCAAATACTTTATTGCGAACTAAGTGTACAGAGATGTGAACAATGAATGCTGGTTCTTAGAACTTAGTTAACTGTCAAGGCATTGCAATATAAATGGTTCTGAATCATTTAAAAAAAGGAGAAAAAAAATATGCATGCAAGTTCAACAGTTTACATTATCTATTATATTAATTATCGTTGTTCATATATTTTAAATTATCTATAATATTAAAAATTATCACTATTCATATATCTTACATTTTCTATAAAATTAAATATCATTATAATATTATTTATGAATGATTGATTCAATTATGAATTTGCCAATTATGACACGTTTGCGATTGAGTTTTTTCTTACTTTTGACTACAAAAATATGATCAGTAACGGGTACGGATAGAGCCCCATTTTTTTGTAATAATTAGAAAATAGTGATGTATACAGAATAAATAGTAGTATATCTTACCTTTTTTTTTTTTTTTTTTTTTGGGGTAACATCTATTCTTTATTTCATTCAGTACATATATATATACAATATAATATACAAAAACACTTAACTAATTAAAACTATATATATACATTAACGGCTACTCCTAACTAAAATATGGCGTCATAAAACTCCTCCGCATCGCTGTCGACCGGAAGTGAGCCCAAAAGGCTGGCAGCATTGCCACGTTGTATGGCAATGCTTAATCTCTGACCAAGGTAAAAGCCAGCCCTTGGGTCACGCGAAGTGTCAACTAAGCGTTTGGATATTTCTTTAAAAAGGGTATGAGCACTCGGACCCCACGGCCCAAGAGTTTCAACCCCAAACGGCTCAAAAATATAACTACCGACGAGGTTGTTATATTTTCGACGCTTGAGGTTCTCCGCAGCCGCAGCGGCAGCACCAGCACAGCACGATGAGCTAGGAAGATGGGATGGCGCAAGAGTGTCGACACAGGTAGCGTCCCACACTAAAGGTCTACCCATCTTCCACGGAAATAAAGACATACCGTCCGGTCTCTTACCATCGTCGCGTGCCAGGCCATAAGGTTCCAAAACAGCCGGAACGCCGACGGTGACAAGAGCACGTCGGATAATGTCATTAAGGTTCGCGTGCCGCGCTATGCGTCCCGCGCTTCGACTGCATGACAGGCCGTGGTGACCGAGGCTGTTGACAACTTCGCCACAGTGGCAGCGATGAGGAGAACAGCAAGGAGCGCCAAGGCGTAGGGCAACAGCTAAGCGGAAAGTAGTATCGTCGAACAAGGTGCCAATATTCGACGACGGCAGTGCGTGAAGCCAAAGACCTGACTCCCAATTCCCCACAGCCAACAGGCGCGCACGCTCCGCAGTAGTAGCTGATGTTAGCATTAGGTTCTCCTGGACTACTTTGCAGAGCGGCTCATCCCACCGTCTCTGGGAAGTTGGGTTGTCGGGTGGATTTGCATTCGGGCAAGCGAGTCTCCAGGCATCTATAGCCTCGATGAAGCACGGCACATTGAAATCAATAAGTAAGGGAGAAAGGATATTCCTGATTAATTTCTCAGTGCCGTGAACCGAGGATATAAAAGCTGGTAAACTAATACTAGTAATTTTGCGGACGCCGAGGCCTCCCATACGAATGGGAAGGGTAGCTTGAGCCCAAGCTCGGTCATCCATGGCCACGTTTAAAATTGACGTAAGCGTATGCCGGATAATTTGGTCCATTTTTTCCAAAAGATGGGGGTGTTTCCATAAATGAGAAGAGCGGAGAAAATATGTTAATTTAGGGCCGAAACAGCAAAACCGAATTATGGTGATGGCCGAATGCATGTTAATTTCCAGCAATCTTTCCGAAATATCATTAAATTTTTGAATTTTTTCCTCAACGAAATCGGGAAAGGCATCCTCGAAAATAGGAGACCCAAGGAGACGAAGAGAGCTTTTTTCTATAATTTTGATTTCTGGGGCAAAATAATAAAATAAATAATAAATAATCTTACCTGACAAGTATCTTTGCCACCAGATCTCTCTCCGGCACACATGTGGCTGTCAGGCGTCACTCCATTGGGAAGCTTGAGGGAGGTTCCCCAGATGTCCTGGCACTCCCGGAAATTCCAGACGTTGAGGGACACGCTGCGCAGCAGGAGCGAGTGGTCACCTCCTGTGATAGTCAACCAGCATAATAACATAGCATTATAATGTTTTTACAATTTTGAAATGCTCCCACTGCTGGGACACAGGCCTCCTCTCTCTAGGAGAGGGAATGAGCCCTAATCCACCACGCGGGCCCAGTGCGGGTTGATGAATGTCACATGTCCTCGATTTTTTGATTCTAGGACATGCCGGTTTCCTCACGATGTTTTTCTTCACCGTTTTGAGAGCAGTGGTGATGAAATAAATTACACCAAAAAATGCGCCTGGCTGGGTTTGAACCCGCGACCCAAAACTCGTAAGTCGGGCCTGTTACCACTCGGCCACCACAAAATCAGTCTACCAGATGATGATCAAAATCAAATAAAAAAGTGGGCAAGTACGAATCGAACTCGCGCAAGATGGGTTCTGTACCGTCTGCAGTAAAAAAAACGGCAAAAACAAATCACATTGGTTGTATGAGTACAATCACCAGTAAATTGAGTGACATTTTGGGATATAAACAAACGCTTATAACTTTACTGTTTATGAATATTATTTATTGAGACTTTACTTAAATAATAGCAATACCTTTTCTAATAAGCCCTTTAAGTATTTGTACTAATTCAAAACTAGTGGTGTATAATGTGATCCACACTAAGTAACCATCATCCATGGTGGGAATCCGATGGATGCGACACGCACAGAACCGGACATTGTGGCGACATTTGGGGGAGGCCAACAACAACAACAACAACAGTGGACGTCTTTCGGCTGAAATGATGATGATGATGATGATCCATGATTAGAAAGGGGAAAGAGATCGCATCACCCATGGCTCCAGAAGGCTTCGACCCTGCTGGGCCCCTTCGGTTGCTGACATCTCCATGAGGCTCGCGTGGAACAGTATGCGTCGTCGACGACTTGGACTCGATGCGGACGGTTAATGGACGGTCAATCGCAAGCCTGCGTTTACGGATTACAGATTTAGTTAAGAAACTGACCGTATTCAGTCCTCCCCCATCCAGTCGCGATGACACTCCTGCCCTCTGGCGGCGGGACTCCCAAACAAGCCGGACGAATCACCTCGGAGAACCTGGAATTATAAGACATTACCGAAATAGTTACATCAATAATTTAAACTGATGCAGCGACATCTATGAGGCCAAATATGAACTAAATCACAAAATCATGCTTCGCTGTATTCAAGTTCTCCGTGTGATTAGAACATTATACAACAGTCCAAAATAAACTATCGGGAAGTTGTAAAGACCAGACACAACAACCGTCTGGTCAAGTCAAAGTCAAGTAAAAAGTTTTTTTTTATTTCACACAGGCCTACATGGGCACTTATAAAACGTCAGAAGCTAGTGCAAGTTTCCAAATTGGTCGTTTCCTATGGAGAAGAACCGGCAAGAAACTCCATGGTTACTCTTAAAAAAAAAAATGTTTTTGGATCCTTGATTTTCAACGGAGGTTTGTGGGACTTATCAACCCCTGTTTTGCATACCTCTAAATTGTCTTATTGAGTTTAAGGTCGTAAAAATGGCTGCTGAGTCAGGTCGCTTAAAAACGTTATTGGTTTTTTTTCCGCTCGGTACAATCATTTGTATGGCCTATAGAAGCTACAGATAGGTGAACAAGAAGCGAGTAGCAACCATTTGTAGCGTATGGCGGCCACTGGCGTCAACCGTGTGCGCGTGTCTATATAAAAACTACAAGAAATACGTAGGTGGCTGTATTTTGTTGTTGTGGTCGGTGGCCCGTGTGCGTTGACTCGGCTTGGCGCAAACGGGCCACTGACCACAGCCACCACTTGTGGCCAGTGACAGTGACTTTGTCATATATTTTGTATAGACGCGCTGAACACGCGTGGGCGTTGGCGGTCACTGGCTACAGTAGTGTCCGCGACTCGCCAATATAATTATAGTGGTCAATACGAGCCACACAAAACGCCGACGCTTGCCACTGTCGCCCTCCTCCACGTATCGCACGCGTCACCAAAGAGCATGACGCCTCATGGATATTGATACATTCATATCGTCCATCGTAAGACTACACAGCAGGGTTATAAAATGTGGCGGTTTCCGAACTCACAAAACTTTTACAAAAGTGGTGGTAGCGCGCGACAGCCACCGGTGGCTGTGGTCGGTGGCCCGTTTGCGCCGAGCCTTGATATGAAAAACAAAATCAGATACTCACTTGACTTTCGACACCATCTTGATCAGTGCAACATCATGGTACGACCTTCTCATCTTGTACTTGGGATGACGTATGACAGCCGATATCTTCACGACTACAGCTCCAGGGTCGTCCAGATATGAGGAACCGAGCTGAACAGCCTGAGGTGGACCACTGTAAATATCGTTACTGGCATCAGTAAACATTGATGAATTAATATGAGATGAAATGGAATGGGGTGTACTTATATTAACTAACTACGAATATCTTACCTAAACTACGTCGTTAAAAGCGTCCTTCCAGTGATACAACATTGCCTCACCATCAACGATTGCGTCATTGCTTACCATCAGGTGGGATCGCAGTCAAGCACTAGTTTAATCAATTAAAAAAAAAACATTTCCATACAACCACTCTTACGTGATTATGATTACGTTATTACATCGTTATTACACATCTGTCTCTAGATATTTTGGTAACACAGACATCTTGTGGATATTATCTACTTTTTCTTTGAAATCAAAACATCATTTTGTGTAACATTGATTCAGTAAAGACCTTTGAAAATCTGCTATTTTGCGTTGACTTTGGTCCTTCACATTTTACTCATAAATAAAGAAAATATAACTATGACTTAATCAAGATTTTAATGGTTTCCTCACGATGTTTTCCTTCACCGTTTCGAGAGCAGTGGTGATGAAATAAATTACACAAAGTAATGCGCCTGGCTGGGTTTGAACCCGCGACCTACAACTTGTAAGTGGGGGCCGTTACCACTCGGCCACCACTGCTCTATTGCATTTTACTGTGATCTTATTTAGTCAAGGGGCCTGGCTTAGCTGAGTGATAACAATCAGTCACTATGTTCTTGACACCATAGTAGTAATACTCTGGATTATAAAGCAATTGAAAGCGAGTAATGGCATCATCATCTTCCTGCCCTTATCCCGTGTTATTTAGGGTCGGCGCAACACGTTTTTTTCTTCCACTCTGCCCTGTTACTCGTCATGCTATCACTAACTTCCTTTTCTTTCATATCACTATTCACACAATCCATCCATCTTTTCTTTGGTCTCCCTCTTCCTCTCCATCCATCCACATGTAAACTCATAACTCTTTTAGTAACATGCGTCTCATCCCTCCTCTTCACATGACCATACCAAGACAAACGATTCCCTTTCAACTTTTCAGTCACTGGCGCCACTTTCAAACTTCCCCTAATATATTCATTTCTCACTTTATCCATTCTCGTCACACCACACATCCATCTTAACATTCTCATCTCCGCTACATGCAATCTTTTTTCATCCGTCAGTAATGGCATACAACATTATATTAAGTATTTGCGAAACCTGAATACAGTTTGTTCAGAATCAATAATTGAATCGATTCCAATAATTTGTACACTGTAGATTTTTTTCCAAAAATATTATTTAAAAAAGGTCATAAGACGACACTAAGTACAACTCAGGTCATGGCAGGTCTTAGCGGGCATAAGACGCCAGTGCACAGCAGTAACGCCTCAGTCGCCCGGAAGGCCCGGTGACCATGTATTTGTGCGGACAACCAGCATATAACTTTGTGATTTTTCATGGTACAGTTATAAAATTTTATAATTATATAGATTTTTCACATAAAAATACTAGACACGTGTTTCGGGTTTTACATATACCTACTAAAAATAATGTTGTGTAGTCTGTGGTACATACCTTTGTACATTGGCGTCTTTGTCCTGATAGGTGCAGTGTCCCGCAGTCAGCACGTATCGGTCACTGATGAGAGAGCCCCCACATTTCCAGGAGTAGCCGACTTCCTGGAAGAAAGAAGAAATTAAACTCTGGATGCTCAATGCAAGTTAGTTGAAATTATTTAGGTGTTAACAGGAAGAGGATTTTTGAACAAGTGGAATGTCATTGAGGCCGGACACATTACAAATAATTAGTTTGTTAAAGCTAATTAGACACCTTGCTACTATGTGATGTTGATCAGGCGTTACAAAGTTGAGAAGTGCTTGTCCAGCAGTGGATTGACGCAGGCTAGTCAGTGGCGGGGTAAGATCTAAATCTGATGTGGGCAAGGTACATTTTGCGAGGCCTTCTGGTGGCGTAAGAAAACGGATTTTTTCAAATGTATCACAATCTAACAGTGCAAGTCTGACGTAAACTTTAAACGTCCACTGTTGGGTATATGCCTCCCTCAAGTATCGCTATAATGAACGGTCCTGTGTGTCTCACATCCATCGGATTCCTGCAACCATCACGAATTGGTCCATATTGTAGGAGGCCTTCCAACGTTGCTTAAGTGGCAATGTGCAGGGCACATTGCTCGCAGAACAGATGGCCGTTGGGGCCGAAAGGACCTGGAGTGACGACCGCGTACCGGAAAACGCAGCGTGGATAGGTTGTTTTAATTACCAGATTTGCTGAAATCTCTTTAAAGCGTGCGTCGAACACTAAACGCCGTCGACGATTCGGGCTCGGTCCGGACGGTTAACAGACGGCCAGACGGCGAGCTACTCATTGTCCACCGTCCGCAAACACGCCTACGGTGGCTGGAAATTGGGGTCAGAATCCCTCACGCGTGCGGCCGCCTCTTTCGCTAGCATTACTGCTTCGCAGAAGGAGACGACCGCCTGCCATTCTCCTCACTCCGGACCATGGCCTGTATCAGGGCCTGGCACGAGAGGTCGTTGCCGCCGAAGGGTATCAAAGGGTTTAAAAGATGAAATTAAACTTACTTGAACTTTTATCCATCCTACTATAGCCATGTGGGGGAAGTCTCTTATGTTGGCGACAGATCCTCCAATGATCAGGGGCACGTTGATAGGCGTGCAGTCAGACACGTTGAACTCCCGACCATCAGAACTTGGCAACAGAGGCAAAGCCACCACCTTTTTCACTGTTAGAGACCGGTAGTACTCGCACACTGAAAAAGACACATTACAGGAACATTAGAAAAGTCTATGGCCAGCACGTGTTGCCAGTGATGACATATGGCTCCGAAACGTGGTCGCTTACAATGGGCCTCAAAAGAAGACAAAGTCATCCAAAGGGCAAAAGGTCTAATAAAATTATACTCGGAGTTTCCTCGAGAGATCATATCAGAAACGAAGATATCCGCAGGAGAACCAAGGTTACCGACATAGCTCGAAGAGTCGCCAAATTTAAGTGGCAGTGGGCAGGGCACATTGCGCGCAGAACGGATCGTTGATGGGGACGAAAGGTTCTGAGGTGGCGACCACGTACCGGAAGACGTAGCGTTGGAAGGCCTCCCACAAGGTGGACCAATGACCTGGTGAGGGTCACGGGAATCCGAAGGATGTGAGACGCACAGGACCGTTCGTTGTGTCGACGCTTGGGGGAGGCCAAGCCAATATAAGGCGGGAGCTTCGCTCCGCTTCGTTCCCGCCTTAGCCTTCTAGCCTGACCCATCCGAGTCGGGGAACTCTGAGTCGGGGTGTTAACCATAATGACTTTTTTTATATATACATATATTAAACGTGAGACCAAATGATTTTCGATTAAATAAATATAACGTTTATTTAATCGAAAATCATTTGGTCTCACGTTTGGTCTCAAACAACGTTGTACTAATTAAGTTTTCGAATAAATAAATGTTATATGTATAGAAATTATATCAACAGTTGGTATATCTCACGTTGATTATATCTTATGAACGGTAATAAAATGAAATTAAACCAAATGAGTTTATACGTTATGAGATGCACCCCAATGAATCACTCGGTAGCATTCTGGTGATCAGTGGTGGCCCAGTGTTAACGGGATCGTTATTTACGAGTTGTAGGTCGCAGACCTAAGTTTATAGCTTTCAACTCGTTACCTCCTATAAGGGTTCCGCTTTTTCCTTTTGAGGTACGGAACCAAAATAAAGCTAAAACATTAATAATTTTATACTCACTCCTCTCAGCCTTATCCACAAATCGCCTCTTCTGATAATCTGTCATATCATCTTCATCAGGTCCAATCAGAATCTCAGGTTCAGGATCAGTTTGACCAGTAAACATTACTGAGCTAGAGTCTGGTGGTCTATCGAAGTTTACATAATTAGGATTGGTGGTCACTGGTCTATTTGTGATTGGTGGCTGATTAACATTCACAATAGCTGGTATAACTCCTGGCTGATTCAATATGGGATTGTCTGAAGGATAGTAGAAGCCACCTTGGTTGAAATTGTTAGCGTTCCCCCAATTGTTGTTATTGAAATTGTTAGCTGGTCTGTTCGTGTTGCTGTTAAAACCAGAACTTCCTCCATTATTACTATTAATAACTCGATCATTAGTATTGAAGTTCGTCGTTCCTGTATTCCCAAAGTTATTAGGTCTATTGAATCCGTTGTTACCGGAATTAAATCCTGGATTTACGTCTGTATTTAAGAAACCGTTGTTATTTCTATCGTTGGTTGGTCGATTCGGAAAATTGATGTTTTGATCAGTATTGAATGCTTCTTGGTTATTATTAACATTACCGTTAACTCTGTTTCTGTCATTTTGAGGTCTATTAGCATTGCCATTAAAATTGTTGTTAAAATCAAAACTACCTCCATTGTTGATTAAATTGGCAGGCTTAGGTTGGTTATTGGTCGCAAACGTTTCTCTGTTATTGACAGTTTGAAACACATTCTCTGTAACTGGTCTGGCTCCGTTAAAATTGTTCCCGAAAACGTTCTGTGTGGTTCCTCTATTCGGGTAATTGAAGTTGTAGGCTTCAGTGGTCGTTGTCGTCTTAACTCTATTCCTATGTGCTTTAGTTGTTACTTCATAAGGATTATAAAACTCTCCAAAAAGTATATTGCTATATTCATTCTTATTATTAAAACTTCTCGAATTTTGACTAGAATTAGATTTTGTTGTTTTTCTACTTGGTTTTTCTGTTGTCGCGAAGACATATTCATACTGGTTCGTCGGAGGAGGTTTTTTTGTCCGTCTCTCTTCTGGCAAAAGTCTCTGTTCTACAGTTTTCTTTCTGTTGTCTTGTCTGTTCGTCTGCCTATGTTCTGGGGCTCTGGTGTCCCCATTGTTAATGTTGAAGCCATTGCTTTGATAAGGCTGAAATAATTGTTGTAGTCCTTGTAGGATATCTGGAAAAAGAAAAATGTAGGGAATTAATATGCATTGTATTATTAAATAGTAAAAACTCTTATTTCTGACCATAATTATTTAAATTTTAATTAATTTTTTTAATAATATGTATTAGTTTGTTATTGTTTGAGATTATTTTATGTATTTTTTCTATGGGTCTCTGATGCCTGAAAATAAAATGTTTATTATTTTTATTATTATTTTAAAGATCCATCACACACACACACGCGTTTAGCACAAAATATTTTTTTTATTTTGTGCTTAACGTGTATCAGCACACACACTCAAGACACAACAAAGACAAGTCCTAGATAAAAAAAAAAGACGGGTTGCACTCCGGGAGTGCCGGCAGAAGTGAAAACTTGATTATTAACGTTGAGCATGTTTGATATTTTGGAATGGTTAGGGAATAATTTTGCTTTATCAGTATAAAAGTACTATCATTTATGTGGTAGAATACAATATTCATTTATTGCGCTATCGTACACAAACATGACAATTTCGATATTACACACATAAGTTTAGACTGCGGATTGTTGTGATACCGCAAGTTTAATTCATTCATTTAAAAACTAAAGTCTTAACTTCTTGCAGATTCAAGTAAAAATGACAATTTATTTTTGTAATCCCAGTGATTACAAAAATAAATGAAGTAAATGAATAAAAAGACTTAAAACATAACTTGCGAAATGTGGGTGTACTATTCGGTGCACCCCTGCCTGAGCCTTCGGGGATTACAGGATGTTATGTTATCATTGAATCCTGCCTAAAGAATTTGTAATTAAAAGTGTGGAAGTAATCCGTCGCACATAAAAATGTGTGCGATACATCTTTTCACAGGCGCTTAGTAAGCACGTAAGCAGGAACGTCACATTCGATCTTACTACAGAATTAGCTGAGAATTTATCGGTTTCCTATACCAATAACACTCGTGCTTTTTAACTTACTTGTAAATACTTGTAATCAAATTATTTTTAAAGCAGATTTAAATAAACTGAACTTTATTTTACCAAACAACAAACGCCTTAGTGAAAATGTTTAGCAATTTAATACTCGGAAGGTACTTATTGCGATTGAACGATTTCCTTTTTTATTTTATTATCATGATTGTGCTTGCATCTTAAAAGCCTTCACAAGTACTTTTAATAGCTACTAGATACTAAGAAAGCTGCAAACTCAAAGACAACACTGTCTTATTGATTTTAGAATCTCTTGTCATTATGCGTCAATCAATAAAATTGCAAGGAAATACGGAATTTTAGCTACACTAACATACCTACAGGTACGTAAAGTTTGTAAATAGCACGTAAATTGCCTTCGTAGTTAGCACGGTGCGAATCCCCCAAAGACCACGGTTCTATCACAATCTTAAGGACGATGAAGATAGCCAGAGGACTAGGTTTCGCGGCGCTGCGCCGGCGCGCGGCGGGTGGCAATTTATTTAATAGATTTGTCAGCTTTATCCAAAGACATTCAATATATACTATCAATAGACCGGACATAGCGAACAAAATCGTGATCCGATACTTATTCCACGTTGGTCATAAGTCAATCAGTCTAGTATGACACACCTACACGTCAAGTCGTGTTTGTATCCGTTCTATGCACTAAAAGAAAATCATTTGCACAAAGCAAATGCAGAGATGGCTATGGCTAAAGTTATGCACTGGTTAAACTCGAATCTTCTAACACTGAACCTACATAAAACGACTTATATTCCTTTTGCTCTAAGACGTAACGCTAAACCATCTCCTTCTTTTAGTATAACTGCCCATTCTTGCACAAACCCGCCCACCAACTGCAACTGTCCCCCACTTGCAAGATCCGAAACCGTCAAATACTTGGGAGTACAAATAGACGACGGACTGAGATGGGACCAACAAATTAACGCCATCACCTCCAGAACATTACGTCTAATACATGTATTTAAGTCTCTTAGACAATCCGCAGACCCGAAAACACTTAAGATGGTGTACCATGCTCTATGTCAATCAGTGATTGGTTATTGCATAGTTGCATAGGGCGGTGCTACAAAGACTAGCTTCCTAAGGGTGGAAAGAGCACAGAGAGCTATCCTTAAAGTCATGACCAAAAAACCTCATAGGTTTCCAACGATGGAACTGTACTCTGACTGTAAGGTACTTACGGATCGTCAGCTTTATGTGCTTAAATCCACCCTTAGAAAGCACGCGGATCTTCCACCTCCTACTCCCAATAAACGCACGTACCTTCCGCCAAGTATCCAACACAAGACTTCATTCGCTAAACGTCAATATTATATACTAAGTACGCATATTTATAAAATAATTAACAAACACCTCAATATTATAAATCTTAATTCATACGAACTAAAATCCAAACTAACAGAATGGCTGCTGCTTAAGGACTACTCTTATACGGAGTCTTTACTTACCTATCTTGTGTAATACACCCACACCCACCACACAGACTCACACACATACACACACTCACACGCACACACCATACTAATCAACACATCAACACACTAACACACACACAATTTTTTTACTCTTTGTGTACCATACAGTAGAATGACACAGTCCACTTGCGATAAGTTTTTGTCTAATCACTGTAACCTTAACCGCAAACTTTTTTTTTTTTTTTTTAATTGATATAAACCAGTGCTTGACTGCGATCCCACCTGATGGTAAGTGGAGATGCAATCATTGATGGTCAGGCGCACTAGTTTATTAAGAGCCTATTCACTCTAGCCTTGAAGACACCTATATTATAGTTGGACGGAAAGACCGCAGCAGGCAGATTGTTCCAGTCCTTCGATGTACGCGGTATAAACGACGAAGCGAAACGCTTAGTCCGGACCGTTGCAGTTTCAACAACGTAAGGGTGGATACTCGCCGTTCGTCGGCTTGTCCGATGGTCCCGCGCACACTCTCCAAAATGTAACCTGTAAAATACCGATAGGCTGGCTACTCTGCGCCTGTGCTCGAGGCTTTGTAGATTGGACTTAACCAAAAAATACAGGTATACCCTAGCTTAAGAGGTAGAGTATTACTCTTGTACAGAACTCACAATATTAGATGTATGTACTTATCAAACTGTAAGTCAAACTCTGTATGTTTTTGGGTAAATAAAGATTTATTGTTATTTATTATTATTATTTATTTTCTGTGAAAATATGCCGAACTACGCATTACACTATTGTAAATCTTGCTATGGTAAAATGACTGGACCTAACTTCGGTTTATTTTCGTAAATATTTTTGGCATTTACGAAACATTTAATTAGAATTCAATAATTTTTATAAATAGTTCCAGAACATTTTTGGATTTTGTGTTAACGCCATCTATTGCTGAAAAGCTTAACCTTTCCATTATCACACACCGAGGCTCTACCACGAGCTTATAACGTGATAAATTTTTCGAACTCAATCGGTCTGTTAAAAGGATGGAGCTATATAGGGTGTATAGCTCTATCACTCTCTTTCGCTTGTACGACTATCATTTTAACATTATCATGGTAAGGCCCCTGGCCACCTATCGAGCGATAGTTAAATCATTATAAATTTTGACAAATTTAATTCGCTTGTTTGCTATTCCAAGCCAGATGGCGTCACTGAGCCATACGATGACAGTTTTTCTAAGACATTTTTTCTGATAGCCGCTCTATTGTATCTCTTTAAATCTCTTTGGCTTTATCCCTAAAGCATTAGGTTCAAAGTTGATTGGAAACATTTAACAATTTCTTTAAATGATTTTAAACCATAAAATGTTGAAGGTTAAGTTCAAAATCGAATGAGAAAATTTGACTGGTGACCGTCTTACGCTTTTTCGATCAGGTCACGTGTCCTGACGCGAGTTTAAGATTTTATACCCATTACAGAAAAAGTGCTCAACGCCGCTAAAGAAGTTTTCACTTCAAAAAAACAAATAATTAATTTAGACATAAAAAAAAACAACAAAATTAAATTTGATTAAAAAAATCAAGCACAATTAGCAATCCAAATATTGGTTTGAGGAGGAGTGGGGACTAGGTCGCGCTATCTCTTTTGAGCACACGTAACGTAAGAGCGGTGACGTCCCATTTCAGTATGCGCATACTTATACTGTTATTTTTGAATTGTCAAATTGTCGGTCAGTCAAAAAAAAATGTGAAGCTTAATTGCACGTTCCAAAGCGTAGATCTCTATGGAGAAGAACGCGCAAGAAACTCCATGGACAGCCTTTTAAATCATATTATAAATTACATAAATCTTGGTTACATATTTCTTGTCACTTCTAATATGTGAGCACAATGAAGATGAGTAGTAATAATAACAAAAAAAATAATTAGAAAAATAGTAATTAAATTAAGCCACTGGCAGCTAAGAGGTGACGCGTGCATCAGCCCCACTCAGCTCAACCATTTTGAAGGGAACCGTATGACCCAATAACACGTGCCACCATCAGCGACATATATCTACACTAATACTTATATAATATTATAAAGAGGAAAACTTTGTTTGTTTGTTTGTAATGAATAGGCTCAAAAACTACTGGACCGATTTTAAAAATTCTTTCACCATTCGATAGCATCATTATCCACGAGTAACATAGGCTATATTTTATTTTGGAAAAAAATAGGGTTCCGTAAGATATTTGAGTTTTTCGGACACAAGGTATAAAAAGCCAACCAGAAAAGTTACTTATTTTGCGTACGCTGCCTAAACTATAAAAGATAGAACCATAAAATGTTCTAATTAATTGTAGATCTTACAAATATCTACCAAAGTTTATTAGGAGAAACCTACTTTCACGCGGGCGAAGCCGCTGGCAGAAGCTAGTTTGATATATATTTGACAGTTTCCCCTTCTATCAGATTTGAAAGGTTTCTAACTTGATTAATATAGAACGAAATTGAAAATTTCTGCAATATTACTAGTGCGATTCACCATCAACGATTGCCTCACTGCTTACCACCAGGAGCCTAAGTCTACTATTTTTATAAATTCGTCATTCCAACACGATCCCATTGTCATTTTACTAAAATTTCGTAATCTGTTAATTCATAATGATCGATCATATCGAGCTTATTAAAATCAATGACTGCACAATGACGTTTCTAATGGTAGGTCACTGATCAAAGGAATTGTCAAAATTTTAGCAGATTACCGCATACGTCAGACATTTATTTGTCAATATGTACGAGATTACCATTCTATGCCATTTCTTTCAACGGAGTGTCAGTGGTTGACCATTGGAAAGTCATAATGACGCCATTATATTAGTAGTTTACTAAATTTGTCAAAATCAAACATTATGAAATCAATGATAGATCATTTTGACACTATTGTAATAGCAGACTCGAGGTAGCAGTACTTGAAATACCAATGATGGGCTCAATTCTATTTTTGATAAGTACAATGATTAAGATAAGAATTTATCCTTATATTTTTTAAGACTCTAAAAGTCAACATGTCTAAAAGTTGCAAAACAAAAAAAATACAAGTCATTCACAATTTATTAGTTCCTATCAATTTGGTATTTGATGTTAAAATATCCTGCTTGAGTAGGTTATTAAACAAATAAAGAATACGAAACTTTTAGGACATGACAAAGGCAGATACAGTTTCTATAACTTATATATGGCTGGCACCAATGAATAGATTGATGAGGACGTATTAATGATCTCCATTCACCTTACAATAGCGCGGCAAGCTATTGCAGTTTCGTAAGCAATTGCTATTGACCCACAGTGGCCACCAATTAATATGTTGAGTACCACATTTTTTTATTTAAACTTCATGTACAGTGGTAAAATGAATACATAAAACACTTAGCATATATACACTAACTTATATATACACTTCAATCAAAAACTACTAGCTAAAATATGGCGTCATAAAACTCCTCCGCATCGCTGTCGACTGGAAGTGTGCCCAAAAGGCTGGCGGCATTGCCACGTTGTATGGCAATGTTTAATCTCTGACCAAGGTAAAAGCCAGCCCTTGGGTCACGCGAAGTGTTTACCACATTAGATTTAATTACTTTTTTTTGTTTCTTGTAATTTCGTTTATTTTTTGAGCCTATATATTATTTTAAGACTTGAAATTTATGTTTAATGTTGTGCACACTTGTAATTGATAAATTCACTCTAGATTTAAAGTTTGATTGTTTTATATAAAAATGTACTAGTGAATAAGTCGTTGGTGTGCCATTAATAAATAAATATATGTTTTTTTTAATATCTTAACGTATGCTGGAATACAACAACACTGCTATATACATTGGTAACGCACCGGTCCTGGTAGCTACGCACGCACACTCAATTTACATAAAAAATCACCTTTTTCATCAATTTTTCGGCCATAATTCCCGTTCCCGACGTCCGTATTATATGTTAGAGACAGCATCAAAATTTATCAAAACACGTAGGTAATATGTTTATCCTAAAATATATTTTTTTATTATTATTTTAGGACAGTCCAAAAGAATAATCCGAAGAATTGAGCAACTTCATCTTTTTTAAAGACGGGTTTTTTGTTTCCATAATCTTGCAATCAGTCATTAGAGTATGAACACATGTGTTGAAGGTATTCTTTATGTAACATCTAGCTGACTCGGCGAACTCCGTACCGCCTAATAATGTGATAAATGAAGAACCGCTAGACCGATTTTGTGCAAACTTCACATAAACCATCTACTAAATAGTCCGAACAAAGCCTAAAAATTTGGTTTGGATAGGTGAACCCGTTCTTGAGTTATAAAATTACAACGAAAAGTGGCATTGATTTATATATATATAAATTTATGTACACACAATAATATGCAATATAATATATGTATATAAATATTTATATTAGGTATATAAATATATTTATATTTATGGTTTTATTTTGGCTTTTAGAGCAAAATCCCCCGTGAGACAATCTCTATAATGAATAGTGTGCTGCTGTTCATTTCCAAAAGGGTGCTAATTAAACATACTTCTTTTTAACCGAATTCAAAAAGGAGGAGGTTCTATGTTCGGCTGAATGTAAGTTTTTTTTTTTATGTATGTTTTCCATTCAATTGTAAACCGATTTTGAAATATATTTTTTTGATTGAAAGGTTATGTTTCCAAGTTGGTCCCATAAGTCGTTGATCTCTCGTTGGGATTGATGGTATTTGTTCTTGCTCGTTGTCTGTCGTTTATTAACTCTTAAGTGAGGACACTTATAGTGGCGGACGGGAAACTACGGAACCCTATACTGAGCGTGGCCCGACACGCTATTGGCCGGGTTTTTTAACTGACTTCAAAAAGAAGGAGGTTCTATGTTCGGCTGAATGTTTTTATGTTCACCGATTTCTTGGTCAATTATAGACCGACTTTGTTTTTTTTTTTTATTGAAAGTTTATGCTTTCGAGTTGGTCCCATAGAAATATTGTTATGATCTGATCATTAACTTCGAAGATATGGAACAGAACTTCTCATAGGAACACAGAACAACTGTCGTAACAAGTAAAATTGCTTTATTTATACGTGTAGTCGACGACTGACTGAAAGAAGAGGGGGAATATATCGAACTGATCTGATGATGAAGTTTGAAGTTAGGCATCGGAACTCTGTAATAAATTAATCAATGTAATCTAACCGTGTTTGATAGAATTGCCAGGAGATGCCTTGCATGTCTGCCATATCTTGCCATGTCTGGCTATAAGATATTTAAGTATGACTGAGGGGTACTTTTTAGTGGTGGTACCATAACTAAAAAGTATAAAATAAAAAACATTTTACAAAAAAAAAATACAAGCGACTTCTATGTAAAAAAAACACTGAAAAGTGCAAAATAACTTTAATTTCGGAAGTCGGTGTTTCTATAATAGTTTTGTCTCTTCGTTTTTTAATGCCGACTTCCGAAATGAAAATTATTTTGCAGTTAATAACAGTATTCGCCTCTAAAAATCGACATTGCTTCCTAAGTTAGCCACAATAAACAAGTCTGATTGATACTATTTTATTTATTTATATATACTTTATTGCACACCAAGATTACAAATGTATAAATTGAAATTTTAATACAAGAAAAAAAAAACATACAATTGGCGGCCTTATCGCTCTCGGCGATTTCTTCCAGGCAACCCAGAACGGATAGAGACGGGCTGGACACTAAATGCGGTTGCACTTGGTGCAAATATAGAAGTAAACAAAACTTGATACTTAATACTAAAATAGATACACATATACATACATACAAAATATAAATATACATAGTAAGAGAATAAGTTATGAAACGAAGACATGATCACAGTGACAAGTGATGATCCTTCACAAGCCTCTTAAATATAGGCAGTGTTTGCGCACTTTTTATTGCCACAGGCAATGCATTCCATTGAAGAGCGGCACAGATTTATTCAGTGAAGTAGTCAAATGCATTGGCATACTATCTTAGCCACTCACATCTTCATGTAAGCCACTTTCTGGGTGGTTATAAAAAAATAAATGGAGAGCTCCGCTTCCGCTTTCGCGGTTATTTAGTGCCCGCTTTATTATAGTGATCTTCTTTGTTATGTTGACTGTTTCTTTTTTCTCTTTTCTTTTCAGTTTTTTTTAGTATTTTCTGCGGCCTCTCTCTCCAAATATCTTTTCTTTGGTCGTGATTCGTCAAGTCGTTGAGCTCCTTAGTAATCCTGAGTTGAGCTACACGAATACTGACAAATGCTTGCACTGACTGGACAGGTCCGCTCAGAACTGTCGTGTTCTTTCTTCAAAAGACCATCTCAGACTCCAATCTGCATGGTTCTCATATGATTTGACCATTACATGTTTGCTTTATGGACTTTAAAATTGACTTTGACCCCTGAGTTTAGCTAGGAAACACCGGCCTCATCTGGTTTAAATTGACGCGCAAGTGTTCTTATAACCCATTTGAAAAATAAACACATTTTATCATTACAACAGTCAGTCAGTAAGTTAGTTAGTTTCTCCTTTTATTATTAGTATTTAGTTCGTATATTTCAGAGATTCTCATAATCCACGGTGAGTTAGATAATTATTTTAGGACATAATTTTGAACCCTCTGTACTACGCTTATGCTAGACTTAAATGCTGACCCCATAAGTCGTATTCGTTTTGAAGATGGTTATATACAGTAAAGATAATACAAAAGATAAGTCGATGTATTATCTTAAAAACGAGATCATATAACCTTTATTTATAGATGTCAATAGAATCATAATATCTTTGGCTTGTTATTGAATTCAACTGGTTTAACGAGTTATTAGACTAGTTCGGCAAAAAAGATGAAATCGTAATTTATTTCAACTTATTTATTGCATGATAATATACTTGATTTAAAATTTATGTTGATTTGAGAGGAGAGAATATTGTGGTAAGTATCTATCATTTATATAAAAGTCTAGATTTTATTCGCAGATGTGTGTGACGTGTACGTATATATTATATAAGGTAGCGCAAAACCAATCATTCTATTGGAAGATGATATAATTATTGCAAATGGCGTCGTACGTCAATCATATTTGGTATTTGGCAAAACTTTATAACTCACTACCAATGGATATTAAAAATACACAATCGTTATTACTATTCAAAAAACTACTCAAATGCCACATCTTAAAAGGTCATAAAAGAGTTAATTAAATAAACTAATAAAATTTGTTGCTTCTAATGTAAACGTGCCCTTAGATTTTAAACATAAAAACAAAGCTAACGAGTCAACGCGCCGCACACCGGTAGACAATACAAAACTTTAAGCAATTACCTTGTTACTTCATACTAAATGTTAACACCAAGTTTCTGCTAGGCAACAAAAATGCAATCAAGTAATATTAAGTATTTATTTCTGTACAAGTGATTCAAACCGTATTTGTGAACTAGACAGCTGCAGAACATAGACAAGCAATTGAACGCTATACTTCACAAGAGCGCGGAATAATTGTGACGATTTTTTTGACCAAATAATAATCGGTTGGTAAAGTTAGCACAGCGTGCATTTTGACGTCGATTTCCTAATCGTGTCGCGCCAACTGGGCAAACTTTAGCTGTTCGACTCGAACAGATTGAAACCACAAGAGACCTTGCAGGGTGTGGCCGCCACCAGACTGCTCGTTCTGCCGAGAATATCGACGCTGTGGCTGCCGATGTCATTGAGAACGTAAAACTTCACCAGACGGACCCTAGAGCGAATTTTAGTGAAAGACTTCCGACTTCTTACTACTGGTATTGCAGGAGAGGGGCTTGGTGATCCCGTGGTTCCAACAAGACGGTGCAACCACACACAGCACGATCAGATCAGACCAGTAACATCGTCTGTATTAACCGCACCAGACTTTTTTCTTTGAGGCTACTTGAAGTTGGGTTTATGGTAACAAGCTTCAGACAATCGCAGCCCCTAAAGAGAATATTCGACAGGAATGCGAACAGTTATAAACGAAAATCTCAATAAAAGGGGCACAAATGTATATCGACACTGGTGGCAGCCACTTGACGGAAATCATTTTTTTCACTTAACAGAAAAAGATTTACAGTTACTAATAAATATTTCCATCACACGATTTTTTTAAATTTATTTAATAAAAAAGTTAAACAATAAAAATCTTTAATACGATCAAAATAATTTTAATTTCGGAAGTTGGTGTTTCTCGGTATTGTTTGTTTCTTATTTAACATCGACTTCCGAAATTGAAAGTTATTTTGATCCTTTTAGTGTTTTTCTCATGACAATTTCAATTAACCCTAACATTGCTAGGTTAAATTGTTTTATTATGTCTACCTTCCACCTTTCGGCTCCATCATCAGATCAGCTCGATAGTACCTTATAGCTAAAGTGCATCTCATGACAATTCTAATAAGCCTAGGCTAGGTCATATTGATTAATTACAGGATTTTTCCGAATCGCAAAAAAGTTTATTTTGTGACGTAACTACAAACTTACAGTTTTCAGATTTTTTCCTATATTTGTACTATTAGGCCTTGCTTCATGCCAAATTTCAAGATTCTGTGTAAGGAAGTACCCTATGAATTTTGATTCCCTTGAAAGTGTCGAAATACACGTTTATTGCGACATAAACGGCCGTATCTTTTTTCGTCGTTAACTCAGAACTTTTATTTTTTAACAGCTTCAAGGGATTGCAGACTTCAGTATATAATTTTAATTTCAACTTGATACCTACACGCGTTCCCGAGATAAAGAGTCTTGATAGACAGACAGACAGACTGACAACAAAGTGATCCTATAAGGGTTCCGTTTTTCCTTTTGAGGTACGGAACCCTAAAAAGAAGATAAAGAATTGGTAATAGTTACCGTAGTATTGTGCCTGCCCCCTCACGATAGTTATCACGGTGAGCACCAGCAGAGAAGTGAGAGCGCAGCTAGCCCCCATGATCGCATCCTTGTCTGAAATGAACAAAACATACATTTTGAAGAGTTTTTTACAGAATTTCTTCGAGTGAAGTTCAATGTCTGTTTTAATTATTCGCAAATTGACTTTTAATGCATAACATAATAGTAATTCTATTTGTTTGTTTTCTTGTATTTTCTTTTATTTGTTTGATATTTTTTTTTATTTTATATTGTAATGTAATCATTTGTTGACTAAGTATAATGTAACATTCTTTAGATGACTTGTAAGAATCCCTTACCAATAAACTACTATGACTCATCATCATCATCTTCCTGCCCTTGTCCCGTGTTATTTGGCGTCGGTGCAACACGATTTTTTCTTCCACTCTCTGCCCTGTTACTCGTCATGCTATCACTAACTTCCTTTTCTTTCAAATCACTCTTCACACCATCCATCCATCTTTTTTTTGGTCTCCCTCTCCCTCTCCATCCATCCAAGAAATAAATAAACGGGGGTTGATGCGCGACTCGTAGGGGTCGCTTGGCACCCTGCCTGATACTATAAATTACACAATAAATTGTGGCGAAGGTGAACTTGTTCACTTTTCCGCACTAGTGCGGAAAACATTAAATTGCGTGACTAAAAGCAGTGGAGTGGATTTTTGAGTAAGTGAAATAAAAAAATAGTTTCAAAATAGTTTGTTTTTTACAATTCTATTCATTTTAATTATATTTTATTTGACTCTAGCTCTTTGCTATGTTTTCATAAAACAGGGTCACAGTCTTTATTATTCAACTTGTCATTTGCTATTCTATTCCACTTTTTTTTAATGACATAAACTAGTGCTTGACTGCGATCCCACCTGATGGTAAGCAGTGATGCAATTGTTGATGGTGAATCGCACTAGTTTATTAAGAGCTTATTCACATTAGCCTTGAAGAAACCTAAACTATAGTCGGCCAGGAAGACCGCAGCAGGCAAATTGTTCCAATCCTTGTGTGGATAAGAAAAAATAACCATTCACCGTCGGTCGACAATGCTCCGATAACAATTGTCTATATCAAAATACATTTTAATTTTATTACTTACATGTATGTCTCACAATGTTTCGCAAAAAAATTTATTAGAAACAAGTGCGAGTCCGACTCTCGCACTGAGAGTTAACTGCAAATTTAAAATTTTCAGATTTTTTCCTATACTTGTACTATGAGACCCTGCTTTGTGCCAAATTTCAGGATTCTAGGTCAACGGGAAGTACCCTATGAATTTTGATTCCCTTGAGAGTGTCGAAATACACTTTTTTTGCGACATAAACGGCCGTATCTTTTTTTCTCGCTAACTCAGAAATTTGATTTTTTTACAGCTTCAAGGAACCGTAAATTTGAGTATATAGTTTTAATTTCAACTCGATACCTCCACGCGTTCCCGAGACAAAGGGTCTTGACAGACAGACAAACAGACAGACGGACGGACAACAAAGTGATCCTATAAGGGTTTTTTTTTAGGTGGGAAAACCATCTAATGACAAATCCCGCTCTTGGGCGGAGCAGGAGATAGTGTCAGACTTTTACTGACTAAAAACCCACTCCTGTTCCTTCTTTGCCTTCGTCCTAGGGACCCGGGTTTCACTTTCACACTACCCGTGTTTCCGATTTTTCCTTTTGAGGTACGGAACCCTAAAAATGGTTTCACTTTCAACTCTACAGTTCAATGCTCTAGCTCAATACAAAATAGGTATCTAGGCAGGGGACAGCCCCTCGATGTTGACCATTGTTTCGTGAATTCAGATGACCGAATATATTCGCACGGTAACATTAATTCATAGTGTATGTTTATGAATGCAAACCCGGATTTACTTTGCAGTAAAAACTATTATTAATATAATAATAATAATATTCACACAACTATCACACAACACCGTCTAGTCCCAAGCTAAGCACAGCTTGTGTTATGAGTACTAGATAACTGATAAACATACTTATATATTTCTAAATACATACATATTATAGATAAATTACACCCAGACACAAAAAATTCAAAATGTTTTATTTCATACTAGCTTTTGCCCGCAGCTTCACCCGCGTACATAAAATGTAGCCATCAAACGTCACTCAGTAATAAAGCAGCTTTCTATCGGTGAAAATTTTTTTGGGTTAATTGGAATTGTTATGAGAAATCGGCACTCTGGCTAGTGTATCACAACTAAAACGTGTGAAAAAAAAAAACCAAAACAAAAACGCAAGTGAAGCCGGTTTTTTTTAAAGTTTTTTATTTTTTATAATTTTTTTCTTTCTTTCTTTGATTTCATTAGCACCTCGTCTTCGCGCGTGTGTTAGAATTATCAAAAATTCTCGGCTTTTCTCTACTATAATATACATGTATTATACACCTAATCCTTCCTCATTAATCACTCTATCTATTACCAAAAACTGCACGAAAATCCATTTAGTAGTTTTTGTGTTTATCGCGTTGATACAGACAGACGCGCTGTGAGGGACTTGGAAGTTTGTTTTATAACATTTGTAAGGATTATTTATAGGATATCTTTGACATCGACGCACAAACGAATACCATGGATCCAGTACATGATTCTGGACCCATAATTTTTTGTCGGGTTTTTTCCAAATAAAAATAATTAAAACTGTATAAAATCGTTTTTATTTTAAAAAAATGAATGAATTACTTTTAAAAATACCATCGGGCTTGAACAGAATAACGATTTTATCAACCCCGATGACTTTTTAATTAATTAATTTTTTCTTTTGTGCGTCGATGTTAAAGACACGGTGTATAGATTAATTTTCTAGCTAATGACAACATAAAGGTGTGGTTACCGGATTGATGAGGTATTTAAAGACTAGTGAGGTTGTGAATATTAATGCTATTAAGGCATTATTTAAAAATATATGAGGTTATTCGGGTTATATAACCCACTGTTGGTCTAGTGGTCAGTGGCCCTGACTGCTATGCCGGAGGTCGTGGGTTCGATTCCCACCCCGGACAAATGTTTGTGTGATGAGCACGATCATTTATTCTGTGTCTGGGTGTAATTTATCTATATATGTATGTATTTAGAAATATATAAGTATGTTTATCAGTTGTCTAGTACCCATAACACAAGCTCTGCTTAGCTTGGGACTAGACGGCGTTGTGTGATAGTTGCGGAATATTATATTTTTATTATTATTACAATTATTAAAATTAATCTCGGGATTTGAGGCATATCCACTTTATTCTTTCGCTGTATGAAATGAGAAAAGTACTTAAATAACTCTACCTAATTCCGACCACTGGTAATTATAGTTTTGAGCTATTTGGTACCTTTCAAAATCTGCGTTCTAACAATTTTTTTATTTTTATTCTTGATAGGTTCGCGCTTGACCGCTATCTCACCTGATAGAAAGCGACGATGCGGTCGACGGTGGAGTCAATCTTTGCCCCCTGTTTTATTTTATTTTTTAATTCGGAAAATCATCCAATGACTTCTCCCGCTCTGTGCGGAGCGAGGGGGCGTGTCAGACTTTTACTCACTAAAACCACACCTGTGTCCTTCAGTTGCTCTTTGCGTTCTACGACACTACTGAAAAGGTGTGAAAATGGCTTACTGAAAAGGGAACCCGTAGGTTTCCTTTTCTTGACTTGTAGCAGCAGCAAAGTTTCCGTTGCATCTCCATGCGCAGATCGTGCATGCGTGCAAGGATTATTGCATCTAGATTCCATGGTAGCAGGCTGGCAAGGAGGCTCGCCGCTTCGCGGTAGACCGTGCGGTATCCACGCGCCATCCGGATGGCCATGACCCTCTGGGGCGCATTTAGCTGGGCCGCCCCGGTCACTTTCGCAGCGACTGCCCCAAATCGTATTTTGAAAGTAGTTTAAATAAACTAATAATGACAATCTTTAATATTCATTTTGATTCGAATTGTGCCAAGTATCAAGATTATTAATCTATGAAAAAAGAATCCACCATATAATCTTTAAAAACCCCCTCAAATTGTTCTATTGGGGGTCGTTCTGGAAACAAATAACAACAGCCTTTGTTAATTACTTAGGTTAGGTATTATTTTTGCTAAGTTTTAAGTATATTGGCACAAGAAATAAAATTTTGCATATTAACGAATTTTCCTCTTTTCACCTCATTCATTTCAGTCGAAAGACGTCCTCTGTTGGACATAGGCCTCGCCCAAGCGTCGCCACAACGACCGATCCTGTGCGTCTCGCATCCACCGCACTCCCGCGACTCTCACCAGGTTGTCGGTTTGTGGGAGGCCTTCCAACGCTGCGTTTTCCGGTACGCGGTCGCCACTCTAGAATCTTTCGTCCCCATCGACCATCCGTTCTACGAACAATGTACCCTGCCCACTGCCACTTTAGTTAGGCGATTCTTCGGGCTATGTCGGCGACCTTGGTTCTCCTGCGGATATCTTCATTCTTTCATCCCATTAAAAGTGGAATTTTGAAAAAACCCCTTCTTAATGCTCGTTTGCACTTTAAAAATAAGCATTGTACAAAATCTCACGTTGCTAGGCCCAATAGTTTTGGCTACGCGTTGATATGTCAGTCAGTCAGTTTCTCCTTTTATATAATAGAATATAGTAGTCCCGAAAGACGTTGTCCTATCCGATAGCTGGCTTTTCGTGTTTTGTGATGACGTGACATTTCAATGATAATCAATTTATAGATAGATAAGAAAAGGATAAAAAATGATTCTTGTGGGTTATCCCTAAGAGATAGACATATACCATCGCAGATTTTTTTGTAGACCTTTTCAAGGTTTACAATTCTGTAGTACATTATTTTGATCTATCTCGTAGGGTTTAGCCAGCTTAGCAATGTAAACATAAAAAATTGTTTTTATATACGACATCACATTAGAAATCTCTAAAATTATCAGTGATTCTCTACTTTATTATGCATTTATTATACATATAAACCTTCCCGTGGAATCACTCTATCTATTAAAAAAAAACGCATTAAAATCTTTTGCGTAGTTTTAAAGATCTAAGCATACATAGGGACAGACAGACAGCGAAAGCGACTTTGTTTTATATTATGTAGTGAAGTGCTCCTACGCAAAAAAGAGTACTCGTACAATTTTCAATATTAGAATACGATTGGTAACCCTATCATTAGACTGGTCTAAACATACTTTCAAATGCCCGAAATACCAGCACATTATGCGAGTTATTTTTCTCATTATAACACCAGACAATACTCAATGTATTGCTCCTATTATTGTGCAAAAATTGGACACAAGTGGGTCGTGATACCGTTTGAGACAGTATCGATTACTGTTTTTACCCGACGATGCAGCGATGGTCCCAAAAGGAACGTTATGTTTTTTTCGAGTGTATTTATGTATATTTCTTTGGCACGCTGAGACTAAGTGGCTTGTTGCACTTTTAGCTTGAGAGGTTTTTTCTACGTGGGAAATCATCCAATGACATCTCCCGCTCTGACTTTTACTGACTAAAACCCACTTCTATGTTCCTTCTTTGCCTTCATTCCAGGGCCCCGGGGTTCTCTTTCGCACAACCCATGATCCCAGCAAACTTTGACTCTGCTGGGCCCTTACGGTTTTGCTGACATCTCCTTGATGTGCGCGTGGAACACTTCGCGCCGTCGACGACTCGAGCTCGGTTCAGATGGTTAACGAAAGGCCGGACGGCGAGCTACGCATTGCTCGCTGTCCGCAAGCCAATACAAATTGCAAAAACAGCTTGACAAGTGTCGTTAGTTTCGCCTTAGTTGTGAGAGTAACACTTTGCCGTGCTTGTCATGTAGGGTGTCAATATAAATGATTAAAGGATTACTCACCAAAATGCAGGAAAAAAAAAGTTGACAATATCAAAAAACCCGACCGCAAGAAACATCTAAAAAGTTTGAAAGTCCCTTGAACTCTGGCCGGAGTATTTTGTAAGTAGGTTTAAAAAAACACTTTTACACGTTAATTTTTTTTTTCGTCATTTTAAACTAGATGAGGCCGGTGTTTCCTAGCTGACTACCCTGAGAAGAAACACCGAAACAAACTCAGGGGTACACAAACTCGTTCGTTTAGCCCCGCTGACCTTTAAAACCATTTTCTTTGCGAAATATTGATTGATTTACATAAGATATATGAGAGCAGTAGTGGCCGAGTGGTAACGGTCCCGACTTACGAGTTGTAGGTCGCGGGTTCAAACCCAGCCAGGCGCATTACTTTGCGTAATTTATTTCATCACCACTGCTCTCAAAACGGTGAAGGAAAAAATCGTGAGGAAACCGGCATGTTCTAGGACCAAAAATTCGAAGACATGTGACATCCCCTGCACCCGCACTGGGCCCGCGTGGTGGATTACGGCCCATTCCCTCTCCTAGAGAGGAGGCCTGAGTCCCAACAGTGGGAACATTATAAGGCCGACTATGCTACATAAGCTATGTTCATTTTGAAGACCACTTAACTAGCACTTTTTTTTTGTATAAACATATTATATCAAAAGATAAAGCCGATTGAAAAGAGTAAGGAAAACAAGCGAAAAATATCATATTGTTTTTTTTTTTTGTTAAAAGTATTATTCATCTGCAAAAATCCTAAGCTGATAATGTTGTATGATAAAAAAATGTAAGTAAACACAATGTATGTAATAAACATTTTCTTTTTTTTTCAAATCTATTAACCTAGCTCTTACCGAGGAGTATGCTTCAGCAAGTTACTGTATTATGGCACTGCTCGGGAGCCGCGGCCTTAAGGGCCCCTTATTCCGAAAGTTTAGGCATTTTACGCACCGAGACGGCTTGCGTCCGCGTTACACAGGAGCCGTCGCGATATGAACTCCGGTGACCTATGGCGGTGAGCGAGCACGCCACAGTATAGATAAATAAATCAGTACTTCAAATATTGTTGGTTGGTAATAATAGCTTGTTTGCAACAAAAACGTATAGCTTGATGTGCTGTCCACTGCACTATTGACTGTAAACACTAATACACTTAGGTATATCGTTATAAATGTATGACTTTTTTTTATTGCTTGGTAAAATCATCAAATGAGTCCTGCCGCTCTGGGTGGAGCGGAAGGGACTGTCAGACTTGTGCTGACTAAAATCCACCCAGTTCCTTCGGTTGCCCTTTGCGTTCCAGGGCCACGGTATTCTGATAAGACAGTCTCGTGAATGACAAGGCAGGCAATGATCATTCTGTACAACTTAAAGAATGGTTGTAGAAGATTTGGTGAGTAATATAATTAAAGACAAATATGATTAATTATAATATAATAAAATAAAATATATAGGTACCAGCATAAAAATTCATAAAAATGTAGTGGTTGTGTGTCAGGTCCAGGTTCATTTTCATCGACCGATATATTCCTCAATGCTGGGCGCGAGTATCTTCTAAGAGGGTCAAAGCCACAGTCCTCATGGCACTCCCCTCCGAGTTGGGAACTAGGACCTGATAGCAAATCAGGATTGTTTTGCGTTAGAGATTCCTCATTTTCCTTATTTTCAGATGATTTGTTCTCTTCAAGTGTCAGATTTCTTATGCCCATACCACGCGTATGTCTGGGGTTCACGATTTCAGGAAGTAGGCATTTATGGTAAAACCGTATTAATTTGGACCCCATTTTCGATTTCCAAAATACGTCATCTTTTTCAATTATTTCGATGTGGACTGGCTCTTTTTCTCCGGCCCAAATTCCATGTAGACATTGCCGTCGTCTTGCCACATGCAACTGTCCCTTTATTTGGTAAAACCAATTACTATTTTTATTAATTGTTGTAGTGCGCGTTTTTTTATTAAATTTTAATATTTCTATTTTATTTTCTTCAATAGCTTTTTTCATGCCAATTTTTGATGCTGAAAAAGGACATTTGACTTCTACCAGAATGTCATTTCCAATGAGCCCATCTAGGCGTAGCACCAATGAATAGGAAATCTTTATCTAAAAAAACTTTTTACAAAAAAAAGATAACCGACTTCACTAAAAAAAACACTAAAAGGATCAAAATAACTTTAATTTCGGAAGTCGGTATTTCTCGGTATTATTTGTATCTTATTTAACACCGACTTCCGAAATTGCGATTCAGTTATAAACAGAGTGCCTATTTCTCATGACAATTTCAATTAATCCAAACACTACTAGGTTACATTGTTTTATTATAAAGTTCCTGTGTCTACCTTCCACCTTCCGGCTCCATCATTAGATCAGTTTAATAGTACCTTATAGCCAAAGTGCATTTCATGACAATTCTAATAAGCCCAAACATGACTAGGTTACATTGATTATTGATGGAGTTCCAGTGCCTACCTTCTGGCTCCATCATCATCATCAGATCAATTTGATGATACCATTTTCAACGGAACTATTCAGAACCATTAATTTATTTGTATTATCATATTATCGTATTGTCGCTTAACTATCTTCATTGTGATATCTATGCGAGTATGAAGTTTCGTTGACTATTTCTGATCTTCTTCATCAATTCTACTTCATCATGTTACTTTTTGCCTGTAAATGCTTAAGTTCTCGATGAAAGTACCAAAATCTCTTTACAGTTGCCTATAATATTTGAGGAGTTCCCTCGATTTTGCCAAGATTCCATCATCAGATCCTGACTTGGTGACTATGGGACCATTTGGGAAGTATACCCTTTCTAACAAAAAAATAATTTTTCAAATCAGTTGGCAAGCGACGAAGTTATGCGCGAACAAACATAAAAAAAAAATACAAACATCCGAATTGAGAACCTCCTCCTTTTTTAGAAGTCGGTTAATAAACAGACCACAGGGCTCAAAAAATACGTTTTCTTGTTGTTGTATCTTGTGCAAAGCTTGCTACTCATTTTCAATACCGTAAGCAATGGATGCAACACGGCCTAATTTTTTTTTATAAAATATATTTTTTACTAATGGTGCGGTATCTTTTGATACTTGCCTTTTGCAAATAGGACCGAAATTAGAGGCAGTAATAAGATTTTTTCGAATTTCTAGCCATTCGCTATTAATATATATATTCGCTTTGTAATATTGTATTACGCTTAATCGCGTCCTTGTCAGCAGTAAGAATTTCTAAATTTTTTAGTTTTTTTTTTAAGAATTTCTAATGATTTTAGAAATTTTTCTTTAGCTACTTCTAGTTCAGACAGGGACATATCCGGGTCTAAACTAGAACTACTACTAAAGGTATAAAAATGTTTCCATTGTAGATTTAAAATTCTAGTCATACTGACTTCGCTGGTCTGTGTAATAAGTACTTATGCAATACACTTTCGGATTTTCTTCACTTCAGATACCCTTTTTTTCTTAATTTTGTTTTTTCTATTCGCCATTTCAATTACTTATAATACAAAACGTTTATTTACGCGCGCGGCAACGATAATTTGTGGTCGCGAGCAAAAGTTGCATAGGTCCTCCCTCGATGACGTCCGGCAGGACACTGGCGCGGTGCGCGTGTGCCATTTTCACGTATTTATTTTATATTAAAAAAAATAAGCGCCATATCATAAATTTATCCAAAAATATCCCTGTCAAACCCGATTAGTAAATTAAATGTAAAATTTTCATAAAAGTTGCGTTCCCCCAAGTCTCATAAAACTTAAAATACTTTCAAAATCGACTTTACTTCAGATTTTTTTTTATCGAGTGAAATGTTAAATAATGTGTTTTTAACCAAAAAAGTCACTAGATCAAAGATGTATCTGTACTATATATTTTTTTACGGATTTAAATATGATGATTTCTCTGAAAACAACTCGATCTAGAAACGTAAATTTCGAAGAAGGGGCCCTTAAGAGCATCCAACCCGACATACATTTTCAATGTTTTTCATACAACCACTCTTACGCGATTATGACGTTATTACACATTTTTCATTACATATTTTGGAAACAGATATCTTGTGGATATTATCTTGGCTTCTAATGAAATCAATTTATAAATTTGTGTAAAACTGATCCAGTAAAGACCTCTAAAAATCTGCCCATAATGGACTTAAAAATTAAAAACGTCAAAAAAAAAATATATAACATTTTAATCTTTGTAAATTCAGTCCAGAATTTGAATGTAGAATTTTTTTTCCAAAACCATTTACAGTTTAAAAAAACACGTATCTAACCTAGAACAAGTTTTATGAAATATTCGAGTGAATGACAGTTCTATGACCAGTGCGTGTTGCCAGTGATGACATATGGCTCTGAAACGTGGTCGCTTACAATCGGCCTCAACAGAAGACTTAAAGTCACCCAAAGGGCAATGGAAAGGGCTATGCTCGGAGTTTCTTTGCGTGATCGAATCAGGAATGAGGATATCCGCAGGAGAACCAAGGTCACCGACATAGCACGAAGAATCGTTAAACTTAAGTGGCAATGGGCAGGGCACATTGCTCGCAGAAACAGACCGTTGGGGCCGGAAAACGTAGCGTTGGAAGGCCTCCTACAAGGTGGACCGATGACCTGGTAACGGTTGCGGGAGTCCGATGGATGCGAGACGTACAGGACCGTTCATTGTGGCGACACTTGGAGGAGGCCTATGTTCAGTAGTGGACGTCTTTCGGCTGAAATGATGATGATAATGATGATAATGACAGTATCATCGAGTGCCAGCAGAGCTTTCTGGTATTATCTCTCTGTTTTCGCATTGCCTTTTTACTAAAGATTGCAAGTTGACGGCATCTATATGATTAAACTAATATATACTTCACCCAGTCCTTCGACGTACGCGGCTTAAACGACGAAGCGAAACGCTTAGTACGGACCGTAGAGGTTTCAACAACGTAATTAACGATATATGTACGTCAAGTTGACCGATGGTAGAAAGGGTATGGCGGAATCAAGTCATGCAATTAATTTCCGCGCACTCTCCAAAATGCATCCTGCAAAATACCGAAAGTCTGGCTACCCTACGCCAGTGCTCTAAGCTTTGTAGATTGGACTTAAGCAATGAATTTTGCATTAAACGTGTTAAAACAGCCACTGACTGAACTTTACTCGAAAAATCCCGCTAAAAACCCAGACAGTATTGAATGTATTGATCTTATTATAGTGCGAAAATTGGACATAAGTGTGCCACGGTACCGTTCCAAGACGGTTTTTATTACTGTTTTTTTCTGTAACTGTGAATCGAATATAAATAAATACAGATATTCGTTTAGTGAGAGGATCAAATTTGTTCGTGACGTGATGCCAGCTGATGTTTCGTTCGCTTTGGAAGATAACATCATCATAATAGCCATGTATGCATTGTGGGAACGTTTTAAAGAGTGACCGTGGCTCTAAAATTTTAGATCCTCCTTCTTTTTGAAGTCAGTTAAAAAAAGGGCAGCAATCTGTTTGTTAAACATAGTAAGTTTACAAACATAGACACCCTGTATATGCAAACATTGATGCACAAACGAATATCATGGATCCTGTACATGATTTTGAACCCCCAGTGGTAGAATTTTCCGTCGGTTTTTTCCTGTTTAAAAAAAAAGACATCGCCGTCCGGACCGAGCCCAAATCGTCGACGGCGCATACTGTGCCACGCGCGCTTCAGGGAGATGTCTGCAAATAGAGGCCCAGCAGGGTCAAATCCTACTGGGGCCATGGGTAGTGTGAAAACGAAACCCGGAGCCCTGGGACGAAGGCAACGACGGAACAGGAGTTGGTTTTTAGTCAGTAAAAGTCTGACACTATCTCACGCTCAGCCCAAGAACGAGATTTGTCATTACTTAGATGATATTCCCACCTAAAAAAAAACCACTTGTAAAGGCACCTATAAAGCTATAATATTTATTATGTATAAATTCTTGGATAAGTGCTAGATAGATAGTGTGTTCAAAACAAAATACACTTAATTTTGTACGATAGAAAAAAATCACGCGGATGCCGCTAAACATATTTTTATCGATTAAAAACCGGAGTAATAAACATAACATTATTCTGTTTGTCAGATTATTCTAAAAGCAACTTATTACCGTTATAGTGTTTTAGTTTTATAATCAAATCTGTAGATTTTTAGAAGGTATATCGCTATATTTGTTAGCATTGGGTCTTTTGTGCATCTCTAGTTAATGTGGTCCGTTTAAAAAAACCTGGTTAAGTGCGAGTCGGAATCGCGCACTGAGGGATTCGCACAAACTTACCTAGTAAATAGTCCATTTCACGAATGGTTCCGATCGGAACCGGCAAGAAACTTCATGGTTACTGTTTAAAAAATTGCAATATTTCCATATTACATCCCTACGAAATGACAGTGTAGACCAGTCAATATTGTACTCAAAAGCACAATAAAAATAATCGTAATAAAAAAGTTACTTGTAAAAGAAAGTAATCTAAGAATTCGCGGAGTCTCACATTAACAAAAATTCTGCTATACATAAAAGTCACAAAAAATAAATATTTACTTAAAACCATTAATAAATGAGATGATAACGAAAATAAATAAATAACGAATGAATTTAAGGTGGTTGCAATGAGGTCTAAATAATATATAATATTTAAATTTCTGTTCAGTTCTATCTATATTCATTTGTTAATTTTTTGCGTTCCTTATGGGTTTTTCTAAGGTTGTCTAGTACCTAGATATCGCTGTCAGCGATAAGACCGCCATTGTAACAATAGATTTAAATTTTATGTACAAGTTATTATTACTTCTTAGGGTTCCGTAGCCAAATGGCAAAAAACGGTATCCGGATGTCTGTCCGTCCGTATGTCACAGCCACTTTTTTCCGAAACTATAAGAACTATACTGTTGAAACTTGGTCAGTAGATGTATTCTGTGAACCGCATTAAGATTATCGCCCATACTTAGAACTGAATCACAATTTTTTTTTTCATATAACCCAAACGTGTGGGTTATCATCTATGGATAGGTCTTCAAAAATGATTTCAGGTTTTTAATATCTTTTTTTTTGCGCGATAGATACTTCCAAAGTGGTAAAATGTGTCCCCCCCCCGTAACTTCAAAATAAGAGAATGATAAAAATAAAAAAAATTACAACTGTGTGCTGTATACATATCTGTTTAGTATATTTTTAATTTTAAGTTAGATTTAATTTATGTTTAATTTTTTTGTTTTTTTTTTTTTTTTGTTGTACATTTAAAGTTCCTCAAAATTTGTAAATTTTTACTTGTAAATGTTATGGTTTGCTGTAAGAAAACCCAGTTGTGGGTTAAGCTCGCCTATGTACATCAACTGTCCTATTGTTATTGTTAGTATAAAATTGTGTGTACAATAAAGAATAAAGGAATAAAGGAATAAAAAAAATTATATGACGTACATCACCATGCAAACTTCCACCGAAAATTGGTTTGAACGAGATCTAAGTAAGTAGTTTTTGCGCGAGTCCGACTCGCACTTGCCCAGTTTTTGATGTACAATAGTTTATCCGCGTTTTTAACGTAAGGGTCATATCTATTAATTCATTAAACCCCGAGCGGACGCCGGCGTTTGCTCGGTCATTATCTTTCTATTGTGTCTCTAATTACGCTACTCAAAAGGTTAACTTAGCATTTATTACGCTGGTTGTATGTAAATAAGTTTAAATCACTGTATATGTAAAATTCTCAGTAATTTATCGGAAGCAACCCAACTGGTTTCATACTGTTCTTTTAAAAGGTCAGATTCAATCTGCGGCCGTCCGCAGGGTCGTTTTTAAATGCCATTTTTATGGCATAGGTACTAGCTGTTTTTTATTTTTGATTTTGACTCAAGATTGACCTCTATCTGACCTGATGGTAAGCGATGATGTGGTCAACGGTCCCTGGATTTCGCTACGTGCCCGTCAGGGGGCGTGGCAAGTGGTGTAAGGATTTCGCCCTCTGATCGCAGCGTCCTGCCGAGGTCGGGATTGCCTAATCAGTCGCTTTTAGCGATAAGACTGCCCATTGTGACACCCTGTTAATTTTAAGTTCCTAATGCAATTTGTATTTTTGGTGTACAATAAAGAATATCTATCTATCTATCAGTCTGGGCGGTTGTAGAGCGTGGCTCTGTGTTCATTGTAGTATGTATACTGTAGGCACGTCACGGCGCTGCTGCTTACAGCGCCGAGTTTTCACGACATACCGGCGGTCAGTCCCCGCCAGGTGAGACCCCTGGCGGAAGCCCGACGAAGGACAACCATTGACGAGTATGCCAGCTTGTTACGGACCTAAAGTAGGAAATGTGGTCAACGGTGAAGCACGTTTGCCTAGAAGTAACCTATTCACTCTTGACTTAAAGGCCCCTAGGTTGTAGCTATCAGGTACCTACAGGGAATTCCACTCCTTAGCTGTATAAACGATGAATGTGTTCCACGAGCACGCTTGCCTAGTCTTTAGCCAAGTAGTAACTCATTCTGTCTTGATTTACTTAAGGCCCTGACTCTCGAGCAGTGTTATAAAACAGTGATTTTCTGAAGCCTACTCCTCGGTAACGGCTAGGTTAATTAGTTTGAAAATAATATGTCTTTATTATACTTTTGATGCTAACAAGCAAGCTGGAAGCAGTGGTGGCCGAGTGGTAACGGCTCCGACTTACGAGTTGTAGGACGAGGGTTCAAACCCAGCCAGGCGCATTACTTTGTGTAATTTATTTCATCACCTCTGCTCTCAAAACGGTGAAGGAAAACATCGTGAGGAAACCGGCGTGTCCTAGGACCAAAAATTCGAAGACATGTGACATCCTCCAACCTGCACTGGGCCCGCGTGGTGGATTACGGCCCATTCCCTCTCCTAGAGAGGAGGCCTGAGTTCCAGCAGTAGGAACATTGAAAGGCTGATCATGCTCATGCATGCAGATGCTAACATAATCAACATAATAATATGACTTTTTCGTATGACTAATACTTTTGAAAACAAAAAAAATATATTGTATATAAAAATGATATTTATTGGCTTGTTTTCCCTACCTCTTTCAAACAGGTTTGATCTTTAGAAATACAGTCAACTCTCGTTGATTCAAACCTGCGATAATTCGAACCTCTTTATAATTAAAAGTTATCACAAGTTCCCTTGAAAGGGTATAAGGGTATATAGGTGTCTTCAAGGCTAGAGTGAATAGGCTCTTAATAAACTAGTGCGTCTCACCATCAATGATTGCATCTCCGCTTACCATCAAGTGGGATCGCAGTCAAGCACTGGTTTATATCAATTAAAAAAAAAAAAAAAACTTTATTTTTCGAACTAAAAGTTGGCAGTAGTATCATCACAGCGTTAATGTTTTCCTATTGTCGATTTGAACCAATTGTTTAAGTATTTTAGTGTATGTATGTAGTGTATTATTGTATAATTGTATTATATTTATTCTATGGTTTATTAGTATATCTATTCTATGGTCGATAAGTAAATCTATTCCTTTATTCGCCTTTTTCTCTCTTTTATTGCACTTGCCACTTCTTTTCTCTGCATCACCCAAAGGTTGACTGGCAGAAAATGCCTAAGGCATTAAGTCCGCCTTTGCATTTTTGTGTGCATAAAGCATTAAATAAACTAAATCAATAAGTACATTTTTATGCACTTAGTAGGTAAATCGAACGAAAAAATCATCGCTACGTGACAAAACGACGCATTAATTCTCTCTCATTGGCGTCAAACACTCGACAGTCTTAAGTTGCAGACAGAAAAAGAGAGAAAGATTGCAGAACTTGCCGAGGTATGTAAGTACATTTTGAGACAAGTTCAAACTTGTATTATCGTACACGAGCCTTTGTTTTTGTAATGATTAGTTTGACACACACATCCGCACGAATTGGTTTGTTTAGTTTCAGTTACTGTTACTCTCGTTTCGAACCACTTGATATTTCTAAAACTCGATAATCTATACTTATAATAAATCTGTAGAAATGTACATTGAAAATATCTAAAAAATAAATGACAGGGGGTGTTACTAGACCAACACCGAACCCAAAAATGTGATTAAAAATTTTTTTGTCTGTCTGTCTGTTTGTTCAGGCATCACGCAAAAACGACTGGTTCGATTTCGATGAAACTTGGTATAAATATTCTTTAATATCCTGGGTCACACCACACTACCACACTGGGTATTTTTTATCCCGGAAAAGTACATACAATAAAAAACAAACTTAGTTTTGCGGTTCGATCCCTAGACCCGATTACTGTACCAAACGTAAATAATAAGTTTGTCGTAGGTTATGTCACCCGCAGTGGAGTTCACTAAGGGGCGCTGCACACGGCTAAGATACAATAATATTTTATCTTAAGATACAATATCGCTCGCCATACAATTCAATAGACTAACACACATGACGACGATAATAAATAATATTTCATATTTTCGTATCTCAAAAATCCAAATAAAACCATTTTCGACTTCTACGCGCACGAAGCCGCTGGCAAAAGCTAATTCGTAATATTTTAATAGTCCCTTGAGTTTCGAATTAACGAGAGACGTCTATATGTATACACAAAAAAATTGCTCGATAAGTGTTCTTCAGAATGTACTAACATATTTTAATCAATCAAATTTTTTTTTTCAATGAAAATGGTTTTAAAGGTCAGCGGCTCTATGCGGGTCTATGTGGGCGCAGGCGGTAGTATTTATTTATTTATTTACAAGCACTTGTACAACGTTACAGAGAATGTGTGATGTGGCGTTGTACAGTAGAAATTTACAAACTAAAAAAATACATTTAATAAAAACAATAATAAGCCCTAAGGCCCTAAGGTTGTCTGGTAGATATCGCTGTCAGCGATAAGACCGCCTTTGTACCCATAGATTTAAGTTAATGTAAAAGTTTTTGTTACTATTTTGGTGTACAATAAAGTTTATTCTATTCTATTCTATTCTATTCTAATAACCTAATAACAAATCCATACACATTGAAGAAAAAAAACTAACTAACATATAATTTTGAAATAAAAAGAAAATACATATACTTTATCCTTCAAAACAAATGAATGATTATGAGTTAGTGTGCATTTACCTAACTACGGCCAGATGTTTTAGGGATATGACTTAAAGACCCCTGGATTATAGCTATCAGGGAACACAGACACGGCAGGGAGTTCTTCTCCTTAGCTGTGCGAACGAAGTGTTCCACGATTACATTTGCCTAAAAGTAACCCGTTCGGTCTCGATTTGAACATCTTTGAGAAAAAACTGCGCGTATGATGATCAACTTGTTAACGTAGGAGGTGAAATCGCTTCCATTTTTAGGGTTCCGTACCTCAAAAGGAAAAAAAAAGGAACCTTTATAAGATCACTTTTTTGTTCTGTTGTTGTCAAAACCCTGTATCTTGGGAACGAGTTAAGGTATCGAATTGGAATTAAAACCATATATTCAAGGCTACCACATATCCCTTAAAATTGTGAAAAAAAAGTTGAGTAAACGAAAAAAAAATATACGTCCGTATACGTAGCAAAAAACATATATTTCGACACTCAACGGAATCAAAATTCATAGGGTACTTCCAGTTGACCTAGAATCCTCAAATTACATAAAGCAAGGTCTTATAGCACAGATATAAGGTTGACTGGTAGAAAATGCCTAAGGCATTAAGTCCGTCTCTGTACTTTTGTGTGCATGAAGCATTAAATAAACAAATAATTAAAGGAACAAATTTGTTCTTCGAGACTCCATTCGGTAATTGGGAAACTCCCAAATAAAACGGGACCAGTGATAAATTATATTCATTTTGTAAGTAAGTTTAAAAAACACTTTTACACGCCATTTTTTTTTTTTGTCATTTTGAACGAGATAAGGCCGGTGTTTCCTAGCTGACTACCCTGAGAAGAAACACCGAAACAACCTCAGGGGTCAAAGTCTCTTTTAAAGCCCACACAGTTAATATGTAATGGTCAAATCACATGAGAACCATGCAGATTTGTCTGAGATGGTCTTTTGAAGAAAGAACCATACAGAGGAGTGTGAAGAGTGCAGGAAGATCATGATTTGTTGTAATGTATACTTTTTTTTTGCTGACATTACTTTCGCAATAATTTTTATATATTATTAGGCCCCAACTACCGTGAATTCGTTAGTAATTTATTTTGTTAACGTCCCATT
Source organism: Mythimna vitellina (assembly GCA_949316375.1). Taxonomy (NCBI): domain Eukaryota; kingdom Metazoa; phylum Arthropoda; class Insecta; order Lepidoptera; family Noctuidae; genus Mythimna; species Mythimna vitellina. The sequence continues at coordinate 12,002,131 of OX438714.1, forward strand.
TATTGGTAGTTGTAATTATTTATTTTCCTTGCTTTTTTATATAGCCTCTTTTTTATAATGTGAATGTGAGAATACTGTAGAAAAAAGAAAAAAAAAAAGAAAAAAAAGATGAAAAAAAAAAGAAAGATGGATGGATTGTGTGAAGAGTGATATGAAAGAAAAGGAAGTTAGTGATAGCATGACGAGTGAAAGGGCAGAGTGGAAGAAAAAAACGTGTTGCGCCGAACCCAAATAATACGGGACAAGGGCAGGAAGATGATGATGAATATGAGAACACTGTAGACTCCGCGAATTCTTAGATTACTTCCTATTACGACTCACTTTTATTGTACTTTTGGGTACAATATTGATTGATCTACACTGTTCTTACATAATATCTACTAATACTGTAATATGGAAATATTGTAAGACCAACATTTTTTTTTAAAGAGTAACCATGGAGTCTCATGCCGGTACTTCTCCATAGGAAACGACCAATTTGGAACCGTGCACTAGCTTCTGACGTTTTATAAGTGCCCATGTAGGCGTGTGTGAAATAAAAAAAAAAACTATTTACATAGGTGAGTTTGTATAGAACTGTCCGACTCGCACTTGCCCAGTTTTTTTATATCTTCAACTTAACGATGCGAATCAAAACATGTAAATCGGGGTCAAAACAATTAAATAAAGAACTTTGAACCTAAACATAAACTGTTTACGGTACATAATAGCTCGGCAGTTAATTCCTGTGGTTTTTCTGCGTATATTTGTTCTAAAAATAGATATTTTTCTTGTGGTTTTAAACAATATTAATTAGTTATTTATATTCAGATCGCTGAATGATAAATATGCGAGTATCTTTGTAATTGTATACATGTGTGGCTTATAGATCATTACAGGGTGATTCATTGACGTCATCTATTGCGTAGGATGGACTTGTGGATGACGAGCAATGGGTAGCTCGCCGTCCGGTATCGTCAAAGCATGTCGGCACGTCGTGAAACCCTAGAACGCAAAGGGTAAATGAAGTTTTTAGGCAGTATGCGACGCCCTCTCGTTCCAACCTAAAGTGGGAGATGGTCATTGGATGATTTACCACCTTAAAAAATTAAACATCACATTTTTAGGGTTCTGTACCTCAAAAGGAAAAAACGGAACCCTTATAGGACCACTTTGTTGTCTGTCAAGACCCTTTATCTCAGGAACGCCTAGAGGTATCAAGTTGAAATTAAAACCATGTACTCAGGTCTTCTCACACATAATCAAATTTTTGAGTTGACGAATAAAAAAGATACGGCCGGTTATGTCGCAAAAAACGTGTATTTCGACACTCTCAAGGAAATCAAAATTCATAGGGTAGTTCCCGTTGAATCTTGAAATTCGGCATGAAGCGAGGTCTCATAGTACAAGTATAGGAAAAAATCTGAAAACTGTAAATTTATATTTACGTCATAAAAAAAAACTTTTTTTGTGATTCGCAAAAATCTTCGTAACTCAATTCGGGAATTGAACTGTTTTCATAGGTAAGTTCTGTAGAGAACCTTCAGTAAGCGAGTCCAACTCGCATTTGCCCGGTTTTTTTTCAATTCGAACCAGGAATTCTTGAGATAAGCGCGTTCAAATAAATAAACTCTTCAATTTTATGATATTAGTATCAAAGTATAGATCAGATAAAAAAATATGACATGAGATATTCTTATTCGTTAAACAGTTTACATCTATGATTTATGAATAGGTTTATTTTAATTTTTGTATAGTCTCTTTTTATAATGTGAATGTGAGAACACTGATTGTGACTCCGCAGATTCATAGATAACTATTTTTTGTGCTTTTGGCTACAAAGCCGAAGCCGAAGTTCGTTCCATCATCGGATCACTAGACGTACGGCATTGCGCCATCGGTACATGGTGGACATCACCCATACGTACAAAGCGCTCATCTCTTAGCTGTCAGTTGCTATTTTAATATCTATATTTAGTTTTTATTTTTACTTTATTTGCATTGTTCTCACATGATAGCGACAAGAAACCTGTAACAGAGATATTTGTAATTACATAACATGATTGAAAAGAGTGTCCATGAAGTTTCTTGCACGTTCTTCTCCATAGAGATCTACGCTTTGGAATGGGCAATTAGCGTCATTTTTTCTGACTGACTGACTTCTTGATGTTTCAAAAGTGCGTGTAAATGGTTTATTTGAAATAAAATGCTTTTTGATTTTGATTTTTTTGGAATACATTCATTATGCGTACAGCTAAGGAGTGGAATTCCCTGCCGGAGTCTGTGTTACCTGATAGCTACAACCTAGGGGTCTTTAAGTCAAGAGTGAATAGGTTACATCCAGGCAAGCGTGCTCCATCGTCGGCCACATTATCGCTTACCATCAGGTGAGATAGTGGAGAAACGTGAGCCTATCAATAATAATAAAATAAAGCTGACCAGTCTACATTGTCCTCTCAAATCTATTAATATTTTAATATGGAAATATTGTAGGAAAATATTTTTTTTAAAAGAGTAACCATTGAGTTTCTTGCCGGTTCTAATCCATAGGAAACGACCAATTCGGAACCGTGCACTAGCATTTTGATTCCTTCGAGAGTGTCGAAATATACGTTTTTTGCGATATAAACGACCGTATCTTTTTTTTCGTTAACTTAGAAGTTTGATTTTTTCACAATTTCAAGGGACCGTAAACTTGAGTATATGGTTTTTAATTTGTGCAATAAAGTATTGAGTATTGAGTATTAATTTCATCTCGATACCTCCACGCGTTCCTGAGATAAGGGCTCTTTACAGACAGACGGACAACAAAGTAATCCTATAAGGGTTCCGTTTTTTCTTTTTTAGGTACGGAACCCTAAAAAAGGGAAATTCATAGGTAAAGACCTATTATTATATTTGAAGAGGTTCAAAAAAGTTCAAAATTAGTCCAATCTCGCATTAAAATTCTGCTGTGCGTAAAAATAAAAAGAAAAGACACTAAAAGAAAAACACACACACACTAAAAGAACACTAAAAGAAGTAAAGAGCACTATCTTTCCTCTCTAGTGTGTTAATTATATATGTATATACATTTTGTATTTATTTTTAGTAAAGGTATATATAATATAGTATGTATATTATATAAGTATTTATTATTTTAATTTAAGATTTCACATTCTCTTCTTCAATTACTTCTACACACTACTGTCTACTTTTCTTTTTATTTCTCCTTTCGCAGGTCTGCTGGAAGAAATTTCTTATTGGAAATAAGCAGTACCTTTGTACAATTTTTATCACAATGTATCTTCTTTCTTTATTCGTGTGTACATAAATTATAAAATAAATAAAAAATCCGTGGGACATAGCTAGACTCTCAGTAGTGTCAGTAATACAGAGTAGATATAACATAGTATCAGTAAGTAATATGTCTCTTTGTTTATAAACATACTTACTGAACAGGTTTGCCGTCGGCTTGCGTGTCCAGTTACTAAATTCCCACGTTTACATCTCAAAGCACGTAACTATGTTATTACTCGTAATTTATACTTATCTATGCTATAACATACATATTTATACTATGTACTTTACTATTACAACATATAACGCATAAATAAATGCATATCCTGAAAGTAGTATGTTCAGAATCGGCAACTGAATTGAATTCATATTTTTAACCGACTTCTAAAAGAAGGAGGTTCTATGTTCGGCTGAATGTATTTTCTTTTCACCAATTTCTCGGTCAATTTCGGACCGATTTTAAAAATTATTTTTTTGGTTAAAAGTTTATGCTTCCAAGTTAGTCCCATAAAAATATTGTTATGATCAGATCATAAATTTCGAAGATATGGAACAGAACTCCTCATAAGATCACAGCAGAACTGTCGTAACAAGTAAAATTGCTTTGTTTTTACGTGTAGTCGATGACTGACTGAAAGAAGAGGGGGAGGGGAGATATCAAACTGATCTGATGATGAAGCCGGAAGGTAGGCACCGGAACTGTGTAATCTATACTTATAATAAATCTGTAGAAGTAAAAATTCTGTACATTGAAAATATCAAAAAAATGCATGGGGGTGTTACTAGACCGACACCGAACCCAAAAATGTAATTAAAAATTTTTACAGAATTTTCACTTCTACAGATTTATTATAAGTATCTGTTTGTCTTTCTTTCTTTTCTTTGCTTGCGGTTATCGAGCTCCATAACATCTCTATAGTTTCTATGCGTTTGTATCCTATCGTTTTGGAGTAGCGACCGCGCACCAGAAGACGCAGCGTTGGAAGGACTCCCACAAGATGGAGCGATGACCTGATGAGAGTCGGGGGATGTGATGAATGCGAGACGCACAGGACCGTTTGTTATGGCTTACGTCCAACTGTGGACGACTTTCGGCTGAAATGATAATAATAATATAATATTCCACAACAATCACACAAAACCGTCTAGTCCCAATCTAAGCAGAGCTTGTTTTATGAGTACTAGACAACTGATAAGCATATTTATATATTGCTGAATTAATAATAAAATTCAAATGTTTTTATTTCACATAGGCCTACATGGGGACCCATAAAACATCACAAGCTAGTGAACGTTTCCAAATTGCTCGTTTCCTATGGAGAAGAACCAGCAAGAAGCACCATGGTTACTGTTTTAAAAAATGGTTGTTCTTACAATATTTCTATATTACTAGATATAGTATTAATAGATATTATGTAAGGACAGTGTAGACCGGTCAATATTGTAGGTATTCAAAAGCACAATAAAAATAATCATAATAAAAAAAAGAGTCGTATTAGGAAGTAATCTAAGAATTCATAAATATTATTATTATAGTATAAAACGAAGTCGCTACACGCTGTCTGTCCCTATGTATGCTTAGATCTTTAAAACTACGCAACGGATTTAGATGCGGCTTTTTTTATAGATAGAGTAATTCAAGATGAAGATTTTTAAACACATCACAGCGCAAAACGCTTACGTTGCAAACGCTGGCAGAACCCTACGAGATAGATCAAAATAATGTACTACAGTATTGTACACTTTAAAAAGGTTTACAACAAAGTACGCGATGGTATATGTCTATTTCTTAGGGATAACCTAAAACAACCATTTTTTATCCTTTGCTTTTTACGAGAAATAGTGGCTTATTTACGAAGCGATTTTAAGAATTAATCCTTATCCAATTAAGTACCTTAGATACATTGCGCATTTAATATAGATAAATATGGCCTTTTACAGCATGTAATTTAAATAAATATTTTCGAAGATATTACAGAATTAAAATGCAGGGACATAGCGGTTGCGGTGGCATCAGCATTGCACCCGTTCGAAGCCGGGGCGGGTCGCTAGTTATAAGATAAATTACACCCACAGACAGACGAGACGAGAGACAGACACAGAACAAATGACGATCATTTGTTCTGTGTCTGGGTGTAATTTATCTGTAATATGTATGTATTTAGAAATATTTAAGTGTGTTTATCAGTTGTCTAGTACTCATAACACAAGCTCTGCTTAGCTTTGGACTAGACGGCGTTGTGTGATAGTTGTGCGAATATTATATTGTTTTTGTTTTCCTCATCAGTGTGTTAGTTTCTTCGAAAACGATATTTATTATTCGGCTTCACCATCGATGATTTTGTGAACCACAAAACCGCAACATTTGTTGTTGAAATACTTCTTAATTTACATATATATTATAGTAGTCACTAACCTATACATTTTTTTTTAGTTTATGCAAAACCTGAATATAGTTTGTTCAGAATCAGTAAATGAATCGTTTCCAATAATTTTTACACTATGTCATATTTTTTCACCACCGACACATTGTACAACACAAGTCACGGTAGGTCATAGTGGGTATTAGACACTGACGCACATCTGGGGCGGGAGCAAAACAACCTCTCAGTCGCCTGTATGGCCCGGTAACCATGTATTTGTGCGGACAAACAGGTGATTTATCAAATTTATATTTTTGTGATTTTTCATCGTACAGTCATGAAATTTTGTACATAGATTCTTTACATAAAAATACTAGACACGTGTTTCGGGTTCCGCATATACTAAAACGAATGTTCCGTATGTCATTAGAAAATTGCAGACTCTGTATGATTGTAATAAATCTTAATAAGATTATAATTTTTCGATATACCTATTGTGACGAGATACTATTCCCCTTTTTGTATTGTTGTTTTCAATTTTTTTTTTTTATTATTTTATTTGTTTATTTCAATAGAGCTTATGATAATTTAATAACTTTTGTATTTGGAAACAATAGCATTGTATAATGTAGAGAAATTTATGTATTATTTGATAGTTTAGATTAAGATTTCACACATTCTTCTTCTCTTGCTCCCTAATCACTATTGTCTACATTTCTTTTAATTTCTCCTTTCGCAGGTCTGCTGGAAGAAATTTCTTTGGAAATAAGGATTACCTTTGTACTCTTGTCTACTTTGTATTGTGTTTTTCTGTTTTTTGTGTGAAATATGAAACCAAGATTTATGTAACTCCTATGATTTAAAAGAGTTTCCATGGAGTTTTTGCACGTTCTTCTCCATAGAGATCTACGCTTTGGAAAGTGCAATTTAGCTTCACTTTTTTGACTGACCGACATTTTGACTATTCAAAAGTGCTTGTAAATGGTTGATTTGAAATAAACATTTCTGATTTCTAATTTCTGAAAAATCGTTTAGTATAAGTTTATAAATCACATCCAAATTCAATAGTTTCCAATTCTAAAAAAAATAGTTTACATTTTCTCGCCATATTTTACAATCTAAGGGCGTTTGAAATAGTACCTACTAGTATTTTAAGACCCTTCAGCATTTCTGTTTTAATTTAATTTAAAGTCTATACAAATTTTTAAGACTCACTTTTCTGAAGCTCTAATGAGGTCATCGAGCATTGTAATGGGCTCCTTCATAATCTTAGCCATGATTACTATATCTTCGGCAATTCAAAGGTGAGTTGTATCACTCACCCATTGAAATTGATGCCTAACCCTCTTCAGTCTAGGCCCATGAAGACATCTTCTATTGCGACTATGATCAGTTTCGGAGACACGATGTCTCCCTGCCTGCTGTAGCAGGATAGGTTTTGAAGTCTGGTCCTAAAGTCGGACTCACATGGTGGCGTTTTTATACAAACGCTTCAGCACATCGATGTAGCGATAGTCAATTTGGCATTATTAGAGGGACTACCGTACAGCCCAAGTCTCCGTCGAATCGAAGGCTTTCTCGTAGTCAACCAACTCGAAACAGAAAGGCTGATTATGCTCTTCAGTATTTTTTATTTATTTATATTATTATTTTTTATTATAATTTACTTTATTAACGTGTCATTTATTAATAATTGTAATTATTTATTTTACTTGCTTTTATTTATATAGCCTCTTTTTTTGTAATGTGTGTCATAGGTTACTTTTTATTATGATTATTTTTATTGTACTTTTTAGTACAATATTGACCAGTCTACACTGTCCTTACATCTCTCTAGGTACTTATGCTGTAATATGGAAAAACTGTAACAATTTTTTTTTTTTAAAGGAGTACCCATGGAGTTTCTTGCCGGTTCTTCTCCATAGGAAACGACCAATTTGGAACCGTGCACTAGCTTCTGACGTTTTATAAGTGCTCAGGTAGGCCTGTGTGAAATAAAAAACTTTTGACTTTGACTTGACAGTCTTCGTTGCATGAAAACTACGATAATGAGGAAATCCTAAGAGAAACATTCAATAGACTTGGAGGATAGTCTGTAGGTTATTGACTATCACATCCAAAGAAATCAGCTTTGTTTAGTTTTCATGTAGTATAGATAATTAGAATATTTTTTTTTACGTTCAAGTGCGTGGCCCCCATATGTGTAGGGCCAGTAGCATTTGGTACTCTTGCTGACGCCATTTTGTGCAATGGTATTTAGGTTCTTCAAGTTTGTTCAGATGCAATTAGCATAGCTTGTATTACATTTTATGCGGGCTAGTAAATTATTTTCATTAATGCAAATATTCCACAGAAGATAAAAAAAAAACAATAGTAAAATCTCAGGCAAAAAGTAAAGTATTTTTGAAAGGATGTAAAATGCGGGTCAGGTGTAGGTAGCACTTAGATAATATTAATATGTCTTTAACTAAGAAATTGACATTTTTTAAAACGGGTTGCTTTGAGGAGTTATATCTTTGGATTGACTTGGAATTATAAGTTCAAATTAACTTTATAATAAAGGTACGTTATTCTTTTTTCAAAATTAGGGATTTATTGTTTTTTTTGTATTTTATGTAATATCGCAGTACTTATAAGGAACCATTTTTGTATGAAATCTAAGAAATCTCGCATTATTGTAATCTCTCATTATTATTTGACAGGATACTGCGCAAACCTTTTCAATTAACTGTTCATCAGTCATCTTCGTTATTATAATTTAACCGCAGATGTTACTCGGCTCGTGAAATGACGCGACAGACATTTGACTTAGAACTACACTATGCACACGCGATCGTCATGGTAGATGGTATGTGAAGAGGAGAGATGAAACGCATGTTACTAATAGAAGTGTGATTATACATGTGGATGGATGGAGAGGGAGAGGGAGGCCAAAGAAAAGATGGATGGATTGTGTGAGGAGCGATATGAAAGAAAAGAGAGTTAGTGATAGTGTGATGGGTGGCAGGACAGAATGGAAGAAAAAAACGTGTTGCGCTCAAACCCCAAGCAATACGGAGCGAGGCAGGAAAATTAAGAAGAAGGTAATCGATAAACGACAATATCAGCATCAAAATTATAGGTATATGTTCAAAAGGGTTTTAATGACAAGGAAAAAACAATAAAAAATCTCAACATTTTTGTTATTGATGGAGTCACCTTAACAGGGTTCTTTTCCACTTGCCTGTCGTCAACATCGAGCATGGTTTATAAGATTGTTGCTTCATCTAACGCAATCTAACGCGATGTTTGATGAAGAGGCGATGCAAAACAAAGAGAGATAACGCCTGAAAATTTTGATGGCAATCGGTAATTCCGTGATTTACTCGAATATTTCATAAAACTTGTTCCAGGAAATAAATGTATTTTTTTTTAATCCTTAACTGTTTTTCAGAAAAAATGTCGTCATTCAGAATCTCGATTAAATGTTTAAGGCTTCTTTTGACGTATATATAGTTATTTTATTATATTTTTATTATACGAGTACATTATGGACGGCCAAGGAAGTTAGTGATAGTATGACGGTTGACAGGATAAAATGGAAGAAAAAAACGTGTTGCGCACACCCAAATAAGATGGGCCAAGGGCAGGAAGATGATGATTATGGACGGCCAAAAAAGGTTTTCAGAGGTCTTCACCAGATTAGTTTTACACAAATTTATGTTTTGATTTCTGTAGAAGCCTAGATAATATACGCAAGATAGCTGTGTATCTAAAATATCTAGAGAAAGATGTGTGATAACATCATAATCGCGTAAAAGCGGTTGTATGGAAATATTCCTCAAAAAGGACGCTCTTTACTGGGAGTTGTTCTGACGTCAATCGACCAAATTAAAAGTGTGACACGTTTCATTAAAGTTGGGTGGGTCAATACTCCGATTTTGTTTTTTAGGGTTCCGTACCTCACAAGGAAAAACGGAACCCTTATAGAATCACTTTGTTGTCCGTCCGAAGGTATCGAGTTGAAATTAAAACAATATACTCAAGTTTGCGCTCCATTGAAGCTGCGAAAAAATCAAACTTCTAAGTTAACTAAAAAAAAGATATGGTCGTTTATGTCGCAAAAAACGTAAACTTCAACACTCTCGAGAGAATCAAAATTCATAGGGTACTTCCTGTTGACCTAGAACCCTGAAATTTGGCATGAAACAAGGTCTTATAGCACAAGAAAAAAGAAAAAATCTTCGAGACTCGGTTCGGAAATTGAACTATTTACATAAGTTAGTTAGTACGGAACCCTCAGTGTGCGAGTCCGACTCGCACTTGCCCAGGTTTTTTTATTGTTGATAAGCTAGCGCTTGACCGCTATCTCACTTGATATAAAGCGACGATGTGGTCGACGATGGAGCACACTTAGAAGTAATCTATTCATTCTTGACTTAAAGATCCCTGGGTTGTAACTTTTATGACTTTCAGGCAGACGAAGCCGCAGGCAGAAGCTAAAATACGTATCGTCTCGTTTTGTTCATTGCTCAAAAAGTCAGCCGGTCGCAAAATGTCCACGTCTCACTTTGTCAACTTCTTAGAATGTCCACTTCACTTTTTTTTTTTTTTTTTTTTTTTTTTTTTTTTTTTTCCGGTGGGAAAATCATCTTATGACATCCCCCGCTCTTGGGCGGGGCGGGAGATAGTGTCAGACTTTTACTGACTAAAAACCCACTCCTGTTCCCTCGTTGCCTTACGTACCGGGGCCGAGTCTTCCTTTCAGAATCAGACCCTTGGCCCAAGTAGGCTTCGACCCTGCTGGGCCCCTACAGTTGCTGACATCTCCTTGAGGCGCGCGTGAAACAGTACGCGCCGTCGACGACTTGGGCTCGGTCCGATTACCGGACGGCCGGACAGCGAGCCACCCATTGCTCGCCATCCGCAAGCCCGCGCCTACGGTGGCCGGAAATCGGGATCGGAGTCCCGGCGGCGGTTGGGGCGTGAGGACCGTTGCCTCACGCGATCGGCCGCCTCCTTTGCTAGCATTACTGCTTCGCAGAAGGAGGCGACCGCCTGCCACTCCTCCTCGCTCCGGACCATGGCCTGTACCAAGGCCCGACGCGAGAGATCGCCGCCGCCGATTGCCCCCAAGAGGACACGGCGTTGCTCTGCCCAAGCGGGGCACACCTCTACTGTGTGTTCCACCGTGTCCTCCGGGCGGTCTACGCAATGGCGACACCCGGGCGTTTCTTCCGCACGGATCCGGTGCAGGAACCTCCCGAACTTACCATGTCCGGTGAGGACCTGCGTCATGCGGAAGGTAAGGACGCCATGTCCACTTCACTTAATGTCAATTTCTCAAAATTTCCATTTCGCACGATGACAACTTCGCTTGTGGTCAACTTCTCACAATGTCAACTTCTTGAAATGACAAATTCGCAAAATGACAACTCCACGTAGTTTCTACAAATCAGGGCTTTTAACATAACGAATGGGTGGGCCATTCGTAGTAAACGTTTTGGGAACACATTCATTGTGCGTACTACCACTCACTGATTAATCAGAAACTATAACACCTAAAAACTTAAAAATGTGGCTACCTGCCACATTTTTAAGTTTTTAGGTGTTCGGTCGGTTCCTCATCGGATGTAGATATCCAAGGGTAGTGTGAAAGCGAAACGCGATGAAGGCAAAGAAGGAACAAGAGTGGGTTTTTAGTCAGTAAAAGTCTGACACCATCCGCTCCCCCCAAGAGCGCGATTTGGCATTAGATGATTTTCCCACCTACTAAAAAACCAAAAAAAATGGTGTCTCCGCTATCCGCTAAGAACGAGTTTTACGAAACTCCACCCCTATGGGGCAAAACGGGGGTCAGAAGTTTGTATGGAGATACCTACGCGGGCGAAGCCGCTGGCAGAAGCTAGTATTAAATATGTAAACGTTCGGATTGAAAACGGCTCGTCATTAGTAAGGTTTAGGCTAGGAGATGATGCAGTTTTAGAGGTAGGCGGAACAGAGAGTAAAGTCCCGCAAGCCTCCGTTGAAAAGGGAGGATCCTCCGACCAGACGGGTGTTATGTCTGGTGGGCTGCAACTGCCCGATAGATGATTTCTATATGTTGTTCTATATGTTCTAATCGCGCGGAGAACTTTGATTGCGCGATGCAGGATTAGTTCTTATGTGACGCCATAGATGTCGCTACACAGTTTTTTTTTTGTCAATAAAATACAGAACTTTAACTGGAAGGTCAATCTACTGCTATCAGTCACTCACAGTTACAGGATGTCCGACATACATAGATTAAATATACAAATGTCTACGACATTTTAAATAAAAATAACTGATAATTTTTACGATTATATATTTTTGGCACATTATAACTCATTATGGGCCCCATTAGATGTCATCATCATAATTTCAGCCGAAAGACGTCCACTTTTGGACATAGACCTCCCCCAGGTGTTGCCAGAACGTAAGGTCCTGTGTGTCTCGCATTCATTGCATTCCCGCGACTCTCAACTAGTCGTCGGCCCACCTTGTGGGAGGCCTTCCAACGCTGCGTCTTCCGGTGCGCGGTTGCAACTGCAAAACCTTTCGGCCGAATCAACCATCCGTTCTACGAGCATGTACCCTGCCCACTGCCACTTAAGTTTCGCGATTCTTCGGGCTACGTTGGTGACCTTGGTTCTCCTGCGAATATCTTCATTCCTGATACGATAACGTAAGGAAACTCCAAGCATCGCCCTTTCCATTGCCCTTTGGGTGACTTTAAGCCTTCTGATGAGCCTAAATATGGTTTTACAGTTTTGTTACAATAATAGTATAGACTAGATGACTCGGTGAACTTCGTACCGCCTAACAGTCAATGAATGTAGTATATCTTTCGATATAGTCAACCGATTGCGATGAAACGAAGCCTGAGACAGTAATATATCAAGTTACATACAATTTTAATGGATAACAGTTATCTAGGTACATCGATTTCGCACATTTTACGTGATGCGCGCACAACTAAAAACTTCTCCGCCTTCGTTTTGTAATTTCTTCGTTAACTTATAATAATCAGAAATTCCGGTGGCGTGTACAATGTGCACAGTTACAATTAGGCTGGATAAAACAAAAAGAAATGCGTTGAAAGCCGTCGTTGTAAGCAAAATGTGAAGGTCGAACTTACAAGGAAGGGCAAAGTACAAACTAAAATCAATACAGTGCCAAAGAACAAAGTAAATTCTGTAGGGTTTAGAGCACTGGTTCTTTATTTTTCGATCTTACCCCAATGATTTAGCTTGGGAAACTGATTTACCCCTCCCCACTCTCCTCTCACTTATGCTACAAAATAGAAAGGTACAGAAGTCAATCTACATATCCCATAAACGTCCTCCCCGTCCCTGGCTCGAGCCAGCCCGCGTCGCTGAGCCTGTAGTATAAAAAAAATCTCCGTTAATAATAATAAATTCTGTTCGATCCAGCTCGTCCCTTGCTGCCCCCCCTCCCAGCGACGCCCTAAGCCGAAGTCCGTACCCCACAGGGGGTGTCCTTAGCGTGTAGTCGCTTAGTTTTTAAGTTAGTTCAAGTAAGCCCTGGCTGGAGGCTTTGATTCTTTAATTGAGGCCACCACAGGCAAGTCCAGTTAAGCAGCCGACAACCTCCTAGGTTGACCTGCGAGAGGGCACTCACAAAAAAAAAAGTCAATCTACATACAAAGCGCGCCGCTCACGGACACGATACCTCGACTCAATTCAGCTCAATGTAAGCTCGAGTGCTATCCGTTTGAGTTTGTCGGTTTGCAGGACCAGACCTCGAAACCTATCTTCCTGCAGCGGGCTGTGAGGCAGGGAGACGTCATTTCTCCAAAACTGTTCACGGCCGCAATGGAAGATGTCTTCAAGGATCTGGACTGGAGTGGATTAGGCATTAATGTCAATGGCGAGTACATCACTCATATTTGGTTTACCGACGACATAGTAGTCATGGCTGTGACTACGGAAGAGCTCAGCACAATGCTAAATGACCTCAGTAGAGCTTCCGAAAGAGTGGGTCTTAAAATGAACATGGACAAAACCAAAGTCATTATAAAAAACCACTCCTATCAAGAATGGAGACTCTATACTCGAAGTTGAGGACGATTACGTTTACCTTGGACAGATAGTCCAGTTGGGTAGATCTAATTTCGAGAAAGAGGTCAACCATCGAATCCGACTCGGCTGGACAGTGTTCGGGAAGCTGCGCGGTATTTTCTCGTCCAATATACCACAGCGTCTCAAGACGAAAGTCTATGACCAGTGCGTGTCGCCAGTGATGACATATGGTTCCGCAACGTGGTCGCTCACAGTGGGCCTCATCAGAAGGCTTAAAGTCATCCAAATGGTAATGGAGAGGGCTATGTTCGGAGTTTCCTTGCGTGATCGAATCATAAATGAAGATATCCACAGGAGAACCAAGGTTGCCGACATAGCACGAAGAATCTCCAAACTTAAGTGGCTATGGGCAGGGCACATTGCTCGCAGAACAGATGGTTGTTGGGGCCGAAAGGTTACCGGAAGACGCAGTGTTGGAAGGCCCCCTACAAGGTGGACCGATGACCTGGTGAAGGTTGCGGGAATCTGATGGATGTTAGACGTACAGGACCGTTCAGTGTAGCGACATTTGGCCTATGTGCAGCAGTGGACGTCTGTCAGCTGACATGATGGTGATGATGAAGGGGATGAAACGGGAGGTCCAAGGTTTGTATGGAGAAACTTAATTTCACGCGGGTGAAGCCGCTGGTCGAAACTTCTGCTATGATTTCATGATTATAAGTAACTACTTATATTCTTTATAGACTACACTAAACATAACATTAAAATTTTTAGTGTAGGATCGTAGTTGTTAGCGTGGACATTTTTGGGTTTTCGTTTTTTTACTCGACTGCGGCAAAGCCAAAGAATGTTATAATTTTGAGAGGCTATGTATGTATGTATGTGAGTATTTTCATCTCTTCCTCGTAGCTTCTAATCTTCTTATCGGCACTCGACATATGAAGTATCGTTAGAACCATCTTAATTATCCGCTGAATATAGGCTACGTGATGTGTTACAAAACTCTATACGGCGCCCTCTAGCAGACCAAAAGTAGTGTGTTAAAAAATAAAAATGGATATAAATACGCCATGTTTGGGATACCAAAGCCCTTGAACACATGTAGCCCTTACAAATGATAATTTGAAAGGGCTTCACTTGTACATTTCCAAAATATTGCTCAAAATTAAAGTGACGCCCTCTTGCGGACAAATTGACATGTGTTAAAAAAAAATTGTTAAGATAAATACATCGTGTTTGATATCATTTCAAAGGGCTTCACTAGTAATCTTAAAAAAATATCATCAAAATCCAATGTGAGCCCATCTAGTGGACAAAACGTTTTGTGTTAGTAAATATTATTGTACCAAAATTGTTTAAATAAAAAAAGGAAAAACTAAAACCCGACTACGACAAAAACGACGCTGAAAAAGTATGAAACAAAATTTTCAGGATGCTGAAATAAACAAGGTTACTGTAAAAACAAGAACAGAACAAAAAGAAATCCGAACAGAAAGAAAGCATCCTGAAAATCTTGTTTCATACTTTATCAGCGTCGTTTTTCGTCGTAGTTTGTTTTTAGTTTTTTTTTACTTTTGACTACACAAATATGACCAGTAACAGGCACAGATAAAGTTCCGTTTTTTTGTACTAATTCAAAAATAGTGGTTTATAAAATTCTCGTGTCACAGTGTTTGTAACAAAACTCCTACGTAACGGCTTGACCGATTCCTATGTTATTTTGTGTGTATATTCAATAGGTTTGAGAATTGGACGTAGACGTATTTTTTATCCTCCCACTCCTCATTTTTTTATTTGTTAATTTACATAACAGAACAACGGTTGCCGATTCAGCTAGTAAAAAAATAAAATGGAAAACTCTAAACAGACTCCGCACCGAAGTTGGGCGCAGCAAAGACAATCTCCACAGATGGGGGTTCTCGGACGGTTCCGATCTTCAGTGCTTGTGCGGCGTCTCTCCGCAGACCATGTCCCACCTTCGATCCTGCATCACGTGCCCTGTTACCTGTTCACGTAGGGACCTAATGACAGCATCAGCGGACGGCACTGCCGTGGCCGAATACTAGGCCTTACAAGGAATTTGACTAGTTTTGCCATCGATACGCTAAGAAGAAGAAGAATAAATAAAATCTCATTACCAAATCAATCTTTGCGAAAGAATTCATGATAATTATGATTTCCTATATCGCATTATATTGAAACACAACCACATTTGGTCCAGCCTGTTATTATGCGCGACAAACTTATAAACTAGTTATTTTTTTGTACTTCGTTTGTTTTTGATCTTAGGACCTGCGCACACTTGTGACAAGAATGTCTTAGACAGGCTTGTCTACGACACCGCAGACTTGTCTGCGACAAGACTGTTTTATAACGTCCTGTGTTGCCAACAGTTACACAAACATACCAATAGAGTAAACTTTTAAAACCACCAAAACCACTAACAAAAAATTACCCCACACACAAAATCGCAAAATTTCCCACAAAAAAAAGTCTGTTGTAGGAAATAAAATAAGTAGGTAAATAGGTTATTAGATTCATTTAATAATAAGTGAAAAAAAAAAAACAATCAGTTGATCAAAATACCTTTTGTGGGTAAATTAACATTAGTAGGTAAATCAACATGCAAATTATTCAATAACAGCTATGTTTTAATTCGTCTTCAGACGAATCATTTTTTTTTTTGCACCATCATCGTCGGTATCAGATTGATAATTATAGATTCTATGGTGCTGATTTACACCCGAGTGATCGCATTTTTAGTAAGAAATTGAATTTTGCTAAAGCACTAGAAAAATCCACTAGCCACTAAAACCAATATTTCGCAATTAAATGGGGGGTTAAAACCACTAGTTCTAGTGGAGAATCCACAAAGTTGCCAACACTGGATGTACGCCGCTAGACTGTTTTGACTTGATGGTGTGCACCGTGTCGTAGACAAAACAGTCTTTCGCAGACAAGTCTGCGATGTCGTAGACAAGTCTGTCTAAGACAATCTTGTCTCAAGTGTGCGCAGGCCCTTAGGGACCTGTTTGACTTTTTAATGGTCTCAATATAACTATACGATTTTTATGTAATTAGTTTTAACTCTTTAACCACTTACGTCGGATTGCTCCGACGAGTGTTGTCGTGTCCTATACGCCAGGGTCGTATGTTAGCGACTGGGTACTCCATCTCGTTTGCTCTTCTGTAATCTATGGGGTTTGATGAGCACGATCATTTGTTCTGTGTCTGGGTGTAATTTATTTATAATGTGTATGTATTTAGAAAGATATAAGTATGTTTATCAGTTGTCTAGTACTCATAACACAAGCTCTGCTTAGTTTGAGACTAGACGGCGTTGTGTGATAGTTGTGGAATATTATTGTTGTATGTTATATATTATATTTCATTGAATACAACCGAATTTAAACTCGCCAAACTTAAGTGGCAGTGGGCAGGGCACATTGCTTGCAGAACAGATGGTCGATGGGGACGAAAGGTTCTAGAGTGGCGACCACGTACCGGAAGACGCAGCGTTGGATGGCCTCCCACAAGGTGGACCGATGACCTGGTGAGGGTCGCGGGAATCCGATGGATGCGAGACGCACAGGACCGGTCATTGTGGCGACATTTGGGGGAGGCCTATGTCCAACAGTGGACGTCTTTCGGCTGAAATGATGATGATGATGAACCGAATTTAGAACGTCCTCTTTTTATGAAATCTACTGTGATTTAAGTCAGGGTTTTTGTTGATGAAGGTTTTTACTGTATTAGTGGATACTGATGCTGATTTTTTTCAGATCAATATTAGTGAATATAGATAAAATAATAATAATAAGACATATATTTCAGACGTAGTCCATAACAATAAAACTGTTAGTAAATATGATATAATATTTTGAATGAAAAAACAAGTTATAATAAGTACGTTATCACTAGCGACTAACCAAATTATGTTAACAAAACAAACGGCTGGAGGTAACAAGTGACAGCATTTTTTGTATAACTTTCTGTGATTGGTTAAAAGTCCACGTTAGTCACGCTAAGTCCCGTCTTCAACGAACATGTTCACACAAACAAAGACAACAAAGAAATTGGATTTGACTTCTCAAATCCAATTTCTTTGCTCTGGTCATAATAAAAATCTCTGATCTACCAATAATAGTCTTCTACGATGTCCCACACACCACTCTGGGTTTATCCAGTCCTCCTTCTTTGTCCAGGCGATTTCTCTTTGGAATGCGCTCCTGCCGAACATCAGGATGGCGTCCAGTCGGTTCACTTTTAATGTGATGTACGTGAGCACATTCGCAGGAAGTTGGTGTAATCATCACAGCATTGATTTGTTGGATTCGTTTTTCATAAATAGATTGTTAATTTGTGTGTTGTTATGTTTCTAAGTATATATTTATCATTGTATTTCTTTTCTATTTCTTTACCATTAAGCTGCACCTACCATATGTTTTGTTTCTGCGCCACCCTAAGGTCGACTAGTAGAAAATGCCTGAGGTATTAAGTCCTCCTTTGTACAGTGTTTATTACTAGTGCATAAAGTTATAATAAATAAATAAACATGTCATGACGTGAATGTCAGCAATAAAAATCAAGATCGATTGTTGCTGATGCTGACATAATAATAATAACGAGAACCTCGTGAAAGCTGAGAAAGATAAGCGAACTAAGTATCTTGACTTAGCTCGCGAGGTTGTCGACATGTGGGAAGTGGATAGAGCAATCATTGTGCCGATAGTCGTAACGGCCAATGGCTTAACAGCTAAAAGCCTCGAACAACATCTGAAGAGGCTCTCGTTAGGCAGCTGGATCAAGGGCCTGATCCGGAAAGCTGTACTCCTGGACAGGGCGCGCATCGTTAGGATATTCCTCTCTCAGGACTCCTGAACGTATTTTTTGTATTTTTAAATGTCTTTTTTTAAAGAAATATTATAAATGTAACGAATATGTATATCTTCTTCTTAGCGTATCGATGGCAAAACTAGTCAAATTCCTTGTATGGCCCAGTATTCGGCCACGGCAGTGCCGTCCGCTGATGCTGTCATTAGGTCCCTACGTGAACAGGTAACAGGGCACGTGATGCAGAATCGAAGGTGGGACATGGTCTGCGGAGAGACGCCGCACAAACACTGAAGATCGGAACCGTCCGAGAACCCCCATCTGTGGAGATTGTCTTTGCTGCGCCCAACTTCAGTGCGGAGTATGTATATAAAATATGTATATAAAATAAATAAATGAGATAATAAGAATTATATTCACAAAACGCCGTCTAGTCCCGAACTAAGCAGAGCTTGTGTTATGAGTACCAGACAACTAATAAACATACTATATTTTAATTATAGATAAATTACACCCAGACATGGAACAATTATGATCGTGCTCATCACACAAACATTTATTGTCCTGGGTGGGAATCGAACCCGCGACCTCCAGCATAGCAGTCCGGGCCATTAACCACTAGACCAAAAGGCCAGTCAACAACGATGTTGATAATCCGCGGATGCTGCAAAACCCTGCTAGAAATCTCCATGTACCGGTGTATGTTTTCGTCATTCTAAAATTTTGTAAAAAGCAGTCAGAATTTTGTTTTTATTACAGCACGTAAATCTGATAAGTGGTTCTTGTTTATAAGCACCGCAGCGGCCACACGACTCAACCGTTGCATTTTTATAAAAGTATAAGGAAAAATGCCAACGAAACTGTCATGGCGGCCAACCTGATATGCGGCGAAGCCATTGACGTAGTAGATACTTAGTTCGTTTATACGTCGTACATCAAAGGACTGGAACAATTTCCCTGCTGCGGTCTTCCCGTTCAAATATAAATTAGGTGTCTTCAAGGCTAGAGTGAATAGGCTCTTAATCTAGTGCGCCTCACCATCAATGATTGCATCACTGCTTACTATCAGGTGGGATCGCAGTCAATGTCATTCAAAAAAAAAAACAGGCAAATACATAATTATTTAGCCTCGAGTTTACAAATTAATTAAAACAACTGAGCAAGTGTAAGTCGGACTCGCGCACTGAGGGTTCCGTACAAACTTACCTAAGATGTAAATATTTCAATTCCCGAATGGAGTCGCGAAGATTTTTCCGTATCACAAAATTATTTTTTGTGTCGTAACAACAAATTTACTGTTTTCAGATTTATTCCTATAATTATGCTATATGACCCTACTTTATACCAAATTTTAGGATTCTGAATGCATCAGACATGTTCAGTTTAGATGACAATACATGCTTAGCTAAGTGACGTCGTTATAAATCCAACATGGCGTACTCCTGAAAATGGAGGACTTGATATTTTTTGGGGATCTTTACCCAAAGGGCAAAACGGGACCCTATTACTAAGACTTTGCTGTCCGTCTGTCTGTCGATCTGTCACCAGGCTGTATCACAGGAACCGTGATAGTTAGGTTACTTTTTATTATGATTATTTTTATTGTACTTTTTAGTACAATATTGACCGGTCTACACTGTCCTTACATAATATCTACTTATGCTGTAATATGGAAATATTGTAACAACATTTTTTTTTTAAAAGAGTAACCATGGAGTTTCTTGCCGGTTCTTCTCCATAGGAAACGACCAATTTGGAACCGTGCACTAGCTTCTGACGTTTTATAAGTGCCCATGTAGGCCTGTGTGAAATAAAAACTTTTGACTTTGACTGTTGAAGTTTACACAGATAATGTATTTCTGTTGCCGCTATAATAGCAAATACTAAAAAACAGAATAAAATAAATATTTAAGGGGGCTCGCACGTTTATTTTATGGGGGCTCCCATACAGTAAACGTGATTATTTTTTCCCAGTTTTTTGTTACAGACGGTACGGAATCCTACATACGCGAGTCCGACTCGCTCTTGGCTGGTTTTTTATTTCAGATATCCGATAACTTCGATTACGGTTACCTAAGGAGCTCCTAGCATCCCTGTTTACAACCATGAGTCGGCCGTTTCATTTAATTTAACCGCAGCAACTCGTATAAGACAGTAGGTACCCGTGAGCAATGGATTCCGCAGTATTAACCAATACTTTGAGGTCAAATAAATACTGAATATAATGATTAAATTAATTTTATTGATGATTCATTATAATATGGTATTCCCATTTCCTACTTCCTAGAATAAAGCATATTTAATAGGTTTTATGATTGCGGACTATTGACTTGTAAGTGCAAGGTGCGCCCGCGCACAAATTAGCTAAGATCTTTAGAAAAACTGGCCAAGTGTGAGTCGGACTTGTACATTAAGGGTTCCGTACCGTCCGTAGCAAAAAACGGCAAGGAAATCACGTTTGTTGTATGGGAGCCCCACTTAAATATTTATTTTATTAAGTTTTTAAAGAAAGAAAAGAAAGAAAGAAAATATATTTATTTGGCACACCATGATGATGTTGATGTTTTTAGTATTTGTTGATAAAGCGGTGTTTATTTTAATCTGTTTTTTAATGACAATTAAAGGATTTTCTTATTTTCTGTCACTCAATGGTTAAATGCACAAATCGTAAGAAACCAAAAAATCTAACCTAGGTACACAAAAGGTAAATAAACTTGACCTTGCGGACGGTGAGCAATGGATAGCTCGCCGGCCGTCGGATAAGGAAAAAGCCTGAGTCGACGGTGCTGTTTCACGCGCGCTTCAATGAGAAGTCAGCAAAATGGACGAGACCCAGTAGGTTTGTTGTTGACACCGGCGAGTTTTAATCTGTAAAGATCTAACACTCCCTCTCGTTCTATTCAAAGTGGGAATATGTTACTTGATGATTGATTACGTAATTTAAAAAAAGATAAATAAAACCTACCTGTATACACCACTACTTTTTTATAAGCACAAAAAAACATGGCGTCCTATTCGTACCCGTTACTGATCATATTTTTGTGGTCAAAAGTAAAAAAGACGAAATCCTAAAATTGTTCACGAAAATTTGTCATAACAATTGGTATTAGAAAATACTCATTCATTCATAATCAAGAGACTACAACATTTCCATAAATTGAGTGACATTTTGGGATATAAACAAACGCTAATAACTTTGCTGTTTATGAATATTATTTACTGAGACTTTACTTAAATAATAACAAGATCTTTTCTAATAAGCCCTTTTAATTTGGACTAATTAAAAAAATAGTGGTGTATAAAACATACTTCTAGTAAAATTATATTTATACTTTTAAATAAAAATATTTATTATAAATCTAAAGACAGCATGGTTGAACGCGCTCATGTCGGAAACAGCTCGTTCGATTTTAAAAAAATCTTTAATTTTGGATAATTCAGTTATCGACGAAGGCTTATACAGGGTGCCTCACATCGACGCACAAACGAATACTATAGATCCAGTACATGATTCGGACTCCCCAGTGGTAGAATTTTTCGTCGGTTTTTTCCTAGTTTTTTTTTAATTTTTACGCTTTTTAATTTAAACTGTATAAAATGGTTTTACTAACATTTTTAGTGAAAAAATGTATGAATTAATTTTAAAATTAAAAATGTCATCGAGGTTGGTTAGAATAAAAAATTTACAGTTTTTTTTTTTAATTAGGAAAAATCCGACGAAAAATTCCACCTCTGGAGGATTTAGGATCATGTACTGGATCCGTGATATTCGTTTGTGCGTCGATGTCAAAGATACCGTGTATACTAGTTTTAACATTACGCTACGACTACTCAGTAACGAAAAACGCGGATGGAGACAGCTAGCAGCGCTGGTCTCCTGCAATATCATCATCATCATCATCATCATTTCAGCCGAAAGACGTCCACTGTTGAACATAGGCCTCCCCCAAGCATCGCCACAACAACCGATCCTGTGCGTCTCGCATCCACCTCATCCCCGCGATCGTCACCAGGTCGTCAGTCCACCTTGTGGGAGGCCTTCCAACGTTGCGTTTTCCGGTGCGCGGTCGACACTCTAGAACCCTTCGGCCCCATCGACCATCCGTTCTACGAGCAATGTGCCCTGCCCATTGCCACTTAAGTTTGGCGATTCTTCGTGCTATGTTGGCAACCTTGGTTCTCCTGCGGATATCTTTATTTCTGATTCGATCACGCAAGGAAACTCCGAGCATAGCCCTTTCTATTGCCCTTTGGGTGACTGTAAGCCTTCTGATAAGGCCTATTGTAAGGTACCATGTTTCAGAGCCATATGTCATCACTGGCAACACGCGCTGGTCATAGACTTTTGTTTTGAGATACTGCCGCAATATATTTCATTTGAAATAAGCAGCACCTTTGTGCTCAACTATCTTTATTTGTACTTTTAATGTTTGAGTGTTTCTGTGTACATAAATAAATAGATAAGTTGGACGAAAGATTCTGGAGTGGTGGCCAAGTACCGGAAGACCCAGCGTTAGAAGGCCTTCCCCAAGGTGAATCGATGACTTGGTGAGGGTCGCGGGAATCCGATAGATATGATATCCGACGATACACATGACCAATCGTTATTGCCGTTATTGGCGACACTTGGGGGATGCCTATGCCTAACAGTGGAGGTCTTTCGGCTGAAATTATGAAAATGATGAAATAAATAAAAGTATTCTAAGGAAATCACTCATTCAAAAAAAAACCACGAATAGTGATACACGACATAAAAATATCCTTATAAACAAAATCACAAATATGTAGCTACACAGTTCAAAAACGAAACGCGCAATTATTAATAACGAAAAAAAAAGAGGTAAATTTTCCATAATCAGGTACCTACCTTACGACACGCAAACTGATTTAATGATAGACGATCAAATGTCTATTATGTCCATAACCACTAATCACTTTAGAAAAAAAAAAACAACAAAATTTTTTCGTCTATAAAATCCGACCACAAACAAACCAATAAAATAGAATAAAAAAATAAACACCAAGAAAACAAAAACACAACTTTTTGAGAATTTGAATAAAGAACTGTTTTGAAATGTCAATTTCGAATTATAGCCGTATTAGTTTTTGATAGCACTTTTATATGATTTAGTCTAATGTTTTTTGTTTCACTAAGTTTTGATTATGCCAGTTACTTGATACACAAGTTGTCTCGCTTAATGTCAAACTACGTCTGAGCTAAACTTGTATTGTAACACACTCGACGGGTTGGCGCTAGGGTTGTCGAGTTTGTCCTTTTTGTAATAAGTTATTATAAAAATTAATACCTGTTCGTTAGGCTCGCTAAAATTCAAAAACGGCTGGACAGATTTGGCTAGTTTTGATCTTGAAATATTTGAGATAGTCCAGGGAAGGTTTAAGGAGAGAAAAAATGGAAAAAAAATCACGAAATAAAAAATCCGAATACAACGCCATCTCTAATTAAAATGTCATTACAAAATGAATTATGCTTAATGAATTATGTTCGTCAATAGATGGTGTTATCCTTACTTTTAAGCGGTACCATGTTCGCCGGGTCAGCTAGTATATATATTAAAGGCCCCATGAACTAGGCTTGGGGCCTTTCGTGCAGGCACCAGTCTCCCAAAATATGCTTACTTTATCTACTTTTACCCTAGAAACTGTAAATTTTATGTATTGTGCCGAAAAAATAAATCTTATTATTATTAATGTGGAGGAGTTTTGTTTTAGTTAGTTATATTTATTTACTTAATTATTTACATACACACATAAATACAAAAAAGATACATTATTATAAAAATTGCACAAAGGTACTGCTTATTTCTAAAATATTTTTTTTCCAGCAGACCTGTGAAAGGAGAAATGGGAAAAAAATTTAGACAATAGTGTGTAGAAGTAATAAAAGAAGAATATGTGAAATCTTAAATTTAAAAAAATGCATAACGTATATACATATATAATTATTACACTAGAGACGAAAGATAGTGCTCTCTTTAATTAATTTACGGTTTTGATTATTTATTTGTTAAAACTTCATGCAACACAAAGGCGGACTTAATGCCTAAGGCATTTTCTACCATTCTACCAGGGGTAGGTACTGTAATAACTATAGTTTTTTTTTTAAATTGATGAATAACTTAGCGGTGGCAACCCTATATAACTGGGTGTCGTTAATGACGAGTTAGCGGTGGCATGCGCAGGCGGCGACTACGTCAGACGCTGGTCCAATTTGTGAGACGCGACGATAATATATATACATAATCCTTGGTTTGGACTTTGTCATAATTGTTATATTTTAAGTTCTCTTAATTATAATGATTTGATATATATTCTAGTATTAGTTTATAATATTAACATATATTATACGTATTTTATTATTATAAGCAACTTAATTTAATTATACTACATTCTATTTGAAATATCTGTTATTTATTTATTGTGCACACCTACCACAGTGTTGTCTCCTTTAACCCAAAGGTTGACTGGTAGAGAATGCCTTGTTGCACTAAATCCGACTACTACTGTAAATGAAGTTTAAATAAAGAAATGAACTGCGTGTCCAATTCAATAATGCCTTCCGGATGCTGTTGGGTCTGCCATGGCGCTGCAGCGTGTCGAGAATGTTCGCAGAGGCTCGCACGTCTGGTTTCCACGCCGTCAAGCGTAAGAAAGCGGGGTTCCGTACAAACTTACTTATGAAAACAGTTCAATTCTCGAATTGAGTTACGAAGATTTTTCTGAATCTCAAAAAAAGGTTTTTTTTTGTGAAGTACTCAACTATAAATTTACAGTTTTTACCTACATTTGTGCTACGAGACCTTGCTTCATGCCAAATTTCAGGATCCTAGGTCAACGGGAAGTAAGTATATGAATTTTGATTCCTTTGAGAGTGTCGAACTGTACGTTTTTTGCGACATAAACGGTCGTATCTTTTTTTTCCGTTAACTCAAAAGTTTGATTATTTCACAGTTTTAAGGGACCGCAGACTTAAGTTTATGGTTTTAATTTCAACTGGATATCTCCACGCGTTCCTGAGATAAAGGGTCTTGACAGATAGCCAGATAGACGGAAAACAATGTGATCCTATAAGTGTTCCGTTTTTCCTTTTGAGGTACGGAACCCTGAAAAACGTATAAAAAATTGCAGTCCAAGCTACCGGTGGTTAAGGCTCCAGAGACAGGAACCTCCTCACATTGCGAGCCGTATCGAGGAGTTACAATCGTTTCGTTCGCGCCGAACGCCTCGAGTAGGCCACACCTCCGATTCCTTTGTTCTGACCACGTGACTGAGCGTTGAAATGACGTCAGAACAAAGGAATCGGAGGTGTGGCCTACTCGAGGAACGATACGATTGTAACTTGGCTAGGGGGGCAGCTCTGCTATTGATCCAACCGCGCAACGACAGCTTCGACAGATGGTCGCCGAAACTTTTATATTATTATTCAGGCTAATGTGAATAGCCTTTTAATGAACTAGTGCGCTTCACCGCTATCACAGGTGGGTTTTTTTTTTTTTCGGTGGGAAAGTCATCTAATTACATCCCGCGCTCTTTGGCGGATCGGGAAGGCGTGTCAAACTTTTATTGACTAAAAACCCACACCTGTTCCTTCTTTGCCATTGTTCCAGGGCTCCGGGGATCTCTTTCGTATCACCCATGGTCCCAGTAGGCTTCGACCCTGCTGGGCCCCTACGGTTGCTGACAGCTTCTTGAGCCGCGCGTGGAACACTACGCGCCGTTGATGACTTGGGTTCGGTCCGGACGGTTACGGGACGGTCGGACGGCGAGCTACCCATTGCTCGCCGTCTGCAAGCCCGCACCTACGTTGGCCGGGAATTGGGATTCGGATCCCGGCGGCTGGGGCGCGAGGGCCACTGCCTCGCGCGTGCGACCGCATCCTTTGCTGGCATTACTGTTTTGCAGAAGGAGGCGACCGCCACCATCAGGTGGATGAGATCGCAGTGAAGATCCATGACTGATGACTCATCAGCTAAACTCATAATACATCGAGATCATGAGTCACGTCTATCATCTTCCCTGTAACCGTCACTGCTGCGTCATTATAACAAAAACCCGGGGAATCCGTTATTTCCCAGATTCTGAGAAGCATATAAATAACGCTTTTTGTAGGATAGGAAACTATTTGCGGATTTTAAAATAGTGACGGTGGGGTTTCTTTTTAGTTAGGGTTCTGTACGTCAAAAGGAAAAAAGCAGAACCCTTATAGGATCATTTTGTTGTCTTTCTGTCTGTGTCTGTGATGCTTTATCTCGAGTACGCGTGGAGGAATTGAGTTGAAATTAAAACCATATACGTAGGTCTACGAAAATCATTTTTTTAAGTTAACGAAAAAAGATACGGCCGTTTATGTCGCACAAAAAACGTATATTTTAACACTCTCAAGAAAATCAAAATTCGTATCAAAAATCTCCATTCAGGAATTGAACTGAACCGGTTTGTACGGAACCCTTAGTGCGCGAGTCCGACTCGCACTTGCCCAGTTTTTTTATGTATTCAAAGTCAAAGTTTTTTATTTGACATAGGCCTACATGGGCACTTATAAAACGTCAGAAGCTAGTGCACGGTTCCAAATTGGTCGTTTCCTATGGAGAAGTACCGGCATGAGACTCCATGGATACTCTTTAAAAAAAAAAAAATGTTGTTACAATATTTCCATATTACAGCTTAAGTAGATATTATTATGTAAGGACAGTGTAGACCGGTCAATATTGTACTAAAAAGTACAATAAAAATAATCATAATAAAAAGGAACCTAAGAATTCGTGGAGTCTACAGTGTTCTCACATTCACATTATAAAAAAGAGGCTATATAAATAACAGCAAGTAAAATAAATAATAATAAATAAAAACATACACAACAACAAAAGCAATGTGTTTGAGAGAAAAAAAGTATATATTACAACAAATGTGGAGCAGTTAATAGATACATTTACAAAATATTATGAGCTACCAGGGGGCTATGCCGCCATCCATCAACCCACCCCTCCTCGACCACCAATGATTGCATCTCCGCTTACCATCAGGGCCTCAAGTCTGCTATTACAATAGTGTCAGAATGGTCTATCATTGACTTCATAATTGTTGATTTTGACCAAGTTTGGTAATCTACTAATGTAATAGCGTCATTATGACTTTCCAATGATCAACCACTGACACTCCATTGATAGAAATGGCATAGAATGGTAATCTCGTACATAATGACAAATGAATATTTGACGTATACGGATAACTGCCAAAATTTTCACAGTTCCATTGATCAGTGACTTACCATTAGAACGTCATTGTGCAGTCATTGCTTTTAATTTGTTTCGAGTCAGCTCGATATTATCATTCTACCACAAGATCATTGACCGATCAATGATCGACCATTATGAATTATCAGATTACGGACTTTTAGCAAAATGACAATGGGATCGTGTTGGAATGAAAATTTTATAAAAATAGCAGACTTGGGCCCCAGGTGGGATCGCAGTCAAGCACTAGTTTATATCAATTAAAATAAAAAAAAACATGCCTTCCATGCGAGCAGTGGTGGCCGAGTGGTAACGGCCCCGACTTACGAGTTGTAGCTCGCGGGTTCAAACCCAGCCAGGCGCATTACTTTGTGTAATTTATTTCATCACTGCTGCTCTCAAAACGGTGAAGGAAAACATCGCGAGGGAACCGGCATGTCCTAGAACCAAAAATTGAAAGACATGTGACATTCACCAACCCGCACTGGGCCCGCGTGGTGGATTACGGCTCCATCTAGGCCTCCTCTCCCAGAGAGGAGGCCTGAGTCCCAACAGTGGAAACATTATAAGGCCGACTATGCTATGCTATGCTATCCATGCCCTATACTGTCAATAAAGCTAGAACTTCACTGCGCACACGTGTGCCACATACGCCGATCTGGGCGCGTCGTTGGTCTCCAAAGAAGAAAAAGGTAACTTATATGGAAACTACACTCGACCCACGCCACGCGACGTCGTTCTACGTACAAATCAGGCGTGTTACACGTGTGCGTCGGTGTAACGTAGTTCTAGCTTAAAGCTAATCGTCGGACTCCGCCTTGTGTTCTGCAAAGCAACGTATCGCCACTAAAATTCGGCTGAACAGCGGAACAGGTGGAGTGAGAGGGCGTGCCATGGCCCTTAGAAGGAGAAAGAAGGACCTTGCTGGTACCCTACGGTTTTGCTGACATCTCTTTGAGACGCGCGTGGAACACCAAGCGACGACTCAGGCTTGGTTCGGACGGTTACCGTACGACCGGACAGTGAGCTACCCATTGCTCACTGTCTGCAAGCCCACGCCTGCGGTGAGGATCCCAGCGGTTGGGTCGCGGATTACTTTGGTATTAATCAAATTGCGTTAATTTAATTTGGGCCTTCTCAACCTGATGAGCCATGCAAGTTGAAAAACACGGAAGCATATAGATTGTACCACACAACCTCATTATTATGTAGTTTCAACCAACAACTATAAAGACAATTGTCTCACAGGACTGAGTGACGAAATGTCATAAAACAAAGATTCTTTTTAATTGATATAAACTAGTGCTTGACTGCGATCCCACCTGATGGTTTGATGTTATTAAGAGCCTATTCACTCTAGCCTTGAAGACATCTAAATTATGATTGGACCGGTTATTGGACGGCTGGATGGCGAGCTACCCATTGCTGGACGTCTTTCACCCCACGCCTACAGTGGCTGGGAAATCTGGGTCGGGATCCCGGCGGCTGGGGCTGGAGGAAGTCCCTTCCCTCACGCGTGCGGCTGCCTACTTCGCTAGCATTAATGCTTCGCTATCAGCGCCCGACACGAGAGGTTGTTGCCGGCGATCGCACCCCGAGGACACGACGGCGGTAAGCCCGTGCCTAATGTGTGACCGGAATCGCTCTGGACTCCTTATGTCCAGGGTGTCTTTAGCGGGCATGAGCCTTGTCTCCGTTTCGCGGTTCTCTTTCCCTTTCGCTCCATACAATGGCCGTACTAGGGCCAGATGCGAGAGGTCACCGTATACAGGGCATGGAGCATAGCGAGGCACCTGACGAGTGGTAAAGTAAAACAAACGGCCTACAATGATTTTACACTTTTGAGACGTTTCTTCCAGATACCAACTTGATGCGCTCGAGTCAATTGAGGAACAAGCCAAGAGTACAAACCTCAATGATGCACTCTTTTTTGCATAGGCTTGCATTTGACAACTATCTCACCTGATGGTGCCATCGTAGGCGCGGGCTTGCGGACGGCGAGTCTTTTGAAAAGTTTAGTGTAGTTTAGAAAGTAAAAAAAAAAAGTTTAGTGTAGTGTAGTTTAGAAATGTTTAGCTCGCCGTTCGACTGTCCGGTAATCGTCCGGACCGAGTCCAAGTCGTGGACTTCCCCAAGATGTCAGCAAACCGTAGGGGCTCAGCAGGGTCGAAGCCTACTGGTTTTATTTCTAAAAAGGAGACTCGGCCCTGGTATGAAAGGCAACGTAGGAAAAGGAGTGGGTTTTTAGTCAGTAAAAGTCTGAGACGCCCTCTCGCTCCGCCCAAGAGCGAGGGATGTCATTGGATGATTTTACAACCTATGAAAAAATACTCTCACCTGATGGTAAGCGATGATGTGGCCGACGATGGAGCACGCAGGCCTAGCAGTAACCTATTCATTCTTGACTTAAAAGACCCCCTGGATAGAGCTAACAGACAACACAAACTCCGCCAGGGAATTCCACGGAACAGAGTTGGCGGAATTGAATTGTACAATTCCAATGCACACTCCCCGAAATGTAAAAGATAGAAACCGACAGGCCAGCAACTCGGTGTCCATGCTCAAGACTTTGGAGTTTTGACTTGGCAAGTGCATCATTACGGATGATCATCTTGGTTCGCTTCTCACTCGTCGAATCAAATCTTGAAAGTCTCGAACAAGAAGACCGATGCTAACCTGACGGCTTTCTACCGACTGCATTTCTGTCGGTTCCTTTCGTCAAGTCCGTGCGATTATCAGATCACCAGATGTACGGCGTTGCGTATTTACATTCTATACATGGCCCGAACCATGGCCGCAGAAAAATGCTCGCGTTTGTATTGCTATTTTTAAATCTGCAATTACAATGTATACTTACCTATATATACACGAATTTTGCGTACTGGTCTTGAATAGTTTGCATCGTGTACGTGCGCGTCCTGGTTCCAAATTATACTTGACAAAATCTGAGATATATAAAATCATTTATTAATATTATAATGGAATTATGTTAAAATATTATTAATGTAGAATTAGATAAATAATAATGACTTTTAACTTATCTTAATCCAAATGATTCACAAACATTAGAAAGGGATCTGGCATTTTTAATGGTCACTGTTCTGACCTAACCTAACCCACGTCATCGCTTCGTTCACTCGCCATCGTGTTCTAATGGTCAATATTCTAATCTGATCTAATCCAGGCGCCATATTTGTACTTTCACTGTATATTATGGAATAAGGTTAGGTAGTTAGGTCACTACGAAGTAAACGCGAGTACTTGCGTACTACTCTTGTATACATTGCAAGACTTTGATTAAAAAGTGACTTCAAATCCATACGTGACTAGTTTCACACCCTTGCGTTCTAGCCATGCACAGTGTGTAAATACGCTACGGCGTTGTGCCTCCGGTACATGGCAGATATCTAAGACGCATTAAACGTTTTGATTGTGCGTACAGTTAAGAGGGTCCTTTTCCACTCGCCTATCGTCAACATCGAGCATGGTTTAAAAGCTTGTTGCTTCATCTAACGCAATCCAACACGATGTTTGATGAAGAGACAATGCAAAAAAAAGAAAGATATTGCTTGAAAAATCTGTTGGCATTCGGTAATTACGTGATTTTTTCGAATATCTAATAAAAATTGTTCCAGGAAATACGTGTTTTTTTTTAAACCCTTTAAAATTTTTCAGTAAAGTTGTCGTCATTCAGAATCTCGATTAAATGTGCAAGGCTTCTATTGATGTAGGTACTTTTTTATATTATTAAGTAAGTTTAAAAGTTCGCGTAAAATAGCAAATTTTCAGAGATCTTTGCTAGATGAATTTAACACAAATTTATAAATTGATATCTACAGAAGCCTAGATAATATCCACAAGATAGCTGTTTATCCAAAATATCTAGAGAAAGATGTGTTTACATCATAATCACGTAAGAGCGGTTGTATGAAAATGTACTTCGAAAAGGACATTGCCGGAATCTGTGTTTCCTGATAGCTACAACCTAGGGGTCTTTAAGTCCAGAGTGAATAGGTTACTTCTAGGCAAGCCTGCTCCACTGTCGAACACATCATAGCTTACCATCAAGTGAAACGTCAAGTGCGAGCCTAAAAATCCCAAAAGGTCGCTGACCGTGTTTGGCGCCTGCTCGAATCGAATAGTACGTATTGGTGCAGCGGGTTATACTCGCTAGGATATAGGCGTTGGGACTTGTTCACAACTTCAGCGCCTTATACACCACTCAATATTCAGACAGTCTTAGTCTATGTTTATCTATTTATCTCATCGTTCTGTTTTATTCCTTTACACGACATTAGCTAGTCGCTCTTTTTCTTGTGTGACGTTACATAGACTAAAACTGCCTGACATTCAGACAGTCTTAGTCGATGTCGCGTAGTGTAATAAGGGTTAGACCGGTCTTACTCGGAACAAAAAATAAGACTGTAAAATAAGAGTCTGAATATCGCATGTAAATAGGACCCTTGAGACCGCGTGCGTTACGTATGTTTTATTCTTTTTCGATGTGCCTTGTCTAGACGTCA
The DNA here is from genome assembly GCA_949316375.1 of Mythimna vitellina. Taxonomy (NCBI): domain Eukaryota; kingdom Metazoa; phylum Arthropoda; class Insecta; order Lepidoptera; family Noctuidae; genus Mythimna; species Mythimna vitellina. Next base: position 12,034,401 of record OX438714.1, read on the forward strand.
CCTTTACCACAATGCTGGCAGTAAAGAAAAAGAAATATAGCGTCCTAGACTTGTACACACTGATCCTGGTAATACCTCTATTTATTTTGGCATTTTGGCCATACTTTATATATCGAGCATTGGTGCGGCTTTTAAAAAAAATCGGTGAATATTTTGATTTTTTATGTTGTTTTTGATTAAATTTTATGAATGTACAATGTACGTTGTTAATAATTGAAAAATTGAATAAAATATATTTTTCAAGATGGCCGCTACCACCAAGAACAATTGTCACACTAGGAATACACACTCAAAAATTGTTAAAATTAAAATGACGTCGAATTGGTAATGTTCGTCATTTGTCAGTGTTTGTATGTGTAGTGGAGTGAAAAGGGATATAAGTCCAATTTTGTCGAAAATGAGTTAAGTATATCGAAATGATCAGAAAAGAATGCTCTATCGTTTGATGAAAACGGATCTAAGCTATCTCTAAAAATAAGGAAGTTACTTTGTGAAAAAGGGTCCAATGAACAAAAAAAAAAAAACTACAAAAGTTGGGTTTCAAGTGCATCCTTTTAAACGGAAAAATAAAGATTTAGTTTTGTGTTTTTTAATTTAAGTTAACATAAATCACCCACGTTTTAATCTGGTTGGTGTTTATCAATTCAACAACATCTAGTCCTTAAAAATGGTTTAGTTAGTAATGATATTACTAGACTTATATCCGTTTTCACAAAAAGTGGTTATCATAAAAATCATTCCAAATACGTTTCCCTTTACACTTGTATGAATTAACATTTAACTTATGGGAGAAGAGGTATAACTTATTTTTAACGGACTTCTAAAAAAGGAGGAGGTTCTCAATTCGATCATCAGATCCCAACTTGGTGACTATGGGACCATTTGGGAAGTATACCCTTTCCAACAAAAAAAAAATTTTTTGAATCGGTTGGCAAACGACGAAGTTATGCGCGAACAAACATAAAAAAAATACAAACATCCGAAATGAGAACCTCCTCCTTTTTTAGAAGTCGGTTAAAAAAATACATTCAGCCGAACATAGAACTTCCTCTTTTTTGAAGTCGGTTAAAAAAATGGTTGTTTTTCATAAGTACTTGCGACCCCTGAAATGTATGTAGTTCATTATTGTAGATCGAATGAATATCTTATTTTATTGTAAATAATTTTTAGTGCGAATTGCAAAATGATTTGCACTTTGACAGACGCGCAGCGGTCGCGCACCTCGCTTGCCAGTTACAACTAGTCACAATATCTGTTGGTCTGCTGATTAACGCTGTTTTTTTGTCTTCATTATTTCAGTTGTAAAGCTCTGGGGAGAGGTGCAAAGTAAACGCGTGCCATGATTATTGTCTACACGGCGGTGTTTGTTCCCTAAATGAAGAGGGTAAGCCAGCCTGCCAGTGCACAGCAAGTTACGATGGTGAAAGATGCGACGTATCTATCTGTAAGGACTACTGTTTCCAAGGAAACTGTAGTGTCGATGCTGAGGGCCAACCTAAATGCAGGTAAATCATATTATGCATGGAATTCATTGTATAGGTGATACTAACACTTATTACTAACTAGCGGACCTAACAGATGTTAGCCCGCACGATCCTATTGTATTGTTGTTACTCAAACAAACTCTGTTTTCATCAAAATCCAGCTGCTATCTACTCCTACTTATTCTCTGTGCATGCAGTAAGATTGTGGAGTTCTCTTTCACCTAGCATTCAAGACTTAAGGGCATGTCATTCGACATACATTTTCACTGTTTTTCATACAACCGTTCTTACGCGATTATGACGTTATTATACATTTTTCATTAGATATTTTGGAAACACAGTATTTTGTGGATATTATCTAGGCTTCTATTGAAATCAATTTGTAAATTTGTGTAAAACTAATCCAGTAAAGACTTCTGAAAATCTGCTATTTTGCATGAACTTTGACACTTCATAATATATTCAAAAATTTACAAAGTCAAAAAATTATAAAAATTAATGCAAATTTAATCAAGATTCTGAATTAAAACATTAAAAAAAAATTTTTTTTTTTTTTATTGGGTGGGAAAATCATCCTTATGACATCCCCGCTCTTGGGCGGAACGGGAGATAGTGTCAGACTCTTACTGACTAAAAACCCACTCCTGTTCCTTCGTTGCCAATGGTTTAAAAAAAAACGTATTTCCTGTAACAAGTTTGGAATCTCGAAATTGCCAAATGCTAACAGAGTTGTCAGGCGTTATCACTCTGATTTCAGTTGGATTGCGTTAGATGAAGTAACAAGCTTTAAAACCATGCTCGATGTTGACGATAGGCGAGTGAAAAAGAGGCTCTTAAAATCTATTTTTCAATTTAAGTATAAGAGCAAACTGTCTTTCCTCTCTAGCGTGATAATAATGTAGATATATTTATTTTTAGTATAAGGTACATATAGTTAAATAAGTGTTCATTAATATTTAAATTATATGTGTAAGTACATCTATACATATAGTTTGTATATCTATATAGGATATACAAACTGAAAAGAATAATATGCACAAACGGGTTGAGAAAGAAAAAATAAATTGTTACTATAATCTAAGTTTGCACGTACTCTTCTTTTCTTGTTTCTACACACAATTTATTGCTTACATTTCTTTTAATCTCTCCTTGCGCAGGTACTGAAAGAAATTTCTTTTCAAATAAGCAGTAAATTAGAACTATTTTCTATAATGATCTATATCTCTTTTGTTGTATGTGTGTACGTAAATTGATAAAATCAGTCCAGTTGTATGAAAGGAGTTTAGTAGCCTACTCACGTACAGAAGAATAAAATTACATAAATGTAAAGAGACTGCCTGCCCGCTATCATCGTACTGGAGGGCAGAGGCCTCTTCTCACATAGAGAATGGACCATCATTCATCAGCACACTTGCTGATAGTGAGCTGACAATTTCCGACTTATATTTATTTGAAGTCCGAGTCCTATCACTGACGTTTTGGTCTAAGATAAACTTGTAGAGTGGCCGAAACAGCGCAGTGGTCGCGCACCTCGTGCAACTGTTACTTCTACTAACAATTATGTTTTAGTTTTCTTGATAAAACAGTATCTCTACTGTATCTTCGTTATTACAGCTGCATGACCGGTTACTCTGGGGAAAGGTGCGAAGAAAACGTGTGCCTTAAGCACTGTTTAAACGGCGGTGTCTGTTTTCTAAATGAAGAAGATGAGCCGATTTGCCAGTGCACAGCAGGTTATGATGGTGGAAGATGTGAGGTTTCTGCCAATAAGGACAACAGGTAAAACTTATTCTTCTCACTGTACACTAGTTATGTCAAGCGCCCCTGCGTTGGGTTCTGATCGTGCACTCGGATAAAATTGTGTGTTTAATGAAAATGTTGATTAACTAACTAAAGGGAACTAACGTAACGTTCCGATTGTCTCGCTGGTCTAGTGGTCACAAGCTCTGCCCCTAAACATGAGGTTATGGGCTTGGATCCCGGGTCATGCATATTATTTATGAGTTTTGTACGTGGAACTTGTCAGTAGCACGAAGCCTGGGCTCGTACCCGCATCATCGATGGCGTGTAGTGTTCCACGCGTGCCTCGAAGACATATCAGCAACACCACAGGGGCCAGCAGGACCGATGTCGCTAGGGCATGTTTGAAAGAGTTACAGTGATCCAGAAACGCAAAAGCAACTGATGGACACTATAGGCTTTTAGTCAGTAAAGGTCTGACACCTTCGTTCTACCCTAGAGTGGAAGAAGCCAGATGATGATTTCCCACCTAAAAAACACCCTGTCACAAGTGATTTGAAACAGAACTTGTTAAAATAATATAAATGCATTTGGTTACAAATTGATATTGAGAGCGCCATTGCAGTAGTTATGACCGGCCACAGATGTGCGTTTGACTGTACATTTTTCAACCCTTTTTTTTAATTTTTGTTAAATCTTTTATACTACTACTGTACTATAATTAATCAAAAATTATAGTAAGATTTTACAGGCGTGTCTGTTTATTGTGTTACAATTTTCGAACATTTTCATTGTTTCAGCTGCGATGCCGGTAACTCTTGGGAAGGGACTGGCAGCGCATGCCGTCAGTTCTGTCTAAATGATGGCGCCTGTTCCCTGAACGAGGCGGGTGCGCCAGTCTGCCAGTGCACAGCAGATTACGCGGGCAAAAGATGCGACGTTCCCGCCTTTATAGCCAAATGGGTGTTACACGCATACAATTAGTAAGGAAGTTTTTCGGTCTAAACTTATTTTAATAATAACAATAAAATCAGGTTTTTCTTCTAGTGTAGTGACGATACCAGTGCCAGGGACTTAAGCCCATGTTCTAGGTCCGTTTGTACCTAAACCGTTTCACAAAATACAAGCAATTAGTTCTGTCAATTCGATGATTCGAGGTGGAATTCAGTTGCAGGAAACTTAAGCTTACTTAGCAAAGTCTTTCCTTCTCAGATCTGCTTGGTTTTCTCGAACCTTAATAATCTTCGTATTAATCATTGTATATTTTTTTTGTGCTCTCTTTATAGATGTACCGCCGGTTACTCTGAGCGACGTCAAGTCGACGTGTGCTTCAACGGTTGTCTGAACAACGGAGCTTGATCGGAACGAGCGCGACATATGAAGCAGTCCAAGAGTGTGCATTCACCTCTATAAATTCAAGGATATAAGTTTAATGTAGTTAAAGTAGTTTTTTAAATCATATTTTATTTTTAAAATGTTTTAACCTTTTTTACCTTCAAATTAAATTGAAGTATTAATTAGTAGTTTTTATTTTAGTTTTACGTTATCTATCTTAATTCAATACTCAAAGCAAGCTCCTCCTGTCTCCTTTGTTTCTATATAAATTGTGAATTCGTGTGTGCATCTTCAGTTGAGACTCCTCAATAAATAAGTAATATAAATACCTATTAGTTGTCATTGCAAACTCACTTTCTTAGGACAACCTCATGCTTCAAACGTTCGCATCAAGAATGAAATAGACGGGCTAGACTTTGGACCAGTCACAAATAAATCCGACTGTAACCTCGCCATTGACTTATATATATCTATGGTCCAATCCACAATCAATAAGCATTCTCACACTATACACATTCCAAAAAAGTGTAGAATAATCAAGCCCTGGATGACCCCAGGTCTACTTAGGTGTATCACGAATCGTGACATGCTCCATAAAAAGTCTGAGTCTTCTCCTGACAGCAGTATTCTATTTGTTACCTATAACCGTTACCGGAATTTCTTAAGAAATCTGCTCCGAAAGCTGAAAAGAATATTTGAAGAAATGAGCTGCTAAAGGCCAAAAACAACATCAAAGCCACTTGAAATACCATTAAATCAATCATCAATACCAACGATCCGCCGCAGAACTTAAGCACTCACGTTTTAGATAGTGGAGATACAAAATCGGCCTTAAACAAAGTAAACAAATTTTTCGTCAGCAATTAAGGCTCCCGGCATGACTCATATGGGGCGTCAATCCCAGCCCGTCCAGTGCAACTCATTTAAATCATGTTAGTGGACGAAGCGAAAGTGCACGGGCTTATACTCAATCTTCGCAGTGACTGCTCCACCGGACACGATAGTATACCTGCTAAGATTTTGAAGCAATCCATATCTGCTCTCACTGGCCCCATCGCGCACATCTGCAACCGTGCTATAGACTCGGGCTCTTTTCCAAGAGCCTTTAAAAAAGCCATAGTCCATCCAATCTATAAGAGTGGAAACGAAACAAATGTAGCACTCTGACAAAAAATCCTAGAAAAATTCTTAACAACTGCCTTACCGATTATCTTGAAAAATTTAATATAATTTCTAAAAATCAATACGGTTTTAGGCAGGGAATCTCCACGGAAGATGCTGTCATAGATCTCACCCATACAGTTACAAGCAATCTGGACCTAAATTGAGCCTTTCTAGACTTGTCCAAAGCTTTCGATTCAATTTCTGTCTCCATTATTCTTAAAAAGTTGGAGAGTATATGGGGGTTCGAGGAAATGCACTTAAAATCTTCACCGACTATCTCAAAAATTGCACACAGTGCGTGAAAATGGGTGAATTGTACAGTGACGACATGGATATTACTTTTGGTGTTCCACAAAGTAGTATTTTGAGACCTACTCTCTTCCTAGTCTACGTTCTCTTCATCTAGTGATAGACTGGTTTTCCTCCAACCTTTTAACGCCGAATGCGGAGAAAACAAAGGTTGTCTGCTTTTTGCTTCGTAATACAAACCTGCCTCCAATAGATTCTCTTCTGATAAACGCTCACACATGTTCAGAACAGAACACAAATGGTGCCTGCAACTGTCTCACTCTGTCCTTAGTTCCAAACATAAAGTACCTCGGTGTGATTATTGACAAGAAACTGACTTGGCAACCTCATATCGAGGCATTATCAGGATGAGGAAATTAATATATATATTTTCAGGGAGCTTCGATACCTTTAAAACCATATTACTCCAAGCAAAACGAATGCAAAGGGCTATTCTGAAAGTAATGCTCTTTAAACGCCGAGATTACCCCACTGCCCAGCTCTACTCGGAATCCAAAGACCTTACTGTCCGTCAACTCCTCATTCTCCGCGCTATCCTACGCTACCATTCTAAGTTCCCCCTTGACGATAAACTTCTTAATAGACGCAGAGGATTCCCGGTCTGCAAACCTGTCAGGTGTCGAAAAAAATTTGCAAGTCGCAATTTAAAGCACTAAGCTCACGCCTCTACAATAGAATAAACACAAAATTAAATATTTACTCCTTTACTAAATATCATCTAAAATCCTGAATTAGTAAGTGGTTACAGGACTTAACATATGAAGCGACTGAAAATCTTCTCGCTGTTGTAAAGTCGCTTCATCGTTGTTTTAAGGACAGATAGTTCAAAGTATAAGAGCAACATGTAAAAATATATATTTATGTTATAAATTGGAATAAGTAACACATTGTGATTTAGGAGGAATCAATGAACTTCCAAAATACAGGCATTTCTTGCCTAGTTTGGGGTCTAAATGGTCTCAATTAAATATAATTATGTACTGACTAACCTAAAACATACAACAATTTTCAACAACAAGATTCTGTCCACAGTTTATATTTACTATGTTACCTATAACCCGAGATTGTTTAGCTCTTGTATGTTAATTGGATGTTATTTGATAAAATAAAATTTATTAATACCGTAATACCGAAGACTCCTAAATTATAATCGGACGGGAAGACCGTGGCAGGCAAATGGTTCCAGTTCTTCGATGTAAGTAAAATGTATGTTGTATAAGCGTTGTATCCTTCTATGATTTTCCCTTTCCTGTCCGTTTCTTTGTCCCGGACAATTACTGCCGCGGCAAAAAGCACAGAATGTTTGCTGTACCTCAGTGTCGCACTGTTGCCCGTGCGCAGTCTCCAATACCTCGCACTTTGGCTGCATTAAATGATCTCTTGGATTCATATCCAACAAACGATCTGTTTGCGGATGAATGGAAGATGATTTTATTGGTATGCCAGAAGTACTGTGAGAGGAATTGATGTAAGTACTTTTTGTTTTTAACCTAAAACTTTTTGTTTAATTGCTGTAATTGGTTGTTTAACCATTGTAATTAATTAATAAATAAATAAATAAAATGATACTGATATTATGTAAAATTTAAAATTTATGTTAATGCCTCGGTGTTGTCTCGTTAACATTATTATCGTGACCATCGTCAGCGCGGTCTCCACGTATTGTAGCCGCAGACACGCTAAGAAGATCCATGTCTTGTGTCAGCACAGTAGCAACTTTTAGTGTAAGTGTGTGTTTGATGCTCTTTTGTTTGAGTGTCTCTTCAGCTCGACTGTCGGGGTCATACGGTGGCAGTTTGTCTTCAGACTCTGAGTTTCCTTTATTTGAAGTCGCGTGAGCTGTGACCTCTTCAGGGTCCTGCGGTTGTTTGCCCCCGAACTTTCTATGACTTATATTTGGAGTTCGTCTGAGAGTCATTGGAAACTGTTCAGCTGATGCTGAAAAAATAACAATAGTTTATATGGATTGTTATTTTGATCGTCTTACATTGGAAAACTTTAATAATGCCTATATTAAAGTTTCCCGGTCATTATAGAAAAAATTCTATTACACAAAGCCATGTTGGCCAACCGAAGAGTCGAAGAAGTTGTAAATGAATACTGAGAGTCACTACTCTCAATTTGTCACAAATTTTTATGGAATATTATATTCTTTGAATGAAATACAATAGTTCCTATATTTCTATGTCCTAATCTGTGACCGTCAAAATGAAGGGACCAAGTCTGGGAGCTACCTCTTCATTTACATAATTACTTTAACAAAATGTTGGTCATGTCATTATCATATCAAGATGGAGGGACCAAACTGCATCCTGGCAGTTTATTTCCAATTTTCGATTGATCAATATTTAATACTTATTTACTACCTTTAAATAATGTGAAAATTTTTACGTTATTAATTGTTATTACGAGCCAAAATCTAAAAACCAAAATATTGAAATACCATGTAATGTGGGTATGACGCAAATGTAAATAATTATTAAAAAAAATGTCTATTAACAACAACAATACACACACAACACTTAGCTAATATAAAATGTATGAGTATAATAAATTGGTTGATTCTGAATTGAGGCGGAAGAAACGCCCGTATGTCACTATCACCATTGCGCGGACCACCCGGAGTACACAGTGGAGCATACGGTCGCTGTGTGCCCCATTGGGCGGAGCACCGCCATGTCCTGGTGACGATCAGCGGCAGCGACTTCTCGCGCCCTGGTTCATGCTATGATCTGGAGCGAGAGGGAATAAGATGCAAGTACATCTTTCTGTGAAGCAATAATGCTAACGAAGGAGGCGGCCGCAAGAGTGAGGGAACGAACATCCTCAAGCGACGATCTCCAATCACTGTAGGCGCGGGCTTGCGGCCGACGAGCAATGGGTAGCTCGCCATCCTATTGTATAAGCACCAAGCCTGTGTGGTCGATGGCGCGTAGAATGGGTACTAAACGGCCGGGCTGCGAGCCATTCATTGCTTGCCGTCCGCAAGCCTACGCCTGCTGGAAACCGGTTACGGGATCCCGGCGACTGGGGCGTGACGGCCGTTCCCTCACGCGTGCGGCCGTTTCCTTCGCTAGCATTACTGCTTCACAGAAGGAGGCGACAACCTAGCCCTACCATTCCTCCTCGTTCCGAACCATGGCCTACACCAGGGCACGGCGCGAGAGGTCGTTGCCGCCGATCGCCCCCACGAGGGCACGGCGGTGCTCTGCGCAAGTGGGACATACCTTTACCGTATGCTCCACCGTGTCCTCCGGGCAGTTCACACAATGGTGATAATAGGCGTTTCTTCCGCACGAATCCGGTGCAAAGGGCCTGCGTCATGCGGAAGGTAAGGACCTCGTGACGTCTTTCCAGTCTTTCAGTCGTCCTCAAAGAGGGGACTTACTGCCATAATTATGGTGTGCTGCAGCACTGGGTTGCGACAGTCGCTATCGCCATTTCACCATGAGATCCCAGCAGCGGAGTTTTGCCCTGGCGTTGCACCTTCACGCGCAACTCATGCATGCGTGCAAGGACTATACTCGTGACAGTCGGTAAAAGTCTGACACGCCCACCGCCACCATAGAACCTAATCCATGACTGTCATGTCTCACTTTTATATTTGTGAGATAGACATCCGAGACTTGATCCCTTCATTTTGACGGTCACCCTAATCTAGGTCATGTCTCACTTTTTTTTTTTGAGGTGGAAAATCACCGAATGACTTACTCTCGCTCTAGCGTGGGGCGAGAGTATGTATCAGACTGATACTGACTAAAACCTACCGGTGTCCTTCAGTTGTCGTTTGCGTACTAGGACCACGGCATCCCTTTCAGAAATTCCCCGTGACCCTAGTGGGCATCGGCCCTAATGTTTCGCTAACATCTCTTTGGGCTCGGGCTTGGTCCTTACCGGGCGCCGGACGGTGCGCTACCCATTGCTCAGTGCAAGCCCGTGCCTAAGATGGCCGAGGATTGTCCTACAACTCCCGACACCCGGGTCTCACCTGTGTGCTCAGTTTCATCCAAATATTTAGCCGTTAAGACGTAATTGATAAACGGTCAACAAATAATCCAGAGTCCGATTTTCTCAACAGTAAGTGGAACTACTGGTAGAATTACCAAATCTTACTTGTGAAGTCATAATCGAAAATTTGATGCAGCTTGGGCACCGTGTCCATCGGAGTCGTGGCAACTGCCGCTTCAGAAGCGATCTGCTTCTTCCAGAGCTTCACGTACGCGTCACCCGGATCCCACGAAATATGGGACACCCCCGGCGGAGTAGTTGTGGTGTCAGGGCCTGGAGCCCTGGGCGGGCCATAGTCAAGGAACACATGAGTACTAGTTGAAAACAAACTCGGATATGTAAAGTCAGGACGGGACACAGAAGGCAAAGTGAACGAAGGCCCTTTAGGCGTGGGGCCCGTCGGAGACGGAGAATATGAGTCATCCACTGTGGGGAATACGGTCGGGTATCTGTAGTCTGACGGGAAGTTCGGAGGAGGCGTCAGGCCTGGGAAGTTCATGTGCCACGGCGAGGGCAAGGGGGGAGGGCGGGGCGCTCGGGAAGGTGCCACCACAGTGTGGTTCTCCACGGAGAACGGGTACGATGGGCGCGCTATGTCGGGGAACGGGGTGAACGTCTTGAGCTCTTCGGAAGGGATCTCTGGGTGCATCGGCGGGTCGGTCTGGCCGTCGTCGGGGCCCACGAACTTGCCGTGTCCGGGCGGGGTCGGCATGAAGGCGTACTGCACAGTGAGGCGATCCGTCTGCTCGATGCCAGGGGTGCCGTTCCACCACATCTCAGTGATGCTGTAGTCTAAAAAGCCATATTTGTGGTTTTCTGGAATTTATAGGAATTGTGATTAACTGCTGCAGTTGACGTGGAATATATTAATATTAATAATAAATACGTTTATTTCGGTCAACAAAGGATCATAGCACGCACAACTACAGAGACCACATACCCAATTTAATTAAACACAATAATATGTACATATTGTGTATGCGATTTCTCAGTAAATGAACCATACATAGTGTTGCCAGGCGTCCGGATAAAGCCGGACAGTGACAGGCTTTTTAGTTGCGTGTCTGGCCAAATTAGGTGGAGTCCGGCCTGTCCGGCTTTTGTTAGGCCTTTTATTTCTTTTTATTTCGGGGCAGCCCCATCAGCACCCTGAATTAGGGATTGCAAAATCCGGACTTTTTAGAAATCCGAATTTCTGTATTCTCGTCCGATAAAAATCCGGATTAACTGGATTTTTCGTACTTTGAGTGTTTTAAGTTGGTTTGATATAACTAAAATAAATAGCATTAATAATTTAAAATATGTATTAATTCGCTCAATTCACAGCACGACAGAATAAAATCAACTAAAATAATCCACAAAATTTTTAGGCATTAGTCATATTTCCCGTTATAAATTCACGTAATCATTTTTAATATAACACTAAGATAAACTTTAGATAATCAAGATAACAACACAAACTAATTAAAAAAATCGTTAGGGTTATGTAAATATTGTAAGGTTCCGGCAACAGTATAGAGTCGTCTCTCTTTAATTCTCCTTTTCAATGAATTTGCCAGTTGCTTTTGTAGGTATAGTGTCTTGGCTGTCTAATGATTTTATCAAAAATTGAAAAGTTATATCGGCCGTTAGAATAGTGGCATCTCTATGGCGAGCCAAATTTCCGCAAATACACTACACTACACCTAATACTACCAATTCAAATATCTTTCGGACTACTTTTAATGGAAATTTGTGGATAACTGCAAATATTATTCGTTAAACTCAGTCCGAAAATTCGAAAAAACCGAATTTTAGTCTAAAAACCGGATTTCAAAATGTCAAGAAAAACCGGATTTTTTAATTATTTTCGAAGTTTGAAGAATCCGGTTTGCAATCCCTACCCTGAATGCATTATTATATTGTCCTTGCAGGGCGTTGTATTGTCGACGAGTGTATGAAACCCACAGGCTGTCCCTGTATCTTAGAAAGATGTACATTAATGACGAGTAGACTGACGACACAGCACGTGCGTGTGCGTGCAAACCCCCATAGTTAAATAAGAGGATGAATTCAAATTCGATCAGCCTACAATACAAGCCATCTTGATGTTGCGCGAAAAGATTCCCTACTAGAGTCTGTGTTTTCTGATAGCTACAACCTGCGGATCTTTAAATCAAGAGTGAATAGATTACGTCTCGGCAAGCGTGCTCCATCGACGACTACATCGCGGCTTTCCATCAGGTGAGATGGTCAAGCGTGATGCCTTTTAATAATAATGAAAAAGAATAGTAGTGTCTCTTTTCGATAACCGAATTATGATGGCTTTGATACTTCATAGTACAGCAGCAGATATATAATAATAATAATAATAAAAGCTTAAAGAGTTTTAACAAAGAGAGAGAGAGAGCGTGAGAGAAAGGAGAGAAAGAGTGTGTAATTTCGTTAAGTGATAAATGATATTTATTTTTCAAATAGGTTCCAAAAAACAGTTTATCACATTAATATTTTTCGTCAGTTTAAACTAGATGAAGCCGGTGTTTCGTAAATGACTACCCTGAGAAGAAAGACCCAAACCAGTAGGTTTTGGCGACAGTCTCTTTTTAACCGACTTCAAAAATAAGAAGGTTCTATGTCTGGCTGAATATTTTTTTGTTAGGGTTCAGTACCCCAAAAGGAAAAAACAGAACCCTTATAGGGTAACTTTCTTGTCCGTCCGTCTGTCTGTCTGTCTATCTATCTGTATTTCTGTCTGTCTGTCAAGACCCTTTATCTCGGAAACGCGTGGAGGTATCAAGTTGAAATTAAAACCATACAATAAGATCTGCGGTCCCTTGAAGCTATGAAAAAATCAAACTTCTAAGTTAACAAAAAAAATGTCGCAAAAAACGTAAATGCACGTTTTTTGCGACATTTTTTTTTTGTCACTCTCAAAAGAATCAAAATTTATAGGGTACTTCCCGTTGACCCAGAATCCTAAAATTTGGCATGAAGCAAGGTCAATTATAGTATAGATATAGGAATAAATCTGAAAATTTGTAGTTACGTCACAAAAAAACTTTTTTTGCGATTCGAAAAATCTTCGTGACTCCATTCGAGAATTAAACTATTCACTATTAATAGAAATATTGTTATGATCTTTACCTCATAGGATCACAGCAGAACTGTCGTAACAAGTCCAATTGCTTTATTTATACGTGTAGTCGATGATTGACTGAAAGAACCCCCTTCTTCTTGCAGTCAATCATCGACTACACGTATATATATATCGACCTGATCTGATGATGAAGCCGGAAGGTAGACCTGGGCTTGGCTTATTGACAGACCATAACAATATTTCTATGGGACCAATTCGGAAGCATAAACTTTCAATTAAAAAAAAAAAAATTAAAATCAGTCAACAATTGATCGAGAAATAGGTGAACATACATAAAAAAGAATACATTCAGCCTAACATAGAACCTCCCCTTTTTTGAAGTCTGTTAAAAAATACAACCGACTTCAAAGTAAAAAAAAACAAAAAAGTGCAACATAACTAATTTTGGAAGTCGGTGTTAAATAACAAAGAGATAACTATTATAGAAACATTGACTTCTGAAATTTGTTATTTTGCACTTTTTAGTGTTTTTTTTTTTACATTGAAGTCGGTTGTATTCCTTTTGTAAAATGATTTTATAAAGTCCATACGGTAAATATATGTACCTAATGGTCAAGTCACATGACAACCATGCAGATTAGTGTCTGAGATAGTCTTTTGAAGAAAGAACCACACAGGTTTAAGTGGAGCTATCCAGTCAGTGTAAGCATTTGACAGTATTCGTATAGATCAACTCAGGACTACTATGAAGTTCAACGACTTGACGAACAATACCAAGGAAAGGACATTTGGATAGTTCACAAAAAGTACTCAAATTACCAGACACACGTTAAAAACTGAAAAGAAAAAACAAGTAAGCCACATAGTATTCACATTCAAAATAATAAAAAGAAATACATATATAAAATTTACAATATGTAGGTAATACTTAAAAATGTAAATATTTAAGTCAAACATTAATTTGTTGAAGACTTGATATGAAACTAGAAGCGAGTATGTGGTCGTATCGGTGCACAGTAAGTTCATGATCAAGGGAAGAAGGCGAGAAATTATGAAAATAACTAACTATAAGGAGAAAGTGGCAATGGGCAAGGAATGGGCTCGCAGATGAGATGGCCGTTGGGGTCGAAAGGTTCTGGAGTGGCGACCGCGTACTGGAAGACGCAGTGTTGGAAGGCCCCCTACAAGGTGGACCGATGACCTGGTGAAGGTTGCAGGAGTCCGATGGATACGAGACGCACAGGACCGTTCTTTGTGGCGACATTTGGGAGAGGCCTATGTCCAGCTATGGACGTCTATCGGCTGAAATGATGATAAGGAGTAAAACAATACACACCCTTCTCTTCGCTGCCATGAAGTAAATCATAATGAAGGAATATACACAGAAACAATATCAGCATAGTGTGACGTCACTCTCACATGCAACACTATTGACAGCACAACATAGTGCCACTGAGACAGTTTTATTAGTGCCTTTAATGTTTGTGCTTCTTATATGGTTGCTCGTTCATTGCCTCGTTACACATTTAAGTTGTGATACTCGCACCGCACGCGTCTACACTCTCACTCATTGTCATTGTAGTGTTTGTAAATGATTGTAAGTACGTCGATTTCTTAATTTTTCTTATCACAACCTTAGAAGGTTCTCATATTCGCTCACTCTTAGATTTATTCCTTGGATGGCAGTCAATTGTAAGTCATGTGAAGTGGAGGGATGAAACGCATGTTACTAGAAGAGTTATGAGACTACATTTGGATGGATGGAGAGGGAGAGAGAGCCCAAGGAAAAGATGAGCGAGGAGTGATGTGAAAGAAAAGGGAGTTAGTGATAGTGATGATGACGACGGGGGACGTGACGCCGAGCCCAAGTAAGTAAGGAACAAGGGTAGGACGATGACGATGAAGAAGATCTTGTTAGTGAATTTAAGTCAAAGAATAACATGTTTCAATATTTATAAAAAAGCCACTTTAAACTTCTCAAAAATCTTTGACATTTACTATTTCAGTTTTATTATTAATAAAATTGTAGTCATACTTTATTGTATGCATTAGGTCGGTGGCTCACGATGATTCTTTGCTTCGACTCAGTGCACATGAATATTGTATTTTTTTACTTTTGGCCTATCTTTTACGACCTTTTGGTTTTTTTTTTATCTGCAATCGTTAACGCTAGTCGGAAACTAATCAAATGTATGGGAATGACATTATCTCAACGTTAAGTCAGTTCACATCGTTCAAAATGATAAAATGCATTGTTATTGTTTCGACAATGTTCAACGCTACATCCTTTGTTATTGTAGAACGACATTGTAGAACGAGCGGCCGACCCAGGCGCGTCAACATGGCTACCGACTAATCGTTTTCTACAGTTGCTGACACCGAGGCGTTATCGATTGGAGAACGGAATTCGACTCGAAACGGTTGTAACTTGGCTAGGGGGGCTGATGGAAAGCGAAGATGTGGTCGACGCTTACCTAGAAGTAACCTATTCACTCTTGACTTAAATATCCCCAGGTTGTAGCCATCAGGAAACACATACTCTGGCAGGGAACTCCTCTCCTTAGCTGTACGCATAATGAATGTGTTCCTAAAACGTTTTGCATTGCGTTTTTTATATAGCATTTGTACTATTCCGCAGCTGTTCTCTTTAAACCGATTCTCTATTGAACTGTTCATTGGTGACATCAAGGTGACTCATCTATTTCCGTTTTCCAGCAGAATGTTTCACCGACACGACGATATACTCTTTTTACTACTTACTTTTCCATCTACGGAGAATTCACCGTCAATCTTAAGACATACGATAAAATTAAAATACACTGTATATCTATAGACTACTATACTTTTATTAAGAGATCAGAGCAGGCTTCTTGTCCTAAATACATATCTTATTATTTTGTATATAAATAAATTGACCGGTTCATTGAGTTCAAAGCCAAGGTAAATTTTAGGACACTGTAGAGCATACGGTTAAGGTGCGCCCCGCTTGGGCAGAGCACCGCCGTGTCTTTGTGGGGGCGATCGGCGGCAATCTCTCGCGCTGGGCCTTGGTATAGGCTATGGTCTGAAGCGAGGAGCTAGCAAAGGAGGTGGCCGCACGCGCACGCGCGAAGTAACGGCGCTCATGCCCCAGCCGCCGGGATACCGATCCCGATTTCTGGCCACTGTAGGCGCGGGCTTGCGGACGGCAAGCAATGAGTAGTTCGCCGTCAGACCGTCCCGTAATCGTTTGGACCGAGCCCAAGTCTTCGGCGGCACGTACTGTTCCATGCGCGTCTTAAGGCGATGTCAGCAAAACGTAGGGGCTCAGCAGGGTCGAAGCCTACTGGGATGGCCCCAGTAGGCTACGGATTCGCTTCTGAAAGGAAAACCTGGCCCTGGAATGAAAGGTAACGAAGGACCTAGGAGTCGGTTTTAGTCAGTAAAAGTCTGACACAAAAGGGCGGGAGATGGCATTGGGTGATTTCCCACCTAAAAAAAAAGCTAGCTGTTAGAAACTTGGCGTTCTTGCAAAGGTCCGCTACTTCGTACCGGGACAGCTTCTAATGTTATACAAATAACAGGTCTGATTGTGTGTGGAGTACTGCAACTACAGATATGGGCTTCTAGTGGCTTTGGATTTGGTGAAAAAGCGTGCGAAGAAGCTAATTGGTGATCTAGATATGTACCAGTTTACATAGTCTCAGGCGTAGGGTAGCCAGCCTTTCGGTATTTTACAGGATGCATTTTGGAGAGTGTGCGCGGTAATTACTTGACTTGATTCCACCATCGCCTTTTTACCATCGGACAACCCGGCGTACGGCGAGTGTCCACCCTTACGTTGTTGTACACACTAAGCGGATTGGTTGGACTAAGCATTTCGCCTCATCTTCTATACCGCGTACATCGAAGAACTGGAACAAAGCCTGGTGCGGTCTTCCCGTCCGGTCATAATTTAGGTGTCCTTAAGGCTAGAGTGAATAGGCTCTTTATAAACTAGTGCGCCTCATCATCAACGATCGCATCACTGCTTACCATTGTTCAGTATATTATTGTTTTTTATTTTAGATGGGAAATCATTCAATGACTTCGGAGCGGGAGCGCGTGTCAGACTTTAATGATTATAAACCATTCCTGTGTTCCTTCTTTGCCTTCGTTCCAGGGCCCCGGGGTTGTCTTTCGCACAACCCATCGCCCCACTAAGCTTCGACCCTGCTGGACCCCAACGGTTTTGTAGACATCTCCTTACGCGCCGTCGACAAATCGAGCTCGGTCCGTACGGTTACCGGACATTCTGACGGCAAACCCACGCATATTGCGGCTAGAAATCGGGGTCGGGAACCTGGCGACTGGGGCATGAGGAAGTCCGCTCCCTGACACATGCAGCCGCCTCCTTCGCTAGCATTACTGTTTCACAGAAGGAGGCGACCGCCTCCCATTCCTCCTCGCTCTGGATTGTGTCAGTGCTGCGTAGAGATAGTAGTTTTTATTATTATTATTTTCTCTTTATTTTATTATTATTATTATTGGTAGGCTTGCGTTTGACCACTATCTCACCCGATGATAAGCGATGATGTGGCCGACGATGGAGCACGCTTACCTAGAAGTAATCTATTCACTCTTGATTTTAAGACCTCTAGGTTGTAGCAATCAGGAAACACAGACTCCGGCAGGGAAAACCACTCCTTAGCTGTACGCATTATGAATGTGTTCCCAAAACGCTTTGTACGTATATGTGGGATGTCCACCATGTTTCGATGGCGCAGCGCCGTACGTCTAGTGGTCCGATGATGGAACGGACTTGGTGAAAATAAATTGTGCAATTCCAACGCACACCCCCCGAAGTGTAATCGATAGAAAACCGACAGGCCAGCACTCGACGTCGGTGTTCAAGGAAGTAGAATCGTGGTTAAATGAGCGAGGTTATAAAAGCACCTACACTCGAGTGGGGTGTTGCCAACGGCAGAGGTAACCTTACCGGTTACCGGTACGGCGGCCGGCGACCTGTAGTTACACTGGACACACACGACGGCTGCTGATCTTCAAAGTTGAAATGTCGACGGCCGCCGTCGACGCATCCACAGTTGTCGCCGACGTATCGACGGCTGCAGTTATTTCTGTCGTTGGCAACACGCCGCTCGTGTGATTGAGCTCTAAGACCGACAGCGTCGTGATTGCATCGCTGTACAACCTCCCCGTGGCCGCCCTGCCTTAGGAACAACAAACAGTTACAACATAATGTGTGTTCATTTTATGATTCCATAAAAATGTTAGTGTTTTAATATTAAAATGAGAGTGTGCACTTGTTTTCTGTTATTTGGAATATTCGGTAGTTATTTTTGCATTTGTTTTAAGCCTTGTTTTGATTTAGTTTTCTCTACGAACTGGACAACTTGCTTTCCACAGTCCCCAAAACATTTGAGGTTGGCCGTCTGACTGTCCGGTAACAGTTCGGACCGAGCCCAAGTCGTCGACGGCGTGTACTGTTCCACGCGCACCTCAAGGAGATGCTATCCAACCGTAGGGGCCCAGCAGGGTCGAAGTCTACTGGGGTCATGGGTTCGCTTCTGAAAAGAAAACCCGGGGTCGTGGAACGCATGGCAAAGAATGAACATAAAAGCGGGTTTAAGTCAGTAAAAGTCTGAAACGCTCTCTCGCTCCGCCCTAGAGCGTGAGAAATTATTGGATGATTTCCCACCTAAAAAAACTCCCCTCCCGCAGTTGTAGTCTTATAAAGCAATTAAAAACAGTTTTACTACCTAACTAGCCTGCACGCTAGATATGAAATAACGTCCATTACATACGATACTCTTAAACTCAGTAATTTGCAATCCTCGTCACAGATGCAATGTGTCCAAACAAAAAGATGTGGCAGTAATTAACGCCGGTTGAAAAAAAGAATTGTTATAGACTATTTATTTAGTTACAAGCGCTTGTACAACGTTACGGAGGACGTCCAAGGCGTTGTGCAGTAGATACTTACAAACTAAAAAAAATAAATTAAATAAAAACAATAATAACACATTGAAGCATAAAAAGAAAATACATATACATTACCACTAAAATAATAAATCCCACAAAACAAATGAAACAATGTTTACTTATTTTTTATCCATCTTTTCACAAATACATACATGACGCACTTCTATTTATCTAGTTTCTACATATTATATTTATATATATACAAAATTATATAAGAAAAACACTTAACTTATTAAAACTATATTATATACATTAACGGCTACTCCTAACTAAAATATGGCGTTATAAAACTCCTCCGCATCGCTGTCGACTGGAAGTGTGCCCAAAAGGCTGGTGGCATTGCCACGTTGTATGGCAATGCTTAATCTCTGACCAAGGTAAAAGCCATATCTAGTTTCTAAGGGTTTTATTATATGATACATTTTTAAAACTGTACTATTTTGTAGATGAGTGATTAATACTTAAAAGAAAACACGGAACACCATGATCATCTTTTTCACCATCCATCTTGTTCCTGCCCTTGTCCCGTGTTATTTGGGGTCGGTGATACTTGTTTTTAACCGACTTCAAAAAGAAGGAGGTTCTATGTTCGGCTGAATGTGTTTTTTTTGTACGTATGTTCATCGATTTCTCGGTTATTTTTTTTAGTTTGAAGCTTTATGCTTCCAAGTTGATTCATTGATTTCATGAACTGCGAAGATATGGAACAGAACTCCTCATAGGAACACAGCAGAACTGTCGTAACAAGTAAAGTTGCTTTGTTTGTATGTGTAGTCGATGAATAACTGAAAGAAGTGGGGAAATATATCGAACTGATCTGATGATGAAGCCTGAAGTTAGGCACCGGAACTTTGTAATAAATTAATGTAATCTAACCGTGTTTGGGATTATTAGACTTGTCATAAGATGCATTCTGGCTATATTTAAATAAAGGCTCAGGGGTACTTTTTTTTCGCGATTCGGAAAAATTTTCGTAACTCAATTCGGGAATTGAACTGTTTTCATAGATAAGTTTGTACGGAACCCTTAGTACGCGAGTCCGACTCGCACTTGCCCGGTTTTTTTAACCGACTTCTAAAAAAGGAGGAGGTTCTCAATTCGGATGTTTGTATTTTTTTTTTATGTTTGTTCGCGCATAACTTCGTCGCTTGCCAACCGATTTGAAAAATTTTTGTTAGAAAGGGTATACTTTCCAAATAGTCGCATAGTCACCAAGTGAGGATCTGATGACGGAATCGTGGCGAAATCGAGGGAACTCCTTAAAAAAAAAAAATTATAGGCAACTGCATAGTGATTTTGGTATTTTCATCGAGAACTTAAGCATTTACAGTCAAAAAGTAACATTTGATGAAGTGGAACCGATGAAGATCAGAAATGGTCAACGGAACTTCATACTCGCATAGATATCACAATGAAGATAGTAAAGCGACTTTGATAATACAAATATATAAATGGTTCTGAATAGTTTCGTTGAAAATGGTATCATCAAATTGATCTGATAAGAGGAAATGTCTTATCACTCATAAAATCTTACTTAAAAAATAGAAAACAACACACAGAAATAAGTCGAATTTGTAAGTTAAATAAAACTGTTATAAAATACACATCCAAAGAACGCATAATATCTTACGGCGTGCCCCAAGGCAGTGTGCTAGGACCTTTATTATTTATTATATATATAAATGACTTTCCCCAGAATATACTCTATCCTATGACATTGTTTGCCGACGACAGTACTATAATTGTTGAACTTGACAAAAATAATAAAGACTTTGAAGCTAAAATAATCAATGCATTACAACAAGCAGTTAACTGGTTGGAGCATAACAACTTAATTATAAACTTGAACAAAACAAAAATTATGAACTTTCGGCAAAGAGTAACTAATTCGGAACTAAATGTAATTTTTAATAATGAAAAAATTGAAGAAGTCGCAAATACCAAATTTTTAGGCTTAACAATCGACAATCAACTTAATTGGAAACAGCATACTTCAATGTTAATTAAAAAAATTAGTAAGTTCGCTTTCGCTTTGTACAAACTAAAGAAAGTAGTCAATCAAGCAGCGGCAGTCACTGCATACTATGGATATGTCGATTCTATACTACGCTACGGAGTCATATTTTGGGGTAACTCCTGCAATAAAGACATGGTGTTCAAATCGCAAAAAAGATGCATTAGAGCTATTACCGGTATAAAAATAACTGATAGCTGCAAACCTTATTTTATATTGTTAAAAATTATGACTTTACCTTGCTTGTACATATTTGAGACTGCTTTATTTGTTAAAAAGAACATGCAACTATTTAGAAAAGCATCTGAACATCGCTACAAAATAATCAGACAAGAATATAGACATGAACTATGCATTCGACCATCAAAAACCGCCTTGATGCACAAAAGCATACTATGTATGGCCCCAAAAATATTTAATAAATTACCAAATGAAATTAAGGACCTAAATATTAATCAATTTAAGAGTAAATTAAGACATTTTTTATTGGAGAAATGTTATTATAATATTGACGAATTCCTTAATGATAAATTGTAAGCTATTTGACATTGATTTTATTTATTTTTGACATTGTATTATTATTTTTAGTATAGTTACCTGACATTGATATTTATTTAATTTTGACATTGTATTATTATTTTAGTAAGTTAATTGACATTGATATTTATTACATTTTGACATTGCATTATTATTCTAATTTCTATTAATTGAGTTATGTTATGTTTTGTTATAATTATTCTATTTAATATGTTGATTAATTCTGATTTATAATAATTACTAAATATGAGAAAGAGTGTACACCTTTAAGGTAGATTTTTGAGGAACTAACTATTCATTTATTATTAAGATCTCATGTAAAATGTACCAAAAATCACACCAATAAATGAATTTTGAATTTTTGAATTTCTGATGATGATGATGGAGCCAGAAGGTAGGCACTGGAACTCCATCATTAATCAATGTAACCTAGCCGTGTTTGGGCTTATTAGAATTGTCTTGAAATGCACTTTGGCTATAAGGTACTATCGAACTGATCTAATGATGGAGCCGGAAGGTGGAAGGTAGACACAGGAACTTCATAAAAGAACAATGTAACCTAGTAGTGTTTGGATTAATTGGAATTGTCATGAGAAATAGGCACTCTGTTTATAAGTGTATCCCAACTAAAAAGTATGAAATAAAAAACTTTTTACAAAAGAAAGATAACCGACTTCGCTAAAAAAAACACTAAAAGGATCAAAATAACTTTAATTTCGGAAGTCGGTGTTAAATAAGATACAAATAATACCGAGAAACACCGACTTCCGAAATTAAAGTTATTTTGATCCTTTTAGTGTTTTTTAGTGAAGTCGGTTATCTTTTTTTTGTAAAAAGTTTTTTTTTAGGGTTTCGTACCTCAAAAGGAAAAAAAGGAAGTCTTATAGGATCACTTTATTTATCTGTCTGTCAAGACCCTTTATCTCGAGAACGCGTGGGAGTATCAATTTGAAATTGAAACTGCTTTTTCTTAAGTCTGCGAACCCTTGAAGCTGTGAAAGAACTTCTGAGTTAAGGGACAAAAAAGTTACGGCCGTTTATGTTGCAAAAAACATATGTTTCCCGTTGACCAAGAATCTTGAAATTTAGTATGAAAGATCACATAAAATAAGTATAGGAAAAATCTGAAAACTGTAAATTTGTAGTTACGTCGCAAAAAAAAAACGTTTTTGCGATACGGAAAAATGTACGGGAAATTTTCGGGTAACTCAATTCGGGAATCGAACTGTTTTTCTAGCTAAATTTATACGGAACCCTCAGTGCGCGAGTCCGACTCGCACTTGCCCAGTTTTTTTTTTACATTGAAGTCGGTATATTTTTTTGTAAAAAGTTTTATTCTCTTCCTTTTTATCCTCACACCCGTCATGCTATCACTAACTCCATTTTCTTTCATATCACTTCTCCAACAATCCATCCATCTTTTCTTTGGCCTCCCTCTCCCTCTCCATCCATCCACATGTGTACACTCATAGCTTTTTTTTGTAGTAACATGCGTTTCACCCTCCTCTTCACATGACCATGACAAGTCAATCGAATCCCCTTCAACTTGTCAGTCACTGGCGCCACTTTCAACCTTTCTCTAATATACTCATTTCTCACTTCACATTCATCTTGACACAATATTCTCGTCTTTGCTACATACAATTTGGTTTCATCCGTCTTTTTCACAGCCCAACATTCTGATCCACACAGTACGATAGGTCTTATCATGGAATTATAGATTACACCCTTCAACTTTAGGGGTATCCATGGGTCACAAGTTGTCCCTGGGACCAGTCGCCATTTTATCTTTGACTGGCCTCTTGGTCTGGTGGTCAGTGGACTGAGACTGCTATGCCGGAGGTCGTGGGATCTATTCTCACCCAGGACAAATGTTTGTGTGATGAGCACGATCATTTGTTCTGTTTCTGGGTCTAATTTATCTATAACAATGCATGTACTTAGAAATATATTCGTATGTGTATCAGTTGTCTAGTACTTATAGCACAAGCTCTGCTTAGTTTGAGACTAGATGACGTTGTGTGAAAGTTGTGGAATATTTTTATATCATCTACCCTGAGTTGATCCGATATGTTACGTCTCGATCCACCTCGCCATCCTCTTAGACAAGCGATCCGAGGTACTAAAAGCGAGAGCTAAGGGCGCGGAACTAGTAGACCGCCGAAAACGCACAACAAGTATTTGGTAATTAACTCCTTTTGTACAATATTATTTTTTTAAATGAATCATAAAAAAAAATCCATTTAAAAAATACACTGCGATATGTTTTTTTGATGTCATAAGTAAGAAGTAATTTATTTTTATTTTTATAAAATTAAAGTATTGTATATTGTATTTGCTTTAATGTATTAATCAGTGATCTATATATTCAGTTTCATGAATTCATCTTATGTAAGAAACTTTCACTCTTTTTATTATCGATCCGGATTTCATGCGGCCCAGTGTGACGCCCGGGACTGGTAGTGGTGTTGGATTACTATTTAGATCAAGTAGCAACCGGCGTGAACAGGAGGGATGAAACGCATTTTACTAAAACAGTTATGAGTTTACATGTGGATGGATGGAGAGGGAGAAGGAGACCAAAGTAAAGATGGATGGATTGTTTGAAGAGTGATATGAAAGAAAAGGAAGTTAGTGATAACATGACGAGTGACAGGGCAGAATGGAAGAAAAAAACGTGTTGCGCCGACCCCAAATAACAAGGGACAAGGGCAGGATGATGATGATGATGAAGTAGCAACCGGCGTCTAGATTTGTACAATAAGGGCGAGCCCTTATGACATAGGCCTATACCTAACTTCGTAACCCTTCGTGGAATCCAAGGGTCATACTCTACAACTACTGCCAGAGTAAAAATCAGAAATATTTTTCAGCTTCTACAAACTCGATGCCGCGCTTCAAACTCCCAGCATCAGAAACTGTTATAAAATATTCTATAGATAAGCGCACCGGAGAAACAAAGAAGTTATACAATGGTCATAACTTTAACGCAGCAATGAATAAAGGAAACAAAAACTTGGAACTTGTCTTTAAAGCGCCCACTGTGGATAGTTTTACAGATTTCATTCAAGAAACCATTGACATACTTAACATTTACGAAGATACTACATTCAAAGAGTTTTTCTTAATTCTAGACAAAGAAATCAGAAACTATCACTATAAAGGATGCAAAGTTTCTGAACTGACGGAAAATCGTGACACAAAGAGTTTTCTGACGCGGACATTATTAACGATCAGAGGGAAACCTGTTGCTTTTATAAAAGCGAAGATTAATGCAGTGGCGGACATGTTGAGAGATGAGACATACGGCAGTAGTGTTAAAGAACTACTTTATTATATCAACTCTTTGTATACCAATTATAAAAAGAAGTTTTACAGAGTTTTAAGTAATCTAAATAATTATGGTAAGTCGAAATCTACGACTAACAATGATTTAGTGCAGGTCATAAGAGACGCCGTCCGGACTATTTTATTTAATCATTACACTGAACTTGACACACATACGAGAAGAGAATTGAATGAAAGAATAGAAAGGTTTTGGGGAAAATTTAAAAGCAGTCCTGGTTCAGAGACTGAATTAAACGATATTGATGCAGATCCAGTTCGTGAGCCTGTTAATCAAAATGTTGACATCTCTAAAAATGTAATGAATGAATACAGATTGAATTTAAAAAAAGATTCACAAACAAATTTTAAAAACAAGAGAGGAAAAATTATTAGTAAAGAAACTTATGACGAATCATCACAAGATAAAGATATTGAAGAAGATGTGAAAAGTGTCGAATCTGAGGAACACGCGACAGATTACACTCAAGAACTGTCATCACAACAGTCGTTCGATAGCAGCTCGAACTCTATCAAACTGTCTCAGGAACGACAAGAAGAGTACAACACACAGCGATATGTGACTCTGTACACAGAAAAAATATCTTACAAAGCAAGAACTACAGAAAAAACTGTAACCACAGGAAGGCATAAGTCTCAGAGGCAACCAGTAACCTCACCGAGAAACAGTTTAAAAAATGTATTGTCAGACAGGACAAACAAAGTTGAAATACTGAGAATAAATCATAATATGGATGATACAAAACAAGACGTTTCTCTTGATTTACGCCACGACACTGAGAGTGGCCTGATGCTAGAATCAAAACACAAACCGAGTGCCAGACCACCCTCCGACCAGCCACAAGGGCAAAACAAGCCAGAGCAGACAAGATCTAAGAGCAGACATAAGAACGCGCAGATCTTCAGCCAGTACGACGCAGTCATCGATGTTCGGTTAGCCAATACGGACTTGTTGGAATCTTTGAGAATGTTTGCACCAGTCGAGATGCGAAGTCAGGAGTCGGACAAGTAAGATTTTGATTGATTTATTAAAAATTCAGCACTAACACCTGATTATTGTGATGCGACCGCCCAGTTGGCGCAGTAGTTGAGTGAATAGCTGCTGCGCTGTATATCGTGGGGTCGGTTCCCATACGGAACAAATACAAGATGGCCCAAAATTAATCATCCAATTTTGGTTTTGTGATACTCTTTTATTAAGTAAAAAAAAACTGGGCAAGTGCGAGTCGAACTCGCACAATTTGGGTTCCGTACAACTGAATTATGTAAATAGTTCGATTTCCGAATCGAGTAACGTAAAAACTAAATTTAGCAGTGTTTACAAGAATTCTTTCATTGTACAATTCAGATTCAGATTCAGATTCAGATTCAGATATATTTATTTGCTATCAATGTAGGTATAGATATAAGATGATACATAGGTGAGGGTTTCCGCTACATTCTACCTTACGGCATGCAAATTCTTAAAAAGTTACTATATTAAAAATAACAACTAATTAAAAGTTATATAAATTAACAATTACTACTAATTAAAAATTATACAAATTCAAAATTATTACAAATTCAAAATTATTAAAAATTAACAACTAACATGTCATCTTAATAAACACTCAATCAGTCAAATCAAATTTAATTGTAAATGTACGTAATAATAGGTAAGGTTTCAGTGTCAAAGTAAAATAATAATCTAAACGTAATAAGCTAAATGTCAGTGGTGTCCTCCATAAATTCAGCAGTGGAGTAGTAACATTTATGAATTAAAAATTGTTTCAGTTTCTTTTTAAACATACTATTATTTAGATTTTTTGTTTGCCGTGGAATTTTATTGAAAATAAGTGGAGCCATTCGATAAATGCTTTTACGTAGAAGGGTTGTTTTACTACGATCAATACAAAGAATGTTTGATTCTCTTTTTCTCAACCGGGGATCAACAGGAGTTCTTATTTTGAAAAGATGTTGGTTTGTTTTAACAAACACTGCCACCTCAAAGATGTATAATGAAGGCAATGTCAGAAGCTTCAAAGATTTAAAACATGGCTTACAACTGTCACTTGACTGTAAATTGCATATAGCGCGTATGCATTTTTTTTGTGCGATGAATGCGTAATTCTTGTCTGTCGAGTTACCCCAGAAAATGACTCCGTATCTTAGAACTGATTCTACGTAGCTATGGTAGGCAATAAGCACGCAGTCACGGTTCACAACATTGGACAGCTTATAAAGGGCAAAAGCAAAACTGTTAAGTTTTTTACAAATTTCTTCAATATGCGGTTTCCAAGTAAGTTTACTGTCTATTACTAACCCTAAAAACTTTGTGGTGTCCGTTTTTGTGACTGACTGTCCATTGTAACTAATATTAATTGGTAGTCGTTGTCTTTGTCGCTGACTAAAATGCATTATACATGTCTTTTCTAAATTAATTTTTAAATTATTTGACTGCAGCCAATCTACAGTTTGCTTTAGCGTATTATTGATTTCTTGTTCATAATTGTACAACTCATCCTTTTTTATAATTATTGTACAATCATCAGCAAATAATACCGTTGGATAATTGATACTTTTTGGGAGATCATTTATGTACACTAAAAATAGCGGGGGACCCAATACGCTCCCCTGGGGTACACCGTACTTCACCTTTCTAGGCTTTGACCAATATTTGATTTCCCGTTTTGTTTTAATATTTATATTTGATAGTTCTGTAATTTGTTGCCGGTTGCTTAAATATGATGTGAGAAGATCTAGACCATTGCCTCGTATTCCACATTTTTCTAGCTTATCGATAAGTCTATTATGATCAACATGATCAAAGGCTTTCGTCATGTCCATGTACAGGGCACAAACGGGTGTTGTGTTATCTACACATGACATAATTTTCTTGAGAAAATCGTAAATAGCAACATTAATAGATTTATTTTTTCGAAAACCTTTTTGTTCATCAACCAGTATATTCTCACTTTCGAGAAAATTGTAGATTCGATAGTGAATTATTTTTTCTATAACCTTCGAGAATATTGGTATTAATGCCACTGGTCGATAATTTTTAATTGAAGTTTTCTCACCTTTCTTAAACAACGGCTTAATTATAGACATTTTGAGTTTATCTGGGAAGACTCCTTTTTCAATACATAGGTTTATAATATATGATAGTGGATGACAAATAATATGATGGACTTTCTTTATAATGTTTGTTGTTATGTTATCGTTCCCTGTGCTTTTGGTATTTTTGAGGGATAGAATCGTTCTCGATACCTCTCCCGGTGTAGTTGGACTTAAAAATATCGAATGGTTCACTCTGTCTATTTGTGGTGGTAGTTTATTTGCAATAAACCCTGGAGTTATATGATCAGTGTAAAAATCATTAAATGCATTGCAGATGTCTTGTGTTTTTACTATTTCTTTATTATCGTGAATAATTTTAGTTATTGGTTCATGAGGCAAGTTAACTTTGTTGTCATTAATTATTTTCCAAGTTGCTTTGCTTTTATTATTAGATGTCTTAATGTAATGATTATTTTGGGCATACTTTGTTAATCTTATAATTTTTTTGTATCGAGCAGTATATGAAGTGTATATTATTTTGTTGGTCTCAGTTTTTTTCCTACGGTATTGCCACAGTAATTTGCGTTTTATTTTACTGCACGTTATTATACCCTTGGATAACCATTTTTGCCTTTTGTTTATAGTCTTTGTTACAATTTTTACAGGAAAACATAAGTCGTAAAAGACTTTAAATATATCTATAAATTTATCGTATGCGAGATTTGGGTCATTTTGTTCATAAGTCTCACTAAAACTTAAATTTGCAATAGACTCGATAAACTTTCCTATATATTCAGAAGAGAAGTCTCTTATTTCAATTTTCCACGAATGAATTACACAGGTTTTTTTTACATTGCATTTAAGTATTTGTGCAGTGTGGTCCGATAGTGCAGTCTCAATTACTTCTCCGTTGTTACCACGAGCATTATGAAATATATTATCTATACAGGTACCACTAGATAAGCGAGTAGGCTGTTTAGTAAGTATTTTGAGGTTAAATCCGTAGACTGTATTCATGAATGTCTTGGCAACTTGATCATTTTTCAGAATATTTATATTGTAATCTCCGCATATTATTATAGTTTTATTAGTTTTTCTAAGTGTAGTAAGAAAGAGTAAATTTTCAAATGTTTCGAAAAAAAGGGAAAGATGAATCTTTATATGGGTATTTTTCGGAACCCTATACATACAAACGACAATTACATTATGTTGCGTGAGTTCTACGCCACAACATTCAATAATATTTGCTTTAGATAGCTTATTCACTTCTTTAAGAACTTTAAATTCATGAATATTTCTTACTAAAATACATGCGCCACCTTTTCTTTTATCTCTATAAAAACTGTCACCTAATTTGTAATCCGGTAACGTGAGCATATTTTCATCGCCTAGTACCATATTATGCTCAGTAACACACAAAACATCAATTGTCTTATTTAACTTAGTAAGTTCCGCTAACTGTACAGTCAGCATGTCTGCTTTATTTATTAATCCTGCTATATTTTGATGCATGACATTTATATAGTTATAGACGAAAAAAAGTTTCAGTGGAATTATGGAAGTCATTATTTAAAGGACCAGTGATGCTAATCACCCTTTTTTCCCCTTGTGTAACTGAAAAGTATTCTGTTATTCTTTTTTGTCGTGACGTGTATTTGACCTCATTGTCATTGTTATTTTGTTTATATGTTTTTATTTTACATTCAATTTTAGTGTTATATGGTATAAATTTTTTACTATAATCGATTGTATCCACAACTAAATTTATTTTGGAACAAATATTTTGAATATAATTATATCTATTGCGATGAATTCTTTTAAGCTGAATAAAGTTACAATGTTCGAACCTATTTGATACACCACGAATGAGGTTGTTTAGATTTTTCTCTCTAAGAAATCTATTCTGACAAACCGAAAGTAATATTACTGACGCCTTAGTTTGTTTCAATATGCCATACAACTCATGTGCTACTTTTAGTGGATCTGAGTCTTCTTCCCCTACACACAGCACCAGCTTGTCATGTTGCGTAAGTTGGAGCGCATCACAAGAATGCGTAAACATTGCCATCAGTGCTTCTGGGTATACTAACCCCTGTATGTTGTATTTATCATAGTTGCTGTTCATTCTGGACCGTACTAGTTCCGATGCCAGACCTCGGCACTGCTTGCCTCCAATTATTATTATCTTCTTTGACGTTGCCTTGGAGTTTTGGTTGGAAAGGTTGCTTGAGTCGCCATGGTTCCATATCGGTTCCGTAATACTAGGTTTTGTTTCTGGTTGTAGGCACTCTATGTTTGTGTCAGTGTTTTTTGAAGTTATAGTTAAGCATTCTGTTTCAGTTTGCATGGTAATACCTAGGTTTTGTGATGTGGTTCTATAACATCTTTCCTTTAAATTATTTATAATCTTTTCGTTATTACTTATGATTTTCTTTAATGAACTGTTCTCAGACAATATGTTTTTTAATTCATTTTTCATTGAAGCTATTTTTTCTTCCATCGCCTTCACTAGTGCCTCCAATTCTTCTAATGTCTTATTTTCCTTAGTCGGCAGACTTTGGTAACTTCTATGGGGCTGGCTGTTTGATATAAAGGACGGTAACTCGCCGTCTTCATTTTCAGGTTGAGTAGTACGACTTATTTGCTTCTTTTCGTTCTCATCCTGGGAGGCCTGGGAGTCGCTTTTGAAAGATGTTGCTGCCATGGGACTGTTAGAAAAACTATCCATGAGCCGTCGTCTCGATCCTTTTGTAAGGTTGGCGGACTTATTTTTCTTGAATGAAGATAGAGGACTTGTACAAATCTGCTTCAATGTAGCCATTTCTTGACTTAAGGTATTTATTTGTTTTCTTAGATCGGAGTTCTCTAAGATAATATTATCCAACTCATTCTGCGTGCTTTCTAGACTTGATTTCATAGTCACGTTCTACTTTTATGAATGCCACGAGTAGCCCATTCCCTGAGAGATACATTACCATTAACCGATATATAGTTTTGGGTATAAAAGTGAAATTAAATTGCTTACAGTGCATGTTAAAAAATCTTTCATATTGATGATCCAGATCATCTAATGTTGACAAATCTGTAAATATTAATTAATTTAAATCGAACGATCTTGCTGGCCATACTAAATCGCCAAAAAGGAAGATTACGCAAACAGCTCGTGCTGTGTGTGCAGTTGCACCGGCTTGTTGAAACCACGTGTTCACCAAGCCCTCTCCTCAAATACCAGCAGTAAGAAGTCGAAGTTTTTCACTAAATTCGCTGAAAACTTCACCAGACTGCCCTACCGTTTGGTGAATTTTTTTGTTCTCAACGACATCTGCAGCCACAGCATCAATTTTCTTGGCAGAAAGACCAGTCTGGTGGTGGCTACACCCTGCAACATCTGTTGTGGTTCCAATCGGTTTGATTCAAGTAGTTAATTGGCCCAGTTGGCGCGACACGATTCGTAAATCGACGTCAAAATGCACGCTGTGCTAACACTACCAACCGATTATTATTGGTCAAAAGAATCGATACAATTATTCCACGCTCTTACGGAGTATAGCGTTCCATTGCTTATCTGTTTATATCCTGCAACTGTCTAGTTCACAAATATTAAATATGATTGACGTACGACGCCATTTGCAATAATTATAACATCTTCCTATAGAGTGATTAATTTTGCGCCATCTTGTATTTATAGTCTACAGACAGTTGTTCCAGGCCTGGGTAGCTTTCTTAAATAAGTATTGTCTTTAAATAAGAATAATATTGCCATAAGATAGTGTAAGGATCACTTACACTCAGCATTACTAACGACATCATTCGTTATATCGTCGATCCTGTCCTATTCTGGTAGTGTTCTCATGATAATTATGTTCTTCATTTCTTAATTTATTATTTATATGAAAAACATTAAGCACTGTATATTAGTTCCAGATACCACAAGTCTTTGCATCAGAGCTCTGCCATCAAGAGCCGAACACAAACAGAGATAAAACTTCAAAACCCGTCTCGATACTCGATAATTAACGAGTCTGATCATAAAGAACCAGTTAATGATTTAAGAAAAGGTATATCACTAGCCCCAGCCAGCATTGGACCAGCTAAGCAATATATGAAGGACAAAAATCAAATTAATAAGTCAAGACGTTCCGGCAACGATACTATAGTTTTTGACGATTACATCATCAAAAGAATCAGTGCTCTAGAAAATGAATTGAAAGATCTGAAGCATATGCGTGATATAAGAAGTAAAGCATTCAAGAATAATACTGTGACGGCTAATCTTAGTAATATTACTAATCAAAGAAAAGACATAACAGAATACAAAATTGAAAGATTGTCAATAACAAACCATGATTTGGAAACAAAAGACGTTATAAAAGAAGATATTACAAAAAGTTATGCAACTAACACTAAAACTACAATAAATGATAGCACATATTTTAAACCAAACGCAATAAATAGCGATGCAACCCACGCAACAATTATTGAAGACACAATCACATCTCCAGCTACAAACAGCGCTGTGGTTACCACTAACACTGACACTAAAGATGTCAACAAAGAAGTAACTACTGCTACTGTAACAGCTACTGATAGTACGGTTGACATTACGAACGTCATGACAGCTGTAAGCGATGTCACTGCTCCCTCTCGTGAGACAATGGTATATTCTAAACCAGCGTACTATGATTACCCTGATCGCAAGATTGATCCGTTTGAGCATATAAATGATGGTCTCGATCTCAACATGTGATTTTAAAAAAAAGATTCTTCATCAAGTTGTAGCGCAGCATTAAATACAATGACTGAGTTGCATGCAGTTTCACTGTCGAAATTATTAAAATTGCCGAAACACAAACAACACAATTGAATTGCAAATAATAATAGATAGTAAAGTAAATTTAGCAACTAAAATGTGTTCTTATTCAAAAAAGTTTTCTCCTATAAGTCCTTGTCTCACCTAGATTGCTTCATTGGGCAGGCCATAATTATGGCAGTAAGTTTCCTTTTTGAGTAGTGGTTGGAAAGACGTCAAAGCATCCTCACTTTCCATGACATGAGGTCCTCACCGGACATAGTAAGTTCGGAAGGTCCGGGAGCATACAGTGTAAGTGTGCCCCGCTCGGGCGGAGCATCGCCGTGTCCTCGTGGGGGCGATCGGCGGCAACAAACTCTCGCGCCGAGCATTGGAGTGACAGGAGGTACAGAAGAGTAACATTTGGTACCGACTTTTAAAGATGATGAATTTACTTTTTTTAGCATTATACCCATAGAAATTTAAAAAAACAGGAGAAGTGGCAAGGAGGCGTGTGCATGTCCGCGCGACTTGCGCAAAATGCACACGATCGGGCAAACGGCCGTCAGTTACAAACTTGTGAGATACGCGATACGTGATCGTAAACAAATTTAAAATGCCGTGTTGTTCAGTGGTTTCATGCAAGAACCGAAGTGACAAGAGAAGCCTGGGTCATCATGGAATCTCTTACCATATGGAAGTACAAGTTTAATACTATATTTATCTTTAAAATCAGTAAAAACAACAAATCTTATAATATCCCTTGCTGCTACTACGTTATTTTTGTTTTCAAATATCAAGGCGACTGTATTACTCTTACAGTACATACATTGCTCTTTAACCACTACTTAATTTTAACGCTCAGTAACGGAACAAGCAATGTAAAAATAACATAACGATACTTTATCAGTGCGGTGTATTTCATAATAAAGCCGCTGTTAGTTGCGGCGAGTTAATGATGTGCCTGTATGATCTACTTATATAGACTATCGACCATAATATCGATTGGTTGGATATCCGAAGTAAAATAATGTAAATATTTTTATTTATTTTGATTATTTTACAGAGTTGTAAAGAAATAGCATAATTCAGAATTTAATAACGACTTTTGCTTAAAATAAGGCAACATGTTCTAGCTCTTTATTTGTTCTCTTTATTTAACAAGATAGAATTTTTTTTTCAAAACTTTATTTTGTTAGAAAAAAAATAGTACAGTATTTTTTTTCTAACAAAAGCCTTACATGGTGAGATTTAGCAGTAAGTTAGGTAAAATGATAACTACAATGTTACTTTATGTTTTCAGTTTCCCGAAAGACGCAATTTTAATAAAGCAATGGATTGATGGAAGGCCACCTAATGGGTTCCCTAAAAAAATATAGTACTTTATGCTCATTCCACTTTCAACCAGAAATGCTTTAGCCTCTAAAAAAAACGCAGTCTTTTTGAAACTAGACGTGAGTTAAAGTTTTTTTAGTAACTGAAAGCTTTTTCATGCAATAATTCATAATACAAGTTATTAAACTTTTCAGGATTTTAGAGGACCAGGACATGTACTTGGCCGATTTTTAGTATTTGATATTGACGTTCTGAAATGACGTATATAATACGGGTAAATGGTTAGTTTTTGGGTTTTATGAAAACAAATTAATAATTAATTAATTATTATTATTATTAAATTATTATTATTAACATTTTATGATTTTGTTTTTGGGACCCAAAAGAACAAGCACGACAAAAAAAAAATGGAAAAATCGATAACTTTTCTATTTAGTCAATCACTAGCGTAAATGTAAAATAAATTGCTTTTGCATAGCACATCGACATTTCATGTGTGCGTAAGTTGTACGGTGCATGAAAAATACACGCTGTTTTTAGGTAGGTAAGGTTTATAATTGACTGTGTAGTATGGACTGATTTATGATTTGCGGATGTGTGCGCGACTGCGTAAATATTACTGCAAATGTAGTAGTTTCGGCGGTGGTAGGGAAACTGGAGACATCGTGTTCCGGTACAATTTTTACTACTTAACATATCTCCTCCCTTCTTAAATCTGTGATTATACCTGAGCCCATTAATACATGTTTTAAATTTGGACTCATTTAGTTGTAGAATCTCAAGTGGTATTTTATTATAAAATTTTACACAGTACCCCATAAAAGAACTATGTACTTTAGCCAATCTGAATCGAGCTTGATCTAATTTGTTCCTATTCCTACGAGTAGTATTAAAATTATGCCTGTCACTTATCTTTATAAAAAGATGAATATTTTTCCGAACATACATAATGTTTTCATAAATGTATTGACAAGGGACCGTCAGGATGTTTATTTCCTTAAATAGTTCCCTAAGAGAATCGCGTCTACGAAGATTATATATGACTCTGATAGCTCTTTTCTGCAGAATAAAAATAGACTCTAAGTCTGCAACCCATCCCCATAGCAAAATACCATAAGACATGATACTATGAAAGTAACTAAAATAAACTAGTCGCTCAGTATCTACATCAGTACTAGAACTAAGCCGACCTGCCAGAGATGTTAAATGAGGACCTCATTGTAGCCTCGAGTCAAGCGTGATCCCTAGGAAAACCGAATCCTCGACGTATTCGAGTTTCTCCTTACTTAATACTATATCGGATTAATTACTTTTAACATTCGGTAACGCAAATGAATGGATAAAGTGAGAAATGAATATATTAGGGGAAGTTTGAAAGTGGCGCCAGTGTCTGAAAAGTTGAAAGGGAATCGTTTGTCTTGGTATGGTCATGTGAAGAGGAGGGATGAGACGCATGTTACTAAAAGAGTTATGAGTTTACATGTGGATGGGTGGAGAGGGAGAGGGAGACCAAAGAAAAGATGGATGGATTGTGTGAAGAGCGATATGAAAGAAAAGGAAGTTAGTGATAGCATGACGAGTGACAGGGCAGAGTGGAAGAAAAAAACGTGTTGCGCCGACCCCAAATAACACGGGACAAGGGCAGGAAGATGATGATGATGATGACTCGTAAATGACGGAGTTCGGAGGACACAAACATACAAAAAATAGAACCGCATTAACGACCTCCTGTTATCGTTGAAGTCCACGGGACAAGGGCAGGAAGATGATGATTCGGTAACGCAAATCTTATGCACTTAGTTTTTTTTCCATTTAATACTAAATTATTAACCGTAAACCAGTTTTGGACGTGCTGTAGGTCAAACAAACACTGTTTACGTCATCAAGGTTTGTGGAACGTCTATTGATCTTAAAAATTAATGACGTATTTGTCAGCAAATAATATAATATGTGGTTGTTTTATTAATAGATGCGGCAGATCATTTATATAAACTAAAAAGAGGAAATTCCCCAATATTGAGCCTCGTGGTACACCCATTTTGACTTTCAAACCCGAAAAATTGACACCGTTTATCTAAACTTGCTGTTGCCTGTCAATTAAATAAGATTTCACCAAGCTGAGTGCAAGTTTACCTAGCCCATAATGTTCTAGCTTTAAAAGAAGGTTTTCGTTATTAACACAATCAAAAGCCTTTGAGAGGTCACAAAAAATTCCAATCGCATCTTGGGCTTTTCCCACGCTGCAAATATATGTTTTAATAAAGTGACACCAGCGTCAGTCGTACAACGTCCTTAGGTGAAACTATACTGCTGATCATGAAAGATTTATTGCTGTAATAATGGTAAAGCATTTGATTAAGCATAACTTTTTCAAACACCTTACTGAAAACCGTCAATACTGTTACAGGTCTGTAATTATTAGTGTCGTTATGGTCAGCAGATTTAAAAAGTGGTATAGCCTTACTGTATTTCATTATATCTGGAAAGACTCCTTGGTAGACACACAAATTAAATATTAAAGCTAAGTACGGTGCTATGGTCTCAATTATGGATGTGCATACTTTAACAGAAATTCCTCATAGATCTTCGGTTAATTTGACTTTGATGATAAATGATATTTATTTTGTAAGTAGGTTTAAAAAAACACTTTTACACGTCAAAAAACACTTTTACACGTCAAGAAACACTTTTACACGTCAAGTGATTTGCCGGAAAGCCTTTATGACTGTTAAAGGGTTTATATGTTTGAATTGAAACCCAACCGGACAGCCTGGCAAGTTTGCTTTCAATAAAGCAATTGCAGCTTCAGGGGAGGAATTTAGAGCTTCCGTTGTTCTAAGAGGTATATCGGTGAAATAATTCACAAACTCTTGGGTTACTTCTATGTTAGAGCTTTTGGGACCATGTGAAGTCTCTAATAAAAAATCCGTGTTGCGTACTTTATTCCTAACAGTTTCACTATTAATAACTTTCCATACAGCCTTAATTTTATTGTCTGCCGATTTGATCTTATTGCTAATGTACAGGGCCTCCGCTATTTTGCAAATCTTTCTGAAAAGTTTTGAATATCTATTTACATATTAATTTAAGGTTACAGTGTTGAAGAATGGCTTGTGAAGTGGGAAGGAATGTGAAGTGCGATTATTGGCTCATCGAGAACACCACAAACTCACGTGAACCGAAAAAGTTTCACGGAAAAGCGAGGCTTACGCCTAAATTCACGAAACATTCTGCCAACGTCTCTAAACTCTCAAGAGAGCATTATTAGAACTCGGAGCGCGGTTGATAGCGATGATAGCGACAAGAAACATGTAACAGAGATATTGGTAATTACAAAACATGATTGACAAGAGTGTTCATTGAGTTTCTTGCACATTCTTCTCCATAGAGATCTACGCTTTGGAATGTGCAATTAGCATATTTTTTTCTGACTGACTGACTTCTTGACATTTCAAAAGTGCCTGAAAATGGTTTATTTGAAATAAAATGCTTTGAATCTTTAAAACAAATCAAGTTTTATATTTAATTGGTTTACAGTATTGGTGTTATGTTACAAGACCTTTATTCACAAACTCTTTATTTAAATGGATGCGGTGATACTGTCAGTGCCTTGCATTATTTCTTCCTTGTTTCAATATTAGTCACGTAACGCAAGATATTAATCTATATTCTTATCTAAGTGATGCATTTTAGTTATCGACAACCACTCGAATGAGGTCACGGGCCCAGATAGTTTAATAATAAATTATACAAAAATATAAAAAAAAAAATTTTTTCAATAAACATCTAATAAACAAAATCGAACATTCTGTATGCACTCGGGCAATTTCTGAGAATAGGCTTCGTACTCAGCGCGCCAACAATACTAATTGTACCGAGACTTATTAATAGTCTACCCTCAGAAATAAAAAAAAATATTACACACAAAAATGTCAATTGCAGTATCACTTAAGTAATATTTAAGAATGTTTTTCTTTACTTACTTAAAAATCTAAAGTTTTTTATAAATTGTTATCGACAATAACGTACATTTATAAGAAATCCGTTTGTATAATTGCGATGTTGAGAATGGATTCATGATAGCACGGTAAACCTTAGTGGTTTTTGGTTGCTATTTAACCTAGAAAATTCAATTTTTTTGTATTAATTATAATAAATAAAAAATAAAAATAAAATATATAAATACAATTAGAATCGCATTAAACAATTATTCGAAATATAGTCCATCTGAGAAGGGAGTGAGTTCTAAAATTACGGCCAGTAACTAGAATAGCACCAGGCAATGATGACTTACAGAATGCTTGCTATAACTTGTTACCAGCTCAACAGAAAATAAAGTTAAACTAGATAATTGTTATTCCACTGAGTAGTACGTAGTGGTGGTGGTGGAGAAGAAAGTAACCTCAGTACCGAGTTCACCTCTCGTGCTCGTCCTGCACAACCTCCGGAGTTCAGACGACAGTGGCAGCACACGGCGACTTCACTCCTTTGTTTTCCAGAGTTACCGATGTTACATCTGTAAAGATAACGTAAACTGAACTTTAAGGAGAGGTCAAAAACTCCCAACAAATTTGAACACAAATGTAATAAACATTATAAGAAAGCATATTTATGACGCTACTCAATCACGATTAAATATGAATTTTTCAGTCCTCCGTTTTGGTAAAAAGCTGAAAAATGTTTCAGTAAAAACAAAACACACATTTTTTCTTGTTTATTCGATCCTACGCAATAGAAGTATTTAAAATGTAGCTAAAATTGCAGGATCTGAGTATTTAGGTTAGGTTTAAATAGTTTATTCTCATAAAGACACAAAAGCCACTTACATGAGAATACAAGATAATCTAATAAACTTTTTCTAAGGTCACCGATACAAAACAATTAAAAAATTTGGTATTACATAATCGGTCACGTATTGTATTTGTTTTTATTGACCGCTATCTCACCTGATGGAAAGCGACGTGCGGTCGACGATGGAGCGCGCTTACCTAGAAGTAACCTATACTTCTAGGTAAGCGTGCTCCGCGACCAAAACGCTTTACTACCAGCAGGGTATGAAGTGAGTTGGTTCCCGTTTAGTTTCAACGATTTTCTGTTAGTGACTGTTGCGGTCACCGTGAGCGATTGATATTGAAGCTGGACCTGAACATAGTAAAGGTAAAACTGATCATTGTTTGGGAAGCCAGGTCAGGTAGGTTTTAATGATTTTTTACCTGCGTTTAGCATGTTCTGCAATGTTGAAACAGTTTGGATACACTTGACTACGAAGGCGGAAACCTCGCATCTTTCACCCTCGTACTTTGCTGTGCACTTGCAGACTGGTACATTCGCCTCGTTCAGGGAACAGACGCCACCGTTCAAACAATACTGATGGCACGCGTTTACTTCGCACCTGTCCCCAGAGTATCCGGCTTTACAACTGAAATAATGAAGACGACTTGTCAGCAGACCAAAAAATTTTCGTGTCGATGGAGAATTTAAATTTAGAATCTGTCTATCTACTTATTACAAGATTAGAATGTTTTTTTTTTTTTATAAATAAGGCCCTTTTCAGGTCTCCCTCTCACAGTTCACAAGACACTTTAAACATCGAAAGTATTATGTAAACTGTACGTTCGACGCGAGTCACTGTCCCAGGAATATGAACTTAACATTTAGAAGTTTCCAAGTTTCCTTCTGAGAAGCGGTGATGGTGATGACGTGGATGCATGAGGATCTGTTACCGTTAGGTAGGTATACCTACATGTCGTTAGTGAATGTTTGACTCCACAAATTATTCGAATTCTGTCATAATGTTTTGTGTACCTACACTTAATATTATGACAAAATTGTAATAATCCTCGCGGCTCACGGCTCGCGAGACAAATGTAATGCATCGTGAGTTGACCCTGAACATCTGTGAGATGAACACGTTTTACCTGCAAGTAGGTCGTCCCTCAGCACTGACACACTCTCCTTGGAAGCAATAGTTCTGGCAGATGGAAACTGTACTCTCACTCTCTGAGTCATCCGGCATCAGACCCTGGAGAGCATCGCGGCTCTTTGTTCCCTGAATTTGTTCCTGTATTGTATAGTTGGCCGCTATACGATGACATGTCACACAGTCTGAGCTAGACAGCGAATATTGTTTAGTTGCCTCACGTTCTAATGAATTCTTTGCTAATTGCCAAATTCCCTCTTGCTTATAGTTCTGCCAGTAGATGAAATCATTAGTTACGATCAATGACATTGCATACATAGCGCTTCTTACAATATATAATGTTTCTCTGTTCTTTCCATTCAAATTGGCAGTTTCAATAGACATCTGTGCATTATCTCTACGTGTTCTCTCAGTCCAGTACAGTTTTTGTGTTTGTTGGTCGATAGCCAAGCTTAGTCGCAACCAAACCTTTTCGTTTATCAAGACTTGTCTCCCGGAGCCATCGAGCCGAACCCTCTCTATTTCGTAGTCTGTGATCCAGTAAATATACCTGCAATTTGTAAATATCTTTAAATATCCCCAAAGTTCAAAGCGTACGCAAACTTAGCGAATCATTAATAGAATATTTTTTTCAAGTACAATTAATTTGCTTATATGCTACTATTAATCTAATTTATATGAGATTCTGAAATCGGATTGTAAGTGTACCCGGTGCTGGTGTACCTCACACCCGTATTTATAAAAAAGTAAAAGTAACGATTTGTATTCTTTAGTTAAGAAATTGCCTGAAGATAGAATTGTCAATACTTAGTTAGAATTCTCTACCACGTAATGGTCACCATTTCCTTTACTTTAACATTACTTTCGAGATTATTTTAGTAGTATAAAAATGCACGCTTTCGATAGATACGTTGAGTTTTTGCTGTTGTAGGCAATATAGTTGATAATATATTAGAGGAGATCGAAGTTGTTACACCTAGGAATACATGAGATTTTAACGAGAATTACAGACTACAATCAGTGACACGAACAGGGCTGTGTCAGGTGCTGACTGCTTTACGTTTGTATGCCACTGGAAGCTTTCAGGTTGTATGTAGAGATATGCATATTTCTCAATCGACGATTTGTCATAAAATCAAAAGAGTTAATCTGGCTGATTGGCATTGCTAATTAAATGACAATAGTGTACCTTTTACAATTTAAATTACTTTATACAACGTTATTTTTATTATAAATACAAAGTAATATCTAAGATAATATTGCACGATTTTGTAAAAATCTAGATCTTATGTTTGTTTTATCATGAAACAAAACGCAGTGCCGAAGTGTTGCCACACAGGCACAACCACCTAGCGTCGAGTGTTACTTGTGCCGAAGTGTTGCCACAGAGGCACAACCACCTAGCGTCGAGTGTTACTTGTGCCGAAGTGTTGCCACAGAGGCACAACCACCTGGCGTCGAGTGTTACTTGTGCCGAAGTGTTGCCACACAGGCACAACCACCTAGCGTCGAGTGTTACTTGTGCCGAAGTGTTGCCACAGAGGCACAACCACCTGGCGTCGAGTGTTACTTGTGCCGAAGTGTTGCCACACAGGCACAACCACCTAGCGTCGAGTGTTACTTGTGCCGAAGTGTTGCCACAAAGACACAACCACCTAGCGTCGAGTGTTACTTGTGCCGAAGTGTTGCCACACAGGCACAACCACCTAGCGTCGAGTGTTACTTGTGCCGAAGTGTTGCCACACAGGCACAACCACCTAGCGTCGAGTGTTACTTGAGCATTTGCTTAAAGTAACTTTTGTTACTCCACTATAGAAACAGATTTTGTGTTTTAAGAATTATAACCTTATGTAATGACGTAATTAAGAAATTACATAGCAACATGTAATTACTTCTTTATAAATAAGGGTGGATACCAGATAGAGTACATACCAGAGAATGGGCAGCAGCATTCTCTGTGCATTATAACAACCACACTGCGATCGCTAACCCGCCTGCCAAGCGTGGCGATTACGGCAAAAAATCATAAGCAAAATAAAGAAATGGCCCCCTAGTGCCCGGCAGCCCGTCTAGCCTTGACTCCGGTAGCGGTCAAGGCCACGGCGAGGCAAGAGGTGCTAAGAATCACCGGATGGAATCCGGCTATCCTTTTAAAAAACAACGTCTAGACCTGGCAATATATAACACGCGCACACTGAGGACCGACGAGAAGATAACCGAACTTGAGGAGGAATTGAGCAGGTTGCGATGGAGTATTATTGGATTATCTGAAGTCCGAAGACAGGGGGAGGACACGATCATTCTTAAATCTGGTAACCTGCTCTATTTCCGGGAGGGTGACCAGCAGTCCCAGGGCGGTGTCGGGTTTTATCGTTCACAAGTCCCTTGTGAACAATGTAGTGAAGATCGAGAGTGTGTCGACCAGGGTGGCGTACCTTATACTATGAATATCGCCAAGATATTCGCTGAAGGTCATACAGGTTTACGCCCCGACCTCGACGCAACCCGACGACGAAGTAGAGACCATGTATGAGGATTTATCCAGAGCCATGCATGGTTTTAAGACTCACTTCACCGTGGTCATGGGGGACTTCAACGCGAAACTGGGCAAACGAGCTGAGAGTGGGGCAATTTGGATTTGGAGGTCGGAATCACCGGGGACACCTACTGGCTAGTTTTATGGAGGAGGGCTCTCTACATGATGAACTCCTTCTTCAAAAAACGTGAGCATAGGAGGTGGACCTGGCAAAGTCCCGACGGTACGACTAGAAATGAGATTGACTTAATTCTGTCGACGAAGAAGCAAATATTCAATGATGTCTCCGTGATCAATGCGGTGAAAACTGGAAGTGATCACCGCATTGTAAGAGGCACATTGAATATCAATATTAAGCTTGAAAGCTCTCGACTGGTGAAGTATACGCTCCGTCCAGCACAGATCCAGACCCAAAACTCCGAGAGCTTTCGCACTAGAATAACTTTCTAGTACCTAACAGAATGTATTGTTGTACTACAGATATTAACAATAGTTAAAATTTCTGATATATATAATATTCTCGCTTTCTTATTTAATACAATTATATACTAGAGTTGCCAAAACGTTTTACAAGAATGATTGAATTCACCAGATTTTTTCCGTGATATTCTCACTGATATATAATTTTATTCATAAAGACATATTATTGTTGTTGTTAAAATATGATTATTTTTT
Organism: Mythimna vitellina; assembly: GCA_949316375.1. Classification (NCBI taxonomy): domain Eukaryota; kingdom Metazoa; phylum Arthropoda; class Insecta; order Lepidoptera; family Noctuidae; genus Mythimna; species Mythimna vitellina. The sequence continues at coordinate 12,077,668 of OX438714.1, forward strand.
AATACAGAGCCAATCAGCATGAAGTTTTACATTTTTTTGTTTGTTTTTGATTCGTCTGTAATTAATTCTGATTCATATGATCACAAAATATTCGAACGTCGAGATCTGGAAAACTACTTTATAAAAATGTGTCCTTTATTCAAATATGTTATTTGGTATTATACCTATTTTCATATAAACATTTGTAACAGAGTGGAATTCAATTTTGGCAATATGAATCAGTCAAAGAAGCCATACTCATGACTAATTTCCGTCTAATATAATCTATTCAAATAGTGAACGTATGTTTCAAATAAGAGTATTGGTTCCAGAGATAACCCTCCACATTTACACAAACAAAACTTAGTCTCCCTAGTATTGAAAGCTAGCTGTTCCCCCACATCTGTTGTCAGCTGGTTACTGCTCGGCTCCCATTTGTCTCAGCATGATGTTATCTATTATATAGGCTCCTCATTAAGATTTTTTCTCTTAGAACCAGTAGTTCCTGAGATTATCGCGTTCAAATTCAAACAAACTATTCAATAATATAAGTATAGTTTAGTATAAGATTGTTTTTTCTTTATAAGCAAATAAAAACTATACTGTACAAAAACAAAAGAATCTTCTCGTTAATGTTCCACTGATGTGTGTGTGTGTGAGTATATCAATAGTAACGTACCCTCCTCGGCTGTCCACGGCGAGATCCCAGTAGTAGCGCTCCAACTTTACTACAACATTTGTGTCAGCTGGCTCGTCAGAAGATGTAGAGTTTAATGAAAATGAGTACAAAGTAGATCCTTCCTTCCAAAAGAGTTGCTGTGTGACGGGGTCGTGCACGAGCCTCGTGATGTATCCGTTCCATTTTCTCATAACTGAAGGTTGTATTTTCCTGGTAGATGGGTCAAAGCTGGATATGGACGTGCTGGTGGGGTAGTTAAAGTCGGTAAACAGCACTCTGTAGTGAACTGGATCGTAAGTTACTGAAGTGATCTGATGAGCCGTCGGAATTACTTCTGTGTGCGTTAGTGTGCCGTTGTAATAAAATTCTAGTTGTTTTTCTCCGCCCACGACGATGTCTGAAACATAGAAATATTTTTTTAAGATTTTTATCAGCATTTCTTCATGTTTTTATAAATACGCTGCTCATACAAATGGTTTTCAAATGACTTGAATACCCGCTGATCTACTTTCCTACTATCTACAATCCACTACGTACTTATTTTATATTTATTTATTCAACCAGAACGACGAAATACCAATTACACTTTATTACGTTAGTTAGAAATAATGTGAAATACATTAAAGATAATATAACTAAACCTCTCACTCAGTCTTCTCGCAAATCACCAGACATTCAGTCAGTAACTCCTTCCATTCATCAGCGAATAGATCTAGTCTAGGACTGGATTCAAGGAGAGCGTTGAGTGCCACTAGCATTCGCGGAATACGTACCTACTTCATGCAACCGTACGGCAACGTGGCACTACAAATAATTGATGCCGTCTTGCCCGGCAGTAGTTATCGGGGACATTTGCCCATGCAAACTAGGCGAGTCGATGGTTCCGTGTATGATCTTGCAGGCAGGCCTAATACTAGACATCAATTACTCGTGGAAAACGCACATTATGAAACTTTGTGATAAATTACGATCGGTTCTTGTAAAATTCCAGAACCTCAGTGTGTACTACGCGCTAGTGGATTCGCTGCTTTCTTATAGTCTGACATGTTATGAACGAACGTTTAACACATACTTGGACAAGATTAAAGCCTTACAAATTAGATTTATAAAAAAAAATAGCAGACAATAAAACTAAACTACAATGTAAAAGAATTAATATGAGAGTGTTTGTATGTTGAGTGTAGAATCCTGCCGCGGCCGGTACATGAGAGGGTACCAGTATTTTTACCACCATATCACAATATTTTACTACATAGTTTTACTGTTGTTTTCTTCACAAGTGTATTGAAAAACGTCATATGACATGTGAGTAATTAATGATTACCGTTCTTGGCTCTCTTAAGACCCTCGCCACGGCTCGGGTCTAAATACCGCCTCGAAGGTAATCACTAACATTACACACTTATATCATAATGTACTATTATTAACTTCGTCGTGTGTGATAGTCCATTGAATTGTACGGCGAGCGATATTGTATCTTAGCCGTGTGCAGCGCCCCTTAGTAAATTCCACTGCGGGTGACGTAACCTACGACAAACTTATTATTTTCGCTTGGTACAGTAATCGGGTCTAGGGATCGAACCGCAAAATTAAGTTTGTTTTTTATTGTATATACTTTTCCGGTATAAAAAGTACCCATTGTTGGGCCCAAGATATTCAAGAATAATTATAACAAGTTTCATCGTAATCGAACCGGTAGTTTTTGCTTGATGCCTGAACAAAAATTTTTTAATCACATTTTTGGGTTCGGTGTCGGTCTAGTAAAACCCATTTATTTTTTTGATATTTTTAATGTACAGAATTTTCACTTTACAGTTATTATAAGTATAGAATGTCGAGAAATTTTGTATAGCATGTATTTATATAGATAAGTTTTGGAAGTAAATTTTTTTGGTTACAATAATTCTGTCAGCACGTAAGAATTTATCCATCCAACTGAATCAAAGAGCTGATTTTGACTCACCCCAGGGAAAAGATTGTACCAGCCCAACGAGCAGTACTAACGACGCCAAAACACACGTGGAATGCATCTTCTTCTTCAGGCAAAGTGGTTCCAGCAGATGACACGTCCACCCCCGGTGACAGCGCGGACAATATTCAAGCAGAGTTTATTAACTTCGTGTGGATAAATCCTGATTACATTTAATTTTTATTTTGAAACATGAATTTCTGAACACTCAAGTTTATCATCACTAGTTTCCTGCAAAAATAAAAATTACTGTATATTTGACAATGTGTTTTATCATGTACTTCCTGTGCCCTTGGTTTAACGTGAATGTGTATGAAACATGCTGCGATTAAATCAATTGAAAAAATATATCATTATTACAATACTAAGTTTCTTTTCGGTCTATTTTGAAAAGTGGTCTTTGTGTTAGTCCAAGATATGGTCTAGGCGTGTACTAAGTTTCACCCAAATCTTTTCTGCCATGAAGACGCAAAGACATCCAGCCGCCGGGATCCCGCCGCCGCGGCCGTAAGCTTGAGGATGACGAGTAATGGGCAGCTAATAGTCCGGCCGTCCGGTAACCGTCCGGCCATTCGATAACCGTCCGCACCGAGCTCGAGTTGTCGAAGGCGATTGAGTACGTGTGGCGCGCCTCAAAAAGTTATCCTTTTAAAATAGTTGCGGGTTGACTTCCAAAGCGGAAACCCGGGGTCCTGGAAAGCTAGGCGAAGAAGGATTCTTGAAGAGAAAGAGAAGAGAAAATATGTTTATTTGGCAAAATAATTTACAACTAAAAATATAATATAAAAATAAGAAGAAATAAAATTAACAATAAAAAGAGAAAAAAAAAATATATGTCTCACGGATACGCCAAATAGGTCCAGTTCAGCATAATGCCAGACAACTACGCAGCAGTTGCCTGACGCTGGTTTTCAACTGAACCTTAGAGTGCTGATACGGATGAAAATCAGTTTCTCATAAATATGGGAATTAAATAAATAAATATACAAGTAAATATATATATATGCATATATTAATATATAGAAAGTCATAAATCATAAATAGATGTTTAGTGTTAAGTGTGTAGGTATATAATATGAGTAAATATCGCCAACTTCTAACTATAATACGATTAAAATTTAACCGGTCTCGAGCCACCGCCGCACCGTCAATACAGTGACAGTTACATTTACTATGCATTTAGCGGCTGAGCGCGGCAGACAAGTAGCAAACCAGCGAAAAACAAAAAGTGATTGAGTTCGGGTATTTGAAGAAATAAAAAATAAATAAAAAAAGTATATATATTTCTCGATCAGATTATTATGTGTAGTTTGAACTTGTCAGTAAAGTGAAACTAAAATAGTGAAATTTATGAAGATATAAATGGCAAAAGGTAAGTGTCGCTTATCCCTAGCAAGAATCAAGTACAGTAGTTATATTAGAATTAAATTAAAATATGTATATTTTTGTTTATGCAGTTGCGGGTACATAATGCCACCAAAAAGAATATTCATGGGAATAAAAGGAGGTTGAAGGGCGAGGCAGGCACCGAACGCAAGTACCTACCTACCGGTTATTGGTGTGGGTTTAGTTAGTAAAAGCCTGCTACGGCCTCCCGCTCCGCCCTAGAACGAAAGAAGTCATTGGATGATTTCTCATCATAAAAATACGGTGGGTTTTAGTAAGTAAAAGTGTGACCCTCCTTCCCAATTCGCCCAGAGCAGAACAAGTTATTTGATGACTTCCCGCCAACAGAAAATGGTACAGAAATAAATTTAAGGTAGGTACCATTAATTAATACCAACATAAAAAAAAACACTTTTCAAGATATCCACACTGATACAAGCAGGGGCGCCAACTTCGTGGGTGCTGGGGGGCTCCAGCACCCATGAGAAATAAACAGTGGGTGCCGAGCAGCCCTGAGAATAGACATCAGATCAGTAATCGCCTTTTAGGTTACGTATAAATTATATTATTTCTTGATGCTAAATACTAGTTTAATTATCGTAAAAAAAAAATTACAAAAATAAAAATACAACCGACTTCAATGTCAAAAACACTGGGCAAGTGCGAGTCGGACTCGCACCCTGAGGGATCCGTACAAACTTACCTGTGTAAATAGTTCAATTCCAGAATGGAGCCTCGGAAGATTTTTACGAATCCCAAAAATAAAAATTGTGACGTAACAACAAATTTTGTTTTCAGATGTATTCCTATACTTGTGCTACGAGTATAAGACTATACTGTGCTTTATGTCAAATTTCAGGATTCTGAGTCAACGGGTCCCTATGAATTTTGATTCACTTTTCAGTTCAGTTCAGTTTTTTGTTACATAAACCAAAGTACCTTTTTTTCTTTTTTAGAGTGTGCAGATCTAAGTATATAGACCCGAGACAAGGGGTCTTGATAAACACAGACAGACGGACGGACAACAAAGTGATCTTGTAAGGGTTCCGTTTTTTCCTGTTGAGGTACGGAACACTAAAAAGTGCAAAATAACTTTAATTTCGGAAATCAGTGTTTCTATAATAGTTTTGTCTCTTTGTTATTTAACACCTACTTCCGAAATTTAAGTTATTTTGCACTTTTAAGTGTTTTTTTTTTACATTGAAGTAGGTTGTAGGTTTTTTTTATTTATTTCTCTTATTTTACACTTTTTAGTTATGGTACCACCACTAAAAAGTACACCCCACATCCAAACTTAAATACCTTATAGCCAGAGTGCATCTCATGACCATTCTAATAATCCAATATGCGGTAAGGTTACATTGATTTGTTACAGAGTTCCGGTGCCTAACTTCCGGCTTTATCATCAGACCAGTTCGATATATTCCCCCTCTTCTTTCAGTCAGTCATCGACTACACATACAAAAGTAGCAATTTTACTTGTTACAACGGTTCTGCTGTGATCCTAAAAGGAGTTCTGTTCCATAACTTCAAATTTCATGATCATATCATAACAATAATTCTATGGGACCAATTCGGAAGCATAACTTTTCAAACAAAAAAATAATAATTCTAAATTGGTCCACAATTTACTGAGAAATCAGTGAACATACATAGAACAAAAAACATCCTGCCGAACATAGAACCTCCTCCTATTTGAAATCGGTTAAAAATGGTTTCATTTTATATTTTTATCATATATAATTAGTAATTAAGTACGAAGTATGTAAGTAGGACATTTATTTATTTGTCGGTCGATCAGTGTGCATTTCTCCTCTCACACTTTGCCACTTTTTCGAGTCCATCAAATGAGCATGAGCACCCATGAGGTGGTTTTCTAAACGGCACCCCTGGATGCAAGCAAAGCCATATGTAAAAGATAAATGCAGTATCGTCATGAGCCTCTAAGATATAAAACTCCTATGTACCAAGGTCATACTGATCAAACCTTCTAGCAGTAATAAATACTCATTAGTATAAAAAGATTCAAAATAACTTCCCGGTACCACTACTTATAAAACTACACACGATAGGATAAAAAATCGAAGACGTGGCATCCACCAACCCGCACTGGGCCCGCGAAGTGGATTACGGCCCATTCCCTCTCTTAGAGAGGAGGCCTTAGTCCCAACAGTGGGAACATATGGATAACACAACAAATTTATAGTTTTCAGATTTATTCCTATACCTATCCTAGACCTTGCTTTATGCAAAATTTCAGTATTCTGGGTCAACGGGAAGTACCTACCCTATGAGTCTTGACTGCCTCGAGAATGTTGGCTCGCTGGCCCATACCGCTGAGGAGAAAGCAAATTTGTTTGCCTCACTCTTCGCGGAATCTTTGCCTCTAGATCCTGGTGACGCGCGGACCCCTGTTGCGAGACGAGCATGTGAAACCAAGTGTTTTTACTAACAAAGTTCACAAATTTTTAACACAATTTCACATGCTATTTGTTTCTATTTGCTTTGGGCCTCATTGTTCATGTATTTACTGCGCCAGTTGTATTACTCGTGTCCCCCCGATTATTATCCAATTTCACTTTGCCATTTTTAACTTCATTCGTTTTGATGGAAAATTTGTGGAAAAGACACCACAATTTTGCCAATAACACGTGCAAACTATTAATAATAGACCATCAAACGCTGGAGAGTATTTCGCAAAGAGTATGTAAAGTTAGTATTCCGCGTGAATTAATACTGTATTTTGTTTTGTGTTCGTAATTAATTATTCATGTCTTGTCCAACTTGTCATTATTTGACAAATTTTTTTTTTCCATTTTCCCCTTAGGGAAGGCTGAAGTCACTCAACCATAGCGCCTAATCTTTCGTGATATTTTCTAGCGAAATATTTTTTCAATAATAATGTCTTTCGTATTCGAATGCCATAGTTGCTTCTTTTTATTTTACTGTCTTTCGTAATAAGTCCATTAACATTTTTTCCATATCCGTTTATTTTTATTTTTAATTTTTAAATTACATTTTTAAATTTAAATTTAAATAAATAAAATTTATCTTCTCTAAATTTTATCTTCTCATTTACAAATTTAGACAGATTAGAACAAAATTAAAACTTACGAAATATATATTACACATTTTTCTAAACTATGTATATACAATTTAAAAGTTTTAAATACGTAATCGTCTTAGCGTATCTTAGCGTATCGATGGCAAAACTAGTTAAATTCCTTGCATGGCCCAATATTCGGCCACGGCAGTGCCGTCCGCTGATGCTGTCATTAGGTCCCTACGTGAACAGGTAACAGGGCACGTGATGCAGGATCGAAGGTGGGACATGGTCTGCGGAGAGACGCCGCACAAGCACTGAAGGTCGGAACCGTCCGAGAACCCCCATCTGTGGAGATTGTCTTTGCTGCGTCCAACTTGGGTGCGGAGTCTATTTAGAGTTTTCCAGGTGGGCCATGGCAACTCGTGTCCAGGAGAGAGGCTCTCCGACGGCTCGACAAAATCATCAGGAGATTTAAACTTCTCTCGCCAGAGGACGCATCTCTCTGAGGTGCTGTTACCTTGAGATGGGCTCACGCTTGCAACAAAACTTTTACGACTTTTAAGTCTCAGGGGCACCGAACTGTAGTTGTGCATTGGATGACGAGGGTCGTTTTGTTGTTTCGCCCTTTCTATGCGGCTAGCCACAGCCCTCCGAATTTCTGGGGGTGCAATGCCGATTAGTGGATACAACATTCGTACCAGAGTCGGTTTAATATGTAACTATACCTATACAGTTACCTTGCGCGCTTGCGTATAAGAATAATTTTTTTAGCTTATATGTCCTTTACAGTTCCAGTTATAAATTTGTACAAATATACACAGGTTGTAGCATTCATAAGCAGTTCCTGAATGCATTGCGGGACCTTATCAGGTTTTGTATAAATATTTAGAAGTTCATCTGACAACACAAGGCGCTGAATGTTGAAAGACGAACACTCAAAAAAAATATGATGTAAAGACTGAACTTTCTGTAATCGACAATACTCACAAAAAGAGGAAGTAACCATTTTAAGTCGATGAAGATGATAATTTAGACGACAGTGGCCAAAACGCAAACGACAGATAATTAAATAAAATTTTCTATTAACAAGATTGTTATATTTAGGCCTAGCTCAGGCGCAGTTGCACATTTTTATTTCTTATGCGTTTGTTTTAAGTCACCTTCTACTTATTGTTCAAATTTGTACAATATTTTTATGAAGAAATAAATTATTATTATTATTTGAAAAACCAAGGTATGGAGTTTACTTGTATATCCAAAATAGCAAACCAATTGCCTTTATTTTGCACCTGTGTAACTGGTGTGTGTGGTACTGGTCTGGTAATGTCTCCCCCATAATTGACACATGCGCTGTTTTATAAGGCTAACTGCGTCTGTATGTGGAATGGAAACACTCATATCAGCATCAGTGTTTGGAATTAATTCCTCTAAATTAACTTTTTTTTTAACCGACTTCTAAAAAAGGAGGATCTCTATTCGGATGTTTGTATTTTTTTTTTATGTTTGTTCGCGCATAATTTCGTTGTTTGCCAACCGATTTCAAAAAATTCTTTGTTTGTTGGAAAGGGTATACTTCCCAAATGGTCCTATAATCACCAAGTTGAGATCCGATGATGGTATCTTGGCGAAATCGAGGGAACTCCTCAAATATTATAGGCAACCATATAGTGATTTTGATATTTTCATCGAGAACTTAAGCATTTACAGTCAAAAAATAACATTTGATGAAGTGGAACTGATGAAGAAGACCAGGAATACTCAACGGAATTTCTTACTCGCATATATATCACAATGAAGATATGTAGTTAAGCGACTATGACAATATAAATAAATGAATGGTTCTGAACAGTTACGTTGAAAATGATATCATCGAAGTGATCTGATGATGATGATGGTGCCGGAAGGTAGGCACTGGAACTCCGTAATTAATCAATGTAACCTAGCCGTGTTTGGGCTTATTAGAATTGTCATGAGATGCACTTGGGCTATAAGGTACTAACAAACTGATCTGATGATGGGGCCGGAAGGTGGAAGGTAGGGTAGACACAGGAACTTCATAATAACATAATGTAACCTAGCAGTGTTTGGGTTAATTGGAATTATCATGAGGAATAGGCGCTCTGTTTATAAGTGTATCGCAACTAAAAAGTGTAAAATAAATAACTTTAATTTCGGAAGTCGGTGTTAAATAAGATACAAATAATACCGAGAAACACAAACTTCCGAAATTAAAGTTATTTTGATCCTTTTAGTGTTTTTTTTAGTGAAGTCGGTTATTCTTTTTTTGTAAAAAGTTTTTTTTTTGCCAGGTAATCAGATTTTTCCTTTCCTGCAACAACAATATGTGAGGGAACCCATACAAAAGTCACTTCAATATTAGACTGAGATAATTCAATCCATAGGTCTTTTATTAGATAGAATATGTAGTTAGTGATAGCATGACGAGTAACAGGGCAGAGTGGAAGAAAAAAACGTGTTGCGCCGACCCCAAATAACACGGGATAAGGGCAGGAAGATGATGATGTAGTTAGTGTTAGCATGTAATTTATTATTTGCCAGATTTTTAAGAACACTCATGCTATCACTTACTACAATCCATTTTTTGTGTCTTGAATTACAATTTTTAATGTGTGTCAAAGCGCTCAAAATAGCAACAGCTTCTGCTGTAAATATACTGGCATTTTTATTAATTTTCTGACCAACACCTATATTTGATGTTGGGTCATAAATTGAAAAAGACACTGCTTTATCACTTTTGGAAGCTCCTTGATAACAAGGCAGAATATGTTTTGATTGATAGACATTTGCATCTTTAAAAAAATTTATAAAGCGATGGAGCTCCTCTAACATATAAAATGGTTTTATACCCAAACTAGAATTGGAATGCAACAAATTGACTAAGAGACTATTAATAGATACACTAAAAAGTTTTAATATGAATCTTTCTTTCAGGTATTGAAATCGAATCCTTAATGGTGGGACATTACTTTCAACCTGCATTGCATTTATAGGAGTGCTTCTGAATGCCTCAGTAATTACACGCAAACATTTGTTTTGCAGAACTTCTAAACTATTTACAATTTTGCTATCTGCAGCAAAACAATAAAAACCATATTCAAAGTGACTACGATTTGTACAACAATAATAAATATTTTAGGTCTGCACCCCAGTACGTACCAGCCAATGATTTCAATATATTATAAGCTTTATTTGTTTTACTAATTATATGTTTAGCATAATTGCTCCAGGATAAATTGTGTGATAAAAGAACCTCTAAAAATGTGACTTCTAGAGAAATGGGCAATGCACAGCTATTGTAAAGTACAGGGGGCCTATTATAACTATGTTTACCAAACACTACCACTTTAGACTTAGATGGATTGACATTGAGATCGAGATAGAGAAATAGGTACTTGTACAGTTTTGACAGGGCATCATTGACTACTTGGAAAACCTGTGATAAATTAGTTCCAGACGCATAAACAACTAAATCATCCGCAAATTGTAAATTTTTAACTTGGTACCCTAAAATTAAATTTAATCTGCGTATATACAATATAAATAACAAAGGTGACAATATACGTCCTTGACAAACACCTTCTGATGCGAGCCTAGGAGCATAAAGATGTCTATTAAATTTAACAAATACTTCTCTATTGCTCAGAAAGTTTCTAACCCAGAGTATAATTTTTCCACTAATCCCCATTTGTAATAGTTCATGACATAAAATATCTATATTTACACTATTAAAAGCCTCAGCGACATCAAAAAAATTCCAACCAAATTTTTATTGTCCAATAAAGCAATATGTATGTCAAGCTGTAATTGGCAGACACTTTGTCTAGCAGACCGATTCCTACGAAAACCAAATTGATTAGAAGGTAAAATATATTTTTTTCAACATAAAACTCTAATCGCTGCTTTAATAATTGCTCAAATAGGTTAACCAACACAAGAAGTAAGTGCTATGGGACGATAAGAATCGGGACATGATTCTGCTTTTTCTGGTTTTAGAATTGATACAAGGCAGTCCACTTTCCATTCTTTAGGTATAATATTATTTTTCCATAGCTGATTCAGGACGTTTGCGAATGTTTTTAAACCAGAAATGCTAAGTTTCTTAAATAATATGTATGGCATTCCATCAAGACCAAAAGTAGTGTCTCTTCGGGAAGAGATGGCAGATATTAACTCACTGATGGTGAAAGGATTAACTAGAAAACTATGACTAGATCAAAGGATTACTGCTCTTATTATTGTTCAATAATGAAGTTGGGGCATAAGGTACAAAATCTGGAGTTTATTTCTTCAAAAAATCCAAAATCCATGCAACATTTCCAAAAATACTAGTATTAAATGTTTTGATAAATTTGCGCATGAATTTCCATATTATAGATATTGGTGTGCATCTGTTGAAAGTTTCATAAATATAAGGATAGTCAACTTTTTTGTCGTTCTGTTTTTATAGGTCTTTTAAAATTTAAATAGGTTTCTTCTGATGGATTGTTTTTAAAATTGATGTAAGCTGTTTTGAAGTGTGATACAGTGTCTGTACACTTTTGGTTCACATTATTACTATACATTTTCCAATCTACCATTTTGTAATTTGGATAGATGGAAAAATGTTCAGCATTAGGGCAATTTCCAAAATAATTTTTATTTCGATAATTATTAATCACTATTTTCATAATAGCAGGAATGTCATAACTATTACCAAGAGGACTATCATGTATATGCCATTCGCAATTAAGTGCCAATGACGAAGAAACCAAAGACAAATCCAGTGCATTAGCATGCCATGTTAAAGAGCCAACTGTTGTTGCCTGACCGTCATTAAGCAGAATTAAATTATTTTCGTCTATGACCTCTAATATATTTCGACCGCGTGAAGAGTCAGAACCACAACCCCAGAATGTGTGATGAACATTAAAGTCCCCACAAATATAAAAGGTTCAGGAATACACTTCACCAAATAATCAAAATTATCTTTACTGAAAACTGAATCGGAATTTAGAGGACTGTAAAAATTCAAATTATTATTAACTGAAATTTGTACGCAAATATTTTGTAAAGAATTGTCAAAATAAGTGTTAATTTTAGTATAAATAATACTTTTATGAATTATAATGGCAACCCCATTGTGTTTGTTATCACAACAATTTCTTTCAATAATGGAATTTTTAATTTTAAAATGTTGTTCAGGTTTGAACCATGTTTCGCTGATAATTGCATAAGTGAATATTGTGTGTATAGAGGAAATTGATAAAAATTTGTTTGTTGCTATTAGGACTCTGTGCATTCCATTGCATTATATTTAGATTTGATAAATCCATTATGGAGGTGGACTGAATTTTATTTCTTAAAGTTGTTTTTAAAACATCTTTAGTTGAGGACGTTCGTTTATAGGGACATCTTTATTACTAACAATTTTTGTAATAGTTTCTACTAAAATATTTATAAATGTATCAGATTTCATTAAATATACATTTAAATTTTTCGCAGTTAAAGCTGGAAATGCACTAACATTGAAAAGATCAGAATATGTGGCGCTACTTGACTTAATTTTACCGGCTAAAACCACACTCCTGCCATGCGAAAGGCCCCTACCATTCTGGTTTCGCAGGGATTTTATAGTCCATTTTTGTTTACCAAAATGAATTATAAATAAATAGTTTTGTAATAAATAAATAATGTAAAAATGTTCGAATTTATATTGACTATATTTTATTTCGTTTGTTTACTGACTTCACGATTTTCGTAACAAAATCTACAAATTTAACACTATATTTCTTGTTTGCAATAAACACGCTAAGGTTACATACATTCACATTTTCGCCAATCTCAGTTTCGAAGTTATATCTCGGGGAGGCATATATAGGGCAATCCGCAAGGAGATGGAGGATTGTCTCTTGCTTGTCGGGGTCGCAGGCGCACGCCGGGCTCTCCTTGCACTTGAAGCGAGTTAGAGTTAGGGCTTGGGTCAGTTCTTTGGTCATCTCCATCCTTCTCACCGTCCTGTACGCAGCGACAGCGGAAGGAAAGAACATCTTTTTTGTGGCCGCCGTTTCTCCATTACAATATCTCCGGTTCCACTCGTCCAGCGTTTCCATGCGGATCATACGCTTGACGAATGAAACCGGGCATTTGTCGTAGTCGGGTTGCCGCTTCGACTTCAAGGCAGCTTCCTTCGCGAGCGAGTCGGCTCTCTCGTTACCCTCCAGCCCCGCATGAGCTTTAACCCAGAACAAGGAGACACTCTTGTTCTGGGTACTGCTGCGGCGGATGGCGGCCCTTGCTTCCACTGCGAGGGCGTGGAGGGCTCCGGGGTTCACGACTGCTTGGAGAGCTGCCATGGAGTCGCTGTAAATAGCGAACGCCGTCTCGGTCCTTCGGAGGACTTCTTTCGTGGCTTCGCAGAGGGCAAGGAGCTCAGCCTGGTAGACGGTACTATAAGACGGAAAAGCAAGCTTGAGGGCCTTGACTTCGGCCTGGTCGGTCCACACGGACAGTGCGGCTCCGACCTTGCCCTCAATTTTGCTGCCGTCTGTGAAGATTCTCACCGCATATTCGCGGTGGTCATTATATTGTTCCTCGTCTACCAAGTGTCGCAGTGCAATGGCCTTCTGTTCAGCCGGATGTGGCATCTCTAGTGCCGAGACCACACGCTCGATCTCCCGGTCGCCTAGAGCTGAATGTGGTACCCCCCTCTTGGCCTCGTAGAGCGAGGCTGCTTCCTGAATTCGAAGATCAAGAGGGAGTATCCCAGCCAGCACCAGTGCTGAGTTGAGAGAGACCGTGCGGTAGGCCCGGCACAGTTTCTGCGCGGAGCTCCGCTGGACGGCGTTCAGCTTTTTTGCACCCCGACTTTCTTAGCGGCCGGCGACCACGTGCTCGCTGCGTACATGACGATAGGCTCCACTGCAGCCGTATAGATGCAGCGGATAACCTCTGGATGAAGACCCCAACTGACCCTAGCAGCCCGCGACAGCTGCTTGTAAATGCCGACGGCTCGGGAACAGACGTTTGCGACGTGGGTGTTGAAAGTCAGCTTGTGGTCGATGGTGAGACCGAGCAACTTGATTTCGTCCGACATGCCAATGTCCACCCCGCCCATCTTGAGACGTGGGGTGTCATGCTTCAGTTTGCGCGTAACCAGCATTGCTTTTGTCTTATGTGGCGCAAACCGAAGCTTATTTGTGACACCCCACGCTCGCACGAACTCGAGGGTGGGATTGGCATTCCTCTGGACTTCAAGTGCTGTCTCCCCATCAAACACAAGGACAATATCGTCAGCAAACGCCTGGCAATAGACCCCCATTGCCTCTAGAGCCTTTATAAGAGGATCCAGCACCAGGTTCCAAAAAATGGGACCACCGATCGACCCCTGGACGCATCCTTTCTCGGTCCTGGATTCGTACTCCACTCCCGCGTACCTGACCTTCACCACCCTCTCGGACAAGTAGCTATCTATGACCCGTCTCAAGTTTACAGGACACTTTTCCTCAGCCAGACGGACTCGTATGGACGGCCACCATGCGCTATCGAAGGCCCCCCTCAATATCCAAGGACACAATCGTGACAAGCCTCTTTGTGTTGAGTCTGCCACGAATGTGCCACATTAGCGTATAGAGTCTTCGGTGCTTCGCTGAGGCATGAAACCGTACTGGCGAGTACTCATCCTGGGTAGCAAATAAAACTTGAGTCGGGCCACGAGCATCTTCTCGAAAACTTTGCCGAGAACAGGCAAAAGCCCAATTGGCCTGTATGATTTTGGGGTGGTGTAGTCGACTTTAGCGGGTTTGCGGAGCACGACGACAGTTGCCTCTTTCCAGGACCGCGGAAAATATCCATGCGCCAGGCACTTGTTTACCAAGCGCAGAACTAAGTCTGGGTCTAAATGAATCGCGTGGCCCCATATGTCCGCCGTCAGACTGTCGGAACCGGGGGCTTTTTTGGGGTTGAACGAGGAGACTGCTCGCTCCAGCTCGTCGAGTGTGAAGGGAGGGTCCAAAGGTTCAACTTGGTTCCCCCCGTTCACCTCTTCCGCTCGTTGCCGCACTTTTTTGTGCTCCTCGTTATCCCCTTCCGAACGGTCCTCCGGGTAGAACGTCTGTGCCAGATACCTCGCCGAGGCCTCTGGGTCTAGGGTCTTGCCGTCCCTAACCAGATCCTCCTCCCTCTTTTCCGTCCTCCGGATCACCCGGTATATGCCCTCCCACAGGCCTTCCCTATCTTGCTTTTCGCAGAACCCCTTCCAGCTCTCAACTTGTGCTTGGACTACTGCACGCTCGTACTCTTCTTTCTGTTTCAGGTACTCCTCAACAACCCTTGGTCTTCGGACTGGTGCTGCACAGCGAATCCTCCGCTTCTTGGTGACCACTTGCCTCTTCAGACTGGCGAGTTCATTAGACCACCACGGCACGGTTAACCTCTCTACACTCTTCTTTTTAGGTATCACGCATGTACAGGCATCTTGTACTGCCGTTGTAAGTCCCTCGACTACCAGGTCTATTTTGTCCCTGCTGTCGATTTGATCGAACAGACTTACGGTGATGTCGTTCCTTTGCATAATTTGACGCAGTTTCTTACGAAACTGCGCCCAATTTACTTTTTTGGTATTATAGATCCTGGTAGTCCGGTTGACCGTGATACCCAAAGATTTCTTGAGGTGTATGCTAAACTCAATGCCGTTGTGGTCCGACCCCGTCAGGTCGTCGACGACTCGCCAGCCGTCGGTCACCCTCAGCATATCTGCCGTGCAGGCTGTGACGTCGACGCAGCTCGTGTAACGTCTGTCACCACGAACTACGTCGAAGGTTGGAGTTTCCCCTCTGTTAAGTACCTGCAGTCCAAGCTGGTCGAGAGCTCCCAGCATCTCGTCGACTCTGCTGTTCGTCTCACTGCTACCCCACCAGATACTCCAGGCATTGGCGTCTCCTCCTATAATGAGCTTTTGCGGGCCGATCTCGCCTTCCACTTTGCTGAGGCTGTCCAGGTATGGCCTTAAGGGCTGATCCGGCTCGAAATAGAACGAGACCAGAGTTAGTCTCCAGGCACCAGTATGGATCCCCACCAGTATGTTGTCCGTGGTGAGTTCTGGGTACTGTGTAACGGTAATTTTTGGGTCAAAAACAGCTATTGCCGCTTTGACAGTCCCTTCTCCTTGACCGGTGTTCTGGAAAATTCGGACACCTCTGGTCCCGCTCATCCTCTTTGCACTGCCCACGTAGGGCTCCTGGATCAACGCTGCGGTGACTTTGCGCTTCTCGGCCTCAAGCATAAGCTCATGGGTTGCCAATTTTTTCCTTTGGAGATTAGCTTGGAGTATCTTGTGCTGCATTGAGTTCACTGGGACCACCTTAGCAATAGGGGTTAGGTTAGGTTAGGTTAGGTTAGGTTAGGTTAGGTTAGGTTAGGTTAGGTTAGGTTAGGTTAGGTTAGGTTAGGTTAGGTTAGGTTAGGTTTTTTTTTTTTTTTCTTTTTTTTTAAAGGCAGTGTGGGTAGTGCCGGATTCTTACCAGCTAAAACCACACTCCTGCCATGCGAAAGGCCCCCTGCCATACAAGTTTCGCAGGGATGTTATTTGGGCTGTAGTTTCCCTTTTGGTTCTTTTACAATTTATGACTTTATTTGTGATAGTGATAAAATAATATATTATATTTATACATATATATATTTAAATAATCTTTTTTAATAAATAATACTGTGTAAAAGGATTCAGTTTTATTATTATTATTAAATAGTGCATTGTCCAATTTTAATTTTGCATAAATATAGTCGTCGTTAAATAAAATTAGCTTAATTAATTCTAAATTCTTAAAAATTATAATAAATAAGTTAAAATAAAAATCCTTAATCATTCAATATAAATAATATCTTTAAGTTTTACACTGTCCAGTTTTTGGTTTGTGTCATATACATATATTGTCAATTTTTGTTTCTCCTATTCACTACTATCACAATATTTGTAATAAATTCAAGTAGCTTTCCTCTATGTTTCTTATTTTTTATAATAACACTCAGGTTTTCTTTTGTTAATTTTTTCCCAATCATCATTTCTAGGTCATATCTTAGGGAGGCATGCATCGGGCAATCCGTCAGAAGGTGGAGGACAGTCTCCTGTTTGTCGGTGTCGCAGGCGCACGCCGGGTTCTCCTTGCACTTGAAACGAGTCAGGTATTCGGAGAACCCGCCGTGTCCTGTTAGGGCCTGGGTCAGCTCTTTGGTCATTTCCATCCTTCGCACCGTTCCATACGCAGCGATCGCGCAAGGGAAGAAGATCTTCGTTGTGGCCGCCGTTTCTCCTGCACAATACCTCCGGTTCCACTCGCCCAGCGTCTCCATTCGGATCATACGCTTGACGAATGAAACCGGGCATTTGTCATAGTCGGGTTTCCGCTTTGACTTCAGGGCAGCCTCCTTCGCGAGCAAGTCGGCTCTCTCGTTTCCCTCCAGTCCCGCATGAGCTTTGACCCAGAACAAGGAGACGTTCTTGTTCTGGGTACTGCTGCGGCGGATGGCGGCCCTTGCTTCCACTGCGAGGACGTGGAGGGCTCCGGGGTTCACAACTGCTTGGAGAGCTGCCATGGAGTCACTGTAGATAGCGAACGCCGTCTCGGTCCTTCGGAGGACTTCCTTGGTGGCTTCGCAGAGGGCGAGGAGCTCAGCCTGGTAGACGGTACTATAAGACGGCAAAGCAAGCTTGAGGGCCTTGACTTCGGCCTGGTCGGTCCACACTGACACTGCGGCTCCGACCTTGCCCTCAATTTTGCTGCCGTCTGTGAAAATTGCGCACCGCGAAATTGCGGTGCTCGTTGTATTGTTCCTCGTCTACCAAGCGTCGCAGTGCAATAGTCCTCTGCTCAGCCGGATGTGGCATTTCTAGTGCCGAGACCACACGCTCGATCCCTCGGTCTCCCACAGCTGGATGAGGTACCCCTCTCTTGGCCTCATATAGGGAGGCTGCCTCTCGGATTCGGAGATCAAGAGGGAGTATCCCAGCCAGCACCAGTGCTGAGTTGAGAGAGACCGTGCGGTAAGCCCGGCACAGTTTTTGCGCAAAGCTCCTTTGGACGGCGCTCAGCTTCTTCTGCACCCCGACTTTGTTAACGGCCGGCGACCACGCGCCCGCCGCGTACAGAACGATGGGCTCCACTGCAGCCGTATAGATGCAGCGGATAACCTCTGGTGTGAGACCCCAACTGACCCTAGCAGCCCGCGACAGCTGCTTGTAGATGCCGACGGCTCGGGAACAGACGTTTGCAACGTGGGTGTTGAAAGTCAACTTGTGATCGATGGTGAGACCGAGCAACTTAATTTCGTCCGACATGCCAATGTCTACCCCGCCCATCTTGAGATATGGGGTGTCATGCTTCAGTTTGCGTGTAACCAGCATTGCTTTTGTCTTATGCGGCGCAAACCGAAGCTTATTCGTGACACCCCATGCTCGCACGTACTCTAGGGCGACATTGGCATCCCTCTGGACTTCAAATGCTGTCTCCCCATCGAACACAAGGACAATATCGTCAGCAAACGCCTGGCAATAGAACCCCATTGCCTCTAGAGCTTTTATAAGAGGATCTAGCACAAGGTTCCAAAAAATGGGACCACCGATCGACCCCTGGACGCATCCCTTCTCGGTCCTGGATTCGTACTCCACTCCCGCGTACCTGACCTTCACCACCCTCTCGGACAAGTAGCTGTCTATGACCCGTCTCAAGTTTATAGGACACTTTTCCTCAGCCAGACGGACTCGTAAAGCCGGCCACCATGCGCTATCGAAGGCCCCCTCTATATCCAGGGACACGATCGTGACAAGCCTCTTTGCGTTGAGTCTGCCACGAACGTGCCCCATTAGCGTATAGAGAGAGTCTTCGGTGCTTCGCTGGGGCATGAAGCCGTACTGGCGAGTACTCATCCTTGGCAACAGATAAAACTTGAGTCGGGCTACGATCAACTTTTCATATACCTTGCCGAGGACAGGCAAAAGCCCAATCGGCCTGTATGATTTTGGGGTGGTGTAGTCGTCTTTAGCGGGCTTGCGGAGCACGATGACGGTTGCCTTTTTCCAGGATCGCGGAAAGTATCCATGCGCCAGGCACTTGTTTACCAAGCGCAGAACTAGGTCTGGGTCTTGACGGATCGTATGGCCCCATATGTCCGCCGTCAGACCGTCGGGACCGGGAGCTTTTTTGGGATTAAACGAGGAGACTGCTCGCTCCAGCTCGTCGAGTGTGAAGGGAGGGTCCAAAGGTTCAACTTCGTTCCCCCCGTTCACCTCTTCCGCTCGTTTCCGCATCCTTTTGTGCTCCTCGTTATCCTCCTCCGAACGGTCCTCCGGGTAGAACGTCTGTGCCAGATACCTCGCCGAGGCCTCTGGGTCTAGGGTTCTGCCATCCTTTACCATCGGCAAATCTTCCCCCCTCTTCTCCGTCCTACGGATTACCCGGTATATGCCCTCCCACAGGCCTTCCCTATCTTGTTTCTCGCAGAACCCCTTCCAGCTCTCGCCCTTTGCTTGGACCACTGCACGCTCGTACTCTTCTTTCTGTTTCAGGTACTCCTCAACAACCCTTGGTCTTCGGACTGGCGCTGCACAGCGAATCCTCCGCTTCTTGGTGACCACTTGCCTCTTCAGGCTGGCAAGTTCATCAGACCACCACGGCACGGTTAATCTCTCTTCACTCTTCTTCTTAGGTATCACGGATGTACAAGCCTCTTGCACTGCTGTCGTAAGTCCCTCGACTACCAGGTCTATTTTGTCCCTGCTGTCGATTTCATCGAACAGGCTTACGGTGTTTTTTGCTTGCATAATTTGGCGCAGTTTCTTACGAAACTGCGCCCAATTTGCTTTTTTGGTATGGTAGATCCTGGTAGTCCGGTTAACCGTGATACCCACAGACCTTGCGAGATGAACGCTGAACTCGGTTAGGTTAGGTTAGGTTAGGTTAGGTTAGGTTTTTTTTTTTTTTTTTTTTAATATATTATTCATAGTGTCCTCTGACATAATCAAAGACCTTATCTGCCTTGTTAAAGTATGTACTTTGATATGATATTTTTATGTAAATACTTAAATTACTATATCAACACGTATGCTTTCTTCAGATTTTACAGGGCTCCTCAGAATCGCAATTACAAAATATTTTTTTTTTTTTTCTTTTTTTTTTTTTTTTTTTTTTTTTCCTTTTCTTTTTTAAATATTATGAGATACTTTAAATTATATTCTTATGATATAATTAAGTATCTCTAATTGCTTAACCTATTTTATTTCTATTCATAACTAATAATGCTATTTTACTGCAATATGCTAAGAATATATCTCTTTTCTTACTTCTAATTAAATTTGGTATATTATCAACCACCAGCTTTTCGTCGAGAGCCTGCTCTGCCTCGTACCGCATCTTTGCGGTAATAGGGCACTCCAGCAACACGTGCAAAACGGTCTCCTCTGTTCCAGGTTCACAGGCGCACGATGCGTTCTCTTTACACTTGAAGCGTTTAAGGTATGCAGAGAACCCACCGTGCCCTGTGAGGATTTGAGTGGTAAGGCTTGTGGGCTCCATTTTTCGCACCACACTGTACGCCGCAATCGCGTCGGGGAAGAATATTTTTGTTCCGGAGGCTGTTTCCCCGGCTCTATATCTTCCGTTCCATTCGCAAAGTGACCCCATACGGATCTGTCGTTTGGCGAATGAAACGGGGCACAGATCATAGTCCGGCCTCTTCTTCGACCCCAAGGCGGCCTCCTTGGCGAGTTGATCGGCTCGCTCGTTTCCCCCCAATCCCGCATGGGCCTTGATCCAAAATAAGGACACTCTCTTGTTCTGGAGCTTACAGCGTCGTAGAGTGTCTCTGGTTTCCACTGCCAGGGGATGGGGGGAGCTCACATTTACAACCGATTGGAGAGCCGCCATGGAGTCGCTGAAGATGCCGAAACTTTCCTCCTTGCGTTTTAGCACCTCGCCAGCCGCCCTTTGTAGGGCCAGCAGCTCAGCCTGATAGACGGTACGGTTTTTTTTTTTTTTTTTTTTTTTTATGATACTCGTTTCCCCTGACGTAGTCAGAGACCTTCTGAAGCTGTTTAATGATTTGTATTTATTTTATTTTTGATTTTCTAATATTTTATAATATTACTTTATTACTGTTATCTGTATCTTCTCCTTAATCTCTATTTATCTATGCTTAACACACTATATACTTTACTTTATATATTGTAAGCATAGTTTATATATCTTTATTATTTTTTATAACTCTTTTGGCTATGTTTACACAAAATTCTATTACTTTTACCCTAGTTTTCCCATTTCTTATAAATTCCCCAATATTGTCAACATCTAATTTTGTTTCTAGTTCCTGTTCCAGATTAAGCCTTTCCCTTTCGAATGCAGGACAATCGAATATGATGTGCGGAACCGACTCTATTTTGCTCGGCTCGCAGATGCACGATGGGCTCTCCTTACGCTTGAAGCGATGCAGGTATTCAGAGAACCCACCGTGCCCCGTCAAAACCTGTGTCAACACCCCTGCAGGCTTTATTTTTGTGACTAGCTTGTAGGCGTCTATCGCGTCCGGCAGAAAGATTTTCGTGACTGATGCGGTTTCGCCCTCCTTATACCTCCGGTTCCATTCGCCAAGCGACTCCATACGGATCTGCCGCTTGACGAATGAAACCGGGCAGTGGTCGTAGTCCGGTTTCTTTTTTAAGTTAAGTGCAGCCTCCTTCGCCAGGACGTCTGCACGTTCATTACCCTCCAGTCCAGCATGTGCCTTTATCCAGAACAAGGATATAACTTTGCTCTGAGATAAGGCTTCGTTGAGGTTCGCTCTTGCTTCCACTGCTAGAGCGTGGAGGGAACCCTGGCTCGTGACTGTTTCCAGTGCAGCCTTTGAGTCACTATAGATACCAAAGGTTCTCTCCCCGCGCCGAAGTATTTGCCGTGTAGCTACGCATACAGCCAGGAGTTCCGCCTGGTAGACAGTACAGCACGACGGCAAACTAAGCTTGACAGATTTGATCTCGGTTTCCCTGTCCCACAGGGACAGCGCTGCTCCGACCTTGCCCGCAATCTTGCTGCCGTCGGTGAAGAACCTGATGTCTTGGCTGTTGTGGGTTTCCACAAGTGACTGATCTACCAGACTCACGAACCCCATGGCTGTATGTTTCGCTGGATGTGGCGTCTCCGCATACGCTACCACCCGTTCCACCTCCCGGCCTGCCAGCAACGGCTGGGGTACTCCTCTCTTTGCCTCATATAGAGCAGCTGCTTCTTGGATTCGGAGGTCGAGTGGGAGTATTCCCGCCAGCAAGAGTGCGGAGTTTAATGAAACGGTGCGGTAGGATCTGCAGAGCTTTTGAGCGAACCCTCGCTGGACTGAAGCGAGTAGTTTCTGCACTCCGACCTTCCTTGCCGCAGGTGCCCATGCACCGGCCGCATACAATATCACCGGTTCGACCACCGCAGTGTATATGGTTCGGATAATCTCCGGGTGTAGACCCCAGCTCACCTTGGCTGCTCTGGACAGCTGTTTGTAAATTGCAATGGCCTTTTTACAGACATTTGCAGCGTGGGTGTTAAAGGTGAGCTTGTGATCTATGGTGAGCCCCAGTATCTTAATCTCCTTGGACATGGCAATGTCGGCTCCACCCATCCTCAGAAGTGGGACATCATACTTAAGCTTCCTCGTTATGACCATCGCACATGTTTTATGAGGTGCAAATTTGAGCTTGTTTCTGATGCCCCACTGCCGGACATACTCGAGGGCGGCATTGGCCTGTCGTTGGACCTCCAAGGCTGTCTCGCCGTCGAATATCAAGACCACATCGTCGGCGAATGCTTGGCAAAAGACTCCAAGTTCTTCCAGCTCCCTCAGGAGAGGGTCCAGCACCAGGTTCCACAGGATCGGACCGCCAATTGACCCCTGTACACAGCCCTTGTTGGTGTTTCTTTGGCACTCTGCTCCGGCATACCTGACCCGGACACTTCTGTTACTTAGGTAGCTGTCTAGCATTCGTCTTATGTTCACCGGGCACTTTTCCTCAGTTTGGTTAGGTTAGGTTAGGTTAGGTTAGGTTAGGTTTTTTTTTTTTTTTTTTTTTTTTTTTATATTATAGCGAATTTTTCCTCCGACATGGGGGGGGTCAGAGACTTTGGTATTACTTTTAGTATTATGTTGCTATTGTTTATTGTTGACCAGATGGAATTGATATTTTTTCATGACATATGATTACTCTAGCTTTTTCTTACTTATTATGACTAGGTTCTTATAATTTCGATTTAATAGTTGACAGTAGGTACAACTCTATGTTTTATTCTTTTTTATTACTTTAGTAGCAATTTGTTTACAATATTTTAAAAATTTATTTCTGTTTTTGTTATCCGCTATAATGAGAGGTATATTTTCGACACTGACTTTTATTTCGAGTTCCCCTTCTGTGTTAAGTCTTTCTTTTCCATATATGGGACACTCTGTTATTAAATGCAGTATACTCTCACTTTTTTCAGGGTCACAAGCACATGACGGGCTCTCCTTACAGTTGAATCGGTTCAAGTACTCGGAGAACCCACCATGCCCAGTCATCACCTGTACCAGAACTGGATCCAGTTCAATCCTTTTTATGATCTTATATGCCACTACGGCGTCCGGAAAGAAGGCTTTTGTTACTGAAGCGGTTTCTCCTGTCGAATAGCGTTTGCTCCATTCATCCAGCGAGTCAAGACGAAGCTGTCGCTTAACATACGAAGCAGGGCATGCTTCGTAGTCCGATCTCTTTTTGAGATTTAACGCAGCATCCTTAGCAAGATCATCAGCCCTTTCATTCCCCTCCATCCCCACGTGTGCTTTAATCCAAAATAAATTTATTATTTTGCCCCGCTCTCTGCTGGTCTTAATATTCGCACGCATTTTGACCGCAAGGGGATGAAGAGAAACGCCATCTATCACAGTCTCTAGTGCCGATCTGGAATCGCAATAAATATTGCAATTTGGTGCCACGTTCCGGAGAGCTAGATCGGTGGCTCCAGACAGCGCCAGAAGTTCGGCCTGATAGACAGTGCAACATGACTCCAGTTTAAATTTCCGGGTTTTGGTCTCTACTCCACCATCCCACAGAGACAGTGCAGCACCGACCCTCCCTTCAATTTTACTCCCGTCAGTAAATATTTGGAGACCATTCTTTTCAACTTGGGCCATCTGTGCACTGTCCATCACGCTCTCGAACTTCAGCTCCATAAGTGTGGCAGGGTGTGGAGTCTCAATATACGGAACTGGCTGTTCAATATCTCGGTCTCCTACTACTCGCCGGGAGAAGCCTTTCTTTATCTCATAGAGACTGGCCGCCTCCTTGATCCTTAAATCGAGGGGCAGCAACCCGGCTAGTAGTAAGGCCGAGTTCAGTGAAACCGTTCTGTATGACTTAACAATTTTCTGCGCAAACCCACGCTGTACAACCTCCAGCTGCTTCTTAACGCTCAATTTGTCGGCAGCCGACGCCCAAGCGCTGGCCGCGTACATTATGACAGGCTCCACTACCGCGACGTAAATGATCCTCACTATTTCGGGACCCAGCCCCCATTGTATTTTTGCTGTTCTTGCAAGCTGTTTAAATAAATTGAGAGCTTTCCGGCATACGTTTGACACATGCGAGTTGAAAGTCAATTTGTCATCCACTGTGAGGCCCAGTATTTTAATTTCCCGAGACAGTTCAATGCCCACCCCACCCATGCTCAGGATTGGTGAGTCATATTTTAATTTATTTGTTATAACCATTGCCTTGGTTTTTTGAGGTGCAAACTTTAGTTTATTTTTGACTCCCCAATCCTGAACACGTGCAAGAGTGACATTGACCCGTCTCTGTACTTCTATCGCTGTGTCTCCCGAGAAAATGAGGACCACATCGTCGGCAAAGGCCTGGCAATAGTCGCCTCTTCCTTCCAGTTCTTTTAACAAGGGATCCAGGACCATGTTCCAGAAAGTTGGACCCCCTATAGATCCCTGGACGCAACCCTTTGTGGTGTCTTTGACACACTCCGCCCCCGCATACCTGACCCGCACCTTCCGATCCGACAGGTAACTATCCACAAGGCGCCTTAGGTTAGCTGGGCATTTAGTTTCCGCCAGTCTGCACCTTATCGCAGGCCACCAAGCGCTGTCGAAGGCTCCCTCTATGTCAAGCGATACCAATACTATCAGCTTTTTCTCTCTTAGCTTTTCTTTTATATGATGAATCATGGCATAGAGGGAGTCCTCGGTACTGCGCTGTGGTGTAAACCCGTACTGGCGGTCACTCATCTCCGGCAGTGTGTGCCACCTAATCCTCCTGATGAGCATTTTTTCGAGGATTTTCCCCATTACAGGCAGGAGTCCAATAGGCCTGTATGACTTCGGGTGCGTGTAGTCCTCCTTGCCCTGTTTCCTCAGGACCACAACAGTTGCCTCTTTCCAGGTTTTTGGGAAGCAGGCCAAGTCCAAGCATCTATTTGCAATAGATAGAAATAACTCTGGGTCCAGGGTGATAGCCTCTCTGCAGATATCCGCAGTGAAGCCGTCGAGTCCCGGCGCCTTTCTTGGGTTGAAGCTCGAGGCAGCCCACCTTAGCTCTTCAGCTGTAAATGGTGGGTCACATGACTCCCCATGTGCCCATACATTTGCCTTGTTTGCTGTCTCCCGCACCATTTTGTGTTCTGCCTCATCCTCCCCCAAATTATCTTCTGGATAAAAAGTTGCGGCCAAGAGACTCGCTGACTCCTTCCCCACCATAGCTACCCCATCCTTTACCAATGGTAAGTCTTCGGGCCTTGCTGTTGTTCGACCTATCACCCTATAAATCCCATCCCACATGCTTTCCCTATTCTGCCTCCCACAGAAGTCCTTCCAGCTGGCGACCTGGGCCCTTTTGGCCTCTACCTGATATTTCTCCTTTATTTGCAGGTATTGTTCCACGACCCATGCTCGGCGAATTGGTGCAGCGCACTTTATTCTTCGCTTCTTGATATTGACATCTCTTTTAAGGTTTGCGAGCTCCTCGTTCCACCAAGGCAATTGTGTTTGTTTTCTACTTTTTATTTCCGGTATGGTTACTTTACAAATTTTAGTGATTGTATGTGTGTACTTTTCTACTATATTTTCCAATTCTTCCTTACTATTTACTCTGTCTATTTCTGCATTATTAATGTTTTCTTCACGCCAAAGTTGGACCAGTTTCTCACGAAACTGGCGCCAATTTGCCTTTTTTGTATTAAATACTCTGGTCAATCTTTTGATGTCTATTCCTAATGATTTCTTGAATTGGAGATCAAACACAATTGTCCTGTGGTCCGAACTCGTCACGTCATCTACCAACTTCCAATTGTCTATCTTGCCGAGCATGTTCACGGAACAGGTGGTAACGTCTACGCAGCTGGTAAATCTGGCTCCACCTCTGATTGTGTCAAAGGTGGGGTCCGTTCCCCGGTTAAGAATCTGTAAATCCAATTCTTCCAGTATCCCGGCTAATACTTCTCCTCTTTTATTCACTTTCCGACTTCCCCACCATGTATTCCACGCGTTTACGTCCCCACCCATTATCACGCTTCTAGTTCCAATATTCCGGATTACAAATTTTATGTGCTCCATGTAGGGCTCGATCGGTAGGTCACCCTCTAAGTAGAGCGACACCACTCCTAATTCCCATTCTCTAGTTCTAAGTTTTGCGACTGCAATGTTCTCTGTAGTCAGGGTTGGACATTGGGTGATGTCTATCGTATCGTCAAACAGTGCAATAGCAGACTTGTTGACACGTTCGGTCTTTCTGATGCATTGCACTATTCGTACCCCTGGGTAGTTCCGCATTTCCCCTATCCCCCCTATGTAGGGTTCTTGAAGAATAGCGAATGATACTTTCCTCTTCGAGGCCTCCACAATGAGTTCAGCAGTCGCAAGTTCACTTCTTTGTAAATTTGCCTGGATAACGCGATACTGCCCTGTTTTCGTGTTACAATTACTTGCTTTGTTGTTGCCCGGAATCACCTTAGCAGTATGCCACCGAAGACCTCGCTAGCATGTCCCACCTGCTACGAATTGGACAATCTTTGCTAAAAGCATTATGCCGTGTATTGTCCAGCTTTGCATGCAGGCAGTTGCAGCAAGCAGGCAGGCCACCGGCAAGCCAGTCCTCACACTCCGCTTTCATGTGGGGTCCCCCACAGTGGCTGCACCTTCTAATAGTGTCTTTGCAGAAGCGCTTTCCATGACCGTAGCCGAGGCAGAGTGAACACTGGACCAGTGGTGATTGGTCTTCCACTCTGACTCTCTGCAAGTCCACATGAACAGTTACAGCCTCCATCATTTTTCTCCAAAGCCGGGGGGACACCCTCATAACCACGTGACACTGATGGGGGTTCCTGGTTATTTTCCGGAATCTAATTTCCATTTTGCTACTCTCGTTGTCAAGGTCTCTGAAAATGTCAGTATTTTGGTTCCTCAGGGCATTTAATATATCCTCATCACTGTGAAAGCGCAGTACATTTTTGAGGCAAAGCAGAGGATCCTTATTCTTTATTTCCTCGACATCGAGGTGGCCTCCATTCTGTTTCAGCCTTTCCTTAATCTTTTCCCTTTCGTCCTCTGTCCTGCACCCCAAGATGACCCCCCCATCCTTCGCTTTCCTGATTCTCTCCACTGCTATTCCACCCTCCTTTGCCCCAACAGCTTTTCTAATTCTATTAAGGACCTCATCCCCAGTTTCTATTTCATTTTTTGACTTGACCACTACGGAGTGCAGTGTGGTCGGCGCAGAGAATTGCCTCTTGGTGTGCCCTGAAACTACACTCGCGTAGGTGGCCGTCTTCTCCAATAGCTCCCCTTGCCTCTCCACAGCCCGCTGCAACTTTTCCATCTTCTCGCTGCTCTCCTTCACCAGCGCGCTATGCTCAGCTAGTGAAGCGAGCAGCGAGGTAACCTCCGGAAGGCTCTTGGGTGCTTCTGGCGGGGGTGTTGCCTTAATGGTCTCCTCTTTTGCCAGCTCAGATCCAGACCCTCTCGCTTGTATAGCAGCCGCCGACGCTTCCTTCACCAGCTGGTACAGCCGTTCCACCGATTGAGTGATCCCAGCCTTCAGATCTGCTCTTAAATTGCGTGAGTCGCCAAGGTGCGACTTCGCGCGCAGAAGGCAATTGCGAGCTTCGGTCACACGATCGGTGGGTTTGTTCGGCTGCAACTGGCTCGTTCCGGGTGACGACCCTGCTGGCTCAATAGAAGTTCGGCGCGCTACAGCCTTACTGTCCGGCTGAGATGTAGCGCGCCGCGTGCACCTATGGGATGCCGTCACGATCGGGGCTGCTTTCTTGGGTGAAAGCGCGGCTGCTGAAGAAAGGGGCTGAGATTCCGCCATCTTTCCATTTTCCCACTCACCAATGCTTCGCCTCACACTAGAGGCCTGAGTTGAAGCACTGGGAGGGGAGAATTCCCTCTCGAAGGTGATGGATAGTGCCGGGTTTGATGGAGAGACTTGGGGACCTTCGACGGTCTTTTTTGCAGGGGTTCTGGAGAGGAACATGGTGGAGGAGTAAAATCAAGAATAAATAAATACTTTAAAAAATGATAAAATAATAATTACTGTAAATTAAATTAAATTTTTGAGCGTAGTCTAATGTACTGATCCCTGTAAAGGGGGGATCAGTAAGTCCTTAATATTAAATGTCAATTATAATTCCTCAAAAGAGGTGTCAATAATTTTTAAAAAACTAAACTAAAATTAAACTAAAGTCCTCAACAGAGGCTGCTGTCAAGGATCCAAGTATATATAACGGGTGGTCTCGTTATCCCCCGTTATATAAACGTGTAAAAGAAAATTTCCAAATTTCTCTTACTTTTGATAAGGGCGGGTGGGCGGGCGTAAAAATTTGCAAGTTTTAACGTTTCTTGCTGTCGGGTGTAAAATTTCCCTATGAAGGGTTCGTTTTTTGCGGTGCACACGCACAGCGGGCACGGAGTCCTATACTATGACGTGAACCCGGTCCGGATCGGACGTCGGGAACGGAAGTTATGGCCAAAAAATAGATGAAAAAGGTGATTTTTTATGTAAATTTCGAAAACAAATTTTTAAAATGTATCTAATTTGACTTTTCTGTTACAGGTATCCCGTAGAACGAGCGAATGCGCGTCCGTTGGCGTTTCCAGAACAGAGTTAGGTCAAATAGGAAGACTGTTATAAAAATTTTAAGTTTTGAATAAATTGAAAATTGGTTTTTCCTAAGTAAAAAGTTTTCTTTTGGAAAATTGTCAAATATTTTGTGGTAATCGTATAGGGCTCACTGAGCCGCGTTCAAAAATGTACGACAGTTGTATGTTTGCTGTATGTAAAAGGTCTGAAATAATTAAAGTTCTCAAAAACAACGCTCTGGTAAGTAGATTTTTGGTTATACCTATATAGATCTATAGAACTATGAATTTAACGTTTTCGAGCTTCCCCGCGGAACCCTGCGAGACTCGCTGCTGGTTTTCTACTGAGAGACAAACCTAAGCGTCCCGTACAGGAGATGACAAAAATTTTCGGGAATATTAGGGATAGCTCGTTGATATAGGGGTTGTTCTAAAGAGAATGTATGAAAATTTGCAAGTTTTAACGTTTCTTGCTGTCGGGTGTAAAATTTCCCTATGAAGGGTTCGTTTTTTGCGGTGCACACGCACAGCGGGCACGGAGTCCTATACTATGACGTGAACCCGGTCCGGATCGGACGTCGGGAACGGAAGTTATGGCCAAAAAATAGATGAAAAAGGTGATTTTTTATGTAAATTTCGAAAACAAATTTTTAAAATGTATCTAATTTGACTTTTCTGTTACAGGTATCCCGTAGAACGAGCGAATGCGCGTCCGTTGGCGTTTCCCGGTTAGGTTAGGTTAGGTTAGGTTAGGTTAGGTTAGGTTAGGTTAGGTTAGGTTAGGTTAGGTTAGGTTAGGTTAGGTTAGGTTAGGTTAGGTTAGGTTAGGTTAGGTTAGGTTAGGTTAGGTTAGGTTAGGTTAGGTTAGGTTAGGTTAGGTTAGGTTAGGTTAGGTTTTTTTTTTTTTTTTTTTTTTTTTTTTTTTTTTTTTTTTTTTTTTTTTTTTTTTTTTTTAATCTCTACCCCTGACATAATCAGAGTCTACTATCTAAGCTAGTTCTCTTTCATACCAGTTCTCGCTTTCTTTCCTCTCGCACTTTTATTCCGCATACTTTTTCTTTCTTTCTCGCTTCCTCTTTTATTCTCATTAATGGGTGGGACTCCCATATAACTAACTTTTCTATTCTAGCCTGACAAAATTTTACATTTATTTTATTTTTCTTAAGGGTAAATAATAGTCTCCATGTCTTTATTTTCACTATTACAAAGATACAGTTCTTACTAGGGTACATTTTATTACTTAACTACTTTTACTTACAGTTCTATACTTTATTTTACATTTCTTAAACTATACATTTATTTGTATACATTTGTTTTACATTCCGTGTGTACATGCTTTAGTGGTTTCTAGGGGTAAGTAATACATTTTTATTGTTGCTTCTCATAAGTGCTAGGTTCTTAAATTCTAGTTACATTTTTCAACTTATTTTGTTACTTTCTTATATCTATTTATTATCTATTCTTAATTTCTAATTGGTTTTACTGCTTACAATACTTATTATTTACTTTATCATCTAATTTTATATGCACAACTAATATATACTACTATATTGTGGTTGCATACTTTACCGATCGGTTTTATTTCGTTCGATTACTTTTTTGGCGATTTTTATACAGTACTCCAAAAATACTTTCCTTTTCTTTCCAGCCATTATTGTCCCTATACTATCCTCACTCAGATCTGTTTCAATTTCCTGTTCTATTTCATTCCTTTCATAAGCGTATGCAGGACAGCGAATAAGCAGGTGTGGTATTGACTCTGCGATATTTGGGTCACAGATGCACGATGGACTCTCCTTACACCTGAAGCGGTACAAGTATTCAGAGAATCCACCGTGCCCTGTCATGACCTGAGTCAAAATCCCGTCCATTTGTAGCTTCTGAATAATCCTGTACGCCGTCACGGCAGACGGGAAGAACATCTTTGTGACGGATGCCGTGGTGCCGGTTCTGTATCTGTTGTTCCATTCGTCAAGCGCTGCCGTTCGAATGCAGCGCTTGACGAATGAGACAGGACAAAGATCATATTCTGGCTTCTTTTTGCTCAAAATGGCAGCCTCTTTTGCCAGCTGATCCACCCTCTCGTTGCCCTCGATCCCTGCGTGAGCCTTGATCCAGAACAAGTCAACCACCTTGTTCTGGAGAGAAACGGCTGTCAAGTTCTCTCTAGCTTCCACTGCCAGGGGGTGAAGGCAACTGTGGTTTTTCACTGTCATGAGGGCTGCCATTGAGTCACTGTAAACGCCAAATGTGGACGCCGCACTCTTCCGGATTTCTCCAGTTGCCTTGCATATCGCCAAGAGCTCCGCCTGGTAGACGGTGCAATAGTTTGGTAGCGCCAGCTTGAGGGTACGTGTTTCGGCCTCGCTGTTCCACAAGGACAACGCAGCACCGACACGCCCCCCAATTTTGCTCCCGTCGGTAAAAATTCTTACCTCCGGTTTGGCGCTGGCGTCGACCTGCTCCCGGTCTACCAGACTTTTGAACTCCAGGTCGATACGCTTGGCGGGGTGCGGGGACCTCAAAGCGGACACTGGTCGCTCCATCTCCCTGTCTCCCAATATTGGCGGTAACACTCCTCTCTTGGCCTCATAGAGTGAGGCCATCTCACGAACTCGGAGATCCAGAGGAAGTATCCCCGCCAACAGGAGCACCGAGTTGAGGGAGACGGTGCGATATGCCTTACACATCTTTTGTGCTATCCCGCGCTGCACAACGCCCAGCTGTTTTATTATTCCCAGCTTACCCGCTGCTGGAGCCCATACACTGGCGGCGTACAGGATAATTGGCTCTATCGTAGCTATATAAATAATTTTGATAATTTCGGGGTTAAGTCCCCAGCTAATTTTCGCTGCCCTGCACAACTGCTTATGAACATTTATAGCCTTCTTACAGACGCTCCTGACGTGCGTGTTGAAAGTCAACTTGTCGTCGACGGTGACACCCAGGATCTTAATTTCCCTGGACATGGTTACTTCGACTCCGCCCATGCTCAGTCGTGGGGTGTCGTATTTCAGTTTCCTTGTAATCGTCATCGCGTTGGTTTTTTGCGGTGCAAACTTTAACTTGTTTTCGACACCCCACGCCTGAATATGTTCAAGGGCGGCGTTTGCTTTACGTTCTATTTCCATGGCTTTGTCACCGTCGAAGACAAGGACCACATCGTCCGCAAACGCCTGCACATAGACGTCTCTTTCTGTCAGGCTTTTTAGGAGGGGATCCAAAAGAAGGCTCCAGAAATCCGGGCCTCCAATGGAGCCCTGTACGCAGCCTTTACTCGTGCCTTTGGAGAATTCTTCTCCCGCATACCTAACCCTGACCCTTCTGTCCCTTAAGTAGCTGTCGATGACCCTCCTCAGGTTAATAGGACACTTTTCCTCAGCCAGCCGGACTCTTATAGCTGGCCACCAGGCGCTATCAAAGGCTCCCTCTATGTCCAAGGATATGAGCACGACTATCTTTTTACGGTCAAGTTTATCTCTGATGTGCTTTATTAGATCATAGAGGGAGTCCTCTGTGCTCTTCTGGGGCATGAATCCGTACTGGCGAGTACTCATCCTTGGTGTAATATAGAACCTGAGGCGAGCCATCAACAACTTCTCATAGATCTTGCCTAGAACCGGCAGGAGGCCTATGGGCCTATATGATTTTGGGGTGGTGTAGTCTCTTTTCCCCGGTTTTCTTAGCACCACCACCGTGGCCTCCTTCCAGGACTTCGGAAAATGTCCGAGTTCCAGGCATTGGTTCAGCAGGGCTAGGAAGGAATCAGGTTCCCCTCCAATGGCTTGGCTGCATATATCGGCTGTGAGACCGTCTATTCCTGGAGCCTTCCTTGGGTTAAAGGATTCACAGGCAATACGCAGTTCAGTTGGCGTGAAGGGTGGATCTTCGGAGTCTTCTTCCGCTTCCTCGTTTATCTTTTCGGCCTTTGCCCGAGTGTTTCCGTGATGGGTGTTGTCGGTGCTTTTAAGGTCCTCCGGGTAAAAAGTATCCGCAATCAATTTTACGGAGCCTTCTGCGTCAAGCACCTTACCGTTCTCCATCATCGGTAAGTCCACCCCTCTCTGCGTTGTCCTTCCAATAACCCTGTAGATCCCCTCCCATACCCCTTCCCTGTCCTGCTTGGTGCAGAACTCTTTCCAGCTCTCGGTCTGGGCTCGAGCTGCCTCTGCCTCATATTCCTTTTTCCGCTTTAGGTATTCCTCGACAACCATCGGTCTTCGGACTGGGGCAGCGCATCGCACTCTCCTTTTACTGGTGGCGACGCTCCTCTTCATCTCAGCGAGTTTTTCCGACCACCATGGCATGGCAATTTTCTCTTTGACTTTTTTAGTTGGCATTGCGACGCGGCATGCTTCCTGTATCATTTCTGTGTAATTGTTTGTGTAAATATCTAATGATTTGGTACTATTGATTCGTTCTATTGAAGTTTTGTTGAATTTTGAGTCTATTTTTAATTGGGCGAATTTCTCATGAAATTTTTGCCAATTTGCTTTTTTAGTATTGAAGATGCGTGTTGTTCTTTCTATTTGAACTCCTTTCGCTCTCTCCAGCCTTAAGTCAAAGAGTATGCCATTATGGTCGGAACTCGTGAGGCCTTCATCTACTCTCCAGCGTTCCACCAGTCCTAGAATATTGTCAGAGCATGCAGTCAGATCGACATAGCTGCTGATGCGCTGACCTCCCCTAATGGTGTCGAAGGTCGGAATTTCCCCTGCATTGAGGATATTCAGCCCGAGCCCGCCGAGAGTCCCACACACGTCCTCTCCTCTGCGGTCAACCACCATGCCCCCCCACCAGGTGCTCTTCGCATTGGCGTCCCCTCCAACGAGAAAAGGTTTCGAGCCATTAGCCATGCAAATACGTCTTAATTTATTGAGGTAAGGTTCCACTGGCTTGTCCGGCTCGAAATAAAAAGAGGTGAGTGTGATCTTCCAAGCACTCGTTTGGATTCCCACCACGGCAATATTTTCCGTGGTGAGTTCCGGGTATTGGATTACTTTTATGTTTTTGTCGAAGACTGCAATTGCGGCCTTGACAACTCCATCTCCGGTACCAGTGTCTTGGAAGACCCGCACTCCCCTCTGGCTTTTCATAATTTTTTCACCACCGATGTATGGCTCCTGCAGGAGCGCCACAGAGATACCCCGTGTCTCTGCCTCCAACAGCAGCTCGTTGGTTGCCAGCTTTTTCCGTTGGAGGTTGGCCTGTGCGAATTTAAGGGCGATTATTTGTCCTGGTGCGCCCTTAGCAATATGCAGTGGTTGACCGCGCTATTGCATCCCACTTTCGGCGGATAGGGCATTCGGCACTGAAAGCGTTGTGCTCCTTGTTAATTATGTTAGCCCTTTCACAATTGCTGCACACAGCCATGCCCCCCGCTATCCAGTCTGGGCATTCGGTCTTCAGATGAGGACCACCGCAATGGCTACACAGGTCCACCTTCTCCGTACAGTGCTTTCGCCCGTGCCCGTAGGCCAGGCAGCGAGTGCACTGCATTAGTGGGGTCTGGTCTTCAGCCCGGATCCTCTGCAGGTCCACGTGGACGTATCCCCTTTTTGTCACTCGCTGCCATAGCTCGGGAGAAGTGCTCAGCACTATGTGTACGGAGTGCGGGTTCCGTGTCTTTCTCCTATATCTAACTTCCAGTCTGTCTTCCCCATCGCGGAGGCCGCGAAAAACATCCCGATTCTGATTCCTCAGGGCCTTTTTTAAGTCTTCATCCGTATTTAACGCTAAGACGTCCCTGAGTATCAGCATCGGGTCCTTGTTTTTCACAGCCTCCACGGTGAGGTTGGTGCTATTCATCTCTAATTTCTCCTTTACCTTATCCCTCTCATCTTCCGTCTCGAAGCCCATAACTACCTTTCTATTTTTGGCCTTCCTCACCCTTTCTACCTTGACCCAGCCTTCCTTTGCTTCCACAGCCTTCCGCACCCTTTCCAGTACCTGCTCCCCAGTTTCCGTCTCGTCCTTTGATGTGACTACGACTGAATGCAGCGTATTTCGTTTTTCTGTTGTCGCGCCTACACTTCGAGCCGCAGCCACACTCGCGTAAGAGGGTGTCCCTGTGTGAGACCTTTGCTCCTCCAAAGCTGTTTTAAGATCCTCCATGCGCTTATTATTTTCTTCCAGCAATTTGGAGTGCTTTTCTATTTTGCTCATGAGGAGAACTGTTTCTCCTGTATCTTCCCTCTGAGTCGACGGTTCTTCTGCTTCTAAAGGACCACGTTTTTGTTTATGGGCTTCAAGCTCCGCTGCCGCGTCTTTAATGAGCTTGTACATTGAGTCGACCGCCAGAGTGATGCCCGCCTTTATCTCCGACTTCAGATTACGTGATTCCCCTAATTGGGTTTTCGCCCTCTGAAGCCAGGTCCGGCCTTCAGTCACTCTGTCGGCCGAGGCAATTTTCTTTTGCGACTCTCCCGCAACCTCCATGGAGCTTCGTCGCTTCGTTTCTTTACCAGTTTGAGGCAATGTGAACTTTAGCGCTACCCTTGGAAGAGCTGCTGGAATATGAGCCTGCTTTTTCGGCGAAACCAAAAAAGTAGTCGATGCAGTTGCCCTGGGTTCCTTGACTTTGCTGTTTTCCCACTCTCCAATGCTCCTACGAACATTTGGAGTGGGTGTCGTTTTTGGAGAAGGTCCTGCCTTCTCTTTGTCGACTGGGGAGTTGGTTTCTGGATTGGTCAGCTTGCGGGGCGTGTGTGCGAGAGGCATGATATCGTCACTGGGTAGATCGTCTTCTTGTTAAAATATGCTAAAAACTATCTAACTAAATTTGTTTGACTCTCCCTGTATATGAGGATAGTCAGAGTCAGTAAAGGTGCAATAATTAAAGTCGGAGTAAAATCTACACTATCCCTGTAAAAGAAGGATAATGAATGGTCAAGG
The DNA here is from genome assembly GCA_949316375.1 of Mythimna vitellina. NCBI lineage: Eukaryota > Metazoa > Arthropoda > Insecta > Lepidoptera > Noctuidae > Mythimna > Mythimna vitellina. Next base: position 12,113,758 of record OX438714.1, read on the forward strand.
TTGCAATTGCTATCCCTGTAAAAGGGGGATACCGTCTGACGTCAATATAATAACCGTTATCGGTAAAGTACGCAGTCGTGTTATGTACAGTATGCAGCGTTTCACGGGCTGTTTCAGTTCGCTGGCTAAGTGACAAGTACTACAAAGAAGAAAAAATTTTTTTTGTCTCTATGTAGAGCCGTACTCTACCCTCAGAAAGATAGCCGTCCCCGAGCCCTCCCGTATGACCCCAAACTCGGCGGGTCTGTTGCAAAGGGTTCCGGAGATATGGCCGTTTGAAATTTTGGGTTAACTGCCCAAGATGGCTACCAAAATTAGGTTAACGGCGTTTTCTCCGGAACCGTTCGACCGAAAACCGCCGTTCCTGGGTTCCCCTGACTTGGCTCGACGAGTGCTATCCCCTCGGACAGGTTTCAGGCTGAAAAATAATTTCAGCGGGAATTTCAGTGCAGTCACTCTAGACCAAGAGAGTAGAGCCTGCCAACGTCTCCCGAAAAAACCCGGATCCTCTACGACCGCCGGTTCAGGAGCTATCCGAGCCTGAAGTTTCGTTTGACAGTTCTAGAACTGTCAAAGTTAATCTCCGACCCGGTATAACTTTCCAACCCGCGGCCGCAAAACACCCGTGTTTGGGCTCGTCCTGCTCGGCTCGACCCACTCCGTCGCGCAAGCTAGCCTCCAGGAACCTGAAAATTTTCAGCGCCAAAACGCCTGAAAACCAACTGATGGGGTGGAGATTGATATCCCAAACCCGAGTTTGCAAACCGCTTCTCTCTACGATCACTAGGACCGGAGATATGTCCAGTTAAAACTTTCCAAGATGGCCGCCCAGCTGTCAAATACCAACTTTGTGTGGCTATTACTCGGCGACCATTCGTCGGAGAGAGATGCGGTTTCGATGTAAGTGGGTCCCCTGACCCGGTCTAAGTACCAAGTGCTGTTTCAGCGCTGAAAAAATCGAGGCCCTGAAAGCGCCTGAAAACTTGAAAATTGTGTTCTACAGAGTTCCTTCGTAATAACTGTGAAAACCCGGTCCTTCTATCCTTTTTGGTTCAGGAGCTATGAAGTTCCAAAGTTGTTAACCTTAATTAAAAAATGGCCGAAAACAAAGTTTTTTCGCGTAGATCTGTCTCTGTTCATCCCAGGAAGTCGAGGTTTTGGTTATGTGAGATGTTTTTGGTTAGTTCAGACCTATTATGGTGTCAAAAATATTAAAAGATGGATATTTCCTAATAAATTCGTAAAAATTCTTTAAAAATTCATATCTCCCGAAAAAATAGATCTAAAATTCTGATAAAAATTGTATAATTAAGGTAAATTAAGCCCCTAAACGTGCATAAAATGAAATTTTGAAAAACATAAAAATCAAATGGTTTTTTCATCAAAAAACCGGTTTTTTCAATAATATTTAATTATTTCGGAAACCAACAGCTATAAAAATAATAAATAAAATAATTCGGGCTAAGCACTCTAGCGCGCAGCCAGTTCTTTTAAAAAACAAGTAGGTTAACACTGTAGTTTCCGAGATAATCGATGTCAATTTTGTTGTTTTCTAACCTAAATATCACTAAAACTACTTATCATAAAAAGTTTCTGGTGGCACCAGGTGTCTTCTCTTCTGACGGGGAGAGAAGCTGCGAAGAAACGGAGTCTCTGCGACAGCTCCTTCTGCTACCTCGTGCACACGTGGTTTTCACTTTTTCAGATTTTTCTTCAAAATTAGCTTCTGGAAAAATCCAGAAAGCTCCTGGTCTGTAGATATCCCCTGCCCACGTAAAATGGCAAACTAAAAATGGGGGGTCACCGCTTTCGTTTTCCCCTCAATCGTCTTTTACTGTTTCAACACTTAGAAAATTATAACCTATTTAAGGTTTTTCGGTTTTACACAATTTTCATCGATATCCAAAGGCACAGATTTCACTTCCCGACTTGAGCCAACTTATTACGCGTCGGCTGACACTTATTCGACGAAAATCGGGCAAGTTTTGACCACTTTTTTAGATTTTTAAGTGCGGAGCGACTTTAAAAACGATCCGACCGCCACGAGGGTTGGGGGGATACTGGGTTAGGTTAGGTTAGGTTAGGTTAGGTTAGGTTAGGTTAGGTTAGGTTAGGTTAGGTTAGGTTAGGTTAGGTTAGGTTAGGTTAGGTTAGGTTAGGTTAGGTTAGGTTAGGTTAGGTTAGGTTAGGTTAGGTTAGGTTAGGTTAGGTTAGGTTAGGTTAGGTTAGGTTAGGTTAGGTTAGGTTAGGTTAGGTTAGGTTAGGTTAGGTTAGGTTAGGTTAGGTTAGGTTAGGTTAGGTTAGGTTAGGTTAGGTTAGGTTAGGTTAGGTTAGGTTAGGTTAGGTTAGGTTAGGTTAGGTTAGGTTAGGTTAGGTTAGGTTAGGTTAGGTTAGGTTAGGTTAGGTTTTTTTTTTTTTTTTTTTTTTTTTTTTTTTTTTTTTTTTTTTTTTTTTTTTTTAATCTCTACCCCTGACATAATCAGAGTCTACTATCTAAGCTAGTTCTCTTTCATACCAGTTCTCGCTTTCTTTCCTCTCGCACTTTTATTCCGCATACTTTTTCTTTCTTTCTCGCTTCCTCTTTTATTCTCATTAATGGGTGGGACTCCCATATAACTAACTTTTCTATTCTAGCCTGACAAAATTTTACATTTATTTTATTTTTCTTAAGGGTAAATAATAGTCTCCATGTCTTTATTTTCACTATTACAAAGATACAGTTCTTACTAGGGTACATTTTATTACTTAACTACTTTTACTTACAGTTCTATACTTTATTTTACATTTCTTAAACTATACATTTATTTGTATACATTTGTTTTACATTCCGTGTGTACATGCTTTAGTGGTTTCTAGGGGTAAGTAATACATTTTTATTGTTGCTTCTCATAAGTGCTAGGTTCTTAAATTCTAGTTACATTTTTCAACTTATTTTGTTACTTTCTTATATCTATTTATTATCTATTCTTAATTTCTAATTGGTTTTACTGCTTACAATACTTATTATTTACTTTATCATCTAATTTTATATGCACAACTAATATATACTACTATATTGTGGTTGCATACTTTACCGATCGGTTTTATTTCGTTCGATTACTTTTTTGGCGATTTTTATACAGTACTCCAAAAATACTTTCCTTTTCTTTCCAGCCATTATTGTCCCTATACTATCCTCACTCAGATCTGTTTCAATTTCCTGTTCTATTTCATTCCTTTCATAAGCGTATGCAGGACAGCGAATAAGCAGGTGTGGTATTGACTCTGCGATATTTGGGTCACAGATGCACGATGGACTCTCCTTACACCTGAAGCGGTACAAGTATTCAGAGAATCCACCGTGCCCTGTCATGACCTGAGTCAAAATCCCGTCCATTTGTAGCTTCTGAATAATCCTGTACGCCGTCACGGCAGACGGGAAGAACATCTTTGTGACGGATGCCGTGGTGCCGGTTCTGTATCTGTTGTTCCATTCGTCAAGCGCTGCCGTTCGAATGCAGCGCTTGACGAATGAGACAGGACAAAGATCATATTCTGGCTTCTTTTTGCTCAAAATGGCAGCCTCTTTTGCCAGCTGATCCACCCTCTCGTTGCCCTCGATCCCTGCGTGAGCCTTGATCCAGAACAAGTCAACCACCTTGTTCTGGAGAGAAACGGCTGTCAAGTTCTCTCTAGCTTCCACTGCCAGGGGGTGAAGGCAACTGTGGTTTTTCACTGTCATGAGGGCTGCCATTGAGTCACTGTAAACGCCAAATGTGGACGCCGCACTCTTCCGGATTTCTCCAGTTGCCTTGCATATCGCCAAGAGCTCCGCCTGGTAGACGGTGCAATAGTTTGGTAGCGCCAGCTTGAGGGTACGTGTTTCGGCCTCGCTGTTCCACAAGGACAACGCAGCACCGACACGCCCCCCAATTTTGCTCCCGTCGGTAAAAATTCTTACCTCCGGTTTGGCGCTGGCGTCGACCTGCTCCCGGTCTACCAGACTTTTGAACTCCAGGTCGATACGCTTGGCGGGGTGCGGGGACCTCAAAGCGGACACTGGTCGCTCCATCTCCCTGTCTCCCAATATTGGCGGTAACACTCCTCTCTTGGCCTCATAGAGTGAGGCCATCTCACGAACTCGGAGATCCAGAGGAAGTATCCCCGCCAACAGGAGCACCGAGTTGAGGGAGACGGTGCGATATGCCTTACACATCTTTTGTGCTATCCCGCGCTGCACAACGCCCAGCTGTTTTATTATTCCCAGCTTACCCGCTGCTGGAGCCCATACACTGGCGGCGTACAGGATAATTGGCTCTATCGTAGCTATATAAATAATTTTGATAATTTCGGGGTTAAGTCCCCAGCTAATTTTCGCTGCCCTGCACAACTGCTTATGAACATTTATAGCCTTCTTACAGACGCTCCTGACGTGCGTGTTGAAAGTCAACTTGTCGTCGACGGTGACACCCAGGATCTTAATTTCCCTGGACATGGTTACTTCGACTCCGCCCATGCTCAGTCGTGGGGTGTCGTATTTCAGTTTCCTTGTAATCGTCATCGCGTTGGTTTTTTGCGGTGCAAACTTTAACTTGTTTTCGACACCCCACGCCTGAATATGTTCAAGGGCGGCGTTTGCTTTACGTTCTATTTCCATGGCTTTGTCACCGTCGAAGACAAGGACCACATCGTCCGCAAACGCCTGCACATAGACGTCTCTTTCTGTCAGGCTTTTTAGGAGGGGATCCAAAAGAAGGCTCCAGAAATCCGGGCCTCCAATGGAGCCCTGTACGCAGCCTTTACTCGTGCCTTTGGAGAATTCTTCTCCCGCATACCTAACCCTGACCCTTCTGTCCCTTAAGTAGCTGTCGATGACCCTCCTCAGGTTAATAGGACACTTTTCCTCAGCCAGCCGGACTCTTATAGCTGGCCACCAGGCGCTATCAAAGGCTCCCTCTATGTCCAAGGATATGAGCACGACTATCTTTTTACGGTCAAGTTTATCTCTGATGTGCTTTATTAGATCATAGAGGGAGTCCTCTGTGCTCTTCTGGGGCATGAATCCGTACTGGCGAGTACTCATCCTTGGTGTAATATAGAACCTGAGGCGAGCCATCAACAACTTCTCATAGATCTTGCCTAGAACCGGCAGGAGGCCTATGGGCCTATATGATTTTGGGGTGGTGTAGTCTCTTTTCCCCGGTTTTCTTAGCACCACCACCGTGGCCTCCTTCCAGGACTTCGGAAAATGTCCGAGTTCCAGGCATTGGTTCAGCAGGGCTAGGAAGGAATCAGGTTCCCCTCCAATGGCTTGGCTGCATATATCGGCTGTGAGACCGTCTATTCCTGGAGCCTTCCTTGGGTTAAAGGATTCACAGGCAATACGCAGTTCAGTTGGCGTGAAGGGTGGATCTTCGGAGTCTTCTTCCGCTTCCTCGTTTATCTTTTCGGCCTTTGCCCGAGTGTTTCCGTGATGGGTGTTGTCGGTGCTTTTAAGGTCCTCCGGGTAAAAAGTATCCGCAATCAATTTTACGGAGCCTTCTGCGTCAAGCACCTTACCGTTCTCCATCATCGGTAAGTCCACCCCTCTCTGCGTTGTCCTTCCAATAACCCTGTAGATCCCCTCCCATACCCCTTCCCTGTCCTGCTTGGTGCAGAACTCTTTCCAGCTCTCGGTCTGGGCTCGAGCTGCCTCTGCCTCATATTCCTTTTTCCGCTTTAGGTATTCCTCGACAACCATCGGTCTTCGGACTGGGGCAGCGCATCGCACTCTCCTTTTACTGGTGGCGACGCTCCTCTTCATCTCAGCGAGTTTTTCCGACCACCATGGCATGGCAATTTTCTCTTTGACTTTTTTAGTTGGCATTGCGACGCGGCATGCTTCCTGTATCATTTCTGTGTAATTGTTTGTGTAAATATCTAATGATTTGGTACTATTGATTCGTTCTATTGAAGTTTTGTTGAATTTTGAGTCTATTTTTAATTGGGCGAATTTCTCATGAAATTTTTGCCAATTTGCTTTTTTAGTATTGAAGATGCGTGTTGTTCTTTCTATTTGAACTCCTTTCGCTCTCTCCAGCCTTAAGTCAAAGAGTATGCCATTATGGTCGGAACTCGTGAGGCCTTCATCTACTCTCCAGCGTTCCACCAGTCCTAGAATATTGTCAGAGCATGCAGTCAGATCGACATAGCTGCTGATGCGCTGACCTCCCCTAATGGTGTCGAAGGTCGGAATTTCCCCTGCATTGAGGATATTCAGCCCGAGCCCGCCGAGAGTCCCACACACGTCCTCTCCTCTGCGGTCAACCACCATGCCCCCCCACCAGGTGCTCTTCGCATTGGCGTCCCCTCCAACGAGAAAAGGTTTCGAGCCATTAGCCATGCAAATACGTCTTAATTTATTGAGGTAAGGTTCCACTGGCTTGTCCGGCTCGAAATAAAAAGAGGTGAGTGTGATCTTCCAAGCACTCGTTTGGATTCCCACCACGGCAATATTTTCCGTGGTGAGTTCCGGGTATTGGATTACTTTTATGTTTTTGTCGAAGACTGCAATTGCGGCCTTGACAACTCCATCTCCGGTACCAGTGTCTTGGAAGACCCGCACTCCCCTCTGGCTTTTCATAATTTTTTCACCACCGATGTATGGCTCCTGCAGGAGCGCCACAGAGATACCCCGTGTCTCTGCCTCCAACAGCAGCTCGTTGGTTGCCAGCTTTTTCCGTTGGAGGTTGGCCTGTGCGAATTTAAGGGCGATTATTTGTCCTGGTGCGCCCTTAGCAATATGCAGTGGTTGACCGCGCTATTGCATCCCACTTTCGGCGGATAGGGCATTCGGCACTGAAAGCGTTGTGCTCCTTGTTAATTATGTTAGCCCTTTCACAATTGCTGCACACAGCCATGCCCCCCGCTATCCAGTCTGGGCATTCGGTCTTCAGATGAGGACCACCGCAATGGCTACACAGGTCCACCTTCTCCGTACAGTGCTTTCGCCCGTGCCCGTAGGCCAGGCAGCGAGTGCACTGCATTAGTGGGGTCTGGTCTTCAGCCCGGATCCTCTGCAGGTCCACGTGGACGTATCCCCTTTTTGTCACTCGCTGCCATAGCTCGGGAGAAGTGCTCAGCACTATGTGTACGGAGTGCGGGTTCCGTGTCTTTCTCCTATATCTAACTTCCAGTCTGTCTTCCCCATCGCGGAGGCCGCGAAAAACATCCCGATTCTGATTCCTCAGGGCCTTTTTTAAGTCTTCATCCGTATTTAACGCTAAGACGTCCCTGAGTATCAGCATCGGGTCCTTGTTTTTCACAGCCTCCACGGTGAGGTTGGTGCTATTCATCTCTAATTTCTCCTTTACCTTATCCCTCTCATCTTCCGTCTCGAAGCCCATAACTACCTTTCTATTTTTGGCCTTCCTCACCCTTTCTACCTTGACCCAGCCTTCCTTTGCTTCCACAGCCTTCCGCACCCTTTCCAGTACCTGCTCCCCAGTTTCCGTCTCGTCCTTTGATGTGACTACGACTGAATGCAGCGTATTTCGTTTTTCTGTTGTCGCGCCTACACTTCGAGCCGCAGCCACACTCGCGTAAGAGGGTGTCCCTGTGTGAGACCTTTGCTCCTCCAAAGCTGTTTTAAGATCCTCCATGCGCTTATTATTTTCTTCCAGCAATTTGGAGTGCTTTTCTATTTTGCTCATGAGGAGAACTGTTTCTCCTGTATCTTCCCTCTGAGTCGACGGTTCTTCTGCTTCTAAAGGACCACGTTTTTGTTTATGGGCTTCAAGCTCCGCTGCCGCGTCTTTAATGAGCTTGTACATTGAGTCGACCGCCAGAGTGATGCCCGCCTTTATCTCCGACTTCAGATTACGTGATTCCCCTAATTGGGTTTTCGCCCTCTGAAGCCAGGTCCGGCCTTCAGTCACTCTGTCGGCCGAGGCAATTTTCTTTTGCGACTCTCCCGCAACCTCCATGGAGCTTCGTCGCTTCGTTTCTTTACCAGTTTGAGGCAATGTGAACTTTAGCGCTACCCTTGGAAGAGCTGCTGGAATATGAGCCTGCTTTTTCGGCGAAACCAAAAAAGTAGTCGATGCAGTTGCCCTGGGTTCCTTGACTTTGCTGTTTTCCCACTCTCCAATGCTCCTACGAACATTTGGAGTGGGTGTCGTTTTTGGAGAAGGTCCTGCCTTCTCTTTGTCGACTGGGGAGTTGGTTTCTGGATTGGTCAGCTTGCGGGGCGTGTGTGCGAGAGGCATGATATCGTCACTGGGTAGATCGTCTTCTTGTTAAAATATGCTAAAAACTATCTAACTAAATTTGTTTGACTCTCCCTGTATATGAGGATAGTCAGAGTCAGTAAAGGTGCAATAATTAAAGTCGGAGTAAAATCTACACTATCCCTGTAAAAGAAGGATAATGAATGGTCAAGGTTGCAATTGCTATCCCTGTAAAAGGGGGATACCGTCTGACGTCAATATAATAACCGTTATCGGTAAAGTACGCAGTCGTGTTATGTACAGTATGCAGCGTTTCACGGGCTGTTTCAGTTCGCTGGCTAAGTGACAAGTACTACAAAGAAGAAAAAATTTTTTTTGTCTCTATGTAGAGCCGTACTCTACCCTCAGAAAGATAGCCGTCCCCGAGCCCTCCCGTATGACCCCAAACTCGGCGGGTCTGTTGCAAAGGGTTCCGGAGATATGGCCGTTTGAAATTTTGGGTTAACTGCCCAAGATGGCTACCAAAATTAGGTTAACGGCGTTTTCTCCGGAACCGTTCGACCGAAAACCGCCGTTCCTGGGTTCCCCTGACTTGGCTCGACGAGTGCTATCCCCTCGGACAGGTTTCAGGCTGAAAAATAATTTCAGCGGGAATTTCAGTGCAGTCACTCTAGACCAAGAGAGTAGAGCCTGCCAACGTCTCCCGAAAAAACCCGGATCCTCTACGACCGCCGGTTCAGGAGCTATCCGAGCCTGAAGTTTCGTTTGACAGTTCTAGAACTGTCAAAGTTAATCTCCGACCCGGTATAACTTTCCAACCCGCGGCCGCAAAACACCCGTGTTTGGGCTCGTCCTGCTCGGCTCGACCCACTCCGTCGCGCAAGCTAGCCTCCAGGAACCTGAAAATTTTCAGCGCCAAAACGCCTGAAAACCAACTGATGGGGTGGAGATTGATATCCCAAACCCGAGTTTGCAAACCGCTTCTCTCTACGATCACTAGGACCGGAGATATGTCCAGTTAAAACTTTCCAAGATGGCCGCCCAGCTGTCAAATACCAACTTTGTGTGGCTATTACTCGGCGACCATTCGTCGGAGAGAGATGCGGTTTCGATGTAAGTGGGTCCCCTGACCCGGTCTAAGTACCAAGTGCTGTTTCAGCGCTGAAAAAATCGAGGCCCTGAAAGCGCCTGAAAACTTGAAAATTGTGTTCTACAGAGTTCCTTCGTAATAACTGTGAAAACCCGGTCCTTCTATCCTTTTTGGTTCAGGAGCTATGAAGTTCCAAAGTTGTTAACCTTAATTAAAAAATGGCCGAAAACAAAGTTTTTTCGCGTAGATCTGTCTCTGTTCATCCCAGGAAGTCGAGGTTTTGGTTATGTGAGATGTTTTTGGTTAGTTCAGACCTATTATGGTGTCAAAAATATTAAAAGATGGATATTTCCTAATAAATTCGTAAAAATTCTTTAAAAATTCATATCTCCCGAAAAAATAGATCTAAAATTCTGATAAAAATTGTATAATTAAGGTAAATTAAGCCCCTAAACGTGCATAAAATGAAATTTTGAAAAACATAAAAATCAAATGGTTTTTTCATCAAAAAACCGGTTTTTTCAATAATATTTAATTATTTCGGAAACCAACAGCTATAAAAATAATAAATAAAATAATTCGGGCTAAGCACTCTAGCGCGCAGCCAGTTCTTTTAAAAAACAAGTAGGTTAACACTGTAGTTTCCGAGATAATCGATGTCAATTTTGTTGTTTTCTAACCTAAATATCACTAAAACTACTTATCATAAAAAGTTTCTGGTGGCACCAGGTGTCTTCTCTTCTGACGGGGAGAGAAGCTGCGAAGAAACGGAGTCTCTGCGACAGCTCCTTCTGCTACCTCGTGCACACGTGGTTTTCACTTTTTCAGATTTTTCTTCAAAATTAGCTTCTGGAAAAATCCAGAAAGCTCCTGGTCTGTAGATATCCCCTGCCCACGTAAAATGGCAAACTAAAAATGGGGGGTCACCGCTTTCGTTTTCCCCTCAATCGTCTTTTACTGTTTCAACACTTAGAAAATTATAACCTATTTAAGGTTTTTCGGTTTTACACAATTTTCATCGATATCCAAAGGCACAGATTTCACTTCCCGACTTGAGCCAACTTATTACGCGTCGGCTGACACTTATTCGACGAAAATCGGGCAAGTTTTGACCACTTTTTTAGATTTTTAAGTGCGGAGCGACTTTAAAAACGATCCGACCGCCACGAGGGTTGGGGGGATACTGGGTTAGGTTAGGTTAGGTTAGGTTAGGTTAGGTTAGGTTAGGTTAGGTTAGGTTAGGTTAGGTTAGGTTAGGTTAGGTTAGGTTAGGTTAGGTTAGGTTAGGTTAGGTTAGGTTAGGTTAGGTTAGGTTAGGTTAGGTTAGGTTAGGTTAGGTTAGGTTAGGTTAGGTTAGGTTAGGTTAGGTTAGGTTAGGTTAGGTTAGGTTTTTTTTTTTTTTTTTTTTTTTTTTTTTTTTTTTTTTTTTTTTTTTCTCTACCTCTGACGTTATCAGAGTCTATTTTAAACTACTTCACTTCCATTCCAGTTCTCGCTGTCTTTCCTCTCGCACTTTTATTCCGCATACTATGTCTTTCTTTCATCCGTCGCCTTTCAGTCTTTAATGGGTGGGACTCCCATTTGCTATACTAGTCTTATCTATCTAGATATATATGTCTACTTCTCCATATTTCATCTGGTATTTCTTTACTTTTCGTGTTCTACAGGGGAAAATGATCTTGTACACCATTTGTTCATTTTATTGATTATTATGTTTCTTTCTTATTTATAGTTTTTACAGTTAATGTTTTATTCTTTATTATATAAATTTATCTAGTCTTAATCTTACATTTTCTTAAAACCTTTATTTTTATATTTCTTATACATGTTCTTTGGGGGAAATGACACTGGTACACCATTTGTTCGTTTTATTGAATACAAAGGTTCTTATTTACTTATTCTTCTATTCTTCTATTGTTTATTCTATGTTACATTACTATATCTTATCTTATTATTATATTTTTATCTTAATACAGTATAGCTATGTAAAATTTTCACCTAATTTTATTCTACTCTTACAATTCTCATATACTATTTTCTACGTCGTTTACATAATAAATTTTTATACTTATTTTATATGTACCGTCTTATATATATTCAAATATACAGCAGTCACATATTTTATTGATCGCTTCTATTTCTCTTGATTGATTTTTCAGCTAATTTAGTACAGTAGTTCAAGAATTTGGTCCTACCTTTCCCCAGCATTATCTCACCCACACTATCCATGGTTAAATCTACTTCTAGTTCCACCTGTATTTCATTTCTTTCGTAAGCATATGCAGGGCAGTGAAGCAGTATATGTGGAACCGACTCCTCCACGTTCGGGTCGCAGATACACGACGGACTCTCCTTACACTTGAACCGATTCAAGTATTCAGAGAATCCGCCGTGGCCCGTCATGACCTGAGTCAAAATTCCATTCATGTTCAGCTTTCCAATAATCCTGTACGCCGCTATTGCATCCGGGACGAACATTTTGGTAACTGAAGCAGTAGTTCCGGTTTTGTATCTTCTGTTCCATTCCTCAAGGGTCGCCATACGAATGCGACGCTTGACGAATGAAACAGGACACAGATCGTAGTCCGGCTTCTTTTTACTCGTGATGGCAGCCTCTTTAGCAAGCTGATCCACTCTTTCATTGCCCTCAATCCCTGCGTGAGCTTTGATCCAGAACAAGTTTACTATCTTTTTCTGGAGAGAAACAGCTGTCAGGTTTTCTCGTGCTTCTACTGCCAGGGGATGAAGGCAATTGTGGTTTTTCACTGTTATGAGGGCTGCCATAGAATCACTGTAGACTCCAAAGGTGGTTGCCGTGCTTTTCCGAATTTCCGCAGTTGCCCTACATATTGCCAAGAGCTCCGCCTGGTAGACCGTGCAGTATTCTGGCAACGCCAACTTCAGGGCTCGTATTTCGGCCTCGCTGTTCCATAAAGACAGCGCAGCGCCGACACGACCCCCGATCTTGCTACCGTCGGTAAAAATTCTTACCTCTGGTTTGGCGCTGGCATCGACTTGTTCCCGGTCTACCAGACTTCCGAACTCCAGGTCAATACGCGAGGCGGGATGCGGGGATTTTAGTGCGGATACTGCCCGCTCCATCTCCCTGTCCCCCAATATTGGCATTGACATCCCCCTCTTGGCCTCATATAGTGAGGCCACCTCACGAACTCGGAGGTCCAGAGGGAGTATCCCTGCCAACAGGAGTACCGAATTGAGGGAGACGGTTCGGTAGGCCTTGCACATTTTTTGGGCAATGCCTCGTTGCACGGCACCCAACTGCTTTATGACTCCCAGTTTATTGGCAGCTGGGGCCCATGCTCCAGCGGCATACAGGATGATTGGCTCTATTGTTGCAGTATATATAATTTTTATTATTTGTGGGTTTAGGCCCCAACTGATCTTCGCGGCCCTGCATAGTTGCTTATGAATACCGATAGCTTTCTTACAAACGTTCTTAACGTGTGTGTTGAACGTTAACTTGTCATCGATGGTGACACCCAGGATCTTTATTTTATTTGCCATAGCTACCGCGACCCCGCCCATGCTCAGTCGTGGGGTGTCGTACTTCAATTTTCGAGTTACTGTCATAGCATTGGTTTTTTGTGGTGCAAATTTCAGTTTGTTATCGACACCCCACGCCTGGACATGTTCGAGGGCGGCGTTTGCTTTTTGCTCTATTTCCATTGATGTGTCACCATCGAAGACAAGAACCACGTCATCGGCGAACGCTTGCGTGTAGACATTATCGTCTGTCAGAGATTTTAGGAGGGGATCCAAGAGTAAGTTCCACAGGTTGGGGCCTCCAATGGAGCCTTGCACACAGCCTTTATTTGTGCCTTTGGTGTATTCCTCACCCGCGTATCTGACCCTGACCCTTCTGTCCCTCAGATAGCTGTCGATGACCCTCCTCAAGTTGACCGGACATCTTTCCTCTGCCAATCGGGTCCTTATTGCTGGCCACCAAGCGCTATCGAAGGCTCCCTCTATGTCCAGAGATATTACAACAACGATTTTCTTCATATTCAATTTACTTCTTATATGTTGCATTAGGTCATAGAGAGAGTCCTCGGTGCTCCTTTGGGGCATGAACCCGTATTGGCGAGTACTCATCCTTGGTAAAATATAGTACTTGAGGCGGGCCATCAACATCTTCTCTAGGATTTTGCCCAACACCGGTAAAAGACCGATAGGCCTGTATGCCTTTGGAGTGGTATAATCGGTTTTACCCGGTTTCTTTAATACCACCACTGTGGCCTCCTTCCAGGGCTTAGGGAAGTAATTCAATTTCAAACATTGGTTTAGAAGAGCCAGGAGGTTAGGTTAGGTTAGGTTAGGTTAGGTTAGGTTTTTTTTTTTTTTTTTTTTTTTTTTTTTTTTTTTTTTTTTTTTTATACTTCTACCTCCGACATGTATCGGAGCCTATGCTAGCTAGTTAAGTTTTCACACATTCCAGTTCTCGCTTTTATGCCTCTCGCACTTTCATTCCTCATACTTTATCTTTCTTTCATTCATCTTCTTTTGTTCTTTTTATGGGTGGGATTCCCAACTACTGCCTTTTCCTCTAATCTTTCTAAATTATTTTTCATTTTTCTTTATTTTCACTTATTCATATATACTTTTATTATTGGGTATAATTAATGTGGTACACAGTTTTTTAATAGTCACATATTACACTTTTTGTTTCCTTAAATTCTACAGTTCTTTTTACAATTTTTATTTTAATTTTTACATATTATATATATTTCTAATTTTACTTTCTTGTTTGTTATATACATTAATACATATATATATATTTCCATACAATGGGGTAAGTGGGAAGGAGATGGGAAGACAGTTTTATTTCTCCATTTGCTTAATCTAGGCTTAAATTCTAACAGTTGTATAGCAACCATTATTAAATTTTTACAAAAACGGAGGAGCTTAATATAATCATAATTATTCTAAGCTTATTCTAATTAAATACTTATAATTATTGATTCCTATCTTACTTCAACTCTTAAACAACTTATATGGCTATGCTAAACTTAATATACTATATTATATTATGATAGCATATTTACTTATGCGGTTTTGTTTCTTACGATTACTATTTGAGCGATATATTTGCTGTAATCTAGGAAAATCTTTCTATTTTTACTTTTTATAACCTCTTTTAAATTGTCGCGTGTTATTCTCGTGTTTAACGCTTGCTCGACGTTGAAGCGGTGCTTGTCGAATTGAGGACAGTCGAATAGTATGTGCGGGACCGTTTCACTTACACCTGGGTCGCAGATACACGACGGACTCTCCTTGAGCTTGAAACGGTTCAAGTACTCGGAGAATCCACCGTGTCCCGTCATTATCTGCGTGTTAAGGCTACTTGCTCCTATCTTTCGGATTATCCCATAGGCTGTCCGGACATCTGGGAAAAATAATTTCGTGACAGATGCCGTATCACCAGTTCCGTATCGAAGGTTCCACTCGTCAATCGTCGCCATACGTATGCTCCACTTGACGTATGAGACCGGACACTGGTCGTAATCTGGTTTTCTTTTGGGATTTTCAGCGGCTTCCTTTGCTAACTGGTCGGCTCTCTCATTTCCCTGAAGCCCCACATGAGCTTTGATCCAGAACAAGGTTATAACCTTGTTCTGGCGGGACGCGGATTTAATGTTATCCCTAGCTTCTACAGCAAGAGGGTGGCGTGAACCGGGATTTGCTAATGTTTGTAGAGCCGCCATTGAATCGCTGAAAATTCCAAAAGAAGACGCCTTAATCTTGGTTACTTCCTTTGTCGCCCTTGCAATTGCCAGGAGTTCAGCCTGGTAAACCGTACAGTAATTTGACAGACCAAGTTTGAGGGCTTTGGTCTCAGCCTCACCATTCCATATGGACAGTGAGGCCCCGACCCCTCCTCCGATCTTGCTTCCGTCCGTAAAAATGCGGACGTCAAAACTGCATCTGTCCAGCTGTTCTTGGTTTACCAGGCTGTCGAACTTCAGGATGTCGCGTGCCGCAGGATGAGGGTCGTCTGTTGCAGCGGCCATTCGCTCGACCTCCCTGTCCCCCAGTGATGTCAGGGGCACTCCCCTCTTGGCTTCATATAAACATGCCGCCTCACGAACTCTAATGTCGAGAGGGAGTAACCCAGACAGCACCAGTGCAGAGTTCAGGGAGACCGTGCGATATGCCTTGCACATTTTTTGAGCGATTCCACGCTGAACGGCCCCAAGTTGTCTTCTGATGCCCAACTTTTCAGCTGCCGGCGCCCAAACGCTTGCTGCGTAAAGTATTATGGGCTCTATTACCGCCACATACATTATCCGTATAACTTCTGGGTGCAACCCCCAACTAACCTTTGCAGCTCTACACAGCTGCTTATAGATCGCGATTGCCTTTCTACAAGCGAGTGAGACGTGTTTATTGAAGGTTAGTTTTTCGTCTATCGTTACACCCAGAAGCTTTACTTCATTCGACATTTTAATGTCGATCCCCCCCATGCTCAGACGTGGTGTGTCGTATTTCAATTTTCGGGTTACTACCATAGCAACTGTCTTATGCGGTGCAAATTTAAGTTTGTTCTCGACACCCCACGCCAGAACATGATTGAGAGCGGCATTGGCACTTGCTTCTATTTCCAGTGCAGTCTCTCCGTCGAAGACCAGGACGATGTCATCCGCAAACGCCTGGATGTACGTTCCCCTAGTCTCTACTGCTTTTATAAGGGGGTCTAGGACCAGGTTCCAAAGAATTGGGCCCCCAATTGAGCCCTGGACACAACCTTTATTGGTTGCCTTTTTATATACCTCCCCACAGTACCTGATTGAGACTTTGCGGTCTCTGAGGTAACTGTCGATGACCCGCCTAAGATCAATTGGACACTTTTCTTCCGCCAGTCGAATCCTTATTGCAGGCCACCACGCGCTATCAAATGCCCCCTCTATATCCAAAGAAACGAGCGTCACTATTCGTTTTTGGCCGAGCTTTTTGTGGACATGCTGCATGAGATTGTAGAGGGCATCCTCCGTGCTTTTCTGTGGCATGAATCCGTACTGACGGGTACTCATGTTCGGCAGAAGGTGAAACTTTAGGCGGGCCACCAGCATCTTTTCCAAGATTTTCCCCAATATAGGCAACAGCCCAATCGGCCTATATGATTTGGGGCTGGTATAGTTCTCTTTTCCAGGCTTTTTAAGAATCACGACGGTTGCCTCCTTCCAGGCAGTGGGGAAGCAGTGACATTCTAGGCACTTGTTAAGGAACCTTAAAAACAATTCCGGATCGTTATCCACGGCGTGGCGACAAATGTCTGCGGTAAAGCCGTCTGATCCTGGTGCTTTCTTCGGATTGAAAGACTCCATCGAATTTTTCAACTCAGCCATCGTAAAGGGTGGGTCGCAAGGGTCATTTTGCTCGCCAGAATTTACGTTTTCGGCCTTAACTCGAATGGATCGGTGATGTGCGTTATCGCATTCTGCAAGGTCTTCCGGATAAAATGTTTCCGCTAGCAGCTTCACGGAACCTTTTGCATCCAGCACATCACCATTTCTTTCCAAAGGCAGGTCTTCCTCTCTGCGTTGTGTCCTACCTATTACCCTATATATTCCCTCCCAGACCCCCTCCCTATCCTGTCTCCCACAGAATTCCTTCCAACTCTCGGTTTGAGCTTTGGCCACTTCTAACTCATACTCTTTTTTCTTTTCCAGGTACTCTTCGATGACCCTCGACTTCCGGATTGGGGCGGCACAGCGGATCCTACGTTTCATGGTGACGACGGTCTTCTTCATCTCAACGAGTCTCTCGGACCACCACGGCAAGGTAAGTTCTTCTTTAGTTTTTATAGTTGGTATGGTTTGCTTACATGTTTCATCTATTGCTTTGTGGAGGTTTTCTGTTGCTATATCTATTTGCTCTATATTGTTTATTTTATCTATTTCGGCTAAAGTGAATTTAAAGTCTTTTTTCAACTGGCCAAATTTCTCATGAAAATTGGACCAGTTCGCTTTTCTAGTGTTATATTTACGTGTAGTTCGTTCAACTTTGACGCCCTTTGATTTTTGTAAGAAGATTTTGAACGTGATGCCGTTGTGATCCGAGCTCGTAAGTCCTTCATCAACCCTCCAGTCGTCTATCATGTCGAAGATATCATTGGAGCAGGCAGTGATATCCACGTGACTACTGTATCGCTTACCTCCCCGGATAGTGTCGAAAGTCGGAATTTCCCCTCTGTTGAGTATGTTCAGATTTAGCTCGCCGAGAGTTCCTGCCACCTCCTCCCCCCTAAGGTCAGCCGTTGGACTACCCCACCACATGCTTTTGGCGTTGGCGTCCCCTCCAACGATAAGTTTTTTGGAATCGACTGCGCGCTCTATTTGTTTGAGGTGTTCTAAGTAATGCTCAATTGGCTGGTCTGGCTCAAAGTAAAAGGAGACAAGCGTGATCTCCCAAGCACTGGTCTGGATTCCCACCACAACGATGTTGTTTGTGGTGAGTTTTGGGTACTGCTTGACTATAAAGTCACTGTTAAAGACAGCTATTGCTGCCTTAACAGTCCCATTTCCAGTTTCAGTGTTTTGGAAGATCCTAACGCCCCTATGACTCCTCATTACTTTCGCTCCACCCACATACGGTTCCTGAAGAAGCGCTAGTGCTATCCCACGTTCCGTGGCTTCTGTGAGAAGCTCATTGGTTGCCAGCTTCTTACGTTGGAGGTTTGCCTGTATTGCTCCGTAGGGAGTATTTGCCTCGAAAGTGCCCTTAGCAGTAAGCAACGGTCGATCTAGCTATATCATCCCATTTTTTACGCAGTGGACAATCATGGCTAAAGGCATTGTGCTGTGTACCATGCTCGACTTTTGCCTTCGTACAATTTCGGCAAACGGGTGGTACGCCTGAAAGCCAGTCCGGACACTCCGATCTCATGTGGGGACCGCCGCAGTGGCCACATAGGTCTGCAGGCTCTTTGCAGAACCGCTTACCGTGTCCAAAGCCTAGGCAGCGGGTGCACTGGACCAACGGGGTCTGATCTTCGACCTTGATGCGCTGGAGATCAATATGGACGGTTCCAATGTCCAACACTCGTCGCCAGATGGTGGGCGAGACACCGATTATAACATGGCCAATATGTGGGTTCCTTGTTTTTCTTCGGTATCTCACTTCCACCCTGTCTTCCTCAGTGTCGAGGCCATCAAAAACACCCTGGTTCTGATTTCGTAACGCCTTAAGGATGTCTTCATTAGAGTTAACTACTAAAACGTTCCTTAAGATCAGAAGCGGATCCTTGTTTTTGACTTCCTCGACAGTGAGGTCAACACCTTCCTTCTGAAGTCGGTCTTTTATCTTGCCCCTTTCTTCTTCGGTTTGTAAACCTATTATTACTTTCCTATCCTTGGCTTTCCTCACTCTTTCGACCTTTATCCACCCTTCTTTTGCATTAACTACTTTCCTAACTTTTTCGAGCACTTCATCACCGGTTTCCGTTTCGTCCTTGGAAGAAACCACAACCGAGTGCAAAGTGTTTCGCCTTGGTATTACTCTTACTCCCTGGGCTGAGGCCACACTCGCATAGGTAATACCCTGCTCAAGGAACTTTCTTTGTTGGTCAATTGCGTCCTTTAGCTCGTCCATCTTTTTATGGTTTTCCACAAGGAGGTTTGTTTGCTGTTCCATTTTTTGTAAAATGGTAGTGGTGTCAGGGTTTTCAGGAGGAGTTTTGCCAACTGATGGAAATTGTGAGAGCACGGGCCTCTCCCTAATCATATTTTGTTTTGCTAGCTTTAGCTCCGATTCGACTTCCTTTACTAGCTGGTAAAGCCGTTCCGTAGCTTCAGAGATACTGTTTTTAATCTCTGTTTTCGTGTTTCTGGAGCTGTTTAGATGCAGTTTTGCCTTGACGAGGCAGGCCTTTGCTTCCGCAGTTCGGTCCGAATATTTAATATTCGGCGGTGAGAGTGTGTCAAAAGATTTTCTTTTTTGTGTCACGACCACACTCTCTTGCGTAAAAGCCAGTTTTGTTTTTATTTTTGCAGGGCCGGCCTGCGACGTCTGTTCAGCTGCAGCGAGATCAGGGCTGCTGTTTGGGGCTTCCCAGTTCTCTATGCTGCGTCTGACATTTGTGGAAACCACTGCTCCAGGTTTAGGCGGTGACTTTTTGCTTCCAGCTGCTTTCAGCGGAGTTCTATGGCCGAACATGTTGGAGAGTATGCGTCAAGTAATAAATAAAAAAAAAAAATTAAAAAATCGTCAATAGGGACAATAAAGTAAAAATAAAATAAAGTACACAAAATGAAAGACAAAACCGCACAAATACTAATAACTAATTAGTTTTTACAAAAAACTTTGTAAAAAGTTTGTCTCTACTAGAGCTCTACGCTAAGTAGCCCGATTGTGGGTAGCTATCAGGGACCCTGTGTTGGTTTAAAAGTCAATTTTTAATGTCAGATCCTGTTTTTGCTGACTTCTCATGAATGGCTCTATGTAGAGTCAATACAATATGATCACTGGATAAGGCCCTCCGAGCCCGTTCCAACAAACCCAAACACGAGGTAACTAGCCCCAAGGGTTCCGGAGCAATTAAGGTTTAAAATATTTGGTTTTTATCCAAGATGGCAGCCAAAATATGGTTAAACCTGGTTTTCTCCGTAGCCAAAAGACCGAAACCCCCCGTGCTTAGGCTTATCTTACTGTGCTGGACGAGACCCATGCAGTGGTATACTTTTCAGGCTGAAAAATTTTTTCGCTCTGAAAGCGCCTGAAAGCCAGCTCACTCGGAAGGTAACTACAAGACGGTTTTTACAGAAAAAACCCCACCGCTCTGCGACCCCCGGTTGCAAAGATATAGGTGTTTGAATTTTAATAAAATGGCGGCGCAACTGTCAAAGTCAAACTTTGGCAGGCAATATCTCCGTTCCAGATGGTCGCAAAACCAGCGAGTTTGGACTCTCCTATCGTGGCCTCAGCCCGCCTATCTACTGAAACCGCTTTCAGGACCCTGAAATTTTTAAGCTCAAAACTGGCTGAAATGGGCTGTATAATGAAGGCAAGAAGCCCCTGTCTCTAATGTCGCAATCCGCAACTTCCTGCGACTCCTGGTTTGGGAGTTATTGTGTTTCAAAGTTAAATAAAATGGCCGCCGAACTGTCAAAGGTCAGGTTTAAAAGCCCGTAACTTGAGAACCCCTCATCGGAGAAAGTTCCGGTTTTGGATATACAGCTCGGCGTCACTTCGAGTATGTCCTGAAAACCGTTTCAGCAGAGAAAAACTTTTCAGGTCAAAAGCTCCTGAAACCTAATAATGGCTAAAGTCCATAAAAAATCCAAGCTTACAGTGAAAAACCGAGTGTAATCGGCCCGGTAGGTCCTGAGATATAGCGAGTTGAAATTTTGAACCTAAAAAACCAAAATGGCGAAATTTAACAAAATTCTCAGTTTTATAGATAATTGGCTTGAGTTTGGGCTTAAATGAGTCACAATAGATGTATTGGACCCAGTCCCAACGTCAAAATTTGTTGTTTCCTGTTAGATTTAGAATAAATGCCTAAAAATAGAAAAATAATTATATCTCAGGATCCACTGAACATAAAATTTTGATAAAAATAGCAAAAAATAGGAAAAATTATGTACTATATGGACAGAAAATAAAATTTGATCAAACTAAGTAATGACATAGAAATTTTTTTGAAAAAGTGAATTTTTGATAAAATTAATTGTATTTTGAAAAATAATTAAACAAAAAATCTGAATTTTAAAATATGTGTTCCACTGATAAGCGCGCCAAAGACTGCAGTTGAAGATCTTCGAAAAGTTGCTTATATCCGGAGATATAAGGGTCAAGTTTTAAGGATTTCAAAGTCCTTGTAAAAATCAGATATAGTAGGTACGACAAAAATACTTGCAGCACCAGTCTTTTTCATTGCAGAAGATTACAGCTGCAAAATTTCAGCCACCTGGCTCTGCGTTTTCGCTGTTTTCAGCTCCACGTGGTTTTAGTTTTTCTTGAATAATTCTGAATGCTTTGGATTTTTCAGGCTTCTGGGTCGTCCGTACGGTGTGTGGCAGCTACCCCCTCCCTTTTATACAATAAAAGAGGTAGGTCGTCGATCTTAATTTCGCAGCGTTTGCGATTTAAGTTTTTTCTTCTTTAGTTAACCTCAAAAATTGAGGTTTTTTCAGGTTTAAACACTGTTTCACTGCAATCCAAGTATGAACAATCACAGAGAGTTATGGAGTTCACTTTGCCAAGCACAATGACACATCACTCGTCAAAATCGGACAACTTTATACCACTTTTTTTAATTTTTATGTACGGAGCGTCACCAAAAACGATCCGACCGCCACGAGAGTCGGGGGGGAACTGGTTAGGTTAGGTTAGGTTAGGTTAGGTTAGGTTAGGTTAGGTTAGGTTAGGTTAGGTTAGGTTAGGTTAGGTTAGGTTAGGTTAGGTTAGGTTAGGTTAGGTTAGGTTAGGTTAGGTTAGGTTAGGTTAGGTTAGGTTAGGTTTTTTTTTTTTTTTTTTTTTTTTTTTTTTTTTTTTTTTTTTTTTTTTTTTTTTAATCTCTACCCCTGACATAAACAGAGTCTACTATCTAAGCTAGTTCTCTTTCATACCAGTTCTCGCTTTCTTTCCTCTCGCACTTTTATTCCGCATACTTTTTCTTTCTTTCTCGCTTCCTCTTTTATTCTCATTAATGGGTGGGACTCCCATATAACTAACTTTTCTATTCTAGCCTGACAAAATTTTACATTTATTTTATTTTTCTTAAGGGTAAATAATAGTCTCCATGTCTTTATTTTCACTATTACAAAGATACAGTTCTTACTAGGGTACATTTTATTACTTAACTACTTTTACTTACAGTTCTATACTTTATTTTACATTTCTTAAACTATACATTTATTTGTATACATTTGTTTTACATTCCGTGTGTACATGCTTTAGTGGTTTCTAGGGGTAAGTAATACATTTTTATTGTTGCTTCTCATAAGTGCTAGGTTCTTAAATTCTAGTTACATTTTTCAACTTATTTTGTTACTTTCTTATATCTATTTATTATCTATTCTTAATTTCTAATTGGTTTTACTGCTTACAATACTTATTATTTACTTTATCATCTAATTTTATATGCACAACTAATATATACTACTATATTGTGGTTGCATACTTTACCGATCGGTTTTATTTCGTTCGATTACTTTTTTGGCGATTTTTATACAGTACTCCAAAAATACTTTCCTTTTCTTTCCAGCCATTATTGTCCCTATACTATCCTCACTCAGATCTGTTTCAATTTCCTGTTCTATTTCATTCCTTTCATAAGCGTATGCAGGACAGCGAATAAGCAGGTGTGGTATTGACTCTGCGATATTTGGGTCACAGATGCACGATGGACTCTCCTTACACCTGAAGCGGTACAAGTATTCAGAGAATCCACCGTGCCCTGTCATGACCTGAGTCAAAATCCCGTCCATTTGTAGCTTCTGAATAATCCTGTACGCCGTCACGGCAGACGGGAAGAACATCTTTGTGACGGATGCCGTGGTGCCGGTTCTGTATCTGTTGTTCCATTCGTCAAGCGCTGCCGTTCGAATGCAGCGCTTGACGAATGAGACAGGACAAAGATCATATTCTGGCTTCTTTTTGCTCAAAATGGCAGCCTCTTTTGCCAGCTGATCCACCCTCTCGTTGCCCTCGATCCCTGCGTGAGCCTTGATCCAGAACAAGTCAACCACCTTGTTCTGGAGAGAAACGGCTGTCAAGTTCTCTCTAGCTTCCACTGCCAGGGGGTGAAGGCAACTGTGGTTTTTCACTGTCATGAGGGCTGCCATTGAGTCACTGTAAACGCCAAATGTGGACGCCGCACTCTTCCGGATTTCTCCAGTTGCCTTGCATATCGCCAAGAGCTCCGCCTGGTAGACGGTGCAATAGTTTGGTAGCGCCAGCTTGAGGGTACGTGTTTCGGCCTCGCTGTTCCACAAGGACAACGCAGCACCGACACGCCCCCCAATTTTGCTCCCGTCGGTAAAAATTCTTACCTCCGGTTTGGCGCTGGCGTCGACCTGCTCCCGGTCTACCAGACTTTTGAACTCCAGGTCGATACGCTTGGCGGGGTGCGGGGACCTCAAAGCGGACACTGGTCGCTCCATCTCCCTGTCTCCCAATATTGGCGGTAACACTCCTCTCTTGGCCTCATAGAGTGAGGCCATCTCACGAACTCGGAGATCCAGAGGAAGTATCCCCGCCAACAGGAGCACCGAGTTGAGGGAGACGGTGCGATATGCCTTACACATCTTTTGTGCTATCCCGCGCTGCACAACGCCCAGCTGTTTTATTATTCCCAGCTTACCCGCTGCTGGAGCCCATACACTGGCGGCGTACAGGATAATTGGCTCTATCGTAGCTATATAAATAATTTTGATAATTTCGGGGTTAAGTCCCCAGCTAATTTTCGCTGCCCTGCACAACTGCTTATGAACATTTATAGCCTTCTTACAGACGCTCCTGACGTGCGTGTTGAAAGTCAACTTGTCGTCGACGGTGACACCCAGGATCTTAATTTCCCTGGACATGGTTACTTCGACTCCGCCCATGCTCAGTCGTGGGGTGTCGTATTTCAGTTTCCTTGTAATCGTCATCGCGTTGGTTTTTTGCGGTGCAAACTTTAACTTGTTTTCGACACCCCACGCCTGAATATGTTCAAGGGCGGCGTTTGCTTTACGTTCTATTTCCATGGCTTTGTCACCGTCGAAGACAAGGACCACATCGTCCGCAAACGCCTGCACATAGACGTCTCTTTCTGTCAGGCTTTTTAGGAGGGGATCCAAAAGAAGGCTCCAGAAATCCGGGCCTCCAATGGAGCCCTGTACGCAGCCTTTACTCGTGCCTTTGGAGAATTCTTCTCCCGCATACCTAACCCTGACCCTTCTGTCCCTTAAGTAGCTGTCGATGACCCTCCTCAGGTTAATAGGACACTTTTCCTCAGCCAGCCGGACTCTTATAGCTGGCCACCAGGCGCTATCAAAGGCTCCCTCTATGTCCAAGGATATGAGCACGACTATCTTTTTACGGTCAAGTTTATCTCTGATGTGCTTTATTAGATCATAGAGGGAGTCCTCTGTGCTCTTCTGGGGCATGAATCCGTACTGGCGAGTACTCATCCTTGGTGTAATATAGAACCTGAGGCGAGCCATCAACAACTTCTCATAGATCTTGCCTAGAACCGGCAGGAGGCCTATGGGCCTATATGATTTTGGGGTGGTGTAGTCTCTTTTCCCCGGTTTTCTTAGCACCACCACCGTGGCCTCCTTCCAGGACTTCGGAAAATGTCCGAGTTCCAGGCATTGGTTCAGCAGGGCTAGGAAGGAATCAGGTTCCCCTCCAATGGCTTGGCTGCATATATCGGCTGTGAGACCGTCTATTCCTGGAGCCTTCCTTGGGTTAAAGGATTCACAGGCAATACGCAGTTCAGTTGGCGTGAAGGGTGGATCTTCGGAGTCTTCTTCCGCTTCCTCGTTTATCTTTTCGGCCTTTGCCCGAGTGTTTCCGTGATGGGTGTTGTCGGTGCTTTTAAGGTCCTCCGGGTAAAAAGTATCCGCAATCAATTTTACGGAGCCTTCTGCGTCAAGCACCTTACCGTTCTCCATCATCGGTAAGTCCACCCCTCTCTGCGTTGTCCTTCCAATAACCCTGTAGATCCCCTCCCATACCCCTTCCCTGTCCTGCTTGGTGCAGAACTCTTTCCAGCTCTCGGTCTGGGCTCGAGCTGCCTCTGCCTCATATTCCTTTTTCCGCTTTAGGTATTCCTCGACAACCATCGGTCTTCGGACTGGGGCAGCGCATCGCACTCTCCTTTTACTGGTGGCGACGCTCCTCTTCATCTCAGCGAGTTTTTCCGACCACCATGGCATGGCAATTTTCTCTTTGACTTTTTTAGTTGGCATTGCGACGCGGCATGCTTCCTGTATCATTTCTGTGTAATTGTTTGTGTAAATATCTAATGATTTGGTACTATTGATTCGTTCTATTGAAGTTTTGTTGAATTTTGAGTCTATTTTTAATTGGGCGAATTTCTCATGAAATTTTTGCCAATTTGCTTTTTTAGTATTGAAGATGCGTGTTGTTCTTTCTATTTGAACTCCTTTCGCTCTCTCCAGCCTTAAGTCAAAGAGTATGCCATTATGGTCGGAACTCGTGAGGCCTTCATCTACTCTCCAGCGTTCCACCAGTCCTAGAATATTGTCAGAGCATGCAGTCAGATCGACATAGCTGCTGATGCGCTGACCTCCCCTAATGGTGTCGAAGGTCGGAATTTCCCCTGCATTGAGGATATTCAGCCCGAGCCCGCCGAGAGTCCCACACACGTCCTCTCCTCTGCGGTCAACCACCATGCCCCCCCACCAGGTGCTCTTCGCATTGGCGTCCCCTCCAACGAGAAAAGGTTTCGAGCCATTAGCCATGCAAATACGTCTTAATTTATTGAGGTAAGGTTCCACTGGCTTGTCCGGCTCGAAATAAAAAGAGGTGAGTGTGATCTTCCAAGCACTCGTTTGGATTCCCACCACGGCAATATTTTCCGTGGTGAGTTCCGGGTATTGGATTACTTTTATGTTTTTGTCGAAGACTGCAATTGCGGCCTTGACAACTCCATCTCCGGTACCAGTGTCTTGGAAGACCCGCACTCCCCTCTGGCTTTTCATAATTTTTTCACCACCGATGTATGGCTCCTGCAGGAGCGCCACAGAGATACCCCGTGTCTCTGCCTCCAACAGCAGCTCGTTGGTTGCCAGCTTTTTCCGTTGGAGGTTGGCCTGTGCGAATTTAAGGGCGATTATTTGTCCTGGTGCGCCCTTAGCAATATGCAGTGGTTGACCGCGCTATTGCATCCCACTTTCGGCGGATAGGGCATTCGGCACTGAAAGCGTTGTGCTCCTTGTTAATTATGTTAGCCCTTTCACAATTGCTGCACACAGCCATGCCCCCCGCTATCCAGTCTGGGCATTCGGTCTTCAGATGAGGACCACCGCAATGGCTACACAGGTCCACCTTCTCCGTACAGTGCTTTCGCCCGTGCCCGTAGGCCAGGCAGCGAGTGCACTGCATTAGTGGGGTCTGGTCTTCAGCCCGGATCCTCTGCAGGTCCACGTGGACGTATCCCCTTTTTGTCACTCGCTGCCATAGCTCGGGAGAAGTGCTCAGCACTATGTGTACGGAGTGCGGGTTCCGTGTCTTTCTCCTATATCTAACTTCCAGTCTGTCTTCCCCATCGCGGAGGCCGCGAAAAACATCCCGATTCTGATTCCTCAGGGCCTTTTTTAAGTCTTCATCCGTATTTAACGCTAAGACGTCCCTGAGTATCAGCATCGGGTCCTTGTTTTTCACAGCCTCCACGGTGAGGTTGGTGCTATTCATCTCTAATTTCTCCTTTACCTTATCCCTCTCATCTTCCGTCTCGAAGCCCATAACTACCTTTCTATTTTTGGCCTTCCTCACCCTTTCTACCTTGACCCAGCCTTCCTTTGCTTCCACAGCCTTCCGCACCCTTTCCAGTACCTGCTCCCCAGTTTCCGTCTCGTCCTTTGATGTGACTACGACTGAATGCAGCGTATTTCGTTTTTCTGTTGTCGCGCCTACACTTCGAGCCGCAGCCACACTCGCGTAAGAGGGTGTCCCTGTGTGAGACCTTTGCTCCTCCAAAGCTGTTTTAAGATCCTCCATGCGCTTATTATTTTCTTCCAGCAATTTGGAGTGCTTTTCTATTTTGCTCATGAGGAGAACTGTTTCTCCTGTATCTTCCCTCTGAGTCGACGGTTCTTCTGCTTCTAAAGGACCACGTTTTTGTTTATGGGCTTCAAGCTCCGCTGCCGCGTCTTTAATGAGCTTGTACATTGAGTCGACCGCCAGAGTGATGCCCGCCTTTATCTCCGACTTCAGATTACGTGATTCCCCTAATTGGGTTTTCGCCCTCTGAAGCCAGGTCCGGCCTTCAGTCACTCTGTCGGCCGAGGCAATTTTCTTTTGCGACTCTCCCGCAACCTCCATGGAGCTTCGTCGCTTCGTTTCTTTACCAGTTTGAGGCAATGTGAACTTTAGCGCTACCCTTGGAAGAGCTGCTGGAATATGAGCCTGCTTTTTCGGCGAAACCAAAAAAGTAGTCGATGCAGTTGCCCTGGGTTCCTTGACTTTGCTGTTTTCCCACTCTCCAATGCTCCTACGAACATTTGGAGTGGGTGTCGTTTTTGGAGAAGGTCCTGCCTTCTCTTTGTCGACTGGGGAGTTGGTTTCTGGATTGGTCAGCTTGCGGGGCGTGTGTGCGAGAGGCATGATATCGTCACTGGGTAGATCGTCTTCTTGTTAAAATATGCTAAAAACTATCTAACTAAATTTGTTTGACTCTCCCTGTATATGAGGATAGTCAGAGTCAGTAAAGGTGCAATAATTAAAGTCGGAGTAAAATCTACACTATCCCTGTAAAAGAAGGATAATGAATGGTCAAGGTTGCAATTGCTATCCCTGTAAAAGGGGGATACCGTCTGACGTCAATATAATAACCGTTATCGGTAAAGTACGCAGTCGTGTTATGTACAGTATGCAGCGTTTCACGGGCTGTTTCAGTTCGCTGGCTAAGTGACAAGTACTACAAAGAAGAAAAAATTTTTTTTGTCTCTATGTAGAGCCGTACTCTACCCTCAGAAAGATAGCCGTCCCCGAGCCCTCCCGTATGACCCCAAACTCGGCGGGTCTGTTGCAAAGGGTTCCGGAGATATGGCCGTTTGAAATTTTGGGTTAACTGCCCAAGATGGCTACCAAAATTAGGTTAACGGCGTTTTCTCCGGAACCGTTCGACCGAAAACCGCCGTTCCTGGGTTCCCCTGACTTGGCTCGACGAGTGCTATCCCCTCGGACAGGTTTCAGGCTGAAAAATAATTTCAGCGGGAATTTCAGTGCAGTCACTCTAGACCAAGAGAGTAGAGCCTGCCAACGTCTCCCGAAAAAACCCGGATCCTCTACGACCGCCGGTTCAGGAGCTATCCGAGCCTGAAGTTTCGTTTGACAGTTCTAGAACTGTCAAAGTTAATCTCCGACCCGGTATAACTTTCCAACCCGCGGCCGCAAAACACCCGTGTTTGGGCTCGTCCTGCTCGGCTCGACCCACTCCGTCGCGCAAGCTAGCCTCCAGGAACCTGAAAATTTTCAGCGCCAAAACGCCTGAAAACCAACTGATGGGGTGGAGATTGATATCCCAAACCCGAGTTTGCAAACCGCTTCTCTCTACGATCACTAGGACCGGAGATATGTCCAGTTAAAACTTTCCAAGATGGCCGCCCAGCTGTCAAATACCAACTTTGTGTGGCTATTACTCGGCGACCATTCGTCGGAGAGAGATGCGGTTTCGATGTAAGTGGGTCCCCTGACCCGGTCTAAGTACCAAGTGCTGTTTCAGCGCTGAAAAAATCGAGGCCCTGAAAGCGCCTGAAAACTTGAAAATTGTGTTCTACAGAGTTCCTTCGTAATAACTGTGAAAACCCGGTCCTTCTATCCTTTTTGGTTCAGGAGCTATGAAGTTCCAAAGTTGTTAACCTTAATTAAAAAATGGCCGAAAACAAAGTTTTTTCGCGTAGATCTGTCTCTGTTCATCCCAGGAAGTCGAGGTTTTGGTTATGTGAGATGTTTTTGGTTAGTTCAGACCTATTATGGTGTCAAAAATATTAAAAGATGGATATTTCCTAATAAATTCGTAAAAATTCTTTAAAAATTCATATCTCCCGAAAAAATAGATCTAAAATTCTGATAAAAATTGTATAATTAAGGTAAATTAAGCCCCTAAACGTGCATAAAATGAAATTTTGAAAAACATAAAAATCAAATGGTTTTTTCATCAAAAAAAAAAACCGGTTTTTTCAATAATATTTAATTATTTCGGAAACCAACAGCTATAAAAATAATAAATAAAATAATTCGGGCTAAGCACTCTAGCGCGCAGCCAGTTCTTTTAAAAAACAAGTAGGTTAACACTGTAGTTTCCGAGATAATCGATGTCAATTTTGTTGTTTTCTAACCTAAATATCACTAAAACTACTTATCATAAAAAGTTTCTGGTGGCACCAGGTGTCTTCTCTTCTGACGGGGAGAGAAGCTGCGAAGAAACGGAGTCTCTGCGACAGCTCCTTCTGCTACCTCGTGCACACGTGGTTTTCACTTTTTCAGATTTTTCTTCAAAATTAGCTTCTGGAAAAATCCAGAAAGCTCCTGGTCTGTAGATATCCCCTGCCCACGTAAAATGGCAAACTAAAAATGGGGGGTCACCGCTTTCGTTTTCCCCTCAATCGTCTTTTACTGTTTCAACACTTAGAAAATTATAACCTATTTAAGGTTTTTCGGTTTTACACAATTTTCATCGATATCCAAAGGCACAGATTTCACTTCCCGACTTGAGCCAACTTATTACGCGTCGGCTGACACTTATTCGACGAAAATCGGGCAAGTTTTGACCACTTTTTTAGATTTTTAAGTGCGGAGCGACTTTAAAAACGATCCGACCGCCACGAGGGTTGGGGGGATACTGGGTTAGGTTAGGTTAGGTTAGGTTAGGTTAGGTTAGGTTAGGTTAGGTTAGGTTAGGTTAGGTTAGGTTAGGTTAGGTTAGGTTAGGTTAGGTTAGGTTAGGTTAGGTTAGGTTAGGTTAGGTTAGGTTAGGTTAGGTTAGGTTAGGTTAGGTTAGGTTAGGTTAGGTTAGGTTAGGTTAGGTTAGGTTAGGTTAGGTTAGGTTAGGTTAGGTTAGGTTAGGTTAGGTTAGGTTAGGTTAGGTTAGGTTAGGTTAGGTTAGGTTAGGTTAGGTTAGGTTAGGTTAGGTTAGGTTAGGTTAGGTTAGGTTAGGTTAGGTTAGGTTATGTTAGGTTAGGTTAGGTTAGGTTAGGTTAGGTTTTTTTTTTTTTTTTTTTTTTTTTTTTTTTTTTTTTTTTTTTTTTTTTTTTTTAATCTCTACCCCTGACATAATCAGAGTCTACTATCTAAGCTAGTTCTCTTTCATACCAGTTCTCGCTTTCTTTCCTCTCGCACTTTTATTCCGCATACTTTTTCTTTCTTTCTCGCTTCCTCTTTTATTCTCATTAATGGGTGGGACTCCCATATAACTAACTTTTCTATTCTAGCCTGACAAAATTTTACATTTATTTTATTTTTCTTAAGGGTAAATAATAGTCTCCATGTCTTTATTTTCACTATTACAAAGATACAGTTCTTACTAGGGTACATTTTATTACTTAACTACTTTTACTTACAGTTCTATACTTTATTTTACATTTCTTAAACTATACATTTATTTGTATACATTTGTTTTACATTCCGTGTGTACATGCTTTAGTGGTTTCTAGGGGTAAGTAATACATTTTTATTGTTGCTTCTCATAAGTGCTAGGTTCTTAAATTCTAGTTACATTTTTCAACTTATTTTGTTACTTTCTTATATCTATTTATTATCTATTCTTAATTTCTAATTGGTTTTACTGCTTACAATACTTATTATTTACTTTATCATCTAATTTTATATGCACAACTAATATATACTACTATATTGTGGTTGCATACTTTACCGATCGGTTTTATTTCGTTCGATTACTTTTTTGGCGATTTTTATACAGTACTCCAAAAATACTTTCCTTTTCTTTCCAGCCATTATTGTCCCTATACTATCCTCACTCAGATCTGTTTCAATTTCCTGTTCTATTTCATTCCTTTCATAAGCGTATGCAGGACAGCGAATAAGCAGGTGTGGTATTGACTCTGCGATATTTGGGTCACAGATGCACGATGGACTCTCCTTACACCTGAAGCGGTACAAGTATTCAGAGAATCCACCGTGCCCTGTCATGACCTGAGTCAAAATCCCGTCCATTTGTAGCTTCTGAATAATCCTGTACGCCGTCACGGCAGACGGGAAGAACATCTTTGTGACGGATGCCGTGGTGCCGGTTCTGTATCTGTTGTTCCATTCGTCAAGCGCTGCCGTTCGAATGCAGCGCTTGACGAATGAGACAGGACAAAGATCATATTCTGGCTTCTTTTTGCTCAAAATGGCAGCCTCTTTTGCCAGCTGATCCACCCTCTCGTTGCCCTCGATCCCTGCGTGAGCCTTGATCCAGAACAAGTCAACCACCTTGTTCTGGAGAGAAACGGCTGTCAAGTTCTCTCTAGCTTCCACTGCCAGGGGGTGAAGGCAACTGTGGTTTTTCACTGTCATGAGGGCTGCCATTGAGTCACTGTAAACGCCAAATGTGGACGCCGCACTCTTCCGGATTTCTCCAGTTGCCTTGCATATCGCCAAGAGCTCCGCCTGGTAGACGGTGCAATAGTTTGGTAGCGCCAGCTTGAGGGTACGTGTTTCGGCCTCGCTGTTCCACAAGGACAACGCAGCACCGACACGCCCCCCAATTTTGCTCCCGTCGGTAAAAATTCTTACCTCCGGTTTGGCGCTGGCGTCGACCTGCTCCCGGTCTACCAGACTTTTGAACTCCAGGTCGATACGCTTGGCGGGGTGCGGGGACCTCAAAGCGGACACTGGTCGCTCCATCTCCCTGTCTCCCAATATTGGCGGTAACACTCCTCTCTTGGCCTCATAGAGTGAGGCCATCTCACGAACTCGGAGATCCAGAGGAAGTATCCCCGCCAACAGGAGCACCGAGTTGAGGGAGACGGTGCGATATGCCTTACACATCTTTTGTGCTATCCCGCGCTGCACAACGCCCAGCTGTTTTATTATTCCCAGCTTACCCGCTGCTGGAGCCCATACACTGGCGGCGTACAGGATAATTGGCTCTATCGTAGCTATATAAATAATTTTGATAATTTCGGGGTTAAGTCCCCAGCTAATTTTCGCTGCCCTGCACAACTGCTTATGAACATTTATAGCCTTCTTACAGACGCTCCTGACGTGCGTGTTGAAAGTCAACTTGTCGTCGACGGTGACACCCAGGATCTTAATTTCCCTGGACATGGTTACTTCGACTCCGCCCATGCTCAGTCGTGGGGTGTCGTATTTCAGTTTCCTTGTAATCGTCATCGCGTTGGTTTTTTGCGGTGCAAACTTTAACTTGTTTTCGACACCCCACGCCTGAATATGTTCAAGGGCGGCGTTTGCTTTACGTTCTATTTCCATGGCTTTGTCACCGTCGAAGACAAGGACCACATCGTCCGCAAACGCCTGCACATAGACGTCTCTTTCTGTCAGGCTTTTTAGGAGGGGATCCAAAAGAAGGCTCCAGAAATCCGGGCCTCCAATGGAGCCCTGTACGCAGCCTTTACTCGTGCCTTTGGAGAATTCTTCTCCCGCATACCTAACCCTGACCCTTCTGTCCCTTAAGTAGCTGTCGATGACCCTCCTCAGGTTAATAGGACACTTTTCCTCAGCCAGCCGGACTCTTATAGCTGGCCACCAGGCGCTATCAAAGGCTCCCTCTATGTCCAAGGATATGAGCACGACTATCTTTTTACGGTCAAGTTTATCTCTGATGTGCTTTATTAGATCATAGAGGGAGTCCTCTGTGCTCTTCTGGGGCATGAATCCGTACTGGCGAGTACTCATCCTTGGTGTAATATAGAACCTGAGGCGAGCCATCAACAACTTCTCATAGATCTTGCCTAGAACCGGCAGGAGGCCTATGGGCCTATATGATTTTGGGGTGGTGTAGTCTCTTTTCCCCGGTTTTCTTAGCACCACCACCGTGGCCTCCTTCCAGGACTTCGGAAAATGTCCGAGTTCCAGGCATTGGTTCAGCAGGGCTAGGAAGGAATCAGGTTCCCCTCCAATGGCTTGGCTGCATATATCGGCTGTGAGACCGTCTATTCCTGGAGCCTTCCTTGGGTTAAAGGATTCACAGGCAATACGCAGTTCAGTTGGCGTGAAGGGTGGATCTTCGGAGTCTTCTTCCGCTTCCTCGTTTATCTTTTCGGCCTTTGCCCGAGTGTTTCCGTGATGGGTGTTGTCGGTGCTTTTAAGGTCCTCCGGGTAAAAAGTATCCGCAATCAATTTTACGGAGCCTTCTGCGTCAAGCACCTTACCGTTCTCCATCATCGGTAAGTCCACCCCTCTCTGCGTTGTCCTTCCAATAACCCTGTAGATCCCCTCCCATACCCCTTCCCTGTCCTGCTTGGTGCAGAACTCTTTCCAGCTCTCGGTCTGGGCTCGAGCTGCCTCTGCCTCATATTCCTTTTTCCGCTTTAGGTATTCCTCGACAACCATCGGTCTTCGGACTGGGGCAGCGCATCGCACTCTCCTTTTACTGGTGGCGACGCTCCTCTTCATCTCAGCGAGTTTTTCCGACCACCATGGCATGGCAATTTTCTCTTTGACTTTTTTAGTTGGCATTGCGACGCGGCATGCTTCCTGTATCATTTCTGTGTAATTGTTTGTGTAAATATCTAATGATTTGGTACTATTGATTCGTTCTATTGAAGTTTTGTTGAATTTTGAGTCTATTTTTAATTGGGCGAATTTCTCATGAAATTTTTGCCAATTTGCTTTTTTAGTATTGAAGATGCGTGTTGTTCTTTCTATTTGAACTCCTTTCGCTCTCTCCAGCCTTAAGTCAAAGAGTATGCCATTATGGTCGGAACTCGTGAGGCCTTCATCTACTCTCCAGCGTTCCACCAGTCCTAGAATATTGTCAGAGCATGCAGTCAGATCGACATAGCTGCTGATGCGCTGACCTCCCCTAATGGTGTCGAAGGTCGGAATTTCCCCTGCATTGAGGATATTCAGCCCGAGCCCGCCGAGAGTCCCACACACGTCCTCTCCTCTGCGGTCAACCACCATGCCCCCCCACCAGGTGCTCTTCGCATTGGCGTCCCCTCCAACGAGAAAAGGTTTCGAGCCATTAGCCATGCAAATACGTCTTAATTTATTGAGGTAAGGTTCCACTGGCTTGTCCGGCTCGAAATAAAAAGAGGTGAGTGTGATCTTCCAAGCACTCGTTTGGATTCCCACCACGGCAATATTTTCCGTGGTGAGTTCCGGGTATTGGATTACTTTTATGTTTTTGTCGAAGACTGCAATTGCGGCCTTGACAACTCCATCTCCGGTACCAGTGTCTTGGAAGACCCGCACTCCCCTCTGGCTTTTCATAATTTTTTCACCACCGATGTATGGCTCCTGCAGGAGCGCCACAGAGATACCCCGTGTCTCTGCCTCCAACAGCAGCTCGTTGGTTGCCAGCTTTTTCCGTTGGAGGTTGGCCTGTGCGAATTTAAGGGCGATTATTTGTCCTGGTGCGCCCTTAGCAATATGCAGTGGTTGACCGCGCTATTGCATCCCACTTTCGGCGGATAGGGCATTCGGCACTGAAAGCGTTGTGCTCCTTGTTAATTATGTTAGCCCTTTCACAATTGCTGCACACAGCCATGCCCCCCGCTATCCAGTCTGGGCATTCGGTCTTCAGATGAGGACCACCGCAATGGCTACACAGGTCCACCTTCTCCGTACAGTGCTTTCGCCCGTGCCCGTAGGCCAGGCAGCGAGTGCACTGCATTAGTGGGGTCTGGTCTTCAGCCCGGATCCTCTGCAGGTCCACGTGGACGTATCCCCTTTTTGTCACTCGCTGCCATAGCTCGGGAGAAGTGCTCAGCACTATGTGTACGGAGTGCGGGTTCCGTGTCTTTCTCCTATATCTAACTTCCAGTCTGTCTTCCCCATCGCGGAGGCCGCGAAAAACATCCCGATTCTGATTCCTCAGGGCCTTTTTTAAGTCTTCATCCGTATTTAACGCTAAGACGTCCCTGAGTATCAGCATCGGGTCCTTGTTTTTCACAGCCTCCACGGTGAGGTTGGTGCTATTCATCTCTAATTTCTCCTTTACCTTATCCCTCTCATCTTCCGTCTCGAAGCCCATAACTACCTTTCTATTTTTGGCCTTCCTCACCCTTTCTACCTTGACCCAGCCTTCCTTTGCTTCCACAGCCTTCCGCACCCTTTCCAGTACCTGCTCCCCAGTTTCCGTCTCGTCCTTTGATGTGACTACGACTGAATGCAGCGTATTTCGTTTTTCTGTTGTCGCGCCTACACTTCGAGCCGCAGCCACACTCGCGTAAGAGGGTGTCCCTGTGTGAGACCTTTGCTCCTCCAAAGCTGTTTTAAGATCCTCCATGCGCTTATTATTTTCTTCCAGCAATTTGGAGTGCTTTTCTATTTTGCTCATGAGGAGAACTGTTTCTCCTGTATCTTCCCTCTGAGTCGACGGTTCTTCTGCTTCTAAAGGACCACGTTTTTGTTTATGGGCTTCAAGCTCCGCTGCCGCGTCTTTAATGAGCTTGTACATTGAGTCGACCGCCAGAGTGATGCCCGCCTTTATCTCCGACTTCAGATTACGTGATTCCCCTAATTGGGTTTTCGCCCTCTGAAGCCAGGTCCGGCCTTCAGTCACTCTGTCGGCCGAGGCAATTTTCTTTTGCGACTCTCCCGCAACCTCCATGGAGCTTCGTCGCTTCGTTTCTTTACCAGTTTGAGGCAATGTGAACTTTAGCGCTACCCTTGGAAGAGCTGCTGGAATATGAGCCTGCTTTTTCGGCGAAACCAAAAAAGTAGTCGATGCAGTTGCCCTGGGTTCCTTGACTTTGCTGTTTTCCCACTCTCCAATGCTCCTACGAACATTTGGAGTGGGTGTCGTTTTTGGAGAAGGTCCTGCCTTCTCTTTGTCGACTGGGGAGTTGGTTTCTGGATTGGTCAGCTTGCGGGGCGTGTGTGCGAGAGGCATGATATCGTCACTGGGTAGATCGTCTTCTTGTTAAAATATGCTAAAAACTATCTAACTAAATTTGTTTGACTCTCCCTGTATATGAGGATAGTCAGAGTCAGTAAAGGTGCAATAATTAAAGTCGGAGTAAAATCTACACTATCCCTGTAAAAGAAGGATAATGAATGGTCAAGGTTGCAATTGCTATCCCTGTAAAAGGGGGATACCGTCTGACGTCAATATAATAACCGTTATCGGTAAAGTACGCAGTCGTGTTATGTACAGTATGCAGCGTTTCACGGGCTGTTTCAGTTCGCTGGCTAAGTGACAAGTACTACAAAGAAGAAAAAATTTTTTTTGTCTCTATGTAGAGCCGTACTCTACCCTCAGAAAGATAGCCGTCCCCGAGCCCTCCCGTATGACCCCAAACTCGGCGGGTCTGTTGCAAAGGGTTCCGGAGATATGGCCGTTTGAAATTTTGGGTTAACTGCCCAAGATGGCTACCAAAATTAGGTTAACGGCGTTTTCTCCGGAACCGTTCGACCGAAAACCGCCGTTCCTGGGTTCCCCTGACTTGGCTCGACGAGTGCTATCCCCTCGGACAGGTTTCAGGCTGAAAAATAATTTCAGCGGGAATTTCAGTGCAGTCACTCTAGACCAAGAGAGTAGAGCCTGCCAACGTCTCCCGAAAAAACCCGGATCCTCTACGACCGCCGGTTCAGGAGCTATCCGAGCCTGAAGTTTCGTTTGACAGTTCTAGAACTGTCAAAGTTAATCTCCGACCCGGTATAACTTTCCAACCCGCGGCCGCAAAACACCCGTGTTTGGGCTCGTCCTGCTCGGCTCGACCCACTCCGTCGCGCAAGCTAGCCTCCAGGAACCTGAAAATTTTCAGCGCCAAAACGCCTGAAAACCAACTGATGGGGTGGAGATTGATATCCCAAACCCGAGTTTGCAAACCGCTTCTCTCTACGATCACTAGGACCGGAGATATGTCCAGTTAAAACTTTCCAAGATGGCCGCCCAGCTGTCAAATACCAACTTTGTGTGGCTATTACTCGGCGACCATTCGTCGGAGAGAGATGCGGTTTCGATGTAAGTGGGTCCCCTGACCCGGTCTAAGTACCAAGTGCTGTTTCAGCGCTGAAAAAATCGAGGCCCTGAAAGCGCCTGAAAACTTGAAAATTGTGTTCTACAGAGTTCCTTCGTAATAACTGTGAAAACCCGGTCCTTCTATCCTTTTTGGTTCAGGAGCTATGAAGTTCCAAAGTTGTTAACCTTAATTAAAAAATGGCCGAAAACAAAGTTTTTTCGCGTAGATCTGTCTCTGTTCATCCCAGGAAGTCGAGGTTTTGGTTATGTGAGATGTTTTTGGTTAGTTCAGACCTATTATGGTGTCAAAAATATTAAAAGATGGATATTTCCTAATAAATTCGTAAAAATTCTTTAAAAATTCATATCTCCCGAAAAAATAGATCTAAAATTCTGATAAAAATTGTATAATTAAGGTAAATTAAGCCCCTAAACGTGCATAAAATGAAATTTTGAAAAACATAAAAATCAAATGGTTTTTTCATCAAAAAACCGGTTTTTTCAATAATATTTAATTATTTCGGAAACCAACAGCTATAAAAATAATAAATAAAATAATTCGGGCTAAGCACTCTAGCGCGCAGCCAGTTCTTTTAAAAAACAAGTAGGTTAACACTGTAGTTTCCGAGATAATCGATGTCAATTTTGTTGTTTTCTAACCTAAATATCACTAAAACTACTTATCATAAAAAGTTTCTGGTGGCACCAGGTGTCTTCTCTTCTGACGGGGAGAGAAGCTGCGAAGAAACGGAGTCTCTGCGACAGCTCCTTCTGCTACCTCGTGCACACGTGGTTTTCACTTTTTCAGATTTTTCTTCAAAATTAGCTTCTGGAAAAATCCAGAAAGCTCCTGGTCTGTAGATATCCCCTGCCCACGTAAAATGGCAAACTAAAAATGGGGGGTCACCGCTTTCGTTTTCCCCTCAATCGTCTTTTACTGTTTCAACACTTAGAAAATTATAACCTATTTAAGGTTTTTCGGTTTTACACAATTTTCATCGATATCCAAAGGCACAGATTTCACTTCCCGACTTGAGCCAACTTATTACGCGTCGGCTGACACTTATTCGACGAAAATCGGGCAAGTTTTGACCACTTTTTTAGATTTTTAAGTGCGGAGCGACTTTAAAAACGATCCGACCGCCACGAGGGTTGGGGGGATACTGGGTTAGGTTAGGTTAGGTTAGGTTAGGTTAGGTTAGGTTAGGTTAGGTTAGGTTAGGTTAGGTTAGGTTAGGTTAGGTTAGGTTAGGTTAGGTTAGGTTAGGTTAGGTTAGGTTAGGTTAGGTTAGGTTAGGTTAGGTTAGGTTAGGTTAGGTTAGGTTAGGTTAGGTTTTTTTTTTTTTTTTTTTTTTTTTTTTTTTTTTTTTTTTTTTTTTTTTTTTTTTTTTTTTTTTTTTTTCTCTCTACCTCTGACGTTATCAGAGTCTATTTCTATCTATTCCTCTTTCATACCAGTTCTCGCTAGCTTGCCTCTCGCACTTTTATCCTTCATACTGTATCTTTCATTCATCCTTCCTCGTTCAGTCCTTTTTTATGGGTGGGGCTCCCATTTTATTAACTACATTTCTTCTTTTGTCTAGCTAATTCTTTTTACTGCACATACAGTTTTGTACTTACTTTCTATATAGGGGTTAAATAATGCACGCAAAATAAACATTTATTTTCTAAAGTTTTACAATTTTTCATATTTGTGTTCTATTTATTTATATTTATTCTACATTTATTTCCGTTATTTTCTTATTATACAATTTTAGTACTGTCCTTTTATTCTACTTTTTCATCTAATACAGTGTCTCATACTATCGCTTATTACTATTTCTTACATTTTTATTTCTGTCTACATTATTACAGCTTATTGTCTTATGTCTACTTATTCGCTAATTACATTTCTTAAATTCCTTATTATCCTACTGCTTTGACATTTATCATCCACTATTATACTTATTTTTATATGCACAACTTATATATTACTAAATATATAGCAGTTGCATACTTTATCCATCGCTTCTGTTTCTTTTGATCACTCCTCTTACAATTTTAAGGCAGTAGTCTAGGAACGCTTTTCTGTTTTTAGTGTTCATTATTGCCGCTATATTATCTATGGTCAGGTCAGTGTCTAGTATTTTCTCTAGTTCAATTCGTTCATAGGCATATACGGGGCAACAAGTCAGCAGGTGTTGTACGGACTCTACAGCATTTGGGTCACAGATGCACGATGGACTCCCCTTACACTTGAACCGGTTCAAGTATTCTGAGAATCCACCGTGCCCCGTCAAGACCTGAGTCAGATACCCCTCAATCTTCAGCTTCCTGATTATCCTGTACGCCGCCGCCGCGTCCGGAAAGAAAATTTTGGTGACCGAAGCGGTGGTGCCGGATCTATATCTGTTGTTCCATTCCTCAAGCGTTGCCATACGAATGCAGCGCTTGACGAATGAAACAGGACACAAATCATAATCCGGCTTCTTCTTCCTGCTCAGCATGGCGGCCTCTTTTGCTAGCTGATCCACTCTCTCGTTGCCTTCAAAACCCGCGTGAGCTTTGATCCAGAACAAGTTTACTACCTTGTTCTGGTGGGAAGCTGCTGTAAGGTTTTCCCTTGTTTCAACTGCTAGGGGATGAAGGCAACTGTGGTTTTTCACCGTCATGAGGGCCGCCATGGAGTCACTGTAGACACCAAATGTGGACGCTGAGTTCCTTCGGATCTCCCCTGTTGCCCTGCATATCGCCAGGAGCTCCGCCTGGTAGACCGAGCAATAGTCCGGTAACGCCAGCTTGAGGGCACGTGTTTCGGCCTGGTTGTTCCAAAAGGACAACGCAGCACCAACACGCCCCCCAATTTTGCTCCCGTCGGTGAAAATTCTTACCTCGGGTTTGGCGCTGGCGTCAACCTGCTCCCGGTCTATCAGGCTTCTGAACTCCAGTTCGATATGCGTGGCGGGGTGAGGGGATTCCAACGCAGACACAGGCCGCTCCATCTCCCTATCTTTCAATATCGGCAGCGACACTCCCCTCTTAGCTTCATATAATGATGCCACCTCGCGAGCTCGGAGATCCAGGGGGAGTATCCCCGCCAACAGAAGTACTGAATTGAGGGACACGGTGCGATATGCTTTGCATATTTTCTGTGCTATACCGCGTTGCACGGCGCCCAATTGCTTTATTATGCCCAGCTTTCTTGCTTCTGGGGCCCATACGCTTGCGGCGTACAGGACGATCGGTTCAATTGTAGCTGTATATATTATTTTTATAACTTCGGGGTTTAATCCCCAGCTGATTCTCGCTGCCCTGCACAGCTGCCTATGCACACCAATCGCTTTTTTGCAGACGTTCTTGATGTGCATATTGAAGGTCAACTTGTCGTCGACGGTGAAACCCAGGATTTTAACCTCTTTGGACATGGCTATTTCGACCCCGCCCATGCTCAACCGTGGGGTGTCATATTTAAGTTTTTTAGTGATCGTCATCGCCTTTGTTTTATTTGGCGCAAATTTTAACTTATTATCGACACCCCACGTTTGAACATGTTCGAGGGCGAGGTTTGCCTTCTGTTCTATTTCCAGTGCTGTGTCACCGTCGAAGACAAGGACAACATCGTCTGCGAACGCCTGTATATAGACACCTTTTTCTATCAAGCTTTTTAGGAGGGGATCTAGCAGAAGGTTCCAAAAGTTTGGGCCTCCGATAGAACCTTGTACGCAGCCTTTGCTTGTACCCTTGGAAAATTCCTCACCCGCGTATCTAACTCTGACCCTTCTGTCCCTCAAGTAGCTATCGATGACCCTCCTCAAGTTCAGAGGACACTTTTCCTCTGCCAGTCGGACTCTAATAGCAGGCCACCAAGCGCTGTCGAAGGCTCCCTCTATGTCTAAGGATATTAGCACAACTACCTTCTTGAGCTTGAGTTTTCCTTTTATATGTTGCATGAGATCATAGAGGGAGTCTTCGGTGCTTCTTTGGGGCATGAATCCGTACTGGCGAGTACTCAACCTTGGAACGATATAAAACTTGAGGCGGGCCACCAACATCTTTTCATATATTTTGCCTAGTACTGGTAAGAGGCCAATGGGCCTATGTGATTTTGGGGTGGTGTAGTCTATTTTCCCTGGTTTCTTTAACACCACCACCGTGGCCTCCTTCCAGCATTTCGGGAAATAACCATACCTAAGGCATTGGTTCAAAAGGGCCAGGAAGGAATCAGGTTCCTGTCCAATGGCTTGGCTGCATATGTCGGCTGTGAGTCCATCTATTCCCGGAGCCTTCTTAGGGTTAAAGGACCTGCAGGCAATTTCAAGCTCGGTCCGTGTGAAGGGTGGATCTTGGGAGCCTTCGTCTACTTCCATATTTACCAATTCGGCTTTGGTTCTGATGGAACCGTGATGGCTGTTGTCGGTGCTCGAGAGGTCTTCTGGATAGAACGTTTCCGCTATCAGTTTGACGGAGCCTTTTGCATCGAGCACCACCCCATTTTCTACCATCTGCAAGTCCACCCCTCTTTGAACTGTTCTCCCGATAACCCTGTAGATCCCCTCCCACACCCCCTCTCGGTCCTGCTTATTGCAGAAATCCTTCCAACTCTCGGTCTGAGCTCGAGCTACTTCCATCTCATATTCCTCTTTCCGTTTCAGGTACTCTTCGACGACCTTCGGTCTCCGAACTAGAGCAGCACAACGGATTCTCCTTTTGCTGGCAGCGACGACCCTCTTCATCTCAGCGAGTTTCTCCGACCACCACGGCTTGGTAAGTCTCTCCTTGACTTTTTTGATTGGCATTGAAGCACGACACGCATCCTTTATAATTTTTGTAAAGTTGTTGGTCGTAGCTTCTAAAAGTTCTACGCTATTTATGTTTTCTATTTCAGATTTCGCGATTTTATGTTCTGTTTTTAATTGCGATAATTTCTCATGAAACATCGTCCAATTGGCCTTTTTACTATTATAGATGCGTGTCGTTCTCTCTACTTGCATTCCAACAGCTCTCACCAATCTGATATCGAAGAGTATACCGTTGTGGTCGGAGCTCGTGAGGCCTTCGTCGACTCTCCACTGTTCTACCAGCTCCAGGATACTGTCCGAGCATGCGGTTAGGTCTACATGGCTACTGTAGCGCTGCCCTCCCCTGATGGTGTCGAAGGTCGGAATTTCCCCTGAGTTCAGGATGTTCAGCCCGAGCTCACCGAGAGCTGCGTGCAATTCCTCGCCCCTGTGGTCAACCACTGAGCTCCCCCACCATGTACTCTTCGCATTGGCATCCCCTCCAACAATAAGTGGCTTTGAGCCATTTACAATTCCTATTTGCCTAAACTGGTTGAGATAGGGTTCTACTGGCTTATCCGGCTCAAAATAAAAGGAGGCGAGTGTGATCTCCCAAGCACTGGTTTGGATTCCCACCACAACGATGTTTTGCGTGGTGAGCTTCGGGTATTGGATGACTTTGAGGTTTTTGTCGAAGACAACGATTGTTGCTTTAACGACCCCATCCCCTACACCAGTGTCTTGGAAGATCCGCACTCCCTTCTGGCTTCTCATGTGTCTCGAGTTTCCGACGTATGGCTCCTGTAGGAGTGCCACGGTTATCCCCC
The DNA here is from genome assembly GCA_949316375.1 of Mythimna vitellina. Lineage (NCBI taxonomy): Eukaryota > Metazoa > Arthropoda > Insecta > Lepidoptera > Noctuidae > Mythimna > Mythimna vitellina. The sequence continues at coordinate 12,156,405 of OX438714.1, forward strand.
GCTCTTCCGCTTCCAGGAGCAGTTCGTCGGTTGCCAGTTTCTTTCTTTGGAGGTTAGCCTGTGCGATTTTGTACACTGCTGTTTCGCCTTGTGCGCCTTTAGCAGTACGCAGTGGTTGACCGTGCTATTATGTCCCATCTGCGGCGGACAGGGCAGTCCATGCTGAAAGCATTGTGCTCTTTGTTGAGCATATTTGCTCTTTCGCAATTTCTGCATACAGCCGTTCCTCCTGTCGTCCAATCCGGACATTCAGTTTTAAGGTGGGGACCACCGCAATGGCTACACATGTCCTCTTTTTCTGCACAGTGTTTTCTTCCATGCCCGAAGCCTAGGCAGCGAGTGCATTGTATAAGCGGAGTTTGGTCTTCCACCCGGATTCTTTGTAAGTCTACATGAACGTAACCTCTTTTTGTTACCCGCTGCCATATCTTCGGGGACGTACTCATCACTATGTGCACCGAGTGAGGATTTCTCGTCTTTATTCTTTATTTCTCGTCTCGAAGAAGCAAGCTTTTCTTTTTCCTTTATTTGACTATTTTATTATATTTTTATTTTTATTTGACCATCCTCCATATACAAGGATAGGAAGGTGACCTTAGTCACTACGACACTTTAAATATAGGACGATCTACCTCAGACATAACAAAATGCCTCTCGCACATACCCCTCGTAAACAAGTCGCGCCAGAGACCAATTCCCCGGGAGACAAGGAGAAGGCAGGACCATCTCCCAAACAATTAACACCTACAGCAAATGTTCGGAAGAGCATTGGTGAGTGGGAAAACGCCAAGGCCAGGGACCCAAAGACAGTTGCATCGGCGACATATACCTTATCGCCGAAAAAGCAAGCGCAGATCCCTGTGGCCCCTGTGAGAACTGCACTAAAAGTCACACTACCCCAAGTTGGGAAGGAGACGAAGCGTCGAAGTTCCGTAGAGGCCGCGGGGGGGTCGCAAAGGTCAACAGCCTCAGCTGACAGAGTGATTGAAGGTCGCACTTGGCTTCAGAGAGCAAAAGCTCAACTGGGTGAGTCGCGAAACCTGAAGTCGGAGATAAAGGCAGGAATCACTCTGGCAGTTGAGTCAATGTATAGGCTGATAAAAGACGCTGCGGCAGAAATGGAAGCCCTGAAACTAAAACCTGCCTACATAGAAGCGGAAGAACAACTGACCCAGAAACAAGATAGCACAGATAAAACTATGAGAGAAGACACAGTTCTCCTCATAGAAAAGATAGAGGTGCATACAAAATTACTAGAGGAAAACTGCAGGCGCATGGCAGAATTAAAAACGACTCTGGAAGAGCAAAAAGCTCATACCGAGACGCCCTCATATGCGAGGGTGGCCGCAGCCCGGAGCAACAGTGGGACGATGGAAAAGCGCAACACATTGCATTCGGTAGTGGTCGCCTCAAAAGATGAGACGGAGACCGGGGAAGAGGTACTGGAGAGGGTGAGAAAAGCGATAGAAGCGAAGGAAGGCTGGGTCAAGGTAGAAAGGGTCAGGAAAGCCAAAAACAGAAAGGTGGTAATGGGGTTTGAGACGGAGGGCGAGAGAGATAAAGTAAAGAAAAGACTAGAGGGGAGTGAGATCAACCTCATCGTAGAGGCCGTTAAAAACCGCGACCCAATGATCATACTCAGAGACGTCCTAGCAATAAATACAGACGAAGACGTAGTAAAAGCTCTGAGAAACCAAAATCGGGACGTTTTTTGCGGCCTCTGCGAAGGGGAAGACAGACTTGAGGTAAGGTTAGGTTAGGTTAGGTTAGGTTAGGTTAGGTTAGGTTAGGTTAGGTTAGGTTAGGTTAGGTTAGGTTAGGTTAGGTTAGGTTAGGTTAGGTTAGGTTAGGTTAGGTTAGGTTAGGTTAGGTTAGGTTAGGTTAGGTTAGGTTAGGTTTTTTTTTTTTTTTTTTTTTTTTTTTTTTTTTTTTTTTTTTTTTTTTTTTTTTAATCTCTACCCCTGACATAATCAGAGTCTACTATCTAAGCTAGTTCTCTTTCATACCAGTTCTCGCTTTCTTTCCTCTCGCACTTTTATTCCGCATACTTTTTCTTTCTTTCTCGCTTCCTCTTTTATTCTCATTAATGGGTGGGACTCCCATATAACTAACTTTTCTATTCTAGCCTGACAAAATTTTACATTTATTTTATTTTTCTTAAGGGTAAATAATAGTCTCCATGTCTTTATTTTCACTATTACAAAGATACAGTTCTTACTAGGGTACATTTTATTACTTAACTACTTTTACTTACAGTTCTATACTTTATTTTACATTTCTTAAACTATACATTTATTTGTATACATTTGTTTTACATTCCGTGTGTACATGCTTTAGTGGTTTCTAGGGGTAAGTAATACATTTTTATTGTTGCTTCTCATAAGTGCTAGGTTCTTAAATTCTAGTTACATTTTTCAACTTATTTTGTTACTTTCTTATATCTATTTATTATCTATTCTTAATTTCTAATTGGTTTTACTGCTTACAATACTTATTATTTACTTTATCATCTAATTTTATATGCACAACTAATATATACTACTATATTGTGGTTGCATACTTTACCGATCGGTTTTATTTCGTTCGATTACTTTTTTGGCGATTTTTATACAGTACTCCAAAAATACTTTCCTTTTCTTTCCAGCCATTATTGTCCCTATACTATCCTCACTCAGATCTGTTTCAATTTCCTGTTCTATTTCATTCCTTTCATAAGCGTATGCAGGACAGCGAATAAGCAGGTGTGGTATTGACTCTGCGATATTTGGGTCACAGATGCACGATGGACTCTCCTTACACCTGAAGCGGTACAAGTATTCAGAGAATCCACCGTGCCCTGTCATGACCTGAGTCAAAATCCCGTCCATTTGTAGCTTCTGAATAATCCTGTACGCCGTCACGGCAGACGGGAAGAACATCTTTGTGACGGATGCCGTGGTGCCGGTTCTGTATCTGTTGTTCCATTCGTCAAGCGCTGCCGTTCGAATGCAGCGCTTGACGAATGAGACAGGACAAAGATCATATTCTGGCTTCTTTTTGCTCAAAATGGCAGCCTCTTTTGCCAGCTGATCCACCCTCTCGTTGCCCTCGATCCCTGCGTGAGCCTTGATCCAGAACAAGTCAACCACCTTGTTCTGGAGAGAAACGGCTGTCAAGTTCTCTCTAGCTTCCACTGCCAGGGGGTGAAGGCAACTGTGGTTTTTCACTGTCATGAGGGCTGCCATTGAGTCACTGTAAACGCCAAATGTGGACGCCGCACTCTTCCGGATTTCTCCAGTTGCCTTGCATATCGCCAAGAGCTCCGCCTGGTAGACGGTGCAATAGTTTGGTAGCGCCAGCTTGAGGGTACGTGTTTCGGCCTCGCTGTTCCACAAGGACAACGCAGCACCGACACGCCCCCCAATTTTGCTCCCGTCGGTAAAAATTCTTACCTCCGGTTTGGCGCTGGCGTCGACCTGCTCCCGGTCTACCAGACTTTTGAACTCCAGGTCGATACGCTTGGCGGGGTGCGGGGACCTCAAAGCGGACACTGGTCGCTCCATCTCCCTGTCTCCCAATATTGGCGGTAACACTCCTCTCTTGGCCTCATAGAGTGAGGCCATCTCACGAACTCGGAGATCCAGAGGAAGTATCCCCGCCAACAGGAGCACCGAGTTGAGGGAGACGGTGCGATATGCCTTACACATCTTTTGTGCTATCCCGCGCTGCACAACGCCCAGCTGTTTTATTATTCCCAGCTTACCCGCTGCTGGAGCCCATACACTGGCGGCGTACAGGATAATTGGCTCTATCGTAGCTATATAAATAATTTTGATAATTTCGGGGTTAAGTCCCCAGCTAATTTTCGCTGCCCTGCACAACTGCTTATGAACATTTATAGCCTTCTTACAGACGCTCCTGACGTGCGTGTTGAAAGTCAACTTGTCGTCGACGGTGACACCCAGGATCTTAATTTCCCTGGACATGGTTACTTCGACTCCGCCCATGCTCAGTCGTGGGGTGTCGTATTTCAGTTTCCTTGTAATCGTCATCGCGTTGGTTTTTTGCGGTGCAAACTTTAACTTGTTTTCGACACCCCACGCCTGAATATGTTCAAGGGCGGCGTTTGCTTTACGTTCTATTTCCATGGCTTTGTCACCGTCGAAGACAAGGACCACATCGTCCGCAAACGCCTGCACATAGACGTCTCTTTCTGTCAGGCTTTTTAGGAGGGGATCCAAAAGAAGGCTCCAGAAATCCGGGCCTCCAATGGAGCCCTGTACGCAGCCTTTACTCGTGCCTTTGGAGAATTCTTCTCCCGCATACCTAACCCTGACCCTTCTGTCCCTTAAGTAGCTGTCGATGACCCTCCTCAGGTTAATAGGACACTTTTCCTCAGCCAGCCGGACTCTTATAGCTGGCCACCAGGCGCTATCAAAGGCTCCCTCTATGTCCAAGGATATGAGCACGACTATCTTTTTACGGTCAAGTTTATCTCTGATGTGCTTTATTAGATCATAGAGGGAGTCCTCTGTGCTCTTCTGGGGCATGAATCCGTACTGGCGAGTACTCATCCTTGGTGTAATATAGAACCTGAGGCGAGCCATCAACAACTTCTCATAGATCTTGCCTAGAACCGGCAGGAGGCCTATGGGCCTATATGATTTTGGGGTGGTGTAGTCTCTTTTCCCCGGTTTTCTTAGCACCACCACCGTGGCCTCCTTCCAGGACTTCGGAAAATGTCCGAGTTCCAGGCATTGGTTCAGCAGGGCTAGGAAGGAATCAGGTTCCCCTCCAATGGCTTGGCTGCATATATCGGCTGTGAGACCGTCTATTCCTGGAGCCTTCCTTGGGTTAAAGGATTCACAGGCAATACGCAGTTCAGTTGGCGTGAAGGGTGGATCTTCGGAGTCTTCTTCCGCTTCCTCGTTTATCTTTTCGGCCTTTGCCCGAGTGTTTCCGTGATGGGTGTTGTCGGTGCTTTTAAGGTCCTCCGGGTAAAAAGTATCCGCAATCAATTTTACGGAGCCTTCTGCGTCAAGCACCTTACCGTTCTCCATCATCGGTAAGTCCACCCCTCTCTGCGTTGTCCTTCCAATAACCCTGTAGATCCCCTCCCATACCCCTTCCCTGTCCTGCTTGGTGCAGAACTCTTTCCAGCTCTCGGTCTGGGCTCGAGCTGCCTCTGCCTCATATTCCTTTTTCCGCTTTAGGTATTCCTCGACAACCATCGGTCTTCGGACTGGGGCAGCGCATCGCACTCTCCTTTTACTGGTGGCGACGCTCCTCTTCATCTCAGCGAGTTTTTCCGACCACCATGGCATGGCAATTTTCTCTTTGACTTTTTTAGTTGGCATTGCGACGCGGCATGCTTCCTGTATCATTTCTGTGTAATTGTTTGTGTAAATATCTAATGATTTGGTACTATTGATTCGTTCTATTGAAGTTTTGTTGAATTTTGAGTCTATTTTTAATTGGGCGAATTTCTCATGAAATTTTTGCCAATTTGCTTTTTTAGTATTGAAGATGCGTGTTGTTCTTTCTATTTGAACTCCTTTCGCTCTCTCCAGCCTTAAGTCAAAGAGTATGCCATTATGGTCGGAACTCGTGAGGCCTTCATCTACTCTCCAGCGTTCCACCAGTCCTAGAATATTGTCAGAGCATGCAGTCAGATCGACATAGCTGCTGATGCGCTGACCTCCCCTAATGGTGTCGAAGGTCGGAATTTCCCCTGCATTGAGGATATTCAGCCCGAGCCCGCCGAGAGTCCCACACACGTCCTCTCCTCTGCGGTCAACCACCATGCCCCCCCACCAGGTGCTCTTCGCATTGGCGTCCCCTGAGAAAAGGTTTCGAGCCATTAGCCATGCAAATACGTCTTAATTTATTGAGGTAAGGTTCCACTGGCTTGTCCGGCTCGAAATAAAAAGAGGTGAGTGTGATCTTCCAAGCACTCGTTTGGATTCCCACCACGGCAATATTTTCCGTGGTGAGTTCCGGGTATTGGATTACTTTTATGTTTTTGTCGAAGACTGCAATTGCGGCCTTGACAACTCCATCTCCGGTACCAGTGTCTTGGAAGACCCGCACTCCCCTCTGGCTTTTCATAATTTTTTCACCACCGATGTATGGCTCCTGCAGGAGCGCCACAGAGATACCCCGTGTCTCTGCCTCCAACAGCAGCTCGTTGGTTGCCAGCTTTTTCCGTTGGAGGTTGGCCTGTGCGAATTTAAGGGCGATTATTTGTCCTGGTGCGCCCTTAGCAATATGCAGTGGTTGACCGCGCTATTGCATCCCACTTTCGGCGGATAGGGCATTCGGCACTGAAAGCGTTGTGCTCCTTGTTAATTATGTTAGCCCTTTCACAATTGCTGCACACAGCCATGCCCCCCGCTATCCAGTCTGGGCATTCGGTCTTCAGATGAGGACCACCGCAATGGCTACACAGGTCCACCTTCTCCGTACAGTGCTTTCGCCCGTGCCCGTAGGCCAGGCAGCGAGTGCACTGCATTAGTGGGGTCTGGTCTTCAGCCCGGATCCTCTGCAGGTCCACGTGGACGTATCCCCTTTTTGTCACTCGCTGCCATAGCTCGGGAGAAGTGCTCAGCACTATGTGTACGGAGTGCGGGTTCCGTGTCTTTCTCCTATATCTAACTTCCAGTCTGTCTTCCCCATCGCGGAGGCCGCGAAAAACATCCCGATTCTGATTCCTCAGGGCCTTTTTTAAGTCTTCATCCGTATTTAACGCTAAGACGTCCCTGAGTATCAGCATCGGGTCCTTGTTTTTCACAGCCTCCACGGTGAGGTTGGTGCTATTCATCTCTAATTTCTCCTTTACCTTATCCCTCTCATCTTCCGTCTCGAAGCCCATAACTACCTTTCTATTTTTGGCCTTCCTCACCCTTTCTACCTTGACCCAGCCTTCCTTTGCTTCCACAGCCTTCCGCACCCTTTCCAGTACCTGCTCCCCAGTTTCCGTCTCGTCCTTTGATGTGACTACGACTGAATGCAGCGTATTTCGTTTTTCTGTTGTCGCGCCTACACTTCGAGCCGCAGCCACACTCGCGTAAGAGGGTGTCCCTGTGTGAGACCTTTGCTCCTCCAAAGCTGTTTTAAGATCCTCCATGCGCTTATTATTTTCTTCCAGCAATTTGGAGTGCTTTTCTATTTTGCTCATGAGGAGAACTGTTTCTCCTGTATCTTCCCTCTGAGTCGACGGTTCTTCTGCTTCTAAAGGACCACGTTTTTGTTTATGGGCTTCAAGCTCCGCTGCCGCGTCTTTAATGAGCTTGTACATTGAGTCGACCGCCAGAGTGATGCCCGCCTTTATCTCCGACTTCAGATTACGTGATTCCCCTAATTGGGTTTTCGCCCTCTGAAGCCAGGTCCGGCCTTCAGTCACTCTGTCGGCCGAGGCAATTTTCTTTTGCGACTCTCCCGCAACCTCCATGGAGCTTCGTCGCTTCGTTTCTTTACCAGTTTGAGGCAATGTGAACTTTAGCGCTACCCTTGGAAGAGCTGCTGGAATATGAGCCTGCTTTTTCGGCGAAACCAAAAAAGTAGTCGATGCAGTTGCCCTGGGTTCCTTGACTTTGCTGTTTTCCCACTCTCCAATGCTCCTACGAACATTTGGAGTGGGTGTCGTTTTTGGAGAAGGTCCTGCCTTCTCTTTGTCGACTGGGGAGTTGGTTTCTGGATTGGTCAGCTTGCGGGGCGTGTGTGCGAGAGGCATGATATCGTCACTGGGTAGATCGTCTTCTTGTTAAAATATGCTAAAAACTATCTAACTAAATTTGTTTGACTCTCCCTGTATATGAGGATAGTCAGAGTCAGTAAAGGTGCAATAATTAAAGTCGGAGTAAAATCTACACTATCCCTGTAAAAGAAGGATAATGAATGGTCAAGGTTGCAATTGCTATCCCTGTAAAAGGGGGATACCGTCTGACGTCAATATAATAACCGTTATCGGTAAAGTACGCAGTCGTGTTATGTACAGTATGCAGCGTTTCACGGGCTGTTTCAGTTCGCTGGCTAAGTGACAAGTACTACAAAGAAGAAAAAATTTTTTTTGTCTCTATGTAGAGCCGTACTCTACCCTCAGAAAGATAGCCGTCCCCGAGCCCTCCCGTATGACCCCAAACTCGGCGGGTCTGTTGCAAAGGGTTCCGGAGATATGGCCGTTTGAAATTTTGGGTTAACTGCCCAAGATGGCTACCAAAATTAGGTTAACGGCGTTTTCTCCGGAACCGTTCGACCGAAAACCGCCGTTCCTGGGTTCCCCTGACTTGGCTCGACGAGTGCTATCCCCTCGGACAGGTTTCAGGCTGAAAAATAATTTCAGCGGGAATTTCAGTGCAGTCACTCTAGACCAAGAGAGTAGAGCCTGCCAACGTCTCCCGAAAAAACCCGGATCCTCTACGACCGCCGGTTCAGGAGCTATCCGAGCCTGAAGTTTCGTTTGACAGTTCTAGAACTGTCAAAGTTAATCTCCGACCCGGTATAACTTTCCAACCCGCGGCCGCAAAACACCCGTGTTTGGGCTCGTCCTGCTCGGCTCGACCCACTCCGTCGCGCAAGCTAGCCTCCAGGAACCTGAAAATTTTCAGCGCCAAAACGCCTGAAAACCAACTGATGGGGTGGAGATTGATATCCCAAACCCGAGTTTGCAAACCGCTTCTCTCTACGATCACTAGGACCGGAGATATGTCCAGTTAAAACTTTCCAAGATGGCCGCCCAGCTGTCAAATACCAACTTTGTGTGGCTATTACTCGGCGACCATTCGTCGGAGAGAGATGCGGTTTCGATGTAAGTGGGTCCCCTGACCCGGTCTAAGTACCAAGTGCTGTTTCAGCGCTGAAAAAATCGAGGCCCTGAAAGCGCCTGAAAACTTGAAAATTGTGTTCTACAGAGTTCCTTCGTAATAACTGTGAAAACCCGGTCCTTCTATCCTTTTTGGTTCAGGAGCTATGAAGTTCCAAAGTTGTTAACCTTAATTAAAAAATGGCCGAAAACAAAGTTTTTTCGCGTAGATCTGTCTCTGTTCATCCCAGGAAGTCGAGGTTTTGGTTATGTGAGATGTTTTTGGTTAGTTCAGACCTATTATGGTGTCAAAAATATTAAAAGATGGATATTTCCTAATAAATTCGTAAAAATTCTTTAAAAATTCATATCTCCCGAAAAAATAGATCTAAAATTCTGATAAAAATTGTATAATTAAGGTAAATTAAGCCCCTAAACGTGCATAAAATGAAATTTTGAAAAACATAAAAATCAAATGGTTTTTTCATCAAAAAACCGGTTTTTTCAATAATATTTAATTATTTCGGAAACCAACAGCTATAAAAATAATAAATAAAATAATTCGGGCTAAGCACTCTAGCGCGCAGCCAGTTCTTTTAAAAAACAAGTAGGTTAACACTGTAGTTTCCGAGATAATCGATGTCAATTTTGTTGTTTTCTAACCTAAATATCACTAAAACTACTTATCATAAAAAGTTTCTGGTGGCACCAGGTGTCTTCTCTTCTGACGGGGAGAGAAGCTGCGAAGAAACGGAGTCTCTGCGACAGCTCCTTCTGCTACCTCGTGCACACGTGGTTTTCACTTTTTCAGATTTTTCTTCAAAATTAGCTTCTGGAAAAATCCAGAAAGCTCCTGGTCTGTAGATATCCCCTGCCCACGTAAAATGGCAAACTAAAAATGGGGGGTCACCGCTTTCGTTTTCCCCTCAATCGTCTTTTACTGTTTCAACACTTAGAAAATTATAACCTATTTAAGGTTTTTCGGTTTTACACAATTTTCATCGATATCCAAAGGCACAGATTTCACTTCCCGACTTGAGCCAACTTATTACGCGTCGGCTGACACTTATTCGACGAAAATCGGGCAAGTTTTGACCACTTTTTTAGATTTTTAAGTGCGGAGCGACTTTAAAAACGATCCGACCGCCACGAGGGTTGGGGGGATACTGGGTTAGGTTAGGTTAGGTTAGGTTAGGTTAGGTTAGGTTAGGTTAGGTTAGGTTAGGTTAGGTTAGGTTAGGTTAGGTTAGGTTAGGTTAGGTTAGGTTAGGTTAGGTTAGGTTAGGTTAGGTTAGGTTAGGTTAGGTTAGGTTAGGTTAGGTTAGGTTAGGTTAGGTTAGGTTAGGTTAGGTTAGGTTAGGTTAGGTTAGGTTAGGTTAGGTTAGGTTAGGTTAGGTTAGGTTAGGTTAGGTTAGGTTAGGTTAGGTTAGGTTAGGTTAGGTTAGGTTAGGTTAGGTTAGGTTAGGTTAGGTTTTTTTTTTTTTTTTTTTTTTTTTTTTTTTTTTTTTTTTTTTTTTTTTTTTTTAATCTCTACCCCTGACATAATCAGAGTCTACTATCTAAGCTAGTTCTCTTTCATACCAGTTCTCGCTTTCTTTCCTCTCGCACTTTTATTCCGCATACTTTTTCTTTCTTTCTCGCTTCCTCTTTTATTCTCATTAATGGGTGGGACTCCCATATAACTAACTTTTCTATTCTAGCCTGACAAAATTTTACATTTATTTTATTTTTCTTAAGGGTAAATAATAGTCTCCATGTCTTTATTTTCACTATTACAAAGATACAGTTCTTACTAGGGTACATTTTATTACTTAACTACTTTTACTTACAGTTCTATACTTTATTTTACATTTCTTAAACTATACATTTATTTGTATACATTTGTTTTACATTCCGTGTGTACATGCTTTAGTGGTTTCTAGGGGTAAGTAATACATTTTTATTGTTGCTTCTCATAAGTGCTAGGTTCTTAAATTCTAGTTACATTTTTCAACTTATTTTGTTACTTTCTTATATCTATTTATTATCTATTCTTAATTTCTAATTGGTTTTACTGCTTACAATACTTATTATTTACTTTATCATCTAATTTTATATGCACAACTAATATATACTACTATATTGTGGTTGCATACTTTACCGATCGGTTTTATTTCGTTCGATTACTTTTTTGGCGATTTTTATACAGTACTCCAAAAATACTTTCCTTTTCTTTCCAGCCATTATTGTCCCTATACTATCCTCACTCAGATCTGTTTCAATTTCCTGTTCTATTTCATTCCTTTCATAAGCGTATGCAGGACAGCGAATAAGCAGGTGTGGTATTGACTCTGCGATATTTGGGTCACAGATGCACGATGGACTCTCCTTACACCTGAAGCGGTACAAGTATTCAGAGAATCCACCGTGCCCTGTCATGACCTGAGTCAAAATCCCGTCCATTTGTAGCTTCTGAATAATCCTGTACGCCGTCACGGCAGACGGGAAGAACATCTTTGTGACGGATGCCGTGGTGCCGGTTCTGTATCTGTTGTTCCATTCGTCAAGCGCTGCCGTTCGAATGCAGCGCTTGACGAATGAGACAGGACAAAGATCATATTCTGGCTTCTTTTTGCTCAAAATGGCAGCCTCTTTTGCCAGCTGATCCACCCTCTCGTTGCCCTCGATCCCTGCGTGAGCCTTGATCCAGAACAAGTCAACCACCTTGTTCTGGAGAGAAACGGCTGTCAAGTTCTCTCTAGCTTCCACTGCCAGGGGGTGAAGGCAACTGTGGTTTTTCACTGTCATGAGGGCTGCCATTGAGTCACTGTAAACGCCAAATGTGGACGCCGCACTCTTCCGGATTTCTCCAGTTGCCTTGCATATCGCCAAGAGCTCCGCCTGGTAGACGGTGCAATAGTTTGGTAGCGCCAGCTTGAGGGTACGTGTTTCGGCCTCGCTGTTCCACAAGGACAACGCAGCACCGACACGCCCCCCAATTTTGCTCCCGTCGGTAAAAATTCTTACCTCCGGTTTGGCGCTGGCGTCGACCTGCTCCCGGTCTACCAGACTTTTGAACTCCAGGTCGATACGCTTGGCGGGGTGCGGGGACCTCAAAGCGGACACTGGTCGCTCCATCTCCCTGTCTCCCAATATTGGCGGTAACACTCCTCTCTTGGCCTCATAGAGTGAGGCCATCTCACGAACTCGGAGATCCAGAGGAAGTATCCCCGCCAACAGGAGCACCGAGTTGAGGGAGACGGTGCGATATGCCTTACACATCTTTTGTGCTATCCCGCGCTGCACAACGCCCAGCTGTTTTATTATTCCCAGCTTACCCGCTGCTGGAGCCCATACACTGGCGGCGTACAGGATAATTGGCTCTATCGTAGCTATATAAATAATTTTGATAATTTCGGGGTTAAGTCCCCAGCTAATTTTCGCTGCCCTGCACAACTGCTTATGAACATTTATAGCCTTCTTACAGACGCTCCTGACGTGCGTGTTGAAAGTCAACTTGTCGTCGACGGTGACACCCAGGATCTTAATTTCCCTGGACATGGTTACTTCGACTCCGCCCATGCTCAGTCGTGGGGTGTCGTATTTCAGTTTCCTTGTAATCGTCATCGCGTTGGTTTTTTGCGGTGCAAACTTTAACTTGTTTTCGACACCCCACGCCTGAATATGTTCAAGGGCGGCGTTTGCTTTACGTTCTATTTCCATGGCTTTGTCACCGTCGAAGACAAGGACCACATCGTCCGCAAACGCCTGCACATAGACGTCTCTTTCTGTCAGGCTTTTTAGGAGGGGATCCAAAAGAAGGCTCCAGAAATCCGGGCCTCCAATGGAGCCCTGTACGCAGCCTTTACTCGTGCCTTTGGAGAATTCTTCTCCCGCATACCTAACCCTGACCCTTCTGTCCCTTAAGTAGCTGTCGATGACCCTCCTCAGGTTAATAGGACACTTTTCCTCAGCCAGCCGGACTCTTATAGCTGGCCACCAGGCGCTATCAAAGGCTCCCTCTATGTCCAAGGATATGAGCACGACTATCTTTTTACGGTCAAGTTTATCTCTGATGTGCTTTATTAGATCATAGAGGGAGTCCTCTGTGCTCTTCTGGGGCATGAATCCGTACTGGCGAGTACTCATCCTTGGTGTAATATAGAACCTGAGGCGAGCCATCAACAACTTCTCATAGATCTTGCCTAGAACCGGCAGGAGGCCTATGGGCCTATATGATTTTGGGGTGGTGTAGTCTCTTTTCCCCGGTTTTCTTAGCACCACCACCGTGGCCTCCTTCCAGGACTTCGGAAAATGTCCGAGTTCCAGGCATTGGTTCAGCAGGGCTAGGAAGGAATCAGGTTCCCCTCCAATGGCTTGGCTGCATATATCGGCTGTGAGACCGTCTATTCCTGGAGCCTTCCTTGGGTTAAAGGATTCACAGGCAATACGCAGTTCAGTTGGCGTGAAGGGTGGATCTTCGGAGTCTTCTTCCGCTTCCTCGTTTATCTTTTCGGCCTTTGCCCGAGTGTTTCCGTGATGGGTGTTGTCGGTGCTTTTAAGGTCCTCCGGGTAAAAAGTATCCGCAATCAATTTTACGGAGCCTTCTGCGTCAAGCACCTTACCGTTCTCCATCATCGGTAAGTCCACCCCTCTCTGCGTTGTCCTTCCAATAACCCTGTAGATCCCCTCCCATACCCCTTCCCTGTCCTGCTTGGTGCAGAACTCTTTCCAGCTCTCGGTCTGGGCTCGAGCTGCCTCTGCCTCATATTCCTTTTTCCGCTTTAGGTATTCCTCGACAACCATCGGTCTTCGGACTGGGGCAGCGCATCGCACTCTCCTTTTACTGGTGGCGACGCTCCTCTTCATCTCAGCGAGTTTTTCCGACCACCATGGCATGGCAATTTTCTCTTTGACTTTTTTAGTTGGCATTGCGACGCGGCATGCTTCCTGTATCATTTCTGTGTAATTGTTTGTGTAAATATCTAATGATTTGGTACTATTGATTCGTTCTATTGAAGTTTTGTTGAATTTTGAGTCTATTTTTAATTGGGCGAATTTCTCATGAAATTTTTGCCAATTTGCTTTTTTAGTATTGAAGATGCGTGTTGTTCTTTCTATTTGAACTCCTTTCGCTCTCTCCAGCCTTAAGTCAAAGAGTATGCCATTATGGTCGGAACTCGTGAGGCCTTCATCTACTCTCCAGCGTTCCACCAGTCCTAGAATATTGTCAGAGCATGCAGTCAGATCGACATAGCTGCTGATGCGCTGACCTCCCCTAATGGTGTCGAAGGTCGGAATTTCCCCTGCATTGAGGATATTCAGCCCGAGCCCGCCGAGAGTCCCACACACGTCCTCTCCTCTGCGGTCAACCACCATGCCCCCCCACCAGGTGCTCTTCGCATTGGCGTCCCCTCCAACGAGAAAAGGTTTCGAGCCATTAGCCATGCAAATACGTCTTAATTTATTGAGGTAAGGTTCCACTGGCTTGTCCGGCTCGAAATAAAAAGAGGTGAGTGTGATCTTCCAAGCACTCGTTTGGATTCCCACCACGGCAATATTTTCCGTGGTGAGTTCCGGGTATTGGATTACTTTTATGTTTTTGTCGAAGACTGCAATTGCGGCCTTGACAACTCCATCTCCGGTACCAGTGTCTTGGAAGACCCGCACTCCCCTCTGGCTTTTCATAATTTTTTCACCACCGATGTATGGCTCCTGCAGGAGCGCCACAGAGATACCCCGTGTCTCTGCCTCCAACAGCAGCTCGTTGGTTGCCAGCTTTTTCCGTTGGAGGTTGGCCTGTGCGAATTTAAGGGCGATTATTTGTCCTGGTGCGCCCTTAGCAATATGCAGTGGTTGACCGCGCTATTGCATCCCACTTTCGGCGGATAGGGCATTCGGCACTGAAAGCGTTGTGCTCCTTGTTAATTATGTTAGCCCTTTCACAATTGCTGCACACAGCCATGCCCCCCGCTATCCAGTCTGGGCATTCGGTCTTCAGATGAGGACCACCGCAATGGCTACACAGGTCCACCTTCTCCGTACAGTGCTTTCGCCCGTGCCCGTAGGCCAGGCAGCGAGTGCACTGCATTAGTGGGGTCTGGTCTTCAGCCCGGATCCTCTGCAGGTCCACGTGGACGTATCCCCTTTTTGTCACTCGCTGCCATAGCTCGGGAGAAGTGCTCAGCACTATGTGTACGGAGTGCGGGTTCCGTGTCTTTCTCCTATATCTAACTTCCAGTCTGTCTTCCCCATCGCGGAGGCCGCGAAAAACATCCCGATTCTGATTCCTCAGGGCCTTTTTTAAGTCTTCATCCGTATTTAACGCTAAGACGTCCCTGAGTATCAGCATCGGGTCCTTGTTTTTCACAGCCTCCACGGTGAGGTTGGTGCTATTCATCTCTAATTTCTCCTTTACCTTATCCCTCTCATCTTCCGTCTCGAAGCCCATAACTACCTTTCTATTTTTGGCCTTCCTCACCCTTTCTACCTTGACCCAGCCTTCCTTTGCTTCCACAGCCTTCCGCACCCTTTCCAGTACCTGCTCCCCAGTTTCCGTCTCGTCCTTTGATGTGACTACGACTGAATGCAGCGTATTTCGTTTTTCTGTTGTCGCGCCTACACTTCGAGCCGCAGCCACACTCGCGTAAGAGGGTGTCCCTGTGTGAGACCTTTGCTCCTCCAAAGCTGTTTTAAGATCCTCCATGCGCTTATTATTTTCTTCCAGCAATTTGGAGTGCTTTTCTATTTTGCTCATGAGGAGAACTGTTTCTCCTGTATCTTCCCTCTGAGTCGACGGTTCTTCTGCTTCTAAAGGACCACGTTTTTGTTTATGGGCTTCAAGCTCCGCTGCCGCGTCTTTAATGAGCTTGTACATTGAGTCGACCGCCAGAGTGATGCCCGCCTTTATCTCCGACTTCAGATTACGTGATTCCCCTAATTGGGTTTTCGCCCTCTGAAGCCAGGTCCGGCCTTCAGTCACTCTGTCGGCCGAGGCAATTTTCTTTTGCGACTCTCCCGCAACCTCCATGGAGCTTCGTCGCTTCGTTTCTTTACCAGTTTGAGGCAATGTGAACTTTAGCGCTACCCTTGGAAGAGCTGCTGGAATATGAGCCTGCTTTTTCGGCGAAACCAAAAAAGTAGTCGATGCAGTTGCCCTGGGTTCCTTGACTTTGCTGTTTTCCCACTCTCCAATGCTCCTACGAACATTTGGAGTGGGTGTCGTTTTTGGAGAAGGTCCTGCCTTCTCTTTGTCGACTGGGGAGTTGGTTTCTGGATTGGTCAGCTTGCGGGGCGTGTGTGCGAGAGGCATGATATCGTCACTGGGTAGATCGTCTTCTTGTTAAAATATGCTAAAAACTATCTAACTAAATTTGTTTGACTCTCCCTGTATATGAGGATAGTCAGAGTCAGTAAAGGTGCAATAATTAAAGTCGGAGTAAAATCTACACTATCCCTGTAAAAGAAGGATAATGAATGGTCAAGGTTGCAATTGCTATCCCTGTAAAAGGGGGATACCGTCTGACGTCAATATAATAACCGTTATCGGTAAAGTACGCAGTCGTGTTATGTACAGTATGCAGCGTTTCACGGGCTGTTTCAGTTCGCTGGCTAAGTGACAAGTACTACAAAGAAGAAAAAATTTTTTTTGTCTCTATGTAGAGCCGTACTCTACCCTCAGAAAGATAGCCGTCCCCGAGCCCTCCCGTATGACCCCAAACTCGGCGGGTCTGTTGCAAAGGGTTCCGGAGATATGGCCGTTTGAAATTTTGGGTTAACTGCCCAAGATGGCTACCAAAATTAGGTTAACGGCGTTTTCTCCGGAACCGTTCGACCGAAAACCGCCGTTCCTGGGTTCCCCTGACTTGGCTCGACGAGTGCTATCCCCTCGGACAGGTTTCAGGCTGAAAAATAATTTCAGCGGGAATTTCAGTGCAGTCACTCTAGACCAAGAGAGTAGAGCCTGCCAACGTCTCCCGAAAAAACCCGGATCCTCTACGACCGCCGGTTCAGGAGCTATCCGAGCCTGAAGTTTCGTTTGACAGTTCTAGAACTGTCAAAGTTAATCTCCGACCCGGTATAACTTTCCAACCCGCGGCCGCAAAACACCCGTGTTTGGGCTCGTCCTGCTCGGCTCGACCCACTCCGTCGCGCAAGCTAGCCTCCAGGAACCTGAAAATTTTCAGCGCCAAAACGCCTGAAAACCAACTGATGGGGTGGAGATTGATATCCCAAACCCGAGTTTGCAAACCGCTTCTCTCTACGATCACTAGGACCGGAGATATGTCCAGTTAAAACTTTCCAAGATGGCCGCCCAGCTGTCAAATACCAACTTTGTGTGGCTATTACTCGGCGACCATTCGTCGGAGAGAGATGCGGTTTCGATGTAAGTGGGTCCCCTGACCCGGTCTAAGTACCAAGTGCTGTTTCAGCGCTGAAAAAATCGAGGCCCTGAAAGCGCCTGAAAACTTGAAAATTGTGTTCTACAGAGTTCCTTCGTAATAACTGTGAAAACCCGGTCCTTCTATCCTTTTTGGTTCAGGAGCTATGAAGTTCCAAAGTTGTTAACCTTAATTAAAAAATGGCCGAAAACAAAGTTTTTTCGCGTAGATCTGTCTCTGTTCATCCCAGGAAGTCGAGGTTTTGGTTATGTGAGATGTTTTTGGTTAGTTCAGACCTATTATGGTGTCAAAAATATTAAAAGATGGATATTTCCTAATAAATTCGTAAAAATTCTTTAAAAATTCATATCTCCCGAAAAAATAGATCTAAAATTCTGATAAAAATTGTATAATTAAGGTAAATTAAGCCCCTAAACGTGCATAAAATGAAATTTTGAAAAACATAAAAATCAAATGGTTTTTTCATCAAAAAACCGGTTTTTTCAATAATATTTAATTATTTCGGAAACCAACAGCTATAAAAATAATAAATAAAATAATTCGGGCTAAGCACTCTAGCGCGCAGCCAGTTCTTTTAAAAAACAAGTAGGTTAACACTGTAGTTTCCGAGATAATCGATGTCAATTTTGTTGTTTTCTAACCTAAATATCACTAAAACTACTTATCATAAAAAGTTTCTGGTGGCACCAGGTGTCTTCTCTTCTGACGGGGAGAGAAGCTGCGAAGAAACGGAGTCTCTGCGACAGCTCCTTCTGCTACCTCGTGCACACGTGGTTTTCACTTTTTCAGATTTTTCTTCAAAATTAGCTTCTGGAAAAATCCAGAAAGCTCCTGGTCTGTAGATATCCCCTGCCCACGTAAAATGGCAAACTAAAAATGGGGGGTCACCGCTTTCGTTTTCCCCTCAATCGTCTTTTACTGTTTCAACACTTAGAAAATTATAACCTATTTAAGGTTTTTCGGTTTTACACAATTTTCATCGATATCCAAAGGCACAGATTTCACTTCCCGACTTGAGCCAACTTATTACGCGTCGGCTGACACTTATTCGACGAAAATCGGGCAAGTTTTGACCACTTTTTTAGATTTTTAAGTGCGGAGCGACTTTAAAAACGATCCGACCGCCACGAGGGTTGGGGGGATACTGGGTTAGGTTAGGTTAGGTTAGGTTAGGTTAGGTTAGGTTAGGTTAGGTTAGGTTAGGTTAGGTTAGGTTAGGTTAGGTTAGGTTAGGTTAGGTTAGGTTAGGTTAGGTTAGGTTAGGTTAGGTTAGGTTAGGTTAGGTTAGGTTAGGTTAGGTTAGGTTTTTTTTTTTTTTTTTTTTTTTTTTTTTTTTTTTTTTTTTTTTTTTGTGGCAGGAGTGGGAAATCCATCATGGACGCCCAGACTGTTCCTCAATGTGAACAGTCTGGGCAGTGCCGGACTCCTACCGACTAAAACCACACACCTGCCATGCGAAAGGCCCCTGCCATTCTGGTTTCGCAGGGATTTTATACGGGCTGTAGTTCATTTTTGTTTACCAAAATGAATAATATATAAATACTTTTGTAATAAATAAATAATGTAAAAATGTTCGATAATGTGTAAATTTTAATTGACTATATTTTATTTCGTTTGTTTACCGACTTTACGATTTTGGTAACAAACTCTACAAATTTAACTCTATATTTAGTTTTTGCAATAAACACGCTAAGATTACATACAGTCACCTTTTCGCCAATCTCAGTTTCGAGGTTATATCTTGGGGAGGCATATATAGGGCAATCCGCAAGGAGATGGAGGATTGTCTCTTGCTTGTCGGGGTCACAGGCGCACGCCGGGCTCTCCTTGCACTTGAAGCGAGTTAGGTACTCGGAGAACCCGCCGTGTCCTGTTAGGGCTTGGGTCAGTTCTTTGGTCATCTCCATCCTTCGCACTGTTCTGTACGCAGCGACAGCAGAAGGAAAGAACATCTTCGTTGTGGCCGCCGTTTCTCCATTACAATATCTCCGGTTCCACTCGTCCAGCGTTTCCATGCGGATCATACGCCTGACGAATGAAACCGGGCATTTGTCGTAGTCGGGTTGCCGCTTCGACCTCAAGGCAGCTTCCTTCGCGAGCGAGTCGGCTTTCTCATTACCCTCCAGCCCCGCATGAGCTTTAACCCAGAACAAGGAGACGCTCTTGTTCTGGGTACTGCTGCGGCGGATGGCGGCCCTTGCTTCTACTGCGAGGGCGTGGAGGGCTCCGGGGTTCACGACTGCTTGGAGAGCCGCCATGGAGTCGCTGTAAATAGCGAACGCCGTCTCGGTCCTTCGGAGGACTTCCTTTGTGGCTTCGCAGAGGGCAAGGAGCTCAGCCTGGTAGACGGTGCTATAAGACGGCAAAGCAAGCTTGAGGGCCTTGACTTCGGCCTGATCGGTCCACACGGACAGTGCGGCTCCGACCTTGCCCTCAATTTTGCTGCCGTCTGTGAAGATTCTCACCGCATAGTCGCGGTGGTTATTATATTGTTCCTCGTCTACCAAGCATCGCAGTGCAATGGCCCTCTGTTCAGCCGGATGTGGCATCTCTAGTGCCGAGACCACACGCTCGATCTCCCGGTCACCTAGAGCTGGATGTGGTACCCCCCTCTTGGCCTCGTAGAGCGAAGCTGCTTCCTGAATTCGAAGATCAAGAGGGAGTATCCCAGCCAGCACCAGCGCCGAGTTGAGAGAGACCGTGCGGTAGGCCCGGCACAGTTTCTGCGCGAAGCTCCTCTGGACGGCGTTCAGCTTCTTTTGCACCCCGACTTTTTTAGTGGCCGGCGACCACGCGCTCGCTGCGTACATGACGATGGGCTCCACTGCAGCCGTATAGATGCAGCGGATAACCTCTGGATGAAGACCCCAACTGACCCTAGCAGCCCGCGACAGCTGCTTGTAAATGCCGACGGCTCGGGAACAGACGTTTGCGACGTGGGTGTTAAATGTCAACTTGTGGTCGATGGTGAGACCGAGCAGCTTGACTTCGTCCGACATGGCAATGTCTACCCCACCCATTCTGAGACGTGGGGTGTCATGCTTCAGTTTACGCGTGACCAGCATTGCCTTCGTCTTATGTGGTGCAAACCGAAGCTTATTCGTGACACCCCACGCTCGCACATACTCTAGAGCGACATTGGCATCTCTCTGGACTTCAAGTGCTGTCTCCCCATCGAACACAAGGACAATATCGTCAGCAAACGCCTGGCAATACACTTCCATTGACTCCAGTTCCCTCAGAAGAGGATCCAGCAGAACGTTCCAAACTATGGGACCACCGATCGACCCCTGGACGCATCCTTTCTCGGTCCTGGATTCGCACTCCACTCCCGCATACCTGACTTTCACCACCCTCTCGGACAAGTAGCTGTCCATGACCCGTCTCAAGTTTACAGGACACTTTTCCTCAGCCAGACGGACACGTATGGCCGGCCACCACGCGCTGTCGAAAGCTCCCTCAATGTCCAGGGACACAACCGTGACAAGCCTTTTTGCATTAAGTTTGCCGCGAATGTGTCCCATCAGCGTGTAGAGGGAGTCTTCGGTGCTTCGCTGGGGCATGAAGCCGTACTGGCGAGTACTCATCCTGGGGAGTAAATGAAACTTGAGTCGGGCCACGACCATCTTTTCAAAAATCTTGCCGAGGACAGGCAATAGCCCAATCGGCCTGTACGATTTCGGGGTGGTGTAGTCGTCTTTAGCGGGCTTGCGGAGTACGACGACGGTTGCCTCTTTCCAGGACCGTGGAAAGTATCCATGCGCCAGGCACTTGTTCACCAAGCGCAGAACTAAATCCGGGTCGTGACGGATCGCGTGGCCCCATATGTCCGCCGTCAGACCGTCGGAACCGGGGGCTTTTTTGGGGTTGAACGAGGAGACTGCTCGCTCCAGCTCATCGAGTGTGAAGGGAGGGTCCCAGGGCTCAACTTGATTCCCCCCGTTCACCTCCTCAGCTAGTTGCCGCACCTTTCTGTGCTCCTCGTTATCCCCCTCCGAACGGTCTTCTGGGTAAAAAGTCTCCGCCAGATACCTCGCCGAGGCCTCTGGGTCTAGAGTCCTGCCATCCCTCACCATCGGCAAATCCTCCTCTCTTTTCTCCGTCCTGCGGACTACCCTATATATGCCTTCCCACAGGCCTTCTCTATCCTGTTTCTCGCAGAACCCCTTCCAGCTCTCGATTTTTGCTTGGACTACTGCACGCTCGTACTCTTCTTTCTGTTTCAGGTACTCCTCAACAACCTTTGGTCTACGGACTGGCGCTGCACAACGAATCCTCCGCTTTTTGGTGACCACTTGCCTCTTTAGACTGGCGAGTTCTTCAGACCACCACGGCACGGTCAACTTTTCTACGTTCTTCTTCTTGGGTATCACGGATGTACAGGCGTCTCGCACTGCCGTTGTAAGTCCCTCGACTACCAGGTCTATTTTGTCCCTGCTGTCGATGGCATCGAACAGGCTTACGGTATTATTAGCTTGCATAATTTGGCGCAGTTTCTTATGAAACTGCGCCCAATTTGCTTTTTTAGTGTTGTAGATCCTGGTAGTCCGGTTAACCGTGACACCCACAGGCCTAGCGAGATGAACGCTGAACTCAATGCCGTTGTGGTCCGATCCTGTCAGGTCATCGACGACTCGCCAGCCGTCGGTCACCGTCAGCATGTCTGCTGTGCAGGCTGTGACGTCGACGCAGCTCGTGTAACGCCTGTTGCCACGAACTACGTCGAAGGTTGGAGTTTCCCCTCTGTTTAGTACCTGTAATCCTAGCTGGTCGAGAGCTCCCAGCATCTCGTCGCCTCTGCTATTCGTCTCACTACTGCCCCACCAGATACTCCAGGCATTGGCGTCTCCACCCATGATGAGCCTATGCGGGCCGGTCTCGCTTTCCACCTTTCTGAGGCTGTCCAGGTATGGCCCTAAAGGCTGGTCTGGCTCGAAGTAGAACGAGACCAGAGTTAGTCTCCAGGCACCGGTTTGGATCCCCACCACGACGATGTTATTCGTGGTGAGTTCTGGGTACTGTCTCACGGTTAGCTTTGGGTCAAAGACGGCTATAGCGGCCTTGACAGTCCCTTCTCCTTGACCGGTACTCTGGAAGATTCGGACTCCCCTGGTCACGCTCATCCTCTTCGCGCTGCCCACGTAAGGCTCCTGGATCAGCGCTACAGTGACTTTGCGCTGCTCGGCCTCAAGCATAAGCTCATGGGTAGCCAGCTTCTTCCTCTGAAGGTTCACCTGGAGTATTTTGTGCAGCATTGTGTTGGCTGGGACCACTTTAGCAGTAGGCGACGGATGCACGTGCCAGCCTGTCCCACCTGACTCGAACAGGACACTCGGGGTTAAATGCATTATGATCGATCTTCCCCATCTTCGCCAAGACACAGTTATGGCACTTCGGTGTTTCCGCCTTTAGCCACTGGTCACATTGTGCTCGGAGATGTGGGCCCCCACAGTGGCTGCATAAGTCGGCGGCTTCTTTACAGAGCCGCCGACTATGCCCGTATCCCAAGCACCTTGTGCACTGAACCAGTGGCGACTGGTCATCAACGAAGACGGTCTGGAGATCGATGCGCGCTCTTCCCTTTTCGAGCATCCTGTTCCAGATAGCAGGGGACGTGCTGACAACGACATTGCTGGTTTGGGGGTTCCGCGCGCTCCTCTTAAATTTTATGGTCATTCGATCCTCCTCATTGTCGAGGCCGCGAAAGACATCCCGGTTTTGGTTCCGCAGCGCCTCCAGCAATTCCTCGTCGGAGTGTATGCGGAGAACGCCACGGAATATCAACAATGGGTCCTTGTTTTTCACGTCCTCGACAACCAGGTGGTCTCCTGACATCCGGATCCTCTCCTTCACTTTATTTCGGTCCTCTACCGACCTACAGCCCATGACAATTTTGCTATCCTTCGCCTTTCGTATCGTCTCTACTTCTACTCCTCCATCTTTGGCCTTCACTGCCTCTCTAATTTTCTGCAAAACCTCCTCCCCAGTAACCCCTCCGTCTGTAGACGTCACCACTACGGAATGAAGCGCGGTCCTTCCTGGGGTCTGCCTTTTCGGTGGACCCGCCGCTACACTCGCGTAAGTGGCCGTCTTTTCTAATAATTCCCCTTGCCTCTCCATCGCCCGTTGTAACCTATCCATCTTCTCGCTGCTCTCCTTCACCAACGCGCTATGCTCCGCTAGTGAAGCGAGCAGCGAGTTTACCTCCGGCAGGCTCTTTGGTGCTTCTGGCGGGGGTGATGCCTTAAAGGCCTCCTCCCTCGATAGCTCAGCCCCCTTCACTTTTAAAGCAGCCGCCGCTTCCTCCTTCACCAGCTGGTACAGCCGTTCCACCGATTGAGTGATCCCGGCTTTGAGGTCTGCCCTCAAATTGCGCGAGTCTCCAAGGTGTGACTTCGCGCGCAGAAGGCAGTTCCGAGCCTCGGTCACTCGATCGGAGGGTTTGTTTGGCTGCAGCTGGCTTGTCCCTGGTGATGCTCCCAGCGTCTCAGTAGAAGTTCGACGCGCCACAGCCTTGCTGTCCGCCTGAGACGTGGCGCGCTTTGTGGACTTCTGGGAGGCCGTCACGGTCGGGGCTGCCTTCTTGGGTGAGAGCGAAGCGGCTGAAGAAAGGGGCTGAGATTCCGCCATCTTCCCATTTTCCCACTCACCAATGCTTCGCCTCACACTTGAGGCCTGAGTTGAAGCACTGGGAGGGGAGAATTCCCTCTCGAAGGTGACGGATAGTGCTTGGTTTGATGGAGAGACTTGGGGACCCACGGCTGTCTTTTTTGCAGGGGTCCTGGAGAGGAACATGGTAGGAGAGTGAGAATAAAATAAAATTAATTTAAAAACGATAAAAAATGATAATTGTGAATAAAATTAAAAATGTTAAAGCTAAACCTATAATGTACTGATCCCTGTAAAGGGGGGATCAGTAAGTCCTTATTAAAAAATGTCAAATATTATTCCTCAAAAGAGGTGTCAATAATTTAAAAACTAAATTAAAATTAACATAAGGTCCTCAATAGAGGCTTCTGTCCAGGATCTAACTATATATAACAGGTGGTCTCGTCACCCCCTGTTATATAAGCGAGTAAAAATTTTTCCCCAAATTCTTCGAATTTTCTATAAGGGTGGGTGGGCGGGCGTAAAAATTTGCAAGTTTTTACGTTTTTCACTGTCGGGTGTAAAATTTCCCTATGAAGGGTTCGTTTTTTGCGGTGCACACGCACAGCGGGCACGGAGTCCTATACTATGACGTAAACCCGGTCCGGATCGGACGTCGGGAACGGGAGTTATGGCCGAAAAATGGATGAAAAATTGATTTTTTATGAAAATTTCGAAAACAAATTTTGAAAATGAACCTAATTTGACTTTTCTGTTACAGGTATCCCGTAGAACGAGCGAATGCGCGTCCGTTGGCGTTTCTAGAACAGAGTTAGGTCAAATAGGAAGACTGTTATAAAATTTTTAAGTTTTGAATAAATTGAAAATTGGTTTTTCCTAAGTAAAAAGTTTTCTTTTGGAAAATTGTCAAATATTTTGTGGTAATCGTATAGGGCTCACTGAGCCGCGTTCAAAAATGTACGACAGTTGTATGTTTGCTGTATGTAAAAGGTCTGAAATAATTGGGTTAGGTTAGGTTAGGTTAGGTTAGGTTAGGTTAGGTTAGGTTAGGTTAGGTTAGGTTAGGTTAGGTTAGGTTAGGTTAGGTTAGGTTAGGTTAGGTTAGGTTAGGTTAGGTTAGGTTAGGTTAGGTTAGGTTAGGTTAGGTTAGGTTAGGTTAGGTTAGGTTAGGTTAGGTTAGGTTAGGTTAGGTTTTTTTTTTTTTTTTTTTTTTTTTTTTTTTTTTTTTTTTTTTTTTTTTTTTTTTAATCTCTACCCCTGACATAATCAGAGTCTACTATCTAAGCTAGTTCTCTTTCATACCAGTTCTCGCTTTCTTTCCTCTCGCACTTTTATTCCGCATACTTTTTCTTTCTTTCTCGCTTCCTCTTTTATTCTCATTAATGGGTGGGACTCCCATATAACTAACTTTTCTATTCTAGCCTGACAAAATTTTACATTTATTTTATTTTTCTTAAGGGTAAATAATAGTCTCCATGTCTTTATTTTCACTATTACAAAGATACAGTTCTTACTAGGGTACATTTTATTACTTAACTACTTTTACTTACAGTTCTATACTTTATTTTACATTTCTTAAACTATACATTTATTTGTATACATTTGTTTTACATTCCGTGTGTACATGCTTTAGTGGTTTCTAGGGGTAAGTAATACATTTTTATTGTTGCTTCTCATAAGTGCTAGGTTCTTAAATTCTAGTTACATTTTTCAACTTATTTTGTTACTTTCTTATATCTATTTATTATCTATTCTTAATTTCTAATTGGTTTTACTGCTTACAATACTTATTATTTACTTTATCATCTAATTTTATATGCACAACTAATATATACTACTATATTGTGGTTGCATACTTTACCGATCGGTTTTATTTCGTTCGATTACTTTTTTGGCGATTTTTATACAGTACTCCAAAAATACTTTCCTTTTCTTTCCAGCCATTATTGTCCCTATACTATCCTCACTCAGATCTGTTTCAATTTCCTGTTCTATTTCATTCCTTTCATAAGCGTATGCAGGACAGCGAATAAGCAGGTGTGGTATTGACTCTGCGATATTTGGGTCACAGATGCACGATGGACTCTCCTTACACCTGAAGCGGTACAAGTATTCAGAGAATCCACCGTGCCCTGTCATGACCTGAGTCAAAATCCCGTCCATTTGTAGCTTCTGAATAATCCTGTACGCCGTCACGGCAGACGGGAAGAACATCTTTGTGACGGATGCCGTGGTGCCGGTTCTGTATCTGTTGTTCCATTCGTCAAGCGCTGCCGTTCGAATGCAGCGCTTGACGAATGAGACAGGACAAAGATCATATTCTGGCTTCTTTTTGCTCAAAATGGCAGCCTCTTTTGCCAGCTGATCCACCCTCTCGTTGCCCTCGATCCCTGCGTGAGCCTTGATCCAGAACAAGTCAACCACCTTGTTCTGGAGAGAAACGGCTGTCAAGTTCTCTCTAGCTTCCACTGCCAGGGGGTGAAGGCAACTGTGGTTTTTCACTGTCATGAGGGCTGCCATTGAGTCACTGTAAACGCCAAATGTGGACGCCGCACTCTTCCGGATTTCTCCAGTTGCCTTGCATATCGCCAAGAGCTCCGCCTGGTAGACGGTGCAATAGTTTGGTAGCGCCAGCTTGAGGGTACGTGTTTCGGCCTCGCTGTTCCACAAGGACAACGCAGCACCGACACGCCCCCCAATTTTGCTCCCGTCGGTAAAAATTCTTACCTCCGGTTTGGCGCTGGCGTCGACCTGCTCCCGGTCTACCAGACTTTTGAACTCCAGGTCGATACGCTTGGCGGGGTGCGGGGACCTCAAAGCGGACACTGGTCGCTCCATCTCCCTGTCTCCCAATATTGGCGGTAACACTCCTCTCTTGGCCTCATAGAGTGAGGCCATCTCACGAACTCGGAGATCCAGAGGAAGTATCCCCGCCAACAGGAGCACCGAGTTGAGGGAGACGGTGCGATATGCCTTACACATCTTTTGTGCTATCCCGCGCTGCACAACGCCCAGCTGTTTTATTATTCCCAGCTTACCCGCTGCTGGAGCCCATACACTGGCGGCGTACAGGATAATTGGCTCTATCGTAGCTATATAAATAATTTTGATAATTTCGGGGTTAAGTCCCCAGCTAATTTTCGCTGCCCTGCACAACTGCTTATGAACATTTATAGCCTTCTTACAGACGCTCCTGACGTGCGTGTTGAAAGTCAACTTGTCGTCGACGGTGACACCCAGGATCTTAATTTCCCTGGACATGGTTACTTCGACTCCGCCCATGCTCAGTCGTGGGGTGTCGTATTTCAGTTTCCTTGTAATCGTCATCGCGTTGGTTTTTTGCGGTGCAAACTTTAACTTGTTTTCGACACCCCACGCCTGAATATGTTCAAGGGCGGCGTTTGCTTTACGTTCTATTTCCATGGCTTTGTCACCGTCGAAGACAAGGACCACATCGTCCGCAAACGCCTGCACATAGACGTCTCTTTCTGTCAGGCTTTTTAGGAGGGGATCCAAAAGAAGGCTCCAGAAATCCGGGCCTCCAATG
This sequence comes from Mythimna vitellina, assembly GCA_949316375.1. Lineage (NCBI taxonomy): Eukaryota > Metazoa > Arthropoda > Insecta > Lepidoptera > Noctuidae > Mythimna > Mythimna vitellina. The sequence goes on from OX438714.1 coordinate 12,183,721, forward strand.
GAGCCCTGTACGCAGCCTTTACTCGTGCCTTTGGAGAATTCTTCTCCCGCATACCTAACCCTGACCCTTCTGTCCCTTAAGTAGCTGTCGATGACCCTCCTCAGGTTAATAGGACACTTTTCCTCAGCCAGCCGGACTCTTATAGCTGGCCACCAGGCGCTATCAAAGGCTCCCTCTATGTCCAAGGATATGAGCACGACTATCTTTTTACGGTCAAGTTTATCTCTGATGTGCTTTATTAGATCATAGAGGGAGTCCTCTGTGCTCTTCTGGGGCATGAATCCGTACTGGCGAGTACTCATCCTTGGTGTAATATAGAACCTGAGGCGAGCCATCAACAACTTCTCATAGATCTTGCCTAGAACCGGCAGGAGGCCTATGGGCCTATATGATTTTGGGGTGGTGTAGTCTCTTTTCCCCGGTTTTCTTAGCACCACCACCGTGGCCTCCTTCCAGGACTTCGGAAAATGTCCGAGTTCCAGGCATTGGTTCAGCAGGGCTAGGAAGGAATCAGGTTCCCCTCCAATGGCTTGGCTGCATATATCGGCTGTGAGACCGTCTATTCCTGGAGCCTTCCTTGGGTTAAAGGATTCACAGGCAATACGCAGTTCAGTTGGCGTGAAGGGTGGATCTTCGGAGTCTTCTTCCGCTTCCTCGTTTATCTTTTCGGCCTTTGCCCGAGTGTTTCCGTGATGGGTGTTGTCGGTGCTTTTAAGGTCCTCCGGGTAAAAAGTATCCGCAATCAATTTTACGGAGCCTTCTGCGTCAAGCACCTTACCGTTCTCCATCATCGGTAAGTCCACCCCTCTCTGCGTTGTCCTTCCAATAACCCTGTAGATCCCCTCCCATACCCCTTCCCTGTCCTGCTTGGTGCAGAACTCTTTCCAGCTCTCGGTCTGGGCTCGAGCTGCCTCTGCCTCATATTCCTTTTTCCGCTTTAGGTATTCCTCGACAACCATCGGTCTTCGGACTGGGGCAGCGCATCGCACTCTCCTTTTACTGGTGGCGACGCTCCTCTTCATCTCAGCGAGTTTTTCCGACCACCATGGCATGGCAATTTTCTCTTTGACTTTTTTAGTTGGCATTGCGACGCGGCATGCTTCCTGTATCATTTCTGTGTAATTGTTTGTGTAAATATCTAATGATTTGGTACTATTGATTCGTTCTATTGAAGTTTTGTTGAATTTTGAGTCTATTTTTAATTGGGCGAATTTCTCATGAAATTTTTGCCAATTTGCTTTTTTAGTATTGAAGATGCGTGTTGTTCTTTCTATTTGAACTCCTTTCGCTCTCTCCAGCCTTAAGTCAAAGAGTATGCCATTATGGTCGGAACTCGTGAGGCCTTCATCTACTCTCCAGCGTTCCACCAGTCCTAGAATATTGTCAGAGCATGCAGTCAGATCGACATAGCTGCTGATGCGCTGACCTCCCCTAATGGTGTCGAAGGTCGGAATTTCCCCTGCATTGAGGATATTCAGCCCGAGCCCGCCGAGAGTCCCACACACGTCCTCTCCTCTGCGGTCAACCACCATGCCCCCCCACCAGGTGCTCTTCGCATTGGCGTCCCCTCCAACGAGAAAAGGTTTCGAGCCATTAGCCATGCAAATACGTCTTAATTTATTGAGGTAAGGTTCCACTGGCTTGTCCGGCTCGAAATAAAAAGAGGTGAGTGTGATCTTCCAAGCACTCGTTTGGATTCCCACCACGGCAATATTTTCCGTGGTGAGTTCCGGGTATTGGATTACTTTTATGTTTTTGTCGAAGACTGCAATTGCGGCCTTGACAACTCCATCTCCGGTACCAGTGTCTTGGAAGACCCGCACTCCCCTCTGGCTTTTCATAATTTTTTCACCACCGATGTATGGCTCCTGCAGGAGCGCCACAGAGATACCCCGTGTCTCTGCCTCCAACAGCAGCTCGTTGGTTGCCAGCTTTTTCCGTTGGAGGTTGGCCTGTGCGAATTTAAGGGCGATTATTTGTCCTGGTGCGCCCTTAGCAATATGCAGTGGTTGACCGCGCTATTGCATCCCACTTTCGGCGGATAGGGCATTCGGCACTGAAAGCGTTGTGCTCCTTGTTAATTATGTTAGCCCTTTCACAATTGCTGCACACAGCCATGCCCCCCGCTATCCAGTCTGGGCATTCGGTCTTCAGATGAGGACCACCGCAATGGCTACACAGGTCCACCTTCTCCGTACAGTGCTTTCGCCCGTGCCCGTAGGCCAGGCAGCGAGTGCACTGCATTAGTGGGGTCTGGTCTTCAGCCCGGATCCTCTGCAGGTCCACGTGGACGTATCCCCTTTTTGTCACTCGCTGCCATAGCTCGGGAGAAGTGCTCAGCACTATGTGTACGGAGTGCGGGTTCCGTGTCTTTCTCCTATATCTAACTTCCAGTCTGTCTTCCCCATCGCGGAGGCCGCGAAAAACATCCCGATTCTGATTCCTCAGGGCCTTTTTTAAGTCTTCATCCGTATTTAACGCTAAGACGTCCCTGAGTATCAGCATCGGGTCCTTGTTTTTCACAGCCTCCACGGTGAGGTTGGTGCTATTCATCTCTAATTTCTCCTTTACCTTATCCCTCTCATCTTCCGTCTCGAAGCCCATAACTACCTTTCTATTTTTGGCCTTCCTCACCCTTTCTACCTTGACCCAGCCTTCCTTTGCTTCCACAGCCTTCCGCACCCTTTCCAGTACCTGCTCCCCAGTTTCCGTCTCGTCCTTTGATGTGACTACGACTGAATGCAGCGTATTTCGTTTTTCTGTTGTCGCGCCTACACTTCGAGCCGCAGCCACACTCGCGTAAGAGGGTGTCCCTGTGTGAGACCTTTGCTCCTCCAAAGCTGTTTTAAGATCCTCCATGCGCTTATTATTTTCTTCCAGCAATTTGGAGTGCTTTTCTATTTTGCTCATGAGGAGAACTGTTTCTCCTGTATCTTCCCTCTGAGTCGACGGTTCTTCTGCTTCTAAAGGACCACGTTTTTGTTTATGGGCTTCAAGCTCCGCTGCCGCGTCTTTAATGAGCTTGTACATTGAGTCGACCGCCAGAGTGATGCCCGCCTTTATCTCCGACTTCAGATTACGTGATTCCCCTAATTGGGTTTTCGCCCTCTGAAGCCAGGTCCGGCCTTCAGTCACTCTGTCGGCCGAGGCAATTTTCTTTTGCGACTCTCCCGCAACCTCCATGGAGCTTCGTCGCTTCGTTTCTTTACCAGTTTGAGGCAATGTGAACTTTAGCGCTACCCTTGGAAGAGCTGCTGGAATATGAGCCTGCTTTTTCGGCGAAACCAAAAAAGTAGTCGATGCAGTTGCCCTGGGTTCCTTGACTTTGCTGTTTTCCCACTCTCCAATGCTCCTACGAACATTTGGAGTGGGTGTCGTTTTTGGAGAAGGTCCTGCCTTCTCTTTGTCGACTGGGGAGTTGGTTTCTGGATTGGTCAGCTTGCGGGGCGTGTGTGCGAGAGGCATGATATCGTCACTGGGTAGATCGTCTTCTTGTTAAAATATGCTAAAAACTATCTAACTAAATTTGTTTGACTCTCCCTGTATATGAGGATAGTCAGAGTCAGTAAAGGTGCAATAATTAAAGTCGGAGTAAAATCTACACTATCCCTGTAAAAGAAGGATAATGAATGGTCAAGGTTGCAATTGCTATCCCTGTAAAAGGGGGATACCGTCTGACGTCAATATAATAACCGTTATCGGTAAAGTACGCAGTCGTGTTATGTACAGTATGCAGCGTTTCACGGGCTGTTTCAGTTCGCTGGCTAAGTGACAAGTACTACAAAGAAGAAAAAATTTTTTTTGTCTCTATGTAGAGCCGTACTCTACCCTCAGAAAGATAGCCGTCCCCGAGCCCTCCCGTATGACCCCAAACTCGGCGGGTCTGTTGCAAAGGGTTCCGGAGATATGGCCGTTTGAAATTTTGGGTTAACTGCCCAAGATGGCTACCAAAATTAGGTTAACGGCGTTTTCTCCGGAACCGTTCGACCGAAAACCGCCGTTCCTGGGTTCCCCTGACTTGGCTCGACGAGTGCTATCCCCTCGGACAGGTTTCAGGCTGAAAAATAATTTCAGCGGGAATTTCAGTGCAGTCACTCTAGACCAAGAGAGTAGAGCCTGCCAACGTCTCCCGAAAAAACCCGGATCCTCTACGACCGCCGGTTCAGGAGCTATCCGAGCCTGAAGTTTCGTTTGACAGTTCTAGAACTGTCAAAGTTAATCTCCGACCCGGTATAACTTTCCAACCCGCGGCCGCAAAACACCCGTGTTTGGGCTCGTCCTGCTCGGCTCGACCCACTCCGTCGCGCAAGCTAGCCTCCAGGAACCTGAAAATTTTCAGCGCCAAAACGCCTGAAAACCAACTGATGGGGTGGAGATTGATATCCCAAACCCGAGTTTGCAAACCGCTTCTCTCTACGATCACTAGGACCGGAGATATGTCCAGTTAAAACTTTCCAAGATGGCCGCCCAGCTGTCAAATACCAACTTTGTGTGGCTATTACTCGGCGACCATTCGTCGGAGAGAGATGCGGTTTCGATGTAAGTGGGTCCCCTGACCCGGTCTAAGTACCAAGTGCTGTTTCAGCGCTGAAAAAATCGAGGCCCTGAAAGCGCCTGAAAACTTGAAAATTGTGTTCTACAGAGTTCCTTCGTAATAACTGTGAAAACCCGGTCCTTCTATCCTTTTTGGTTCAGGAGCTATGAAGTTCCAAAGTTGTTAACCTTAATTAAAAAATGGCCGAAAACAAAGTTTTTTCGCGTAGATCTGTCTCTGTTCATCCCAGGAAGTCGAGGTTTTGGTTATGTGAGATGTTTTTGGTTAGTTCAGACCTATTATGGTGTCAAAAATATTAAAAGATGGATATTTCCTAATAAATTCGTAAAAATTCTTTAAAAATTCATATCTCCCGAAAAAATAGATCTAAAATTCTGATAAAAATTGTATAATTAAGGTAAATTAAGCCCCTAAACGTGCATAAAATGAAATTTTGAAAAACATAAAAATCAAATGGTTTTTTCATCAAAAAACCGGTTTTTTCAATAATATTTAATTATTTCGGAAACCAACAGCTATAAAAATAATAAATAAAATAATTCGGGCTAAGCACTCTAGCGCGCAGCCAGTTCTTTTAAAAAACAAGTAGGTTAACACTGTAGTTTCCGAGATAATCGATGTCAATTTTGTTGTTTTCTAACCTAAATATCACTAAAACTACTTATCATAAAAAGTTTCTGGTGGCACCAGGTGTCTTCTCTTCTGACGGGGAGAGAAGCTGCGAAGAAACGGAGTCTCTGCGACAGCTCCTTCTGCTACCTCGTGCACACGTGGTTTTCACTTTTTCAGATTTTTCTTCAAAATTAGCTTCTGGAAAAATCCAGAAAGCTCCTGGTCTGTAGATATCCCCTGCCCACGTAAAATGGCAAACTAAAAATGGGGGGTCACCGCTTTCGTTTTCCCCTCAATCGTCTTTTACTGTTTCAACACTTAGAAAATTATAACCTATTTAAGGTTTTTCGGTTTTACACAATTTTCATCGATATCCAAAGGCACAGATTTCACTTCCCGACTTGAGCCAACTTATTACGCGTCGGCTGACACTTATTCGACGAAAATCGGGCAAGTTTTGACCACTTTTTTAGATTTTTAAGTGCGGAGCGACTTTAAAAACGATCCGACCGCCACGAGGGTTGGGGGGATACTGGGTTAGGTTAGGTTAGGTTAGGTTAGGTTAGGTTAGGTTAGGTTAGGTTAGGTTAGGTTAGGTTAGGTTAGGTTAGGTTAGGTTAGGTTAGGTTAGGTTAGGTTAGGTTAGGTTAGGTTAGGTTAGGTTAGGTTAGGTTAGGTTAGGTTAGGTTAGGTTAGGTTAGGTTAGGTTAGGTTAGGTTAGGTTAGGTTAGGTTAGGTTTTTTTTTTTTTTTTTTTTTTTTTTTTTTTTTTTTTTTTTTTTTTTCTCTACCTCTGACGTTATCAGAGTCTATTTTAAACTACTTCACTTCCATTCCAGTTCTCGCTGTCTTTCCTCTCGCACTTTTATTCCGCATACTATGTCTTTCTTTCATCCGTCGCCTTTCAGTCTTTAATGGGTGGGACTCCCATTTGCTATACTAGTCTTATCTATCTAGATATATATGTCTACTTCTCCATATTTCATCTGGTATTTCTTTACTTTTCGTGTTCTACAGGGGAAAATGATCTTGTACACCATTTGTTCATTTTATTGATTATTATGTTTCTTTCTTATTTATAGTTTTTACAGTTAATGTTTTATTCTTTATTATATAAATTTATCTAGTCTTAATCTTACATTTTCTTAAAACCTTTATTTTTATATTTCTTATACATGTTCTTTGGGGGAAATGACACTGGTACACCATTTGTTCGTTTTATTGAATACAAAGGTTCTTATTTACTTATTCTTCTATTCTTCTATTGTTTATTCTATGTTACATTACTATATCTTATCTTATTATTATATTTTTATCTTAATACAGTATAGCTATGTAAAATTTTCACCTAATTTTATTCTACTCTTACAATTCTCATATACTATTTTCTACGTCGTTTACATAATAAATTTTTATACTTATTTTATATGTACCGTCTTATATATATTCAAATATACAGCAGTCACATATTTTATTGATCGCTTCTATTTCTCTTGATTGATTTTTCAGCTAATTTAGTACAGTAGTTCAAGAATTTGGTCCTACCTTTCCCCAGCATTATCTCACCCACACTATCCATGGTTAAATCTACTTCTAGTTCCACCTGTATTTCATTTCTTTCGTAAGCATATGCAGGGCAGTGAAGCAGTATATGTGGAACCGACTCCTCCACGTTCGGGTCGCAGATACACGACGGACTCTCCTTACACTTGAACCGATTCAAGTATTCAGAGAATCCGCCGTGGCCCGTCATGACCTGAGTCAAAATTCCATTCATGTTCAGCTTTCCAATAATCCTGTACGCCGCTATTGCATCCGGGACGAACATTTTGGTAACTGAAGCAGTAGTTCCGGTTTTGTATCTTCTGTTCCATTCCTCAAGGGTCGCCATACGAATGCGACGCTTGACGAATGAAACAGGACACAGATCGTAGTCCGGCTTCTTTTTACTCGTGATGGCAGCCTCTTTAGCAAGCTGATCCACTCTTTCATTGCCCTCAATCCCTGCGTGAGCTTTGATCCAGAACAAGTTTACTATCTTTTTCTGGAGAGAAACAGCTGTCAGGTTTTCTCGTGCTTCTACTGCCAGGGGATGAAGGCAATTGTGGTTTTTCACTGTTATGAGGGCTGCCATAGAATCACTGTAGACTCCAAAGGTGGTTGCCGTGCTTTTCCGAATTTCCGCAGTTGCCCTACATATTGCCAAGAGCTCCGCCTGGTAGACCGTGCAGTATTCTGGCAACGCCAACTTCAGGGCTCGTATTTCGGCCTCGCTGTTCCATAAAGACAGCGCAGCGCCGACACGACCCCCGATCTTGCTACCGTCGGTAAAAATTCTTACCTCTGGTTTGGCGCTGGCATCGACTTGTTCCCGGTCTACCAGACTTCCGAACTCCAGGTCAATACGCGAGGCGGGATGCGGGGATTTTAGTGCGGATACTGCCCGCTCCATCTCCCTGTCCCCCAATATTGGCATTGACATCCCCCTCTTGGCCTCATATAGTGAGGCCACCTCACGAACTCGGAGGTCCAGAGGGAGTATCCCTGCCAACAGGAGTACCGAATTGAGGGAGACGGTTCGGTAGGCCTTGCACATTTTTTGGGCAATGCCTCGTTGCACGGCACCCAACTGCTTTATGACTCCCAGTTTATTGGCAGCTGGGGCCCATGCTCCAGCGGCATACAGGATGATTGGCTCTATTGTTGCAGTATATATAATTTTTATTATTTGTGGGTTTAGGCCCCAACTGATCTTCGCGGCCCTGCATAGTTGCTTATGAATACCGATAGCTTTCTTACAAACGTTCTTAACGTGTGTGTTGAACGTTAACTTGTCATCGATGGTGACACCCAGGATCTTTATTTTATTTGCCATAGCTACCGCGACCCCGCCCATGCTCAGTCGTGGGGTGTCGTACTTCAATTTTCGAGTTACTGTCATAGCATTGGTTTTTTGTGGTGCAAATTTCAGTTTGTTATCGACACCCCACGCCTGGACATGTTCGAGGGCGGCGTTTGCTTTTTGCTCTATTTCCATTGATGTGTCACCATCGAAGACAAGAACCACGTCATCGGCGAACGCTTGCGTGTAGACATTATCGTCTGTCAGAGATTTTAGGAGGGGATCCAAGAGTAAGTTCCACAGGTTGGGGCCTCCAATGGAGCCTTGCACACAGCCTTTATTTGTGCCTTTGGTGTATTCCTCACCCGCGTATCTGACCCTGACCCTTCTGTCCCTCAGATAGCTGTCGATGACCCTCCTCAAGTTGACCGGACATCTTTCCTCTGCCAATCGGGTCCTTATTGCTGGCCACCAAGCGCTATCGAAGGCTCCCTCTATGTCCAGAGATATTACAACAACGATTTTCTTCATATTCAATTTACTTCTTATATGTTGCATTAGGTCATAGAGAGAGTCCTCGGTGCTCCTTTGGGGCATGAACCCGTATTGGCGAGTACTCATCCTTGGTAAAATATAGTACTTGAGGCGGGCCATCAACATCTTCTCTAGGATTTTGCCCAACACCGGTAAAAGACCGATAGGCCTGTATGCCTTTGGAGTGGTATAATCGGTTTTACCCGGTTTCTTTAATACCACCACTGTGGCCTCCTTCCAGGGCTTAGGGAAGTAATTCAATTTCAAACATTGGTTTAGAAGAGCCAGGAGGTTAGGTTAGGTTAGGTTAGGTTAGGTTAGGTTTTTTTTTTTTTTTTTTTTTTTTTTTTTTTTTTTTTTTTTTTTTATACTTCTACCTCCGACATGTATCGGAGCCTATGCTAGCTAGTTAAGTTTTCACACATTCCAGTTCTCGCTTTTATGCCTCTCGCACTTTCATTCCTCATACTTTATCTTTCTTTCATTCATCTTCTTTTGTTCTTTTTATGGGTGGGATTCCCAACTACTGCCTTTTCCTCTAATCTTTCTAAATTATTTTTCATTTTTCTTTATTTTCACTTATTCATATATACTTTTATTATTGGGTATAATTAATGTGGTACACAGTTTTTTAATAGTCACATATTACACTTTTTGTTTCCTTAAATTCTACAGTTCTTTTTACAATTTTTATTTTAATTTTTACATATTATATATATTTCTAATTTTACTTTCTTGTTTGTTATATACATTAATACATATATATATATTTCCATACAATGGGGTAAGTGGGAAGGAGATGGGAAGACAGTTTTATTTCTCCATTTGCTTAATCTAGGCTTAAATTCTAACAGTTGTATAGCAACCATTATTAAATTTTTACAAAAACGGAGGAGCTTAATATAATCATAATTATTCTAAGCTTATTCTAATTAAATACTTATAATTATTGATTCCTATCTTACTTCAACTCTTAAACAACTTATATGGCTATGCTAAACTTAATATACTATATTATATTATGATAGCATATTTACTTATGCGGTTTTGTTTCTTACGATTACTATTTGAGCGATATATTTGCTGTAATCTAGGAAAATCTTTCTATTTTTACTTTTTATAACCTCTTTTAAATTGTCGCGTGTTATTCTCGTGTTTAACGCTTGCTCGACGTTGAAGCGGTGCTTGTCGAATTGAGGACAGTCGAATAGTATGTGCGGGACCGTTTCACTTACACCTGGGTCGCAGATACACGACGGACTCTCCTTGAGCTTGAAACGGTTCAAGTACTCGGAGAATCCACCGTGTCCCGTCATTATCTGCGTGTTAAGGCTACTTGCTCCTATCTTTCGGATTATCCCATAGGCTGTCCGGACATCTGGGAAAAATAATTTCGTGACAGATGCCGTATCACCAGTTCCGTATCGAAGGTTCCACTCGTCAATCGTCGCCATACGTATGCTCCACTTGACGTATGAGACCGGACACTGGTCGTAATCTGGTTTTCTTTTGGGATTTTCAGCGGCTTCCTTTGCTAACTGGTCGGCTCTCTCATTTCCCTGAAGCCCCACATGAGCTTTGATCCAGAACAAGGTTATAACCTTGTTCTGGCGGGACGCGGATTTAATGTTATCCCTAGCTTCTACAGCAAGAGGGTGGCGTGAACCGGGATTTGCTAATGTTTGTAGAGCCGCCATTGAATCGCTGAAAATTCCAAAAGAAGACGCCTTAATCTTGGTTACTTCCTTTGTCGCCCTTGCAATTGCCAGGAGTTCAGCCTGGTAAACCGTACAGTAATTTGACAGACCAAGTTTGAGGGCTTTGGTCTCAGCCTCACCATTCCATATGGACAGTGAGGCCCCGACCCCTCCTCCGATCTTGCTTCCGTCCGTAAAAATGCGGACGTCAAAACTGCATCTGTCCAGCTGTTCTTGGTTTACCAGGCTGTCGAACTTCAGGATGTCGCGTGCCGCAGGATGAGGGTCGTCTGTTGCAGCGGCCATTCGCTCGACCTCCCTGTCCCCCAGTGATGTCAGGGGCACTCCCCTCTTGGCTTCATATAAACATGCCGCCTCACGAACTCTAATGTCGAGAGGGAGTAACCCAGACAGCACCAGTGCAGAGTTCAGGGAGACCGTGCGATATGCCTTGCACATTTTTTGAGCGATTCCACGCTGAACGGCCCCAAGTTGTCTTCTGATGCCCAACTTTTCAGCTGCCGGCGCCCAAACGCTTGCTGCGTAAAGTATTATGGGCTCTATTACCGCCACATACATTATCCGTATAACTTCTGGGTGCAACCCCCAACTAACCTTTGCAGCTCTACACAGCTGCTTATAGATCGCGATTGCCTTTCTACAAGCGAGTGAGACGTGTTTATTGAAGGTTAGTTTTTCGTCTATCGTTACACCCAGAAGCTTTACTTCATTCGACATTTTAATGTCGATCCCCCCCATGCTCAGACGTGGTGTGTCGTATTTCAATTTTCGGGTTACTACCATAGCAACTGTCTTATGCGGTGCAAATTTAAGTTTGTTCTCGACACCCCACGCCAGAACATGATTGAGAGCGGCATTGGCACTTGCTTCTATTTCCAGTGCAGTCTCTCCGTCGAAGACCAGGACGATGTCATCCGCAAACGCCTGGATGTACGTTCCCCTAGTCTCTACTGCTTTTATAAGGGGGTCTAGGACCAGGTTCCAAAGAATTGGGCCCCCAATTGAGCCCTGGACACAACCTTTATTGGTTGCCTTTTTATATACCTCCCCACAGTACCTGATTGAGACTTTGCGGTCTCTGAGGTAACTGTCGATGACCCGCCTAAGATCAATTGGACACTTTTCTTCCGCCAGTCGAATCCTTATTGCAGGCCACCACGCGCTATCAAATGCCCCCTCTATATCCAAAGAAACGAGCGTCACTATTCGTTTTTGGCCGAGCTTTTTGTGGACATGCTGCATGAGATTGTAGAGGGCATCCTCCGTGCTTTTCTGTGGCATGAATCCGTACTGACGGGTACTCATGTTCGGCAGAAGGTGAAACTTTAGGCGGGCCACCAGCATCTTTTCCAAGATTTTCCCCAATATAGGCAACAGCCCAATCGGCCTATATGATTTGGGGCTGGTATAGTTCTCTTTTCCAGGCTTTTTAAGAATCACGACGGTTGCCTCCTTCCAGGCAGTGGGGAAGCAGTGACATTCTAGGCACTTGTTAAGGAACCTTAAAAACAATTCCGGATCGTTATCCACGGCGTGGCGACAAATGTCTGCGGTAAAGCCGTCTGATCCTGGTGCTTTCTTCGGATTGAAAGACTCCATCGAATTTTTCAACTCAGCCATCGTAAAGGGTGGGTCGCAAGGGTCATTTTGCTCGCCAGAATTTACGTTTTCGGCCTTAACTCGAATGGATCGGTGATGTGCGTTATCGCATTCTGCAAGGTCTTCCGGATAAAATGTTTCCGCTAGCAGCTTCACGGAACCTTTTGCATCCAGCACATCACCATTTCTTTCCAAAGGCAGGTCTTCCTCTCTGCGTTGTGTCCTACCTATTACCCTATATATTCCCTCCCAGACCCCCTCCCTATCCTGTCTCCCACAGAATTCCTTCCAACTCTCGGTTTGAGCTTTGGCCACTTCTAACTCATACTCTTTTTTCTTTTCCAGGTACTCTTCGATGACCCTCGACTTCCGGATTGGGGCGGCACAGCGGATCCTACGTTTCATGGTGACGACGGTCTTCTTCATCTCAACGAGTCTCTCGGACCACCACGGCAAGGTAAGTTCTTCTTTAGTTTTTATAGTTGGTATGGTTTGCTTACATGTTTCATCTATTGCTTTGTGGAGGTTTTCTGTTGCTATATCTATTTGCTCTATATTGTTTATTTTATCTATTTCGGCTAAAGTGAATTTAAAGTCTTTTTTCAACTGGCCAAATTTCTCATGAAAATTGGACCAGTTCGCTTTTCTAGTGTTATATTTACGTGTAGTTCGTTCAACTTTGACGCCCTTTGATTTTTGTAAGAAGATTTTGAACGTGATGCCGTTGTGATCCGAGCTCGTAAGTCCTTCATCAACCCTCCAGTCGTCTATCATGTCGAAGATATCATTGGAGCAGGCAGTGATATCCACGTGACTACTGTATCGCTTACCTCCCCGGATAGTGTCGAAAGTCGGAATTTCCCCTCTGTTGAGTATGTTCAGATTTAGCTCGCCGAGAGTTCCTGCCACCTCCTCCCCCCTAAGGTCAGCCGTTGGACTACCCCACCACATGCTTTTGGCGTTGGCGTCCCCTCCAACGATAAGTTTTTTGGAATCGACTGCGCGCTCTATTTGTTTGAGGTGTTCTAAGTAATGCTCAATTGGCTGGTCTGGCTCAAAGTAAAAGGAGACAAGCGTGATCTCCCAAGCACTGGTCTGGATTCCCACCACAACGATGTTGTTTGTGGTGAGTTTTGGGTACTGCTTGACTATAAAGTCACTGTTAAAGACAGCTATTGCTGCCTTAACAGTCCCATTTCCAGTTTCAGTGTTTTGGAAGATCCTAACGCCCCTATGACTCCTCATTACTTTCGCTCCACCCACATACGGTTCCTGAAGAAGCGCTAGTGCTATCCCACGTTCCGTGGCTTCTGTGAGAAGCTCATTGGTTGCCAGCTTCTTACGTTGGAGGTTTGCCTGTATTGCTCCGTAGGGAGTATTTGCCTCGAAAGTGCCCTTAGCAGTAAGCAACGGTCGATCTAGCTATATCATCCCATTTTTTACGCAGTGGACAATCATGGCTAAAGGCATTGTGCTGTGTACCATGCTCGACTTTTGCCTTCGTACAATTTCGGCAAACGGGTGGTACGCCTGAAAGCCAGTCCGGACACTCCGATCTCATGTGGGGACCGCCGCAGTGGCCACATAGGTCTGCAGGCTCTTTGCAGAACCGCTTACCGTGTCCAAAGCCTAGGCAGCGGGTGCACTGGACCAACGGGGTCTGATCTTCGACCTTGATGCGCTGGAGATCAATATGGACGGTTCCAATGTCCAACACTCGTCGCCAGATGGTGGGCGAGACACCGATTATAACATGGCCAATATGTGGGTTCCTTGTTTTTCTTCGGTATCTCACTTCCACCCTGTCTTCCTCAGTGTCGAGGCCATCAAAAACACCCTGGTTCTGATTTCGTAACGCCTTAAGGATGTCTTCATTAGAGTTAACTACTAAAACGTTCCTTAAGATCAGAAGCGGATCCTTGTTTTTGACTTCCTCGACAGTGAGGTCAACACCTTCCTTCTGAAGTCGGTCTTTTATCTTGCCCCTTTCTTCTTCGGTTTGTAAACCTATTATTACTTTCCTATCCTTGGCTTTCCTCACTCTTTCGACCTTTATCCACCCTTCTTTTGCATTAACTACTTTCCTAACTTTTTCGAGCACTTCATCACCGGTTTCCGTTTCGTCCTTGGAAGAAACCACAACCGAGTGCAAAGTGTTTCGCCTTGGTATTACTCTTACTCCCTGGGCTGAGGCCACACTCGCATAGGTAATACCCTGCTCAAGGAACTTTCTTTGTTGGTCAATTGCGTCCTTTAGCTCGTCCATCTTTTTATGGTTTTCCACAAGGAGGTTTGTTTGCTGTTCCATTTTTTGTAAAATGGTAGTGGTGTCAGGGTTTTCAGGAGGAGTTTTGCCAACTGATGGAAATTGTGAGAGCACGGGCCTCTCCCTAATCATATTTTGTTTTGCTAGCTTTAGCTCCGATTCGACTTCCTTTACTAGCTGGTAAAGCCGTTCCGTAGCTTCAGAGATACTGTTTTTAATCTCTGTTTTCGTGTTTCTGGAGCTGTTTAGATGCAGTTTTGCCTTGACGAGGCAGGCCTTTGCTTCCGCAGTTCGGTCCGAATATTTAATATTCGGCGGTGAGAGTGTGTCAAAAGATTTTCTTTTTTGTGTCACGACCACACTCTCTTGCGTAAAAGCCAGTTTTGTTTTTATTTTTGCAGGGCCGGCCTGCGACGTCTGTTCAGCTGCAGCGAGATCAGGGCTGCTGTTTGGGGCTTCCCAGTTCTCTATGCTGCGTCTGACATTTGTGGAAACCACTGCTCCAGGTTTAGGCGGTGACTTTTTGCTTCCAGCTGCTTTCAGCGGAGTTCTATGGCCGAACATGTTGGAGAGTATGCGTCAAGTAATAAATAAAAAAAAAAAATTAAAAAATCGTCAATAGGGACAATAAAGTAAAAATAAAATAAAGTACACAAAATGAAAGACAAAACCGCACAAATACTAATAACTAATTAGTTTTTACAAAAAACTTTGTAAAAAGTTTGTCTCTACTAGAGCTCTACGCTAAGTAGCCCGATTGTGGGTAGCTATCAGGGACCCTGTGTTGGTTTAAAAGTCAATTTTTAATGTCAGATCCTGTTTTTGCTGACTTCTCATGAATGGCTCTATGTAGAGTCAATACAATATGATCACTGGATAAGGCCCTCCGAGCCCGTTCCAACAAACCCAAACACGAGGTAACTAGCCCCAAGGGTTCCGGAGCAATTAAGGTTTAAAATATTTGGTTTTTATCCAAGATGGCAGCCAAAATATGGTTAAACCTGGTTTTCTCCGTAGCCAAAAGACCGAAACCCCCCGTGCTTAGGCTTATCTTACTGTGCTGGACGAGACCCATGCAGTGGTATACTTTTCAGGCTGAAAAATTTTTTCGCTCTGAAAGCGCCTGAAAGCCAGCTCACTCGGAAGGTAACTACAAGACGGTTTTTACAGAAAAAACCCCACCGCTCTGCGACCCCCGGTTGCAAAGATATAGGTGTTTGAATTTTAATAAAATGGCGGCGCAACTGTCAAAGTCAAACTTTGGCAGGCAATATCTCCGTTCCAGATGGTCGCAAAACCAGCGAGTTTGGACTCTCCTATCGTGGCCTCAGCCCGCCTATCTACTGAAACCGCTTTCAGGACCCTGAAATTTTTAAGCTCAAAACTGGCTGAAATGGGCTGTATAATGAAGGCAAGAAGCCCCTGTCTCTAATGTCGCAATCCGCAACTTCCTGCGACTCCTGGTTTGGGAGTTATTGTGTTTCAAAGTTAAATAAAATGGCCGCCGAACTGTCAAAGGTCAGGTTTAAAAGCCCGTAACTTGAGAACCCCTCATCGGAGAAAGTTCCGGTTTTGGATATACAGCTCGGCGTCACTTCGAGTATGTCCTGAAAACCGTTTCAGCAGAGAAAAACTTTTCAGGTCAAAAGCTCCTGAAACCTAATAATGGCTAAAGTCCATAAAAAATCCAAGCTTACAGTGAAAAACCGAGTGTAATCGGCCCGGTAGGTCCTGAGATATAGCGAGTTGAAATTTTGAACCTAAAAAACCAAAATGGCGAAATTTAACAAAATTCTCAGTTTTATAGATAATTGGCTTGAGTTTGGGCTTAAATGAGTCACAATAGATGTATTGGACCCAGTCCCAACGTCAAAATTTGTTGTTTCCTGTTAGATTTAGAATAAATGCCTAAAAATAGAAAAATAATTATATCTCAGGATCCACTGAACATAAAATTTTGATAAAAATAGCAAAAAATAGGAAAAATTATGTACTATATGGACAGAAAATAAAATTTGATCAAACTAAGTAATGACATAGAAATTTTTTTGAAAAAGTGAATTTTTGATAAAATTAATTGTATTTTGAAAAATAATTAAACAAAAAATCTGAATTTTAAAATATGTGTTCCACTGATAAGCGCGCCAAAGACTGCAGTTGAAGATCTTCGAAAAGTTGCTTATATCCGGAGATATAAGGGTCAAGTTTTAAGGATTTCAAAGTCCTTGTAAAAATCAGATATAGTAGGTACGACAAAAATACTTGCAGCACCAGTCTTTTTCATTGCAGAAGATTACAGCTGCAAAATTTCAGCCACCTGGCTCTGCGTTTTCGCTGTTTTCAGCTCCACGTGGTTTTAGTTTTTCTTGAATAATTCTGAATGCTTTGGATTTTTCAGGCTTCTGGGTCGTCCGTACGGTGTGTGGCAGCTACCCCCTCCCTTTTATACAATAAAAGAGGTAGGTCGTCGATCTTAATTTCGCAGCGTTTGCGATTTAAGTTTTTTCTTCTTTAGTTAACCTCAAAAATTGAGGTTTTTTCAGGTTTAAACACTGTTTCACTGCAATCCAAGTATGAACAATCACAGAGAGTTATGGAGTTCACTTTGCCAAGCACAATGACAAATGTATCTAATTTGACTTTTCTGTTACAGGTATCCCGTAGAACGAGCGAATGCGCGTCCGTTGGCGTTTCCCGGTTAGGTTAGGTTAGGTTAGGTTAGGTTGGTTAGGTTAGGTTAGGTTAGGTTAGGTTAGGTTAGGTTAGGTTAGGTTAGGTTAGGTTAGGTTAGGTTAGGTTAGGTTAGGTTAGGTTAGGTTAGGTTAGGTTAGGTTAGGTTAGGTTAGGTTAGGTTAGGTTAGGTTAGGTTTTTTTTTTTTTTTTTTTTTTTTTTTTTTTTTTTTTTTTTTTTTTTTTTTTTTTAATCTCTACCCCTGACATAAACAGAGTCTACTATCTAAGCTAGTTCTCTTTCATACCAGTTCTCGCTTTCTTTCCTCTCGCACTTTTATTCCGCATACTTTTTCTTTCTTTCTCGCTTCCTCTTTTATTCTCATTAATGGGTGGGACTCCCATATAACTAACTTTTCTATTCTAGCCTGACAAAATTTTACATTTATTTTATTTTTCTTAAGGGTAAATAATAGTCTCCATGTCTTTATTTTCACTATTACAAAGATACAGTTCTTACTAGGGTACATTTTATTACTTAACTACTTTTACTTACAGTTCTATACTTTATTTTACATTTCTTAAACTATACATTTATTTGTATACATTTGTTTTACATTCCGTGTGTACATGCTTTAGTGGTTTCTAGGGGTAAGTAATACATTTTTATTGTTGCTTCTCATAAGTGCTAGGTTCTTAAATTCTAGTTACATTTTTCAACTTATTTTGTTACTTTCTTATATCTATTTATTATCTATTCTTAATTTCTAATTGGTTTTACTGCTTACAATACTTATTATTTACTTTATCATCTAATTTTATATGCACAACTAATATATACTACTATATTGTGGTTGCATACTTTACCGATCGGTTTTATTTCGTTCGATTACTTTTTTGGCGATTTTTATACAGTACTCCAAAAATACTTTCCTTTTCTTTCCAGCCATTATTGTCCCTATACTATCCTCACTCAGATCTGTTTCAATTTCCTGTTCTATTTCATTCCTTTCATAAGCGTATGCAGGACAGCGAATAAGCAGGTGTGGTATTGACTCTGCGATATTTGGGTCACAGATGCACGATGGACTCTCCTTACACCTGAAGCGGTACAAGTATTCAGAGAATCCACCGTGCCCTGTCATGACCTGAGTCAAAATCCCGTCCATTTGTAGCTTCTGAATAATCCTGTACGCCGTCACGGCAGACGGGAAGAACATCTTTGTGACGGATGCCGTGGTGCCGGTTCTGTATCTGTTGTTCCATTCGTCAAGCGCTGCCGTTCGAATGCAGCGCTTGACGAATGAGACAGGACAAAGATCATATTCTGGCTTCTTTTTGCTCAAAATGGCAGCCTCTTTTGCCAGCTGATCCACCCTCTCGTTGCCCTCGATCCCTGCGTGAGCCTTGATCCAGAACAAGTCAACCACCTTGTTCTGGAGAGAAACGGCTGTCAAGTTCTCTCTAGCTTCCACTGCCAGGGGGTGAAGGCAACTGTGGTTTTTCACTGTCATGAGGGCTGCCATTGAGTCACTGTAAACGCCAAATGTGGACGCCGCACTCTTCCGGATTTCTCCAGTTGCCTTGCATATCGCCAAGAGCTCCGCCTGGTAGACGGTGCAATAGTTTGGTAGCGCCAGCTTGAGGGTACGTGTTTCGGCCTCGCTGTTCCACAAGGACAACGCAGCACCGACACGCCCCCCAATTTTGCTCCCGTCGGTAAAAATTCTTACCTCCGGTTTGGCGCTGGCGTCGACCTGCTCCCGGTCTACCAGACTTTTGAACTCCAGGTCGATACGCTTGGCGGGGTGCGGGGACCTCAAAGCGGACACTGGTCGCTCCATCTCCCTGTCTCCCAATATTGGCGGTAACACTCCTCTCTTGGCCTCATAGAGTGAGGCCATCTCACGAACTCGGAGATCCAGAGGAAGTATCCCCGCCAACAGGAGCACCGAGTTGAGGGAGACGGTGCGATATGCCTTACACATCTTTTGTGCTATCCCGCGCTGCACAACGCCCAGCTGTTTTATTATTCCCAGCTTACCCGCTGCTGGAGCCCATACACTGGCGGCGTACAGGATAATTGGCTCTATCGTAGCTATATAAATAATTTTGATAATTTCGGGGTTAAGTCCCCAGCTAATTTTCGCTGCCCTGCACAACTGCTTATGAACATTTATAGCCTTCTTACAGACGCTCCTGACGTGCGTGTTGAAAGTCAACTTGTCGTCGACGGTGACACCCAGGATCTTAATTTCCCTGGACATGGTTACTTCGACTCCGCCCATGCTCAGTCGTGGGGTGTCGTATTTCAGTTTCCTTGTAATCGTCATCGCGTTGGTTTTTTGCGGTGCAAACTTTAACTTGTTTTCGACACCCCACGCCTGAATATGTTCAAGGGCGGCGTTTGCTTTACGTTCTATTTCCATGGCTTTGTCACCGTCGAAGACAAGGACCACATCGTCCGCAAACGCCTGCACATAGACGTCTCTTTCTGTCAGGCTTTTTAGGAGGGGATCCAAAAGAAGGCTCCAGAAATCCGGGCCTCCAATGGAGCCCTGTACGCAGCCTTTACTCGTGCCTTTGGAGAATTCTTCTCCCGCATACCTAACCCTGACCCTTCTGTCCCTTAAGTAGCTGTCGATGACCCTCCTCAGGTTAATAGGACACTTTTCCTCAGCCAGCCGGACTCTTATAGCTGGCCACCAGGCGCTATCAAAGGCTCCCTCTATGTCCAAGGATATGAGCACGACTATCTTTTTACGGTCAAGTTTATCTCTGATGTGCTTTATTAGATCATAGAGGGAGTCCTCTGTGCTCTTCTGGGGCATGAATCCGTACTGGCGAGTACTCATCCTTGGTGTAATATAGAACCTGAGGCGAGCCATCAACAACTTCTCATAGATCTTGCCTAGAACCGGCAGGAGGCCTATGGGCCTATATGATTTTGGGGTGGTGTAGTCTCTTTTCCCCGGTTTTCTTAGCACCACCACCGTGGCCTCCTTCCAGGACTTCGGAAAATGTCCGAGTTCCAGGCATTGGTTCAGCAGGGCTAGGAAGGAATCAGGTTCCCCTCCAATGGCTTGGCTGCATATATCGGCTGTGAGACCGTCTATTCCTGGAGCCTTCCTTGGGTTAAAGGATTCACAGGCAATACGCAGTTCAGTTGGCGTGAAGGGTGGATCTTCGGAGTCTTCTTCCGCTTCCTCGTTTATCTTTTCGGCCTTTGCCCGAGTGTTTCCGTGATGGGTGTTGTCGGTGCTTTTAAGGTCCTCCGGGTAAAAAGTATCCGCAATCAATTTTACGGAGCCTTCTGCGTCAAGCACCTTACCGTTCTCCATCATCGGTAAGTCCACCCCTCTCTGCGTTGTCCTTCCAATAACCCTGTAGATCCCCTCCCATACCCCTTCCCTGTCCTGCTTGGTGCAGAACTCTTTCCAGCTCTCGGTCTGGGCTCGAGCTGCCTCTGCCTCATATTCCTTTTTCCGCTTTAGGTATTCCTCGACAACCATCGGTCTTCGGACTGGGGCAGCGCATCGCACTCTCCTTTTACTGGTGGCGACGCTCCTCTTCATCTCAGCGAGTTTTTCCGACCACCATGGCATGGCAATTTTCTCTTTGACTTTTTTAGTTGGCATTGCGACGCGGCATGCTTCCTGTATCATTTCTGTGTAATTGTTTGTGTAAATATCTAATGATTTGGTACTATTGATTCGTTCTATTGAAGTTTTGTTGAATTTTGAGTCTATTTTTAATTGGGCGAATTTCTCATGAAATTTTTGCCAATTTGCTTTTTTAGTATTGAAGATGCGTGTTGTTCTTTCTATTTGAACTCCTTTCGCTCTCTCCAGCCTTAAGTCAAAGAGTATGCCATTATGGTCGGAACTCGTGAGGCCTTCATCTACTCTCCAGCGTTCCACCAGTCCTAGAATATTGTCAGAGCATGCAGTCAGATCGACATAGCTGCTGATGCGCTGACCTCCCCTAATGGTGTCGAAGGTCGGAATTTCCCCTGCATTGATTTCCCCTGCATTGAGGATATTCAGCCCGAGCCCGCCGAGAGTCCCACACACGTCCTCTCCTCTGCGGTCAACCACCATGCCCCCCCACCAGGTGCTCTTCGCATTGGCGTCCCCTCCAACGAGAAAAGGTTTCGAGCCATTAGCCATGCAAATACGTCTTAATTTATTGAGGTAAGGTTCCACTGGCTTGTCCGGCTCGAAATAAAAAGAGGTGAGTGTGATCTTCCAAGCACTCGTTTGGATTCCCACCACGGCAATATTTTCCGTGGTGAGTTCCGGGTATTGGATTACTTTTATGTTTTTGTCGAAGACTGCAATTGCGGCCTTGACAACTCCATCTCCGGTACCAGTGTCTTGGAAGACCCGCACTCCCCTCTGGCTTTTCATAATTTTTTCACCACCGATGTATGGCTCCTGCAGGAGCGCCACAGAGATACCCCGTGTCTCTGCCTCCAACAGCAGCTCGTTGGTTGCCAGCTTTTTCCGTTGGAGGTTGGCCTGTGCGAATTTAAGGGCGATTATTTGTCCTGGTGCGCCCTTAGCAATATGCAGTGGTTGACCGCGCTATTGCATCCCACTTTCGGCGGATAGGGCATTCGGCACTGAAAGCGTTGTGCTCCTTGTTAATTATGTTAGCCCTTTCACAATTGCTGCACACAGCCATGCCCCCCGCTATCCAGTCTGGGCATTCGGTCTTCAGATGAGGACCACCGCAATGGCTACACAGGTCCACCTTCTCCGTACAGTGCTTTCGCCCGTGCCCGTAGGCCAGGCAGCGAGTGCACTGCATTAGTGGGGTCTGGTCTTCAGCCCGGATCCTCTGCAGGTCCACGTGGACGTATCCCCTTTTTGTCACTCGCTGCCATAGCTCGGGAGAAGTGCTCAGCACTATGTGTACGGAGTGCGGGTTCCGTGTCTTTCTCCTATATCTAACTTCCAGTCTGTCTTCCCCATCGCGGAGGCCGCGAAAAACATCCCGATTCTGATTCCTCAGGGCCTTTTTTAAGTCTTCATCCGTATTTAACGCTAAGACGTCCCTGAGTATCAGCATCGGGTCCTTGTTTTTCACAGCCTCCACGGTGAGGTTGGTGCTATTCATCTCTAATTTCTCCTTTACCTTATCCCTCTCATCTTCCGTCTCGAAGCCCATAACTACCTTTCTATTTTTGGCCTTCCTCACCCTTTCTACCTTGACCCAGCCTTCCTTTGCTTCCACAGCCTTCCGCACCCTTTCCAGTACCTGCTCCCCAGTTTCCGTCTCGTCCTTTGATGTGACTACGACTGAATGCAGCGTATTTCGTTTTTCTGTTGTCGCGCCTACACTTCGAGCCGCAGCCACACTCGCGTAAGAGGGTGTCCCTGTGTGAGACCTTTGCTCCTCCAAAGCTGTTTTAAGATCCTCCATGCGCTTATTATTTTCTTCCAGCAATTTGGAGTGCTTTTCTATTTTGCTCATGAGGAGAACTGTTTCTCCTGTATCTTCCCTCTGAGTCGACGGTTCTTCTGCTTCTAAAGGACCACGTTTTTGTTTATGGGCTTCAAGCTCCGCTGCCGCGTCTTTAATGAGCTTGTACATTGAGTCGACCGCCAGAGTGATGCCCGCCTTTATCTCCGACTTCAGATTACGTGATTCCCCTAATTGGGTTTTCGCCCTCTGAAGCCAGGTCCGGCCTTCAGTCACTCTGTCGGCCGAGGCAATTTTCTTTTGCGACTCTCCCGCAACCTCCATGGAGCTTCGTCGCTTCGTTTCTTTACCAGTTTGAGGCAATGTGAACTTTAGCGCTACCCTTGGAAGAGCTGCTGGAATATGAGCCTGCTTTTTCGGCGAAACCAAAAAAGTAGTCGATGCAGTTGCCCTGGGTTCCTTGACTTTGCTGTTTTCCCACTCTCCAATGCTCCTACGAACATTTGGAGTGGGTGTCGTTTTTGGAGAAGGTCCTGCCTTCTCTTTGTCGACTGGGGAGTTGGTTTCTGGATTGGTCAGCTTGCGGGGCGTGTGTGCGAGAGGCATGATATCGTCACTGGGTAGATCGTCTTCTTGTTAAAATATGCTAAAAACTATCTAACTAAATTTGTTTGACTCTCCCTGTATATGAGGATAGTCAGAGTCAGTAAAGGTGCAATAATTAAAGTCGGAGTAAAATCTACACTATCCCTGTAAAAGAAGGATAATGAATGGTCAAGGTTGCAATTGCTATCCCTGTAAAAGGGGGATACCGTCTGACGTCAATATAATAACCGTTATCGGTAAAGTACGCAGTCGTGTTATGTACAGTATGCAGCGTTTCACGGGCTGTTTCAGTTCGCTGGCTAAGTGACAAGTACTACAAAGAAGAAAAAATTTTTTTTGTCTCTATGTAGAGCCGTACTCTACCCTCAGAAAGATAGCCGTCCCCGAGCCCTCCCGTATGACCCCAAACTCGGCGGGTCTGTTGCAAAGGGTTCCGGAGATATGGCCGTTTGAAATTTTGGGTTAACTGCCCAAGATGGCTACCAAAATTAGGTTAACGGCGTTTTCTCCGGAACCGTTCGACCGAAAACCGCCGTTCCTGGGTTCCCCTGACTTGGCTCGACGAGTGCTATCCCCTCGGACAGGTTTCAGGCTGAAAAATAATTTCAGCGGGAATTTCAGTGCAGTCACTCTAGACCAAGAGAGTAGAGCCTGCCAACGTCTCCCGAAAAAACCCGGATCCTCTACGACCGCCGGTTCAGGAGCTATCCGAGCCTGAAGTTTCGTTTGACAGTTCTAGAACTGTCAAAGTTAATCTCCGACCCGGTATAACTTTCCAACCCGCGGCCGCAAAACACCCGTGTTTGGGCTCGTCCTGCTCGGCTCGACCCACTCCGTCGCGCAAGCTAGCCTCCAGGAACCTGAAAATTTTCAGCGCCAAAACGCCTGAAAACCAACTGATGGGGTGGAGATTGATATCCCAAACCCGAGTTTGCAAACCGCTTCTCTCTACGATCACTAGGACCGGAGATATGTCCAGTTAAAACTTTCCAAGATGGCCGCCCAGCTGTCAAATACCAACTTTGTGTGGCTATTACTCGGCGACCATTCGTCGGAGAGAGATGCGGTTTCGATGTAAGTGGGTCCCCTGACCCGGTCTAAGTACCAAGTGCTGTTTCAGCGCTGAAAAAATCGAGGCCCTGAAAGCGCCTGAAAACTTGAAAATTGTGTTCTACAGAGTTCCTTCGTAATAACTGTGAAAACCCGGTCCTTCTATCCTTTTTGGTTCAGGAGCTATGAAGTTCCAAAGTTGTTAACCTTAATTAAAAAATGGCCGAAAACAAAGTTTTTTCGCGTAGATCTGTCTCTGTTCATCCCAGGAAGTCGAGGTTTTGGTTATGTGAGATGTTTTTGGTTAGTTCAGACCTATTATGGTGTCAAAAATATTAAAAGATGGATATTTCCTAATAAATTCGTAAAAATTCTTTAAAAATTCATATCTCCCGAAAAAATAGATCTAAAATTCTGATAAAAATTGTATAATTAAGGTAAATTAAGCCCCTAAACGTGCATAAAATGAAATTTTGAAAAACATAAAAATCAAATGGTTTTTTCATCAAAAAACCGGTTTTTTCAATAATATTTAATTATTTCGGAAACCAACAGCTATAAAAATAATAAATAAAATAATTCGGGCTAAGCACTCTAGCGCGCAGCCAGTTCTTTTAAAAAACAAGTAGGTTAACACTGTAGTTTCCGAGATAATCGATGTCAATTTTGTTGTTTTCTAACCTAAATATCACTAAAACTACTTATCATAAAAAGTTTCTGGTGGCACCAGGTGTCTTCTCTTCTGACGGGGAGAGAAGCTGCGAAGAAACGGAGTCTCTGCGACAGCTCCTTCTGCTACCTCGTGCACACGTGGTTTTCACTTTTTCAGATTTTTCTTCAAAATTAGCTTCTGGAAAAATCCAGAAAGCTCCTGGTCTGTAGATATCCCCTGCCCACGTAAAATGGCAAACTAAAAATGGGGGGTCACCGCTTTCGTTTTCCCCTCAATCGTCTTTTACTGTTTCAACACTTAGAAAATTATAACCTATTTAAGGTTTTTCGGTTTTACACAATTTTCATCGATATCCAAAGGCACAGATTTCACTTCCCGACTTGAGCCAACTTATTACGCGTCGGCTGACACTTATTCGACGAAAATCGGGCAAGTTTTGACCACTTTTTTAGATTTTTAAGTGCGGAGCGACTTTAAAAACGATCCGACCGCCACGAGGGTTGGGGGGATACTGGGTTAGGTTAGGTTAGGTTAGGTTAGGTTAGGTTAGGTTAGGTTAGGTTAGGTTAGGTTAGGTTAGGTTAGGTTAGGTTAGGTTAGGTTAGGTTAGGTTAGGTTAGGTTAGGTTAGGTTAGGTTAGGTTAGGTTAGGTTAGGTTAGGTTAGGTTAGGTTAGGTTAGGTTAGGTTAGGTTAGGTTAGGTTAGGTTAGGTTAGGTTAGGTTAGGTTAGGTTAGGTTAGGTTAGGTTAGGTTAGGTTAGGTTAGGTTAGGTTAGGTTAGGTTAGGTTAGGTTAGGTTAGGTTAGGTTAGGTTTTTTTTTTTTTTTTTTTTTTTTTTTTTTTTTTTTTTTTTTTTTTTTTTTTTTAATCTCTACCCCTGACATAATCAGAGTCTACTATCTAAGCTAGTTCTCTTTCATACCAGTTCTCGCTTTCTTTCCTCTCGCACTTTTATTCCGCATACTTTTTCTTTCTTTCTCGCTTCCTCTTTTATTCTCATTAATGGGTGGGACTCCCATATAACTAACTTTTCTATTCTAGCCTGACAAAATTTTACATTTATTTTATTTTTCTTAAGGGTAAATAATAGTCTCCATGTCTTTATTTTCACTATTACAAAGATACAGTTCTTACTAGGGTACATTTTATTACTTAACTACTTTTACTTACAGTTCTATACTTTATTTTACATTTCTTAAACTATACATTTATTTGTATACATTTGTTTTACATTCCGTGTGTACATGCTTTAGTGGTTTCTAGGGGTAAGTAATACATTTTTATTGTTGCTTCTCATAAGTGCTAGGTTCTTAAATTCTAGTTACATTTTTCAACTTATTTTGTTACTTTCTTATATCTATTTATTATCTATTCTTAATTTCTAATTGGTTTTACTGCTTACAATACTTATTATTTACTTTATCATCTAATTTTATATGCACAACTAATATATACTACTATATTGTGGTTGCATACTTTACCGATCGGTTTTATTTCGTTCGATTACTTTTTTGGCGATTTTTATACAGTACTCCAAAAATACTTTCCTTTTCTTTCCAGCCATTATTGTCCCTATACTATCCTCACTCAGATCTGTTTCAATTTCCTGTTCTATTTCATTCCTTTCATAAGCGTATGCAGGACAGCGAATAAGCAGGTGTGGTATTGACTCTGCGATATTTGGGTCACAGATGCACGATGGACTCTCCTTACACCTGAAGCGGTACAAGTATTCAGAGAATCCACCGTGCCCTGTCATGACCTGAGTCAAAATCCCGTCCATTTGTAGCTTCTGAATAATCCTGTACGCCGTCACGGCAGACGGGAAGAACATCTTTGTGACGGATGCCGTGGTGCCGGTTCTGTATCTGTTGTTCCATTCGTCAAGCGCTGCCGTTCGAATGCAGCGCTTGACGAATGAGACAGGACAAAGATCATATTCTGGCTTCTTTTTGCTCAAAATGGCAGCCTCTTTTGCCAGCTGATCCACCCTCTCGTTGCCCTCGATCCCTGCGTGAGCCTTGATCCAGAACAAGTCAACCACCTTGTTCTGGAGAGAAACGGCTGTCAAGTTCTCTCTAGCTTCCACTGCCAGGGGGTGAAGGCAACTGTGGTTTTTCACTGTCATGAGGGCTGCCATTGAGTCACTGTAAACGCCAAATGTGGACGCCGCACTCTTCCGGATTTCTCCAGTTGCCTTGCATATCGCCAAGAGCTCCGCCTGGTAGACGGTGCAATAGTTTGGTAGCGCCAGCTTGAGGGTACGTGTTTCGGCCTCGCTGTTCCACAAGGACAACGCAGCACCGACACGCCCCCCAATTTTGCTCCCGTCGGTAAAAATTCTTACCTCCGGTTTGGCGCTGGCGTCGACCTGCTCCCGGTCTACCAGACTTTTGAACTCCAGGTCGATACGCTTGGCGGGGTGCGGGGACCTCAAAGCGGACACTGGTCGCTCCATCTCCCTGTCTCCCAATATTGGCGGTAACACTCCTCTCTTGGCCTCATAGAGTGAGGCCATCTCACGAACTCGGAGATCCAGAGGAAGTATCCCCGCCAACAGGAGCACCGAGTTGAGGGAGACGGTGCGATATGCCTTACACATCTTTTGTGCTATCCCGCGCTGCACAACGCCCAGCTGTTTTATTATTCCCAGCTTACCCGCTGCTGGAGCCCATACACTGGCGGCGTACAGGATAATTGGCTCTATCGTAGCTATATAAATAATTTTGATAATTTCGGGGTTAAGTCCCCAGCTAATTTTCGCTGCCCTGCACAACTGCTTATGAACATTTATAGCCTTCTTACAGACGCTCCTGACGTGCGTGTTGAAAGTCAACTTGTCGTCGACGGTGACACCCAGGATCTTAATTTCCCTGGACATGGTTACTTCGACTCCGCCCATGCTCAGTCGTGGGGTGTCGTATTTCAGTTTCCTTGTAATCGTCATCGCGTTGGTTTTTTGCGGTGCAAACTTTAACTTGTTTTCGACACCCCACGCCTGAATATGTTCAAGGGCGGCGTTTGCTTTACGTTCTATTTCCATGGCTTTGTCACCGTCGAAGACAAGGACCACATCGTCCGCAAACGCCTGCACATAGACGTCTCTTTCTGTCAGGCTTTTTAGGAGGGGATCCAAAAGAAGGCTCCAGAAATCCGGGCCTCCAATGGAGCCCTGTACGCAGCCTTTACTCGTGCCTTTGGAGAATTCTTCTCCCGCATACCTAACCCTGACCCTTCTGTCCCTTAAGTAGCTGTCGATGACCCTCCTCAGGTTAATAGGACACTTTTCCTCAGCCAGCCGGACTCTTATAGCTGGCCACCAGGCGCTATCAAAGGCTCCCTCTATGTCCAAGGATATGAGCACGACTATCTTTTTACGGTCAAGTTTATCTCTGATGTGCTTTATTAGATCATAGAGGGAGTCCTCTGTGCTCTTCTGGGGCATGAATCCGTACTGGCGAGTACTCATCCTTGGTGTAATATAGAACCTGAGGCGAGCCATCAACAACTTCTCATAGATCTTGCCTAGAACCGGCAGGAGGCCTATGGGCCTATATGATTTTGGGGTGGTGTAGTCTCTTTTCCCCGGTTTTCTTAGCACCACCACCGTGGCCTCCTTCCAGGACTTCGGAAAATGTCCGAGTTCCAGGCATTGGTTCAGCAGGGCTAGGAAGGAATCAGGTTCCCCTCCAATGGCTTGGCTGCATATATCGGCTGTGAGACCGTCTATTCCTGGAGCCTTCCTTGGGTTAAAGGATTCACAGGCAATACGCAGTTCAGTTGGCGTGAAGGGTGGATCTTCGGAGTCTTCTTCCGCTTCCTCGTTTATCTTTTCGGCCTTTGCCCGAGTGTTTCCGTGATGGGTGTTGTCGGTGCTTTTAAGGTCCTCCGGGTAAAAAGTATCCGCAATCAATTTTACGGAGCCTTCTGCGTCAAGCACCTTACCGTTCTCCATCATCGGTAAGTCCACCCCTCTCTGCGTTGTCCTTCCAATAACCCTGTAGATCCCCTCCCATACCCCTTCCCTGTCCTGCTTGGTGCAGAACTCTTTCCAGCTCTCGGTCTGGGCTCGAGCTGCCTCTGCCTCATATTCCTTTTTCCGCTTTAGGTATTCCTCGACAACCATCGGTCTTCGGACTGGGGCAGCGCATCGCACTCTCCTTTTACTGGTGGCGACGCTCCTCTTCATCTCAGCGAGTTTTTCCGACCACCATGGCATGGCAATTTTCTCTTTGACTTTTTTAGTTGGCATTGCGACGCGGCATGCTTCCTGTATCATTTCTGTGTAATTGTTTGTGTAAATATCTAATGATTTGGTACTATTGATTCGTTCTATTGAAGTTTTGTTGAATTTTGAGTCTATTTTTAATTGGGCGAATTTCTCATGAAATTTTTGCCAATTTGCTTTTTTAGTATTGAAGATGCGTGTTGTTCTTTCTATTTGAACTCCTTTCGCTCTCTCCAGCCTTAAGTCAAAGAGTATGCCATTATGGTCGGAACTCGTGAGGCCTTCATCTACTCTCCAGCGTTCCACCAGTCCTAGAATATTGTCAGAGCATGCAGTCAGATCGACATAGCTGCTGATGCGCTGACCTCCCCTAATGGTGTCGAAGGTCGGAATTTCCCCTGCATTGAGGATATTCAGCCCGAGCCCGCCGAGAGTCCCACACACGTCCTCTCCTCTGCGGTCAACCACCATGCCCCCCCACCAGGTGCTCTTCGCATTGGCGTCCCCTCCAACGAGAAAAGGTTTCGAGCCATTAGCCATGCAAATACGTCTTAATTTATTGAGGTAAGGTTCCACTGGCTTGTCCGGCTCGAAATAAAAAGAGGTGAGTGTGATCTTCCAAGCACTCGTTTGGATTCCCACCACGGCAATATTTTCCGTGGTGAGTTCCGGGTATTGGATTACTTTTATGTTTTTGTCGAAGACTGCAATTGCGGCCTTGACAACTCCATCTCCGGTACCAGTGTCTTGGAAGACCCGCACTCCCCTCTGGCTTTTCATAATTTTTTCACCACCGATGTATGGCTCCTGCAGGAGCGCCACAGAGATACCCCGTGTCTCTGCCTCCAACAGCAGCTCGTTGGTTGCCAGCTTTTTCCGTTGGAGGTTGGCCTGTGCGAATTTAAGGGCGATTATTTGTCCTGGTGCGCCCTTAGCAATATGCAGTGGTTGACCGCGCTATTGCATCCCACTTTCGGCGGATAGGGCATTCGGCACTGAAAGCGTTGTGCTCCTTGTTAATTATGTTAGCCCTTTCACAATTGCTGCACACAGCCATGCCCCCCGCTATCCAGTCTGGGCATTCGGTCTTCAGATGAGGACCACCGCAATGGCTACACAGGTCCACCTTCTCCGTACAGTGCTTTCGCCCGTGCCCGTAGGCCAGGCAGCGAGTGCACTGCATTAGTGGGGTCTGGTCTTCAGCCCGGATCCTCTGCAGGTCCACGTGGACGTATCCCCTTTTTGTCACTCGCTGCCATAGCTCGGGAGAAGTGCTCAGCACTATGTGTACGGAGTGCGGGTTCCGTGTCTTTCTCCTATATCTAACTTCCAGTCTGTCTTCCCCATCGCGGAGGCCGCGAAAAACATCCCGATTCTGATTCCTCAGGGCCTTTTTTAAGTCTTCATCCGTATTTAACGCTAAGACGTCCCTGAGTATCAGCATCGGGTCCTTGTTTTTCACAGCCTCCACGGTGAGGTTGGTGCTATTCATCTCTAATTTCTCCTTTACCTTATCCCTCTCATCTTCCGTCTCGAAGCCCATAACTACCTTTCTATTTTTGGCCTTCCTCACCCTTTCTACCTTGACCCAGCCTTCCTTTGCTTCCACAGCCTTCCGCACCCTTTCCAGTACCTGCTCCCCAGTTTCCGTCTCGTCCTTTGATGTGACTACGACTGAATGCAGCGTATTTCGTTTTTCTGTTGTCGCGCCTACACTTCGAGCCGCAGCCACACTCGCGTAAGAGGGTGTCCCTGTGTGAGACCTTTGCTCCTCCAAAGCTGTTTTAAGATCCTCCATGCGCTTATTATTTTCTTCCAGCAATTTGGAGTGCTTTTCTATTTTGCTCATGAGGAGAACTGTTTCTCCTGTATCTTCCCTCTGAGTCGACGGTTCTTCTGCT
This sequence comes from Mythimna vitellina, assembly GCA_949316375.1. Lineage (NCBI taxonomy): Eukaryota > Metazoa > Arthropoda > Insecta > Lepidoptera > Noctuidae > Mythimna > Mythimna vitellina. The sequence goes on from OX438714.1 coordinate 12,214,400, forward strand.
TCTAAAGGACCACGTTTTTGTTTATGGGCTTCAAGCTCCGCTGCCGCGTCTTTAATGAGCTTGTACATTGAGTCGACCGCCAGAGTGATGCCCGCCTTTATCTCCGACTTCAGATTACGTGATTCCCCTAATTGGGTTTTCGCCCTCTGAAGCCAGGTCCGGCCTTCAGTCACTCTGTCGGCCGAGGCAATTTTCTTTTGCGACTCTCCCGCAACCTCCATGGAGCTTCGTCGCTTCGTTTCTTTACCAGTTTGAGGCAATGTGAACTTTAGCGCTACCCTTGGAAGAGCTGCTGGAATATGAGCCTGCTTTTTCGGCGAAACCAAAAAAGTAGTCGATGCAGTTGCCCTGGGTTCCTTGACTTTGCTGTTTTCCCACTCTCCAATGCTCCTACGAACATTTGGAGTGGGTGTCGTTTTTGGAGAAGGTCCTGCCTTCTCTTTGTCGACTGGGGAGTTGGTTTCTGGATTGGTCAGCTTGCGGGGCGTGTGTGCGAGAGGCATGATATCGTCACTGGGTAGATCGTCTTCTTGTTAAAATATGCTAAAAACTATCTAACTAAATTTGTTTGACTCTCCCTGTATATGAGGATAGTCAGAGTCAGTAAAGGTGCAATAATTAAAGTCGGAGTAAAATCTACACTATCCCTGTAAAAGAAGGATAATGAATGGTCAAGGTTGCAATTGCTATCCCTGTAAAAGGGGGATACCGTCTGACGTCAATATAATAACCGTTATCGGTAAAGTACGCAGTCGTGTTATGTACAGTATGCAGCGTTTCACGGGCTGTTTCAGTTCGCTGGCTAAGTGACAAGTACTACAAAGAAGAAAAAATTTTTTTTGTCTCTATGTAGAGCCGTACTCTACCCTCAGAAAGATAGCCGTCCCCGAGCCCTCCCGTATGACCCCAAACTCGGCGGGTCTGTTGCAAAGGGTTCCGGAGATATGGCCGTTTGAAATTTTGGGTTAACTGCCCAAGATGGCTACCAAAATTAGGTTAACGGCGTTTTCTCCGGAACCGTTCGACCGAAAACCGCCGTTCCTGGGTTCCCCTGACTTGGCTCGACGAGTGCTATCCCCTCGGACAGGTTTCAGGCTGAAAAATAATTTCAGCGGGAATTTCAGTGCAGTCACTCTAGACCAAGAGAGTAGAGCCTGCCAACGTCTCCCGAAAAAACCCGGATCCTCTACGACCGCCGGTTCAGGAGCTATCCGAGCCTGAAGTTTCGTTTGACAGTTCTAGAACTGTCAAAGTTAATCTCCGACCCGGTATAACTTTCCAACCCGCGGCCGCAAAACACCCGTGTTTGGGCTCGTCCTGCTCGGCTCGACCCACTCCGTCGCGCAAGCTAGCCTCCAGGAACCTGAAAATTTTCAGCGCCAAAACGCCTGAAAACCAACTGATGGGGTGGAGATTGATATCCCAAACCCGAGTTTGCAAACCGCTTCTCTCTACGATCACTAGGACCGGAGATATGTCCAGTTAAAACTTTCCAAGATGGCCGCCCAGCTGTCAAATACCAACTTTGTGTGGCTATTACTCGGCGACCATTCGTCGGAGAGAGATGCGGTTTCGATGTAAGTGGGTCCCCTGACCCGGTCTAAGTACCAAGTGCTGTTTCAGCGCTGAAAAAATCGAGGCCCTGAAAGCGCCTGAAAACTTGAAAATTGTGTTCTACAGAGTTCCTTCGTAATAACTGTGAAAACCCGGTCCTTCTATCCTTTTTGGTTCAGGAGCTATGAAGTTCCAAAGTTGTTAACCTTAATTAAAAAATGGCCGAAAACAAAGTTTTTTCGCGTAGATCTGTCTCTGTTCATCCCAGGAAGTCGAGGTTTTGGTTATGTGAGATGTTTTTGGTTAGTTCAGACCTATTATGGTGTCAAAAATATTAAAAGATGGATATTTCCTAATAAATTCGTAAAAATTCTTTAAAAATTCATATCTCCCGAAAAAATAGATCTAAAATTCTGATAAAAATTGTATAATTAAGGTAAATTAAGCCCCTAAACGTGCATAAAATGAAATTTTGAAAAACATAAAAATCAAATGGTTTTTTCATCAAAAAACCGGTTTTTTCAATAATATTTAATTATTTCGGAAACCAACAGCTATAAAAATAATAAATAAAATAATTCGGGCTAAGCACTCTAGCGCGCAGCCAGTTCTTTTAAAAAACAAGTAGGTTAACACTGTAGTTTCCGAGATAATCGATGTCAATTTTGTTGTTTTCTAACCTAAATATCACTAAAACTACTTATCATAAAAAGTTTCTGGTGGCACCAGGTGTCTTCTCTTCTGACGGGGAGAGAAGCTGCGAAGAAACGGAGTCTCTGCGACAGCTCCTTCTGCTACCTCGTGCACACGTGGTTTTCACTTTTTCAGATTTTTCTTCAAAATTAGCTTCTGGAAAAATCCAGAAAGCTCCTGGTCTGTAGATATCCCCTGCCCACGTAAAATGGCAAACTAAAAATGGGGGGTCACCGCTTTCGTTTTCCCCTCAATCGTCTTTTACTGTTTCAACACTTAGAAAATTATAACCTATTTAAGGTTTTTCGGTTTTACACAATTTTCATCGATATCCAAAGGCACAGATTTCACTTCCCGACTTGAGCCAACTTATTACGCGTCGGCTGACACTTATTCGACGAAAATCGGGCAAGTTTTGACCACTTTTTTAGATTTTTAAGTGCGGAGCGACTTTAAAAACGATCCGACCGCCACGAGGGTTGGGGGGATACTGGGTTAGGTTAGGTTAGGTTAGGTTAGGTTAGGTTAGGTTAGGTTAGGTTAGGTTAGGTTAGGTTAGGTTAGGTTAGGTTAGGTTAGGTTAGGTTAGGTTAGGTTAGGTTAGGTTAGGTTAGGTTAGGTTAGGTTAGGTTAGGTTAGGTTAGGTTAGGTTAGGTTAGGTTAGGTTAGGTTAGGTTAGGTTAGGTTAGGTTAGGTTTTTTTTTTTTTTTTTTTTTTTTTTTTTTTTTTTTTTTTTTTTTTCTCTACCTCTGACGTTATCAGAGTCTATTTTAAACTACTTCACTTCCATTCCAGTTCTCGCTGTCTTTCCTCTCGCACTTTTATTCCGCATACTATGTCTTTCTTTCATCCGTCGCCTTTCAGTCTTTAATGGGTGGGACTCCCATTTGCTATACTAGTCTTATCTATCTAGATATATATGTCTACTTCTCCATATTTCATCTGGTATTTCTTTACTTTTCGTGTTCTACAGGGGAAAATGATCTTGTACACCATTTGTTCATTTTATTGATTATTATGTTTCTTTCTTATTTATAGTTTTTACAGTTAATGTTTTATTCTTTATTATATAAATTTATCTAGTCTTAATCTTACATTTTCTTAAAACCTTTATTTTTATATTTCTTATACATGTTCTTTGGGGGAAATGACACTGGTACACCATTTGTTCGTTTTATTGAATACAAAGGTTCTTATTTACTTATTCTTCTATTCTTCTATTGTTTATTCTATGTTACATTACTATATCTTATCTTATTATTATATTTTTATCTTAATACAGTATAGCTATGTAAAATTTTCACCTAATTTTATTCTACTCTTACAATTCTCATATACTATTTTCTACGTCGTTTACATAATAAATTTTTATACTTATTTTATATGTACCGTCTTATATATATTCAAATATACAGCAGTCACATATTTTATTGATCGCTTCTATTTCTCTTGATTGATTTTTCAGCTAATTTAGTACAGTAGTTCAAGAATTTGGTCCTACCTTTCCCCAGCATTATCTCACCCACACTATCCATGGTTAAATCTACTTCTAGTTCCACCTGTATTTCATTTCTTTCGTAAGCATATGCAGGGCAGTGAAGCAGTATATGTGGAACCGACTCCTCCACGTTCGGGTCGCAGATACACGACGGACTCTCCTTACACTTGAACCGATTCAAGTATTCAGAGAATCCGCCGTGGCCCGTCATGACCTGAGTCAAAATTCCATTCATGTTCAGCTTTCCAATAATCCTGTACGCCGCTATTGCATCCGGGACGAACATTTTGGTAACTGAAGCAGTAGTTCCGGTTTTGTATCTTCTGTTCCATTCCTCAAGGGTCGCCATACGAATGCGACGCTTGACGAATGAAACAGGACACAGATCGTAGTCCGGCTTCTTTTTACTCGTGATGGCAGCCTCTTTAGCAAGCTGATCCACTCTTTCATTGCCCTCAATCCCTGCGTGAGCTTTGATCCAGAACAAGTTTACTATCTTTTTCTGGAGAGAAACAGCTGTCAGGTTTTCTCGTGCTTCTACTGCCAGGGGATGAAGGCAATTGTGGTTTTTCACTGTTATGAGGGCTGCCATAGAATCACTGTAGACTCCAAAGGTGGTTGCCGTGCTTTTCCGAATTTCCGCAGTTGCCCTACATATTGCCAAGAGCTCCGCCTGGTAGACCGTGCAGTATTCTGGCAACGCCAACTTCAGGGCTCGTATTTCGGCCTCGCTGTTCCATAAAGACAGCGCAGCGCCGACACGACCCCCGATCTTGCTACCGTCGGTAAAAATTCTTACCTCTGGTTTGGCGCTGGCATCGACTTGTTCCCGGTCTACCAGACTTCCGAACTCCAGGTCAATACGCGAGGCGGGATGCGGGGATTTTAGTGCGGATACTGCCCGCTCCATCTCCCTGTCCCCCAATATTGGCATTGACATCCCCCTCTTGGCCTCATATAGTGAGGCCACCTCACGAACTCGGAGGTCCAGAGGGAGTATCCCTGCCAACAGGAGTACCGAATTGAGGGAGACGGTTCGGTAGGCCTTGCACATTTTTTGGGCAATGCCTCGTTGCACGGCACCCAACTGCTTTATGACTCCCAGTTTATTGGCAGCTGGGGCCCATGCTCCAGCGGCATACAGGATGATTGGCTCTATTGTTGCAGTATATATAATTTTTATTATTTGTGGGTTTAGGCCCCAACTGATCTTCGCGGCCCTGCATAGTTGCTTATGAATACCGATAGCTTTCTTACAAACGTTCTTAACGTGTGTGTTGAACGTTAACTTGTCATCGATGGTGACACCCAGGATCTTTATTTTATTTGCCATAGCTACCGCGACCCCGCCCATGCTCAGTCGTGGGGTGTCGTACTTCAATTTTCGAGTTACTGTCATAGCATTGGTTTTTTGTGGTGCAAATTTCAGTTTGTTATCGACACCCCACGCCTGGACATGTTCGAGGGCGGCGTTTGCTTTTTGCTCTATTTCCATTGATGTGTCACCATCGAAGACAAGAACCACGTCATCGGCGAACGCTTGCGTGTAGACATTATCGTCTGTCAGAGATTTTAGGAGGGGATCCAAGAGTAAGTTCCACAGGTTGGGGCCTCCAATGGAGCCTTGCACACAGCCTTTATTTGTGCCTTTGGTGTATTCCTCACCCGCGTATCTGACCCTGACCCTTCTGTCCCTCAGATAGCTGTCGATGACCCTCCTCAAGTTGACCGGACATCTTTCCTCTGCCAATCGGGTCCTTATTGCTGGCCACCAAGCGCTATCGAAGGCTCCCTCTATGTCCAGAGATATTACAACAACGATTTTCTTCATATTCAATTTACTTCTTATATGTTGCATTAGGTCATAGAGAGAGTCCTCGGTGCTCCTTTGGGGCATGAACCCGTATTGGCGAGTACTCATCCTTGGTAAAATATAGTACTTGAGGCGGGCCATCAACATCTTCTCTAGGATTTTGCCCAACACCGGTAAAAGACCGATAGGCCTGTATGCCTTTGGAGTGGTATAATCGGTTTTACCCGGTTTCTTTAATACCACCACTGTGGCCTCCTTCCAGGGCTTAGGGAAGTAATTCAATTTCAAACATTGGTTTAGAAGAGCCAGGAGGTTAGGTTAGGTTAGGTTAGGTTAGGTTAGGTTTTTTTTTTTTTTTTTTTTTTTTTTTTTTTTTTTTTTTTTTTATACTTCTACCTCCGACATGTATCGGAGCCTATGCTAGCTAGTTAAGTTTTCACACATTCCAGTTCTCGCTTTTATGCCTCTCGCACTTTCATTCCTCATACTTTATCTTTCTTTCATTCATCTTCTTTTGTTCTTTTTATGGGTGGGATTCCCAACTACTGCCTTTTCCTCTAATCTTTCTAAATTATTTTTCATTTTTCTTTATTTTCACTTATTCATATATACTTTTATTATTGGGTATAATTAATGTGGTACACAGTTTTTTAATAGTCACATATTACACTTTTTGTTTCCTTAAATTCTACAGTTCTTTTTACAATTTTTATTTTAATTTTTACATATTATATATATTTCTAATTTTACTTTCTTGTTTGTTATATACATTAATACATATATATATATTTCCATACAATGGGGTAAGTGGGAAGGAGATGGGAAGACAGTTTTATTTCTCCATTTGCTTAATCTAGGCTTAAATTCTAACAGTTGTATAGCAACCATTATTAAATTTTTACAAAAACGGAGGAGCTTAATATAATCATAATTATTCTAAGCTTATTCTAATTAAATACTTATAATTATTGATTCCTATCTTACTTCAACTCTTAAACAACTTATATGGCTATGCTAAACTTAATATACTATATTATATTATGATAGCATATTTACTTATGCGGTTTTGTTTCTTACGATTACTATTTGAGCGATATATTTGCTGTAATCTAGGAAAATCTTTCTATTTTTACTTTTTATAACCTCTTTTAAATTGTCGCGTGTTATTCTCGTGTTTAACGCTTGCTCGACGTTGAAGCGGTGCTTGTCGAATTGAGGACAGTCGAATAGTATGTGCGGGACCGTTTCACTTACACCTGGGTCGCAGATACACGACGGACTCTCCTTGAGCTTGAAACGGTTCAAGTACTCGGAGAATCCACCGTGTCCCGTCATTATCTGCGTGTTAAGGCTACTTGCTCCTATCTTTCGGATTATCCCATAGGCTGTCCGGACATCTGGGAAAAATAATTTCGTGACAGATGCCGTATCACCAGTTCCGTATCGAAGGTTCCACTCGTCAATCGTCGCCATACGTATGCTCCACTTGACGTATGAGACCGGACACTGGTCGTAATCTGGTTTTCTTTTGGGATTTTCAGCGGCTTCCTTTGCTAACTGGTCGGCTCTCTCATTTCCCTGAAGCCCCACATGAGCTTTGATCCAGAACAAGGTTATAACCTTGTTCTGGCGGGACGCGGATTTAATGTTATCCCTAGCTTCTACAGCAAGAGGGTGGCGTGAACCGGGATTTGCTAATGTTTGTAGAGCCGCCATTGAATCGCTGAAAATTCCAAAAGAAGACGCCTTAATCTTGGTTACTTCCTTTGTCGCCCTTGCAATTGCCAGGAGTTCAGCCTGGTAAACCGTACAGTAATTTGACAGACCAAGTTTGAGGGCTTTGGTCTCAGCCTCACCATTCCATATGGACAGTGAGGCCCCGACCCCTCCTCCGATCTTGCTTCCGTCCGTAAAAATGCGGACGTCAAAACTGCATCTGTCCAGCTGTTCTTGGTTTACCAGGCTGTCGAACTTCAGGATGTCGCGTGCCGCAGGATGAGGGTCGTCTGTTGCAGCGGCCATTCGCTCGACCTCCCTGTCCCCCAGTGATGTCAGGGGCACTCCCCTCTTGGCTTCATATAAACATGCCGCCTCACGAACTCTAATGTCGAGAGGGAGTAACCCAGACAGCACCAGTGCAGAGTTCAGGGAGACCGTGCGATATGCCTTGCACATTTTTTGAGCGATTCCACGCTGAACGGCCCCAAGTTGTCTTCTGATGCCCAACTTTTCAGCTGCCGGCGCCCAAACGCTTGCTGCGTAAAGTATTATGGGCTCTATTACCGCCACATACATCATCCGTATAACTTCTGGGTGCAACCCCCAACTAACCTTTGCAGCTCTACACAGCTGCTTATAGATCGCGATTGCCTTTCTACAAGCGAGTGAGACGTGTTTATTGAAGGTTAGTTTTTCGTCTATCGTTACACCCAGAAGCTTTACTTCATTCGACATTTTAATGTCGATCCCCCCCATGCTCAGACGTGGTGTGTCGTATTTCAATTTTCGGGTTACTACCATAGCAACTGTCTTATGCGGTGCAAATTTAAGTTTGTTCTCGACACCCCACGCCAGAACATGATTGAGAGCGGCATTGGCACTTGCTTCTATTTCCAGTGCAGTCTCTCCGTCGAAGACCAGGACGATGTCATCCGCAAACGCCTGGATGTACGTTCCCCTAGTCTCTACTGCTTTTATAAGGGGGTCTAGGACCAGGTTCCAAAGAATTGGGCCCCCAATTGAGCCCTGGACACAACCTTTATTGGTTGCCTTTTTATATACCTCCCCACAGTACCTGATTGAGACTTTGCGGTCTCTGAGGTAACTGTCGATGACCCGCCTAAGATCAATTGGACACTTTTCTTCCGCCAGTCGAATCCTTATTGCAGGCCACCACGCGCTATCAAATGCCCCCTCTATATCCAAAGAAACGAGCGTCACTATTCGTTTTTGGCCGAGCTTTTTGTGGACATGCTGCATGAGATTGTAGAGGGCATCCTCCGTGCTTTTCTGTGGCATGAATCCGTACTGACGGGTACTCATGTTCGGCAGAAGGTGAAACTTTAGGCGGGCCACCAGCATCTTTTCCAAGATTTTCCCCAATATAGGCAACAGCCCAATCGGCCTATATGATTTGGGGCTGGTATAGTTCTCTTTTCCAGGCTTTTTAAGAATCACGACGGTTGCCTCCTTCCAGGCAGTGGGGAAGCAGTGACATTCTAGGCACTTGTTAAGGAACCTTAAAAACAATTCCGGATCGTTATCCACGGCGTGGCGACAAATGTCTGCGGTAAAGCCGTCTGATCCTGGTGCTTTCTTCGGATTGAAAGACTCCATCGAATTTTTCAACTCAGCCATCGTAAAGGGTGGGTCGCAAGGGTCATTTTGCTCGCCAGAATTTACGTTTTCGGCCTTAACTCGAATGGATCGGTGATGTGCGTTATCGCATTCTGCAAGGTCTTCCGGATAAAATGTTTCCGCTAGCAGCTTCACGGAACCTTTTGCATCCAGCACATCACCATTTCTTTCCAAAGGCAGGTCTTCCTCTCTGCGTTGTGTCCTACCTATTACCCTATATATTCCCTCCCAGACCCCCTCCCTATCCTGTCTCCCACAGAATTCCTTCCAACTCTCGGTTTGAGCTTTGGCCACTTCTAACTCATACTCTTTTTTCTTTTCCAGGTACTCTTCGATGACCCTCGACTTCCGGATTGGGGCGGCACAGCGGATCCTACGTTTCATGGTGACGACGGTCTTCTTCATCTCAACGAGTCTCTCGGACCACCACGGCAAGGTAAGTTCTTCTTTAGTTTTTATAGTTGGTATGGTTTGCTTACATGTTTCATCTATTGCTTTGTGGAGGTTTTCTGTTGCTATATCTATTTGCTCTATATTGTTTATTTTATCTATTTCGGCTAAAGTGAATTTAAAGTCTTTTTTCAACTGGCCAAATTTCTCATGAAAATTGGACCAGTTCGCTTTTCTAGTGTTATATTTACGTGTAGTTCGTTCAACTTTGACGCCCTTTGATTTTTGTAAGAAGATTTTGAACGTGATGCCGTTGTGATCCGAGCTCGTAAGTCCTTCATCAACCCTCCAGTCGTCTATCATGTCGAAGATATCATTGGAGCAGGCAGTGATATCCACGTGACTACTGTATCGCTTACCTCCCCGGATAGTGTCGAAAGTCGGAATTTCCCCTCTGTTGAGTATGTTCAGATTTAGCTCGCCGAGAGTTCCTGCCACCTCCTCCCCCCTAAGGTCAGCCGTTGGACTACCCCACCACATGCTTTTGGCGTTGGCGTCCCCTCCAACGATAAGTTTTTTGGAATCGACTGCGCGCTCTATTTGTTTGAGGTGTTCTAAGTAATGCTCAATTGGCTGGTCTGGCTCAAAGTAAAAGGAGACAAGCGTGATCTCCCAAGCACTGGTCTGGATTCCCACCACAACGATGTTGTTTGTGGTGAGTTTTGGGTACTGCTTGACTATAAAGTCACTGTTAAAGACAGCTATTGCTGCCTTAACAGTCCCATTTCCAGTTTCAGTGTTTTGGAAGATCCTAACGCCCCTATGACTCCTCATTACTTTCGCTCCACCCACATACGGTTCCTGAAGAAGCGCTAGTGCTATCCCACGTTCCGTGGCTTCTGTGAGAAGCTCATTGGTTGCCAGCTTCTTACGTTGGAGGTTTGCCTGTATTGCTCCGTAGGGAGTATTTGCCTCGAAAGTGCCCTTAGCAGTAAGCAACGGTCGATCTAGCTATATCATCCCATTTTTTACGCAGTGGACAATCATGGCTAAAGGCATTGTGCTGTGTACCATGCTCGACTTTTGCCTTCGTACAATTTCGGCAAACGGGTGGTACGCCTGAAAGCCAGTCCGGACACTCCGATCTCATGTGGGGACCGCCGCAGTGGCCACATAGGTCTGCAGGCTCTTTGCAGAACCGCTTACCGTGTCCAAAGCCTAGGCAGCGGGTGCACTGGACCAACGGGGTCTGATCTTCGACCTTGATGCGCTGGAGATCAATATGGACGGTTCCAATGTCCAACACTCGTCGCCAGATGGTGGGCGAGACACCGATTATAACATGGCCAATATGTGGGTTCCTTGTTTTTCTTCGGTATCTCACTTCCACCCTGTCTTCCTCAGTGTCGAGGCCATCAAAAACACCCTGGTTCTGATTTCGTAACGCCTTAAGGATGTCTTCATTAGAGTTAACTACTAAAACGTTCCTTAAGATCAGAAGCGGATCCTTGTTTTTGACTTCCTCGACAGTGAGGTCAACACCTTCCTTCTGAAGTCGGTCTTTTATCTTGCCCCTTTCTTCTTCGGTTTGTAAACCTATTATTACTTTCCTATCCTTGGCTTTCCTCACTCTTTCGACCTTTATCCACCCTTCTTTTGCATTAACTACTTTCCTAACTTTTTCGAGCACTTCATCACCGGTTTCCGTTTCGTCCTTGGAAGAAACCACAACCGAGTGCAAAGTGTTTCGCCTTGGTATTACTCTTACTCCCTGGGCTGAGGCCACACTCGCATAGGTAATACCCTGCTCAAGGAACTTTCTTTGTTGGTCAATTGCGTCCTTTAGCTCGTCCATCTTTTTATGGTTTTCCACAAGGAGGTTTGTTTGCTGTTCCATTTTTTGTAAAATGGTAGTGGTGTCAGGGTTTTCAGGAGGAGTTTTGCCAACTGATGGAAATTGTGAGAGCACGGGCCTCTCCCTAATCATATTTTGTTTTGCTAGCTTTAGCTCCGATTCGACTTCCTTTACTAGCTGGTAAAGCCGTTCCGTAGCTTCAGAGATACTGTTTTTAATCTCTGTTTTCGTGTTTCTGGAGCTGTTTAGATGCAGTTTTGCCTTGACGAGGCAGGCCTTTGCTTCCGCAGTTCGGTCCGAATATTTAATATTCGGCGGTGAGAGTGTGTCAAAAGATTTTCTTTTTTGTGTCACGACCACACTCTCTTGCGTAAAAGCCAGTTTTGTTTTTATTTTTGCAGGGCCGGCCTGCGACGTCTGTTCAGCTGCAGCGAGATCAGGGCTGCTGTTTGGGGCTTCCCAGTTCTCTATGCTGCGTCTGACATTTGTGGAAACCACTGCTCCAGGTTTAGGCGGTGACTTTTTGCTTCCAGCTGCTTTCAGCGGAGTTCTATGGCCGAACATGTTGGAGAGTATGCGTCAAGTAATAAATAAAAAAAAAAAATTAAAAAATCGTCAATAGGGACAATAAAGTAAAAATAAAATAAAGTACACAAAATGAAAGACAAAACCGCACAAATACTAATAACTAATTAGTTTTTACAAAAAACTTTGTAAAAAGTTTGTCTCTACTAGAGCTCTACGCTAAGTAGCCCGATTGTGGGTAGCTATCAGGGACCCTGTGTTGGTTTAAAAGTCAATTTTTAATGTCAGATCCTGTTTTTGCTGACTTCTCATGAATGGCTCTATGTAGAGTCAATACAATATGATCACTGGATAAGGCCCTCCGAGCCCGTTCCAACAAACCCAAACACGAGGTAACTAGCCCCAAGGGTTCCGGAGCAATTAAGGTTTAAAATATTTGGTTTTTATCCAAGATGGCAGCCAAAATATGGTTAAACCTGGTTTTCTCCGTAGCCAAAAGACCGAAACCCCCCGTGCTTAGGCTTATCTTACTGTGCTGGACGAGACCCATGCAGTGGTATACTTTTCAGGCTGAAAAATTTTTTCGCTCTGAAAGCGCCTGAAAGCCAGCTCACTCGGAAGGTAACTACAAGACGGTTTTTACAGAAAAAACCCCACCGCTCTGCGACCCCCGGTTGCAAAGATATAGGTGTTTGAATTTTAATAAAATGGCGGCGCAACTGTCAAAGTCAAACTTTGGCAGGCAATATCTCCGTTCCAGATGGTCGCAAAACCAGCGAGTTTGGACTCTCCTATCGTGGCCTCAGCCCGCCTATCTACTGAAACCGCTTTCAGGACCCTGAAATTTTTAAGCTCAAAACTGGCTGAAATGGGCTGTATAATGAAGGCAAGAAGCCCCTGTCTCTAATGTCGCAATCCGCAACTTCCTGCGACTCCTGGTTTGGGAGTTATTGTGTTTCAAAGTTAAATAAAATGGCCGCCGAACTGTCAAAGGTCAGGTTTAAAAGCCCGTAACTTGAGAACCCCTCATCGGAGAAAGTTCCGGTTTTGGATATACAGCTCGGCGTCACTTCGAGTATGTCCTGAAAACCGTTTCAGCAGAGAAAAACTTTTCAGGTCAAAAGCTCCTGAAACCTAATAATGGCTAAAGTCCATAAAAAATCCAAGCTTACAGTGAAAAACCGAGTGTAATCGGCCCGGTAGGTCCTGAGATATAGCGAGTTGAAATTTTGAACCTAAAAAACCAAAATGGCGAAATTTAACAAAATTCTCAGTTTTATAGATAATTGGCTTGAGTTTGGGCTTAAATGAGTCACAATAGATGTATTGGACCCAGTCCCAACGTCAAAATTTGTTGTTTCCTGTTAGATTTAGAATAAATGCCTAAAAATAGAAAAATAATTATATCTCAGGATCCACTGAACATAAAATTTTGATAAAAATAGCAAAAAATAGGAAAAATTATGTACTATATGGACAGAAAATAAAATTTGATCAAACTAAGTAATGACATAGAAATTTTTTTGAAAAAGTGAATTTTTGATAAAATTAATTGTATTTTGAAAAATAATTAAACAAAAAATCTGAATTTTAAAATATGTGTTCCACTGATAAGCGCGCCAAAGACTGCAGTTGAAGATCTTCGAAAAGTTGCTTATATCCGGAGATATAAGGGTCAAGTTTTAAGGATTTCAAAGTCCTTGTAAAAATCAGATATAGTAGGTACGACAAAAATACTTGCAGCACCAGTCTTTTTCATTGCAGAAGATTACAGCTGCAAAATTTCAGCCACCTGGCTCTGCGTTTTCGCTGTTTTCAGCTCCACGTGGTTTTAGTTTTTCTTGAATAATTCTGAATGCTTTGGATTTTTCAGGCTTCTGGGTCGTCCGTACGGTGTGTGGCAGCTACCCCCTCCCTTTTATACAATAAAAGAGGTAGGTCGTCGATCTTAATTTCGCAGCGTTTGCGATTTAAGTTTTTTCTTCTTTAGTTAACCTCAAAAATTGAGGTTTTTTCAGGTTTAAACACTGTTTCACTGCAATCCAAGTATGAACAATCACAGAGAGTTATGGAGTTCACTTTGCCAAGCACAATGACACATCACTCGTCAAAATCGGACAACTTTATACCACTTTTTTTAATTTTTATGTACGGAGCGTCACCAAAAACGATCCGACCGCCACGAGAGTCGGGGGGGAACTGGTTAGGTTAGGTTAGGTTAGGTTAGGTTAGGTTAGGTTAGGTTAGGTTAGGTTAGGTTAGGTTAGGTTAGGTTAGGTTAGGTTAGGTTAGGTTAGGTTAGGTTAGGTTAGGTTAGGTTAGGTTAGGTTAGGTTTTTTTTTTTTTTTTTTTTTTTTTTTTTTTTTTTTTTTTTTTTTTTTTTTTTTTTTTAATCTCTACCCCTGACATAATCAGAGTCTACTATCTAAGCTAGTTCTCTTTCATACCAGTTCTCGCTTTCTTTCCTCTCGCACTTTTATTCCGCATACTTTTTCTTTCTTTCTCGCTTCCTCTTTTATTCTCATTAATGGGTGGGACTCCCATATAACTAACTTTTCTATTCTAGCCTGACAAAATTTTACATTTATTTTATTTTTCTTAAGGGTAAATAATAGTCTCCATGTCTTTATTTTCACTATTACAAAGATACAGTTCTTACTAGGGTACATTTTATTACTTAACTACTTTTACTTACAGTTCTATACTTTATTTTACATTTCTTAAACTATACATTTATTTGTATACATTTGTTTTACATTCCGTGTGTACATGCTTTAGTGGTTTCTAGGGGTAAGTAATACATTTTTATTGTTGCTTCTCATAAGTGCTAGGTTCTTAAATTCTAGTTACATTTTTCAACTTATTTTGTTACTTTCTTATATCTATTTATTATCTATTCTTAATTTCTAATTGGTTTTACTGCTTACAATACTTATTATTTACTTTATCATCTAATTTTATATGCACAACTAATATATACTACTATATTGTGGTTGCATACTTTACCGATCGGTTTTATTTCGTTCGATTACTTTTTTGGCGATTTTTATACAGTACTCCAAAAATACTTTCCTTTTCTTTCCAGCCATTATTGTCCCTATACTATCCTCACTCAGATCTGTTTCAATTTCCTGTTCTATTTCATTCCTTTCATAAGCGTATGCAGGACAGCGAATAAGCAGGTGTGGTATTGACTCTGCGATATTTGGGTCACAGATGCACGATGGACTCTCCTTACACCTGAAGCGGTACAAGTATTCAGAGAATCCACCGTGCCCTGTCATGACCTGAGTCAAAATCCCGTCCATTTGTAGCTTCTGAATAATCCTGTACGCCGTCACGGCAGACGGGAAGAACATCTTTGTGACGGATGCCGTGGTGCCGGTTCTGTATCTGTTGTTCCATTCGTCAAGCGCTGCCGTTCGAATGCAGCGCTTGACGAATGAGACAGGACAAAGATCATATTCTGGCTTCTTTTTGCTCAAAATGGCAGCCTCTTTTGCCAGCTGATCCACCCTCTCGTTGCCCTCGATCCCTGCGTGAGCCTTGATCCAGAACAAGTCAACCACCTTGTTCTGGAGAGAAACGGCTGTCAAGTTCTCTCTAGCTTCCACTGCCAGGGGGTGAAGGCAACTGTGGTTTTTCACTGTCATGAGGGCTGCCATTGAGTCACTGTAAACGCCAAATGTGGACGCCGCACTCTTCCGGATTTCTCCAGTTGCCTTGCATATCGCCAAGAGCTCCGCCTGGTAGACGGTGCAATAGTTTGGTAGCGCCAGCTTGAGGGTACGTGTTTCGGCCTCGCTGTTCCACAAGGACAACGCAGCACCGACACGCCCCCCAATTTTGCTCCCGTCGGTAAAAATTCTTACCTCCGGTTTGGCGCTGGCGTCGACCTGCTCCCGGTCTACCAGACTTTTGAACTCCAGGTCGATACGCTTGGCGGGGTGCGGGGACCTCAAAGCGGACACTGGTCGCTCCATCTCCCTGTCTCCCAATATTGGCGGTAACACTCCTCTCTTGGCCTCATAGAGTGAGGCCATCTCACGAACTCGGAGATCCAGAGGAAGTATCCCCGCCAACAGGAGCACCGAGTTGAGGGAGACGGTGCGATATGCCTTACACATCTTTTGTGCTATCCCGCGCTGCACAACGCCCAGCTGTTTTATTATTCCCAGCTTACCCGCTGCTGGAGCCCATACACTGGCGGCGTACAGGATAATTGGCTCTATCGTAGCTATATAAATAATTTTGATAATTTCGGGGTTAAGTCCCCAGCTAATTTTCGCTGCCCTGCACAACTGCTTATGAACATTTATAGCCTTCTTACAGACGCTCCTGACGTGCGTGTTGAAAGTCAACTTGTCGTCGACGGTGACACCCAGGATCTTAATTTCCCTGGACATGGTTACTTCGACTCCGCCCATGCTCAGTCGTGGGGTGTCGTATTTCAGTTTCCTTGTAATCGTCATCGCGTTGGTTTTTTGCGGTGCAAACTTTAACTTGTTTTCGACACCCCACGCCTGAATATGTTCAAGGGCGGCGTTTGCTTTACGTTCTATTTCCATGGCTTTGTCACCGTCGAAGACAAGGACCACATCGTCCGCAAACGCCTGCACATAGACGTCTCTTTCTGTCAGGCTTTTTAGGAGGGGATCCAAAAGAAGGCTCCAGAAATCCGGGCCTCCAATGGAGCCCTGTACGCAGCCTTTACTCGTGCCTTTGGAGAATTCTTCTCCCGCATACCTAACCCTGACCCTTCTGTCCCTTAAGTAGCTGTCGATGACCCTCCTCAGGTTAATAGGACACTTTTCCTCAGCCAGCCGGACTCTTATAGCTGGCCACCAGGCGCTATCAAAGGCTCCCTCTATGTCCAAGGACTTTTTACGGTCAAGTTTATCTCTGATGTGCTTTATTAGATCATAGAGGGAGTCCTCTGTGCTCTTCTGGGGCATGAATCCGTACTGGCGAGTACTCATCCTTGGTGTAATATAGAACCTGAGGCGAGCCATCAACAACTTCTCATAGATCTTGCCTAGAACCGGCAGGAGGCCTATGGGCCTATATGATTTTGGGGTGGTGTAGTCTCTTTTCCCCGGTTTTCTTAGCACCACCACCGTGGCCTCCTTCCAGGACTTCGGAAAATGTCCGAGTTCCAGGCATTGGTTCAGCAGGGCTAGGAAGGAATCAGGTTCCCCTCCAATGGCTTGGCTGCATATATCGGCTGTGAGACCGTCTATTCCTGGAGCCTTCCTTGGGTTAAAGGATTCACAGGCAATACGCAGTTCAGTTGGCGTGAAGGGTGGATCTTCGGAGTCTTCTTCCGCTTCCTCGTTTATCTTTTCGGCCTTTGCCCGAGTGTTTCCGTGATGGGTGTTGTCGGTGCTTTTAAGGTCCTCCGGGTAAAAAGTATCCGCAATCAATTTTACGGAGCCTTCTGCGTCAAGCACCTTACCGTTCTCCATCATCGGTAAGTCCACCCCTCTCTGCGTTGTCCTTCCAATAACCCTGTAGATCCCCTCCCATACCCCTTCCCTGTCCTGCTTGGTGCAGAACTCTTTCCAGCTCTCGGTCTGGGCTCGAGCTGCCTCTGCCTCATATTCCTTTTTCCGCTTTAGGTATTCCTCGACAACCATCGGTCTTCGGACTGGGGCAGCGCATCGCACTCTCCTTTTACTGGTGGCGACGCTCCTCTTCATCTCAGCGAGTTTTTCCGACCACCATGGCATGGCAATTTTCTCTTTGACTTTTTTAGTTGGCATTGCGACGCGGCATGCTTCCTGTATCATTTCTGTGTAATTGTTTGTGTAAATATCTAATGATTTGGTACTATTGATTCGTTCTATTGAAGTTTTGTTGAATTTTGAGTCTATTTTTAATTGGGCGAATTTCTCATGAAATTTTTGCCAATTTGCTTTTTTAGTATTGAAGATGCGTGTTGTTCTTTCTATTTGAACTCCTTTCGCTCTCTCCAGCCTTAAGTCAAAGAGTATGCCATTATGGTCGGAACTCGTGAGGCCTTCATCTACTCTCCAGCGTTCCACCAGTCCTAGAATATTGTCAGAGCATGCAGTCAGATCGACATAGCTGCTGATGCGCTGACCTCCCCTAATGGTGTCGAAGGTCGGAATTTCCCCTGCATTGAGGATATTCAGCCCGAGCCCGCCGAGAGTCCCACACACGTCCTCTCCTCTGCGGTCAACCACCATGCCCCCCCACCAGGTGCTCTTCGCATTGGCGTCCCCTCCAACGAGAAAAGGTTTCGAGCCATTAGCCATGCAAATACGTCTTAATTTATTGAGGTAAGGTTCCACTGGCTTGTCCGGCTCGAAATAAAAAGAGGTGAGTGTGATCTTCCAAGCACTCGTTTGGATTCCCACCACGGCAATATTTTCCGTGGTGAGTTCCGGGTATTGGATTACTTTTATGTTTTTGTCGAAGACTGCAATTGCGGCCTTGACAACTCCATCTCCGGTACCAGTGTCTTGGAAGACCCGCACTCCCCTCTGGCTTTTCATAATTTTTTCACCACCGATGTATGGCTCCTGCAGGAGCGCCACAGAGATACCCCGTGTCTCTGCCTCCAACAGCAGCTCGTTGGTTGCCAGCTTTTTCCGTTGGAGGTTGGCCTGTGCGAATTTAAGGGCGATTATTTGTCCTGGTGCGCCCTTAGCAATATGCAGTGGTTGACCGCGCTATTGCATCCCACTTTCGGCGGATAGGGCATTCGGCACTGAAAGCGTTGTGCTCCTTGTTAATTATGTTAGCCCTTTCACAATTGCTGCACACAGCCATGCCCCCCGCTATCCAGTCTGGGCATTCGGTCTTCAGATGAGGACCACCGCAATGGCTACACAGGTCCACCTTCTCCGTACAGTGCTTTCGCCCGTGCCCGTAGGCCAGGCAGCGAGTGCACTGCATTAGTGGGGTCTGGTCTTCAGCCCGGATCCTCTGCAGGTCCACGTGGACGTATCCCCTTTTTGTCACTCGCTGCCATAGCTCGGGAGAAGTGCTCAGCACTATGTGTACGGAGTGCGGGTTCCGTGTCTTTCTCCTATATCTAACTTCCAGTCTGTCTTCCCCATCGCGGAGGCCGCGAAAAACATCCCGATTCTGATTCCTCCTGATTCCTCAGGGCCTTTTTTAAGTCTTCATCCGTATTTAACGCTAAGACGTCCCTGAGTATCAGCATCGGGTCCTTGTTTTTCACAGCCTCCACGGTGAGGTTGGTGCTATTCATCTCTAATTTCTCCTTTACCTTATCCCTCTCATCTTCCGTCTCGAAGCCCATAACTACCTTTCTATTTTTGGCCTTCCTCACCCTTTCTACCTTGACCCAGCCTTCCTTTGCTTCCACAGCCTTCCGCACCCTTTCCAGTACCTGCTCCCCAGTTTCCGTCTCGTCCTTTGATGTGACTACGACTGAATGCAGCGTATTTCGTTTTTCTGTTGTCGCGCCTACACTTCGAGCCGCAGCCACACTCGCGTAAGAGGGTGTCCCTGTGTGAGACCTTTGCTCCTCCAAAGCTGTTTTAAGATCCTCCATGCGCTTATTATTTTCTTCCAGCAATTTGGAGTGCTTTTCTATTTTGCTCATGAGGAGAACTGTTTCTCCTGTATCTTCCCTCTGAGTCGACGGTTCTTCTGCTTCTAAAGGACCACGTTTTTGTTTATGGGCTTCAAGCTCCGCTGCCGCGTCTTTAATGAGCTTGTACATTGAGTCGACCGCCAGAGTGATGCCCGCCTTTATCTCCGACTTCAGATTACGTGATTCCCCTAATTGGGTTTTCGCCCTCTGAAGCCAGGTCCGGCCTTCAGTCACTCTGTCGGCCGAGGCAATTTTCTTTTGCGACTCTCCCGCAACCTCCATGGAGCTTCGTCGCTTCGTTTCTTTACCAGTTTGAGGCAATGTGAACTTTAGCGCTACCCTTGGAAGAGCTGCTGGAATATGAGCCTGCTTTTTCGGCGAAACCAAAAAAGTAGTCGATGCAGTTGCCCTGGGTTCCTTGACTTTGCTGTTTTCCCACTCTCCAATGCTCCTACGAACATTTGGAGTGGGTGTCGTTTTTGGAGAAGGTCCTGCCTTCTCTTTGTCGACTGGGGAGTTGGTTTCTGGATTGGTCAGCTTGCGGGGCGTGTGTGCGAGAGGCATGATATCGTCACTGGGTAGATCGTCTTCTTGTTAAAATATGCTAAAAACTATCTAACTAAATTTGTTTGACTCTCCCTGTATATGAGGATAGTCAGAGTCAGTAAAGGTGCAATAATTAAAGTCGGAGTAAAATCTACACTATCCCTGTAAAAGAAGGATAATGAATGGTCAAGGTTGCAATTGCTATCCCTGTAAAAGGGGGATACCGTCTGACGTCAATATAATAACCGTTATCGGTAAAGTACGCAGTCGTGTTATGTACAGTATGCAGCGTTTCACGGGCTGTTTCAGTTCGCTGGCTAAGTGACAAGTACTACAAAGAAGAAAAAATTTTTTTTGTCTCTATGTAGAGCCGTACTCTACCCTCAGAAAGATAGCCGTCCCCGAGCCCTCCCGTATGACCCCAAACTCGGCGGGTCTGTTGCAAAGGGTTCCGGAGATATGGCCGTTTGAAATTTTGGGTTAACTGCCCAAGATGGCTACCAAAATTAGGTTAACGGCGTTTTCTCCGGAACCGTTCGACCGAAAACCGCCGTTCCTGGGTTCCCCTGACTTGGCTCGACGAGTGCTATCCCCTCGGACAGGTTTCAGGCTGAAAAATAATTTCAGCGGGAATTTCAGTGCAGTCACTCTAGACCAAGAGAGTAGAGCCTGCCAACGTCTCCCGAAAAAACCCGGATCCTCTACGACCGCCGGTTCAGGAGCTATCCGAGCCTGAAGTTTCGTTTGACAGTTCTAGAACTGTCAAAGTTAATCTCCGACCCGGTATAACTTTCCAACCCGCGGCCGCAAAACACCCGTGTTTGGGCTCGTCCTGCTCGGCTCGACCCACTCCGTCGCGCAAGCTAGCCTCCAGGAACCTGAAAATTTTCAGCGCCAAAACGCCTGAAAACCAACTGATGGGGTGGAGATTGATATCCCAAACCCGAGTTTGCAAACCGCTTCTCTCTACGATCACTAGGACCGGAGATATGTCCAGTTAAAACTTTCCAAGATGGCCGCCCAGCTGTCAAATACCAACTTTGTGTGGCTATTACTCGGCGACCATTCGTCGGAGAGAGATGCGGTTTCGATGTAAGTGGGTCCCCTGACCCGGTCTAAGTACCAAGTGCTGTTTCAGCGCTGAAAAAATCGAGGCCCTGAAAGCGCCTGAAAACTTGAAAATTGTGTTCTACAGAGTTCCTTCGTAATAACTGTGAAAACCCGGTCCTTCTATCCTTTTTGGTTCAGGAGCTATGAAGTTCCAAAGTTGTTAACCTTAATTAAAAAATGGCCGAAAACAAAGTTTTTTCGCGTAGATCTGTCTCTGTTCATCCCAGGAAGTCGAGGTTTTGGTTATGTGAGATGTTTTTGGTTAGTTCAGACCTATTATGGTGTCAAAAATATTAAAAGATGGATATTTCCTAATAAATTCGTAAAAATTCTTTAAAAATTCATATCTCCCGAAAAAATAGATCTAAAATTCTGATAAAAATTGTATAATTAAGGTAAATTAAGCCCCTAAACGTGCATAAAATGAAATTTTGAAAAACATAAAAATCAAATGGTTTTTTCATCAAAAAACCGGTTTTTTCAATAATATTTAATTATTTCGGAAACCAACAGCTATAAAAATAATAAATAAAATAATTCGGGCTAAGCACTCTAGCGCGCAGCCAGTTCTTTTAAAAAACAAGTAGGTTAACACTGTAGTTTCCGAGATAATCGATGTCAATTTTGTTGTTTTCTAACCTAAATATCACTAAAACTACTTATCATAAAAAGTTTCTGGTGGCACCAGGTGTCTTCTCTTCTGACGGGGAGAGAAGCTGCGAAGAAACGGAGTCTCTGCGACAGCTCCTTCTGCTACCTCGTGCACACGTGGTTTTCACTTTTTCAGATTTTTCTTCAAAATTAGCTTCTGGAAAAATCCAGAAAGCTCCTGGTCTGTAGATATCCCCTGCCCACGTAAAATGGCAAACTAAAAATGGGGGGTCACCGCTTTCGTTTTCCCCTCAATCGTCTTTTACTGTTTCAACACTTAGAAAATTATAACCTATTTAAGGTTTTTCGGTTTTACACAATTTTCATCGATATCCAAAGGCACAGATTTCACTTCCCGACTTGAGCCAACTTATTACGCGTCGGCTGACACTTATTCGACGAAAATCGGGCAAGTTTTGACCACTTTTTTAGATTTTTAAGTGCGGAGCGACTTTAAAAACGATCCGACCGCCACGAGGGTTGGGGGGATACTGGGTTAGGTTAGGTTAGGTTAGGTTAGGTTAGGTTAGGTTAGGTTAGGTTAGGTTAGGTTAGGTTAGGTTAGGTTAGGTTAGGTTAGGTTAGGTTAGGTTAGGTTAGGTTAGGTTAGGTTAGGTTAGGTTAGGTTAGGTTAGGTTAGGTTAGGTTAGGTTAGGTTAGGTTAGGTTAGGTTAGGTTAGGTTAGGTTAGGTTAGGTTAGGTTAGGTTAGGTTAGGTTAGGTTAGGTTAGGTTAGGTTAGGTTAGGTTAGGTTAGGTTAGGTTAGGTTAGGTTAGGTTAGGTTAGGTTAGGTTAGGTTAGGTTAGGTTAGGTTAGGTTAGGTTAGGTTAGGTTAGGTTAGGTTAGGTTAGGTTAGGTTAGGTTAGGTTAGGTTAGGTTAGGTTAGGTTAGGTTAGGTTAGGTTAGGTTAGGTTAGGTTAGGTTAGGTTAGGTTAGGTTAGGTTAGGTTAGGTTAGGTTAGGTTAGGTTAGGTTAGGTTAGGTTAGGTTAGGTTAGGTTAGGTTAGGTTAGGTTTTTTTTTTTTTTTTTTTTTTTTTTTTTAAATTATTCATAGTGTCCTCTGACATAATCAAAGACCTTATCTGCATTATTTAATTATATACTTTGGTGGGATATTTTTATGTAAATACTTAAATTACTATATCAGCGCGTATGCTTTCTTCAGATTTTACAGGGCTCCTCAGAATCGCAATTACAAAATATTTTACTTTTTTTTTATTTTTTTTTATTTTTTTTTTTTTTTTTTTCTTTTTTTTCAATATTATGAGATACTTTAAATTATATTCTTATGATATAATTAAGTATCTCTATTTGCTTAACCTATTTTATTTCTATTCATAACTAATAATGCTATTTTACTGCAATATGCTAAGAATATATCTCTTTTCTTATTTCTAATTAAATTTGGTAAATTATCTACCACCAGCCCTTCGTCGAGAGCCTGCTCTGCCTCGTACCGCATCTTTGCGGTAATAGGGCACTCCAGCAACACGTGCAAAACGGTCTCCTCTGTTCCAGGTTCACAGGCGCACGATGCGTTCTCTTTACACTTGAAGCGTTTAAGGTATGCAGAGAACCCACCGTGCCCTGTGAGGATTTGGGTGGTAAGGCTTGTGGGCTCCATTTTTCGCACCACACTGTACGCCGCAATCGCGTCGGGGAAGAATATTTTTGTTCCGGAGGCTGTTTCCCCGGCTCTATATCTTCCGTTCCATTCGCAAAGTGACCCCATACGGATCTGTCGTTTGGCGAATGAAACGGGGCACAGATCATAGTCCGGCCTCTTCTTCGACCCCAAGGCGGCCTCCTTGGCGAGTTGGTCGGCTCGCTCGTTTCCCCCCAATCCCGCATGGGCCTTGATCCAAAATAAGGACACTCTCTTGTTCTGGAGCTTACAGCGTCGTAGAGTGTCTCTGGTTTCCACTGCCAGGGGATGGGGGGAGCTCACATTTACAACCGATTGGAGAGCCGCCATGGAGTCGCTGAAGATGCCGAAACTTTCCTCCTTGCGTTTTAGCACCTCGCCAGCCGCCCTTTGTAGGGCCAGCAGCTCAGCCTGATAGACGGTACAGTACGACGGCAAAGCAAGTTTGAGGGCCTTTACTTCAGTGGCACTATTCCACAAGGATAGTGCCGCCCCGACTTTGCCCTCAATCTTGCTGCCGTCTGTGAAAATACGCACAGCAAAGTTGCTGTGGTTTTTATATTGATCCTCGTCTACCAGGCTGTCGAAGTCCAGATCGACCTGCTCTGCAGGGTGTGGGGCTTCTAACGCTGGAGCCATCCGCTCAATCTCCCTGTCTCCCAGCACGGGCTGGGGCATCCCCTTCTTGGCCTCGTATAACGCAGCCGTTTCGCGGATGCGGATGTCGAGAGGAAGTATCCCAGCCAGTACAAGAGCCGAGTTAAGGGAGACGGTGCGGTAGGCTCGACACAACTTCTGTGCAAAACCTCTCTGGACAACGTTTAGCTGCTTTTGGACTCCTGATTTGTTGGCGGCCGGTGCCCACGCGCTTGCGGCGTACAGGAGCGTAGGCTCGACTGCTGCGGTGTAAATCGTGCGGATCACTTCTGGGTGCAGACCCCAGCTCACCCGGGCTGCCCTTGCTAGCTGTTTATAGATAGCTATCGCCTTCTTACAGGCAATAGCTATATGCTTGTTGAAGGTGAGCTTTTCATCTATCGTGAGGCCCAGTATCTTAACATCTTGGGACATACCAATATCGGTCCCTCCCATGCTCAAGCGTGGGGTGTCGTACTTTAGTTTCCGTGTTAGCACCATGGCACAAGTTTTGTGTGGTGCAAAATTCAGTTTATTTCTGACACCCCATGCTCGAACATGTTCGAGAGTGGCATTGGCCCGTCCCTCGATTTCCTGGGCAGTTTCACCGCTAAGCACCAGCACAACATCATCAGCAAAAGCCTGACAGTAGATGCCTCTTTCCTCCAGCTGTTTAAGGAGAGGATCCAGCACCACGTTCCAGAATAACGGACCACTAATGGAGCCTTGGACGCACCCTTTGCTGGTGGACTTCTTAAATTCTTCTCCGGCGTATCTCACACTGACTACCCTGTCACTGAGATAGCTGTCGACTACCCGTCTCAAATTCACAGGACACCTTTCCTCAGCCAAACGTACTTTGATGGCGGGCCACCACGCATTATCGAATGCTCCCTCTATATCCAACGACACAAGTGTGACAATTTTCTTTTGTGCCAGTTTTGTGCGGATGTGCTGCACAAGAGTATAGAGGGAGTCTTCGGTGCTCTTTTGGGGCATAAAGCCGTATTGGCGAGTACTGATCCCTGGAAGTAAGTAATATTTGAGACGAGCAATCAGCATCTTCTCGTACACTTTCCCAAGGACAGGCAAGAGCCCAATCGGCCTGTAAGATTTTGGTACGGTGTACGAGTCTTTACCTGGTTTTCTGAGTACAACCACTATCGCTTCCTTCCAGATCTTCGGAAAATAGTGGTGCGCCAGGCATTGATTCAGCAGTGCCAGGAAGTAATCGGGGTCGCAGCTGACAGACCGTGAGCATATGTCGGATGTGAAGCCGTCGGCTCCCGGGGCCTTTTTGGGGTTAAAAGACTTCATAGCCCTATCCAGCTCGCTTCGGGTAAACGGTGGATCATGTCGTTCATCATGTCTCCATCCGTTTACCGTGTTAGCCATATCTCTGGTTCGGCGATGGTCTACGTTGTCGTTTTCCTCTCGGTCCTCGGAATAAAACGTATCTGCCAACAGCCTCACAGAACCTTTTGCATCCAGCATGGTTCCCTCCATCTGGAGAGGTAGATCCTCTTCCCTCTTTACCACCCTTCCCATCACTCTATATATCCCTTCCCAGACCCCTTCTTTATCTTGCTTTCCGCAAAAGTCCTTCCAACTCTCTTCTATAGCCTTCTTTACCGCTGACTCATAATTTTCTTTTTCTTTCAGGTACAGCATGACCACCATCTCTCTTCGGACCAGCGCTGCGTTTCTGACTCTGCGTTTTCTGGTAGCGACTAGCTTCTTCATCTCTGCAAGTTCCTGGGACCACCACGGCATTGTAAGTATTTCTGTATTATTTTTCATAGGAATTGTATCCCTACATGTTTCAGCTATTGCTTGTGTATATGATTTCAATGTTGTTTCTAATTGATCTTTGTTAGTTATGTTTTCCAATTCTGTTAAGTTTAATTTTCTATCCCGCATAACTTGAGCCAGTTTCTCATGAAACTTTCCCCAGTTTGCTTTCTTCGTGTTAAATATTCTTGTTGTGCGTTCTATTTTAATGCCTTTAGATTTAATAAGATTAATTTCAAATAAAATGCCGTTGTGGTCCGAACTCGTGAGACCCTCCTCAATCCGCCAACCGTCTACCAGCCCCAGCATGTCTGCCGAACATGCCGTAATGTCCACGTGACTGCTGTACCTGATTCCACCTCTAACAGTGTCAAAGGTCGGGATATCTCCCGTATTGAGAATCTGCAATTCCAATTCAACGAGTGCCCCACAACACTGCTCCCCTCTCGAGTCCTCGTTATTGCCGCCCCACCAAGTACTTTTCGCATTAGCGTCTCCTCCAAAAACCAATCTGCAGGAGCCTACCTCTCGCTTTACCCGTTTTAGATGCTCCAGATATGGTTCTATGGACTTATCGGGTTCGAAGTAGAAGGACACCAGCGTGATCGTCCAGGCTCTGGTTCGGACCCTCACCACGACGATATTATTTGTGGTAAGTTGCGGGTACTGTAAAACGTCTAAATCTTTGTCAAAGACAGCTATTGCTGCCTTTACAGTCCCTTCTCCTGTCTCAGAGCTCTGGAAGACCCTTACGCCCCGGTAGCCCTTCATCCTTCTTATCCCGCCTACATACGGCTCCTGAAGCAGTGCTATGGCAAGTTTGCGGTTGTCAGCTTCCAGTATTAGCTCGTTTGTAGCCAGCTTACTTCGTTGCAGATTGGCTTGGGTTATTTTGTACTGGTGAGTGGCAGCAGGGACAACCTTAGCAGTACGCTATGGAGGCTCGAGCCAACGAGTCCCATTTTCGACGTACGGGGCATTCTGTGCTGAAAGCATTGTGCCCAGTGTTTCCCATCTTAGCTCTAATGCAGTTTATGCACTTTGCTGCTTCACCAAGCTGCCTGTCCGGGCAGTCCGCCCTGAAATGTGGACCACCGCAATGGCTACATAACTCGGCTGGGTCTTTACAGAAGCGCTTGCTATGGCCATACCCCAAGCAGCGTGTGCACTGCACCAGCGGCGTCTGATCCTCGACGCGAACAATCTGGAGGTCTATCCGAATCTTGGTACCTTCGATTGCTCGTCTCCAGATTGTGGGAGACACACTGAGCACAATGTGGTTCAAGTGAGGATTTCGCGCCTTTCTTCGGAATTTTATGACAACTCTTTGATCCTCGCCCTCAAGGTCCTGAAAGAGTTCCCGATTCTGATTCTTTAGGGCCTTGAGGATTTCCTCGTCACTGTGAATCAGCAACACGTTTCGCAGAATCAGAAACGGGTCCCGATTTTTCACCTCCTCGACGATGAGTCCCTCTCCAACAGCTTCCAGTCTCTGTTTGACCTTGCTTCTCTCCTCTTCTGAACAACATCCCATTATCACCTTTCTGTCTTTCGCTTTTCTCACTCTCTCCACTTGCACCCAACCTTCCTTCGCATCCACTGCCCTTCTAACCTTCTCTAAAATCTCGTCGCCCGTTTCTGATTCTTTTGCCGAGGAGACTACCACGGAGTGTAGCGTCGCTCGCCCCAGGATTTGACCACTAGTTTGGCTATTATTAGCGGCGGCCACAGACGCATAAGTCTTCCCCTCTGCACTTTCCATTGTCGCCAAGGCATTACCCAGTCCTTCCATTTTTGCGATATTTTCCTTTAAAAGGGCACTGTTCGTTTCGATAAGTCTGGATAATGCCTCGTGATTATCTTGGCTTGCAATTGCGGGGGTCGGGTAAGTTGGGTCGATACTTGACGGGCTGTATATTGTCGCCGAGAGTTTTGTTCTCTCCGACTCCTTAACGATTTCGTACAACCGGTTTATAGCCCCCATAACCTCCGTTTTTATTTCAGTTTTCAGATTGCGAGAGTTGCCCAGGTGAAGTTTCGCCTTATTTAGGCAAGCTCTCGCTTCTGCCGTGAGGCTGGGGTACTTTGATTCGGGTTTTTTAACGGGACTCACAGTGTCTGCAGAGGCGCGGCGCGTCACCGAGGCGATAGAGAGCTTTTGCGTAGCTGGTGGTGTGCCATCAGGTTTCGGGTTAGTCGATGATTTAGACTTTAGCTCCGCTCTACCGGCCTCCCATTCGCCGATACTTTTCCTCACGTTCAAAAGCGAAGCCCCAGTTTTCTCCGCAGAGCACGGCGAGTCCCCGGAACCCCGAGAGACCATGTCCTTCTTTGCCGGTGTGCGAAACATTATGGAGAGAAGCAAACCCAATCCACGTTGTCAGAGGACAATATAAATGATAGTTGAGCTGAATCCCTGTAAAGGTGAGATCAGCAAACAGTTATCAAGTAGAGTCAATATTTAAAATAACTATGTATATAGTTCAGTCAACGAAAAGTAAAAGGTCAAATACGCAAAAAGAAACGTTCTGATAACAAGGAAGCCTCAATAAAGGCTGCAAGTAGGGTCGTAAGTATATATAACGGGTGGTCTCGTTACCCCCCGTTATATAAACGTGAAAAAGAAAATTCCCCAATACCTCTTATTTTCGATAAGGGCGGGTGGGCGGGCGTAAAAATTTGCAAATTTTTACGTTTCTTGCTGTCGGGTGTAAAATTTTCCTATGAAGGGTTCGTTTTTTGCGGTGCACACGCACAGCGGGCACGGAGTCCTATACTATGACGTGAACCCGGTCCGGATCGGACGTCGGGAACGGAAGTTATGGCCGAAAAATAGATGAAAAAGGTGATTTTTTATGTAAATTTGGAAAACAAATTTTGAAAATGTACCTAATTTGACTTTTCTGTTACAGGTATCCCGTAGAACGAGCGAATGCGCGTCCGTTGGCGTTTCTAGAACAGAGTTAGGTCAAATAGGAAGACTGGTTAGGTTAGGTTAGGTTAGGTTAGGTTAGGTTAGGTTAGGTTAGGTTAGGTTAGGTTAGGTTAGGTTAGGTTAGGTTAGGTTAGGTTAGGTTAGGTTAGGTTAGGTTAGGTTAGGTTAGGTTAGGTTAGGTTAGGTTAGGTTAGGTTAGGTTAGGTTAGGTTAGGTTAGGTTAGGTTAGGTTAGGTTAGGTTAGGTTAGGTTAGGTTAGGTTAGGTTAGGTTAGGTTAGGTTAGGTTAGGTTAGGTTAGGTTAGGTTAGGTTAGGTTAGGTTAGGTTAGGTTAGGTTAGGTTAGGTTAGGTTAGGTTAGGTTAGGTTAGGTTAGGTTAGGTTAGGTTAGGTTAGGTTAGGTTAGGTTAGGTTAGGTTAGGTTAGGTTAGGTTAGGTTAGGTTAGGTTAGGTTAGGTTAGGTTAGGTTAGGTTAGGTTAGGTTAGGTTAGGTTAGGTTAGGTTAGGTTAGGTTAGGTTAGGTTAGGTTAGGTTAGGTTAGGTTAGGTTAGGTTAGGTTAGGTTAGGTTAGGTTAGGTTAGGTTAGGTTAGGTTAGGTTAGGTTAGGTTAGGTTAGGTTAGGTTAGGTTAGGTTAGGTTAGGTTAGGTTAGGTTAGGTTAGGTTAGGTTAGGTTAGGTTAGGTTAGGTTAGGTTAGGTTAGGTTAGGTTAGGTTAGGTTAGGTTAGGTTAGGTTAGGTTAGGTTAGGTTAGGTTAGGTTAGGTTAGGTTAGGTTAGGTTAGGTTAGGTTAGGTTAGGTTAGGTTAGGTTAGGTTAGGTTAGGTTAGGTTAGGTTAGGTTAGGTTAGGTTAGGTTAGGTTAGGTTAGGTTAGGTTAGGTTAGGTTAGGTTAGGTTAGGTTAGGTTAGGTTAGGTTAGGTTAGGTTAGGTTAGGTTAGGTTAGGTTAGGTTAGGTTAGGTTAGGTTAGGTTAGGTTAGGTTAGGTTAGGTTAGGTTAGGTTAGGTTAGGTTAGGTTAGGTTAGGTTAGGTTAGGTTAGGTTAGGTTAGGTTAGGTTAGGTTAGGTTAGGTTAGGTTAGGTTAGGTTAGGTTAGGTTAGGTTAGGTTAGGTTAGGTTAGGTTAGGTTAGGTTAGGTTAGGTTAGGTTAGGTTAGGTTAGGTTAGGTTAGGTTAGGTTAGGTTAGGTTAGGTTAGGTTAGGTTAGGTTAGGTTAGGTTAGGTTAGGTTAGGTTAGGTTAGGTTAGGTTAGGTTAGGTTAGGTTAGGTTAGGTTAGGTTAGGTTAGGTTAGGTTAGGTTAGGTTAGGTTAGGTTAGGTTAGGTTAGGTTAGGTTAGGTTAGGTTAGGTTAGGTTAGGTTAGGTTAGGTTAGGTTAGGTTAGGTTAGGTTAGGTTAGGTTAGGTTAGGTTAGGTTAGGTTAGGTTAGGTTAGGTTAGGTTAGGTTAGGTTAGGTTAGGTTAGGTTAGGTTAGGTTAGGTTAGGTTAGGTTAGGTTAGGTTAGGTTAGGTTAGGTTAGGTTAGGTTAGGTTAGGTTAGGTTAGGTTAGGTTAGGTTAGGTTAGGTTAGGTTAGGTTAGGTTAGGTTAGGTTAGGTTAGGTTAGGTTAGGTTAGGTTAGGTTAGGTTAGGTTAGGTTAGGTTAGGTTAGGTTAGGTTAGGTTAGGTTAGGTTAGGTTAGGTTAGGTTAGGTTAGGTTAGGTTAGGTTAGGTTAGGTTAGGTTAGGTTAGGTTAGGTTAGGTTAGGTTAGGTTAGGTTAGGTTAGGTTAGGTTAGGTTAGGTTAGGTTAGGTTAGGTTAGGTTAGGTTAGGTTAGGTTAGGTTAGGTTAGGTTAGGTTAGGTTAGGTTAGGTTAGGTTAGGTTAGGTTAGGTTAGGTTAGGTTAGGTTAGGTTAGGTTAGGTTAGGTTAGGTTAGGTTAGGTTAGGTTAGGTTAGGTTAGGTTAGGTTAGGTTAGGTTAGGTTAGGTTAGGTTAGGTTAGGTTAGGTTAGGTTAGGTTAGGTTAGGTTAGGTTAGGTTAGGTTAGGTTAGGTTAGGTTAGGTTAGGTTAGGTTAGGTTAGGTTAGGTTAGGTTAGGTTAGGTTAGGTTAGGTTAGGTTAGGTTAGGTTAGGTTAGGTTAGGTTAGGTTAGGTTAGGTTAGGTTAGGTTAGGTTAGGTTAGGTTAGGTTAGGTTAGGTTAGGTTAGGTTAGGTTAGGTTAGGTTAGGTTAGGTTAGGTTAGGTTAGGTTAGGTTAGGTTAGGTTAGGTTAGGTTAGGTTAGGTTAGGTTAGGTTAGGTTAGGTTAGGTTAGGTTAGGTTAGGTTAGGTTAGGTTAGGTTAGGTTAGGTTAGGTTAGGTTAGGTTAGGTTAGGTTAGGTTAGGTTAGGTTAGGTTAGGTTAGGTTAGGTTAGGTTAGGTTAGGTTAGGTTAGGTTAGGTTAGGTTAGGTTAGGTTAGGTTAGGTTAGGTTAGGTTAGGTTAGGTTAGGTTAGGTTAGGTTAGGTTAGGTTAGGTTAGGTTAGGTTAGGTTAGGTTAGGTTAGGTTAGGTTAGGTTAGGTTAGGTTAGGTTAGGTTAGGTTAGGTTAGGTTAGGTTAGGTTAGGTTAGGTTAGGTTAGGTTAGGTTAGGTTAGGTTAGGTTAGGTTAGGTTAGGTTAGGTTAGGTTAGGTTAGGTTAGGTTAGGTTAGGTTAGGTTAGGTTAGGTTAGGTTAGGTTAGGTTAGGTTAGGTTAGGTTAGGTTAGGTTAGGTTAGGTTAGGTTAGGTTAGGTTAGGTTAGGTTAGGTTAGGTTAGGTTAGGTTAGGTTAGGTTAGGTTAGGTTAGGTTAGGTTAGGTTAGGTTAGGTTAGGTTAGGTTAGGTTAGGTTAGGTTAGGTTAGGTTAGGTTAGGTTAGGTTAGGTTAGGTTAGGTTAGGTTAGGTTAGGTTAGGTTAGGTTAGGTTAGGTTAGGTTAGGTTAGGTTAGGTTAGGTTAGGTTAGGTTAGGTTAGGTTAGGTTAGGTTAGGTTAGGTTAGGTTAGGTTAGGTTAGGTTAGGTTAGGTTAGGTTAGGTTAGGTTAGGTTAGGTTAGGTTAGGTTAGGTTAGGTTAGGTTAGGTTAGGTTAGGTTAGGTTAGGTTAGGTTAGGTTAGGTTAGGTTAGGTTAGGTTAGGTTAGGTTAGGTTAGGTTAGGTTAGGTTAGGTTAGGTTAGGTTAGGTTAGGTTAGGTTAGGTTAGGTTAGGTTAGGTTAGGTTAGGTTAGGTTAGGTTAGGTTAGGTTAGGTTAGGTTAGGTTAGGTTAGGTTAGGTTAGGTTAGGTTAGGTTAGGTTAGGTTAGGTTAGGTTAGGTTAGGTTAGGTTAGGTTAGGTTAGGTTAGGTTAGGTTAGGTTAGGTTAGGTTAGGTTAGGTTAGGTTAGGTTAGGTTAGGTTAGGTTAGGTTAGGTTAGGTTAGGTTAGGTTAGGTTAGGTTAGGTTAGGTTAGGTTAGGTTAGGTTAGGTTAGGTTAGGTTAGGTTAGGTTAGGTTAGGTTAGGTTAGGTTAGGTTAGGTTAGGTTAGGTTAGGTTAGGTTAGGTTAGGTTAGGTTAGGTTAGGTTAGGTTAGGTTAGGTTAGGTTAGGTTAGGTTAGGTTAGGTTAGGTTAGGTTAGGTTAGGTTAGGTTAGGTTAGGTTAGGTTAGGTTAGGTTAGGTTAGGTTAGGTTAGGTTAGGTTAGGTTAGGTTAGGTTAGGTTAGGTTAGGTTAGGTTAGGTTAGGTTAGGTTAGGTTAGGTTAGGTTAGGTTAGGTTAGGTTAGGTTAGGTTAGGTTAGGTTAGGTTAGGTTAGGTTAGGTTAGGTTAGGTTAGGTTAGGTTAGGTTAGGTTAGGTTAGGTTAGGTTAGGTTAGGTTAGGTTAGGTTAGGTTAGGTTAGGTTAGGTTAGGTTAGGTTAGGTTAGGTTAGGTTAGGTTAGGTTAGGTTAGGTTAGGTTAGGTTAGGTTAGGTTAGGTTAGGTTAGGTTAGGTTAGGTTAGGTTAGGTTAGGTTAGGTTAGGTTAGGTTAGGTTAGGTTAGGTTAGGTTAGGTTAGGTTAGGTTAGGTTAGGTTAGGTTAGGTTAGGTTAGGTTAGGTTAGGTTAGGTTAGGTTAGGTTAGGTTAGGTTAGGTTAGGTTAGGTTAGGTTAGGTTAGGTTAGGTTAGGTTAGGTTAGGTTAGGTTAGGTTAGGTTAGGTTAGGTTAGGTTAGGTTAGGTTAGGTTAGGTTAGGTTAGGTTAGGTTAGGTTAGGTTAGGTTAGGTTAGGTTAGGTTAGGTTAGGTTAGGTTAGGTTAGGTTAGGTTAGGTTAGGTTAGGTTAGGTTAGGTTAGGTTAGGTTAGGTTAGGTTAGGTTAGGTTAGGTTAGGTTAGGTTAGGTTAGGTTAGGTTAGGTTAGGTTAGGTTAGGTTAGGTTAGGTTAGGTTAGGTTAGGTTAGGTTAGGTTAGGTTAGGTTAGGTTAGGTTAGGTTAGGTTAGGTTAGGTTAGGTTAGGTTAGGTTAGGTTAGGTTAGGTTAGGTTAGGTTAGGTTAGGTTAGGTTAGGTTAGGTTAGGTTAGGTTAGGTTAGGTTAGGTTAGGTTAGGTTAGGTTAGGTTAGGTTAGGTTAGGTTAGGTTAGGTTAGGTTAGGTTAGGTTAGGTTAGGTTAGGTTAGGTTAGGTTAGGTTAGGTTAGGTTAGGTTAGGTTAGGTTAGGTTAGGTTAGGTTAGGTTAGGTTAGGTTAGGTTAGGTTAGGTTAGGTTAGGTTAGGTTAGGTTAGGTTAGGTTAGGTTAGGTTAGGTTAGGTTAGGTTAGGTTAGGTTAGGTTAGGTTAGGTTAGGTTAGGTTAGGTTAGGTTAGGTTAGGTTAGGTTAGGTTAGGTTAGGTTAGGTTAGGTTAGGTTAGGTTAGGTTAGGTTAGGTTAGGTTAGGTTAGGTTAGGTTAGGTTAGGTTAGGTTAGGTTAGGTTAGGTTAGGTTAGGTTAGGTTAGGTTAGGTTAGGTTAGGTTAGGTAGGTTAGGTTAGGTTAGGTTAGGTTAGGTTAGGTTAGGTTAGGTTAGGTTAGGTTAGGTTAGGTTAGGTTAGGTTAGGTTAGGTTAGGTTAGGTTAGGTTAGGTTAGGTTAGGTTAGGTTAGGTTAGGTTAGGTTAGGTTAGGTTAGGTTAGGTTAGGTTATGTTAGGTTAGGTTAGGTTAGGTTAGGTTAGGTTAGGTTAGGTTAGGTTAGGTTAGGTTAGGTTAGGTTAGGTTAGGTTAGGTTAGGTTAGGTTAGGTTAGGTTAGGTTAGGTTAGGTTAGGTTAGGTTAGGTTAGGTTAGGTTAGGTTAGGTTAGGTTAGGTTAGGTTAGGTTAGGTTAGGTTAGGTTAGGTTAGGTTAGGTTAGGTTAGGTTAGGTTAGGTTAGGTTAGGTTAGGTTAGGTTAGGTTAGGTTAGGTTAGGTTAGGTTAGGTTAGGTTAGGTTAGGTTAGGT